>CM060842.1:95072500-95742500 GCA_030762175.1 Metallyticus violacea | reverse complement strand
TTTACTGCATTTACTGTGATAGATAACTTGTTTTCACGGATACTCTAGGTCGCTAAGGCATGTACTCGTGATTGGAACTTTGTTTCAAATCCCGCTGACGTTTTCACAAGGATTTTTTCAGTCCTCATCATGCGTAAATTCATGCTAGAACCCTTTAAAAAAATCGCAATTCATCATTAGTGTTCACGGTGTGTGATGCCACATTAATAAAAAGGAGTGATGAACGCTATTTAATAAACATATTTTTCTGCACAACAATAATGGGCTTTCTTGAAATATAGCTATCACAAAAAAAAAAAAAAAAAAAATAGAGGTGGCAGGCGCGAAGAAGCAAGAATTAATTTACATTGAAAAACATAAACGGATGGTCCTTCCCACAGTCCTGTTTTGCATCCAAACATAAAATGTACACAATTTTGGCCCCTAGCAACATCTGCAAAAGCACCCATGAGCTTTGCAAAATATAAACATCAATCTGAAAATAAAATGCTCAAGATGTAAAAACATTGAGAATACATCTAATTAGTAGAGAATGAAACATAAGATATATTTGTATTTTATACCATTAATAGCAGAAATTAGGAAGAATAATGCTTATATTTTAGTATATGTAGAACCCAATAAACGCAATTTCATGTTTCATATTTCATAATATTTTGTTAAAAATTTCCTCTTTGGAACAAAATTTAATGTTTGTTCATATTTTCCAATCTTGATTTTTAAACTTCAGTAGATTCACTAAACTTTGTAAATACCCAAATGATACGTATTGTGTTTTTCCTATTTACTTGCTGCGTTGTTAGCACTAAGCTGCTAAGAGTAACTGACCCTACCTCTTTTGAAGTTGTTCCGACTTACCGATGAATTTTGGAGACAGTAGATAAGAGCTTCAGTGTTTTTTTTTAAAATAAAACATTTTAAACATAATTTGAAAATCATATCTTAAAGATGTGGGAACATTTCAGTTCAGCTTAGGAAACAACCTTAACAATTAAAATCACAAGTGTTCGGTAGGACTGGTCATATCCCATCACAACATACTGTAGTAAATTCTGATAATCGGTAAATATTACCGGAACTTATATAGAATATAAAGTTACACTCTTCCTGCTTCATTTATTTAACATGCTCAGTTTTTATTAAAATCAAAAGAAAATTTAAGAAAATGGTACTCAAGTTAAGTGCTACACATCTGATGGGAATTGTATGTAATAAGAAAGTGAATACATTTATTTATATATTTATTTATTATATGTACATCAATAAAAAGACATTCTAATGGAAAATATACGCATATTTATCATGTAAGTATTTCTCCCTATCATGAAATTACCGACACAACCGCCACGAGTGGCCGAGGTCGTTAAGGTACGGACTCGTGAGCGGGAGGTCTGCGGTTCGAATCCCGCCAGGACCGTCCTCCCTGACTGGGATTTTTTCCAGGTTTTCCTCAGTCTTCATAACTGGCAAATGCCGGGGAGGTACCTAAACTTAGGCCTGGAACGCTTCCTTCCTTAAAAAAAAAAATCCTTTCCCAATTTATCATTTCATCTCATGTATCATCAGTGTCCACCGCCTGTGGTGCCTCAGTAGTAAAAACGGGCGTTAAAAACTACTCAAAAAAAAAAATTACCGACACGACCTACACGATTTATAAAATTACAAAAAAAAGGCTTATATTTATTTTTGTATAAAATGCATGTCCTCCTTAACAAATGCAACAGTGAAATCATATGATGTAAGAATGACATCAGATGTTAAACTTTCTTACTTGGGAACTAAATAAAACTCACAAGGATTTACATCTAGAGTAATATATTATATTGGTATTTGTATTTAAAACAATATTTGAAATCGTATAAATTCATATATTTTTAACAAATTTCATTCAGGTATATGTGCGAATAGAATTTTAATTCAAATAAACACACTAAAGTGCACGAAAAAAGAAAAGAAAAGAATACAACATCTGATTTAACAAGCGCTGCAAGTTCCTCTCCCATTGTCAATAGTAACAGTTTGCCGATAATTTACTATGAGGTATGTGCAAAAATACCAATTAAAAGTTAATATATGCAAAATTTAAACTTTTTTTAACTTGACTGAAGAAAACATTAACAATGATCTACATTCAGACCCATTTTAATCGAAGTGTCTAAGATAACAGTGGAGCTAAAAAAAAGAGAGGATTCTTCTCATATCTTATTGCAATATATTGAAAATTTGTGAGCGAGGATTCCTGGGCATGTAGGACAGAAGACTTCATCCAAAATGAAGAATGTATCGTAAAAACCCATCTTGATATGTACTACATGAAGTAGTAATACAATAAAGATAAGACATATATGTAGCACAAAGTAAGTTCGCTCCTATATGATGTAAACAGCACAATTTTTCATTACAAAAACATGTTCACTGATAGACGGTACAATCTCACTATCAAATACGGAGAATATGCTTTTAATAAACATACCTACTGTCAAAATAATGTACTGCATGGTTATAATATATTGTAGTACAATGTATAAAAAGTATGAAATATTAAATTTATTCTTTAAATTTGGATACGGTGGTATTTGTTTTGTTTAGTTTTTTTATATTTTAGTAATATGCATTTCATATTTTATTTAAATTTTATTAATATTATTCTGATTTTTTTAATAGGACAGTGGTATTTTTTTTAAAAAAGAATATTTAATTTAATTTAAAATTTATATATGGCTACATATATTGCGCCAAACGTTATTTTAAAAATACTGCATATTTAATACTTTACTACACAGAGATATAATATTTAGGAATAAAAGATGTATTACAGAGAGGAAAAAAAACAAAACAAAACATTTGAATATACAATGTAATTTCCCTGCATTAAAACTACCAATAATAGTCAGTGGAGTTGTGCGTGTTTGATGAAATAAGGTTTTCATAGTACAGCTGAAAATATATGGAGAAATCGGTATAAATTTATGAAAAAATACTACACTCATTATGAGCATTTCTCCATCGAAACTGCACAGCTCTCTCCAAGAGGATAAAGTGGGAAGATGCGTCCTAAAAGCACATGGAGGTAATTTCTTACATTTCACACTAGAACTGACAATAAAACTGTAACATGTTCCATGCGGTTTGTTGTTAATTTTTTCCTACCTGTCCGTTGCTCGACGTTTACCATTCTCCGTGACGTCAGAATGGAAGATCTCAGAGGGTTCGCTGGGAGAGAAGGCTGGGTCCAGCACCACATGTTCGTGATGGCGCAGGTACTGCTGTGGTGACTGCAAGCACCAATATAACGTTTTTTGTATTCATCCACTCTGCGGAAACTATTCATTAAAATATAAAAAAATAATTTTAAAAGAGGGAATTCTAGCAATCTATATAAATCGCTTTAATAATGGTATTATCTATAGCTGAACTTTATCAATTACAGGTTTCGTTTTGAAATTTTCAAATTCCGTGTTAGTGACTAAATTCATACTATTTCTGAAGAATTTGATTCTCAGATTCAATTGACATTAAGAGTTCAATAACATAAATTATGTAATAAGGCCTGGTTTAAAGAGACGGAACCAAACTTTTGTATACATAGAAAATATGATTATGTGTTCTTTATTCACGTTGCCAGGTTAAAACTTTTCTTCAGCCTTGAGGATGAATATTGCACAGTTTTACCAATTACAGCTCCAGAGTCCGTTTAGCACAAAATAGCATTCCTCCAAATGAATGATTATATAGAAGGCAGATGATAATTAAAAAGGAAACAAGAGAACAAATCGCATCCATCCCAGCTGCATTCTAAGGAATATTTTGGATAGCAAAAGAGAAGAATCAAAGAAACACCCATTAAATATTTTCGAAAAGGAATGTAGCTAAACTTGCATAAATCAATAAAGCTTGTAATCTGATAACAACTATTCTTAAAATAGAAGCTAACCTCATTTCTATGTGTAAAATAAATTTAGTACATTGAAATATCATCCTACAAGTTAGCACTAGAACAAATAATATTTGCATGTAGCTTATGTTAAAACATACTCTTTTTGTGCAGCGTACATAAGTTGTACACAAATTTCCTACTGTTCGGTTCCACATTGAAATATTATAAATAGCTTGTTCTTAGATTTAGGGAAACATGATAAATAAACGATAGAATTGCTAACCAAAAACGACGTTTTATGACGGAATTCAAAATGGATGATATTGTACAAACATCAGTATGTACAAAGAAACCTCTGTATTGTGCATTACAGAAAATACGCATTTCATAAGTTCACCCCACAGATTTACAATAACTGATAGAAGTTTAAGAAACATAGTTAATACTTTTTCAAGCAGGCTATAGGTTAGCTAAATTGTTGGCTTTTTAAAGGTGTACTTGTCCATTTCCGCATTTTTTTTTCCACCGAGGAGATTTCCAACCGCCTATTCAAATACTTTTACTATTTATAACTTATAAAAAATTATCGGTCGTTCTTTCTGCCTTGTTCAGCCAATATAGAGTGACTCCACATTTCTAGCAACCATTTTACATTGTTTATAACTTATAAAAGAATAAGGAATGTTTGAAAGCTCGAGTAATTTATTTCCATGTAAAAAATTAAACCGTCATACCTAATTTTCTTTGTTTAACTTTTGCCTTTATAGGAGCAAACAATGACACTTTTTTCTTTGCACATTATAGTATTTATACTAAAATATCACTAGTTTCTACGTTAGTTACATTTATGAAATGACATTCCATTGCTTTAAGATGCTGCTTTAATATACTTGAATATTCTAGCGACATGCCCCTTTTTAACCATTCTCACATGTGCTTTAATGCCACTACATTGATATAACAAATGTTACAAATAAAAGCAAAAAGAAACGAGCAACAATCATAGTGCATAAATTACAGAGTCAAATAATTATCAGCTGCAATAGGGAGTTTAAAACAAGTTCCAATGCGCATTGAAAATCATACCTGTGACCATCAAAACATGAAAGGCGCAAAATAACTGCGTAATTTTAAAATGAGAATGTTTTTGATATCTATAAAATTGAATAAATGCTGCTAAAGGCTGTTGAGATACCTTTTGTTTGCTTCTGTGGGTTTTTTGTACTAACTTGTAAAATAAACTTGAATTATAGCGCACAGGAATAATAAAGATGATGATTATGACAACAACAACAACAACAATAATAATAATAATAATAATAATAATAATAATAATAATAATAATAATAATAATAACGAATTCTGCAACAAGTAATAGACATTTAGGACTGTTTTTTGCATTTATCTTTTTCGTGGTATACAATGTGTAATAATTTTCGATAATCTATTTTGGCCCACCTTTCTCACTAATTAGAACGGTAATCTTCAACGGGTTCTAATACGCTTAGGACTCGTGGATCTTACGTATTTAATTTTTAATACCATCTAATTTAGTCACTAGGTTCTGAAGAAATTTCATTTTCGCAGCCTGTAGTCAACTTTTACCTTTATCTGTCATTATACAGTTTTTGTTTCCATAAAGGCCTACTGATTGCTTTATATAATTCAACTTAAGTATTCCTTAGAGTTTATATTATTAAATTTAGTTATCCTATGATTATACTCACTTCACCTAAATATAGGTCAAAATATTTTTCTGTGGTTCAATTATCTAGCAAAACTCTTGTCCATGAATGCCATCATTTTCGTTTTATTTATTTATTATTTTTTTGAGATTCTAAGATTAATTTTCTTTGGAATTTTATACAATTCAATTTGTTCTCTATGCAGTTTATCTTCAATATTTAATAAACTAAAATGATCATCAGCAAAACATAAGATTTTTTTTTAAACGTCCTGTTTAAAAATCTTATGAATTTCTTACTGTAATTTCAGTTTCCTGATAGTTTCGTCTAAATATACTTTAAATAAGGTAGTCCTATTTTAATATTAAATTTATTATATCTGCACATATTTCCCCTGTTTTGATTTATAACTTGTTTTAGAGTTTTCACACACATACGCACATATTATAACTCCAATAAGGGGTTTAGGGATTCCTGTATATTCTATATTTTCCTTACAGTTATCCTCTAGTATTGTTGAATGCCTTTTACTAATCTGGAGTTGCTTATTAAATTCTTTACATTTTTACTATCTCCTGTATTATAAAGAAATTGTCTCCCCCTTTCCCCTTTTTCCCTTCCTGAGTCTTGAAATAATAAAAGCAACAATAATAATAATAATAATAATAATAATAATAACAATAATAATAATAATAATAATAATAAGATGAAGAAGAAGAAGAAGAAGAAGAAGAAGAAGAAGAAGAAGAAGAAGAAGAAGAACAATAATGGTGAAGTATTTAGAGCATGCCTCATAGCTTGCAAAGGGCACTATTTGACGTTTATTCATCGGATAAAAATAGTTAATCACTCTTTCTTCCAGATTGACGGTTTTAACTAAAGGAAAAGCTTTTCGTAAATCAATAACTCGAGCTAGGCTTTCTTGCCAATCATTCATTTCAGAACTAAAATCTATAAGTAGATGCAATAAAGTAAACTGCTAGAAGTTGTTTTAACTATTTTGCATTTTTAAGAACAGAATTTACCCAAAGAAGAGAAGTTAAAGCCCCTGTTGTACGCCGCATTCATTAAAGAAAGAAAAATACTTCAGCCGAGCTACGCACTAGAGCAAGGGGAAAAAAATAAATAAATTCAAAGTTGACTTTAGACTTTAGTTCGCTTCTACTTAGGAGTTTCCTTAATTCTGCTGAGTGAATGGCGCTGCAATTCAATCAAGAAATAACAAAGGAACCTACGTAAAGGAAAATAAAGGATTAAAATAAGAATTCTAATGAGGAGGAGAGAACTGTATAAATAAACATGGTCAGAACATGAACATTTGGGCACCAAGACAATCATGCGCTCTCTGCAATATTATTGTCTTTTTGCTTAATTTGCTTTCCTCTGCAGATTCGTTTTTACATTTCCATTTGTTTTTGTTTCTTTTTCCCTTCTAGATCCAAAAGTTATAAGCTTTTCGCTTTTCTTTAGTCTTGCAGTTCTGTATAGAACCTTTCTTTCAGAAACTTTTAGATCATGATGTTCTTCAGTTGATTCAAATCATGCATTCTGAAGATATTAACGAAGTAGTCGTAATTCACATACAGGCTATAACTAAAATGCTTATTTAAACTTCAATGGACAGTTGAGCATAGATAAACAATAAGAAAATATTATTTAACCTTATGCTTGGTTTACAAGTTATAATCAACAGTTTAAATACAACTAAAAATGCGGATATATTTTTTTATTTCAAACTGATGTGGTACATTAACACATCACCAAATGAATGAAAAGAAATAATGTGAACAGCTTCAGTTCAATCGTTTATGTACTCGCAAATAGCATGAACAATATACATAGATAAAATGTGCTGGGGCTACGTCACAACATTTTCCCTTATTACCACAGGTACATAGCATAGATGTTCTGGAAGAGTGTTTACCATTGACTATAGACATTGGTTGCAACCTGATGTAATAGAATATGTGGATCTATCAGATAGTTTAAATTACAAAGCAAACTATCCACGAGTCTAATTTATTTAGCTGTAAAACAATTTAATTACGAATAATTAATCTTTAATGTGCAATTTCAGGTAGTTGTCTTTTATTGTAACTTAATGGACGAACAAAGGTCCAATTGAAACCTAAAAATAGATGTAATATTATATTTTTATATGATAATCATAAATTAGGCTGCATTTCTGAACGCGCGCGCGCACACACACACACATAGCTATACAGGTTTCACCTTTTTCGCAATATTTTAGTAACACACTGTATAAAATTTATGTAGGATTTAAAAGTGTCCCTCTATCAGCAGTAGTTAATACATATAATATCTATTTATAATGTGTAGTAAGTTTTAGGTACGTTAGAAACAACACTATTCTTTCAGTTATGTTTATATGTATATATGTAAGTCTGTAAAATAGTTTAAAAAAAACTCTCTAATGACTTAACAAACTATAGTCAACTTGGTTTCTTAAATTTTGTTTAAATACTAACAGTTATATTTCTTGAGAAAAATGTTATAAGGTTTAAAAAGTTCGTTTAAATTCAGAAGGAAGCCAAATAGAACATGTACTCAGGATGATTAACCGTGCGCAAAGCACTTTTCACTGTAGAAGACACGCTGCTAGTTGCCGATACTGTCGTAGTTCAGTGGCGTTAATGCATTGACATCAACTGTTTCCTTAACAATTTATGAAATAAAAATGTTTGAAAAATGTCTGTTAAGTCAGTATAGAAAATAAATGTTATAACTGCTCATCTTCGCAGTACGAGAGTTTTTTGAGATATATATATATATATATATATATATATATATATATATATATATATATATATAAATCCATCACTCACGACAGGTCCGCCAAGTTCGCAGTGTCAAGAAAGTGTTCAAGCAGGTGCAGAGTTTTTAGTAGAGCCCGAATTTTATGAAACTATATATTTTAATACCAGATGTTTATGCATAACGTAAAGATTAAAAGTTGAACAGACACACAAATAGATTTTTTCTCATACGTTTTACGTTACATATTTTTAATTATTTGGTATGCAACGGATGTTCTAAGAGTTCGCAGCTTGACCAAGAATAAATAAATAAAAAAATTGTCAATATAGTCGCCTTGAAAATCAACACATTTAGTCCAATGACTTTCCAACATTTTAACAGCAGCCCCCGTAAAATAAAATTTGTCCAACGGTGAAAAATAAGCGCATGTCTCGGTTTTAAGGCCATCATTTGATGAGAATCTTCGGTCACTCAGCCATTTGTTCAGGTTTGGGAACAAAAAGTAATCTCTGGTAACCAAATCCGGTTAATATGGGTGATTGGAAGAACTCGGAAGCGAAAGTCATGCAGTTTTGCAGTAACAATCCCAGATGTGTGTGAAGGTGCATTAGCGCAATGAAAGAAACATTTCTTTTTCGCAAGGTGTGGAAGTTTAGCCTGAACAGCATTCTTCAATTGACCCTGTAGTGAAGCGTAATACTCCCCGGGAATGGTTTTCCCCTTCTGGAAGTAGTCTACGAGTACCACAACATGAGAATCCCAGAAAACCGTAGCCAAGACTTTTCATGCACATTTGCTTTCTTTGGTGCATTTTCAACGGTTGCCACCCACTGTATGGACTGCTCCTTTGTCTCTGGCGTATTTGAGTTGGTTTATTCATGGACGCTCTTTAACATCTCAAGTCATCAGCGTCCCGTTCAATTCAGGGCGTGAAACGGCCGACATATTTTGCTCAAAGGCCTCTTCTTTCAGGCTTGAGGTTCTTTTTCGTGCCGTAAATGTACTACGCGGGACTCATGGCTTTACTTCTCTTCCGAAGGAAGCCGTATTTAGGATTTTTAGGTTTGAACCCGTGATCTTGGGTTTAGGGGGCAAGTATGGTTACCACTACGACACCAGGACCGACTGTCTCTGGCGCATAGTGATGAATCCATGTTTCATTTGCTGTCAAGAAACGTCGGAGAAACTCATGGAATTGGGTTTAAACAAGTCTAAACACTCTTGCAAAATGTTCATTCATTTGAATGATTTTTGGTATATTGTTAACAAACGCGGCACCCTTCGAGGAGAAAGTTTTCTCATATCCAAAATTGTGTAGCGGACACGGCGTATTGATGTCTTTGCAATGTCAGCCAATGCGATCTTTGAGAATGGCATTATGGATTTTTGTCACAATCTTGTCGGTCGTAGCAGTTTTGGAACGCTCTGAGCACTCATCATATTGAATGGATGTACCACCATGCTGAAATTCAATAGTCTACTTTAACAGTCGAAACTGAAGGGGAAGAATCCTTTAATGTAGTATCTAAATATTTTTGTATTGCTGTTGGGGTTAAACCCTTCAAAACGAAGTACTTTATCACAGCAAGTATTTTGGTTTTTGTGCATTTTGCAGAAAATGTTAACACTCGTTTGTTTACACATTCGTCATAAAATAGGACACTTACGCAACTGAAACTTTACAATGCGACAGCTAAAGAACGATTTTTAAAACTATCGTAGTAATTTGGCCATCTTCACGACATCTCTGAGTCAGGCCGAGAACTTCTAGAACACTCCTGGTATTACATAATTTACACCATACATAAATTAAACATGTTTTAATATTATTAAAGAGTTACTATTTTATTAATATATGGTATATCATTACAAACATCACACCGCAAACTTTCATGTTATAACACAATTACGTTACTCATTGTCGCTACATTCAAAACAGTTATTTGTCGCCAAGGATGACGGTTTCAAAAGTTTTTCCTTCTTGTTTTCAAAGCGCACAATTGGTTCATGGTTAGGGCGTGTGTTAACTATGAACCAATCGTAACTTCATTATCATACAAGTTGAAAACTTAGTTTTGTAATGACAATGCCTTCAAAAATCTCATATATGCAACGAAAAAGGTTTATATGAACTTACTGCATTTTACTTCCTAGGTCGTGCTTTGCAACAGAGAGATAAATTATATATAGGAAGTAAGTAAACTGATTTCGATTAGGAAAATGCGTAATGGGCGACCGGCATAAGAACATACATTTCTGTAAAACAAATGAAATGTTACATTGCCATTCAAAAAAGAACTTTTAGATAATATTAGGGAAAAAAGTTATATTTAAAGATTTTGTTTAAAGTTATACCCAGCGCGAAAATGATCGTAAACATGCTCTGTTTTGACAAAAAAATAATTTCAAATGAAAGTATTCTTAACTCTGGAAAAATCGGAGACACAACTCATATGTTTGTATATATTTTGTTTCAATGAATATCAAGTGCATTAACCCTCAAAAGACGTAATACTATATTTTAATATTTGTTATTAGTAAATTAACGAATTGTTTATGTTGCATATGCATATTATTTTAAAGTTTATCTAGCTGTTTATAATTAAAATGTAATTCAGAAGAATGTAATAAAATTACAAATTCTAATTTTAATTTTTACGTTTAGAGTTTTTGCTGCTTTGTCAATTCTTGATTTCTATTAATTTAAATTTACCAATAAAGTTTTCCTTGAGACTGCTTCCTGTAGTTTTATTGAGCAGATTTGCATTTATGAATACTATCTTAAATTAACAAATAAGCAAAGGTCGGTTTTGTTCAAATTTTTTATTCTTTTACTGTGTATTGTTTATTTTTCAAGGAAATTGGAGATAGCGATAAAAATTACTTCTATAAGGGCACAGCTCCCGAGAGTTAGTATTTTATTGTAAAATAGTACCTAAACATTAACCGGTATTATCAGTGACACTAGGTTATAAAAGGGAAAATCACTATGCAGCAACATATAATTCTCATTAAAATAAATGTGTATGAAAATGGAAAACGCATACATATACAGAGGGGGCCAAAAATGTATACGCATTTTTACAGTAGATATCTATTTAATTGTTTCAAAGTTGGACCGAAAAATAACAGTAATGTGTGGTAACGTGACTCACATACGTTATGATAGCGTTGTTACGTGTCAGGTAAATCAACAATGAACAAAATGAAGCCAATATTATTGTAAATCAACAATGAACAAATGAAGCCAAGATTATCGCATGGTGTTCTGTAAACAGGTGTGATCACATTACGTTATGCTAGCGTTGCTACAACAAAAATGGAGCCAAGATTATCGTTTAAATAGCGGGAAGCAATTTTGAAGTGAAATTGGAAAACCAAGTATGTTGAAGTTTAAAGCAATAGAGACGTGTGTACAGAACAGAACCGCCAACGCGAGTAACAAATGCACGCATTCGAGCATGTGCTCCAATCGCCGAGGACACTTTCGCAAACGCTGTTCAATCAGTAGTTCAACGTACTCAGAAGTGTATCGATGCCGATGATGGACATTTTAAACAACTGTTGTAACTGTAAAAGTCTAAGATGATTAGCGCTCATCATTTTCTGTTTGTATGAATTCACTTAATACAGTTTTATCTTTGCTTGAAGTGTGTATACATTTTTTGGCACCCTCTGTATAAGAGGGGGGGGGGGAAGCAAAGCGCAAACCTATATCTTCAGTAAATTCAACAGAAGTGCGGGAAAAACCATTACACAATTTTGTAAACTATACGAATATTCAAGTGCATATTCAAAAAGTGACAATGCTAAATACTATACTGAATAAAACATTGTCATAAAAGAATTTACATATCACATATATTTACGTGAATGAATTAAATAATAACAAATATTTGAAAGTCAGCATCAATGCTGGAAAAAACTTTTGTGTTCATCTTGTAAGATCAGTACTATTTACAGAAGTATTTTCTGCTAATATTTCTCTCACGCAAAATCGTCACTTACCTGAATAATCAAATGTAGTCATGTTAGTTAATACTATGGTCTTGTTTATATATTGATCATCCTCATATACCGCCTGTGGTGCCTCAGTAGTGAAAACGGGCGTTAAACACTACTCAAAAAAAAATCATCCTCATAGACATCGTTTTACAGACCAAATATGCTCCCGGATCATTTTAACAAAGATTAGCCATTAATTTCCATCTGAGGAGTATAGGACTAATTCTGGATTTTTATTTAATTTCTTTTGCGATTCTTTAAGAGCATAAACTCATTATCTGATACGCTTATCCGCATAACTGTTCAGTGATGCCATTTTCCTCTTGTTTTTGCTCTGGAGCGTTTTATCTTCAAATTGGAACTACATATTGGTACAATTTAGGAATCTTTCATTATTAGTCCCTTGAGCATGACCGTTTTATTTTTAGGTTTTAAACCACTGAGTTGAACACTTTTTTTCCCTTGATATTCTCAATTCCGTCTTGATAATTCATCCATAATATTAAACAATTCACCAACTGTAATGTAATACTACTTCCTGCATATTACGTTCCAATTTCGCTGTTTTTATATAATTTCTTAAACTGACGGTAGTGAAGAAAATTGTTCTTTAAAGGAAGTATTTCAACAAGCGATTTTCACTGAAGCATTCACGGGCATATAATGTGCAGGAAATCGTACGCCTACGACTAGGTTTATTGTAACAAACAATGTGTCTATTTCTGTTAATGCCACATCCAGTGCAGCTGCTTTCACCGCCTATCATGTAGGTTTCTTTGTCTTTTCTGCTTCGTGTAACGTATTTGTCAGAAAGAATTATGTGCGTATGCTGAATATCGCACTACCCGATTTTAACGGCCTACTGAGGAAAGTTAGTAATGCATAAAAACAAATGATCGAACACTTAATTCCTTAGAGTATAATACTTGTGAAGGGAGGATGCACATAAGCTTTCATTAGCATTCCCATTAGAAAATGTTATCGTTTCCAACGTTTCCAACGACTTTAGAAAAAATGGAATAGTGCTTATATAACGACAGAAAACGTACAAAACAGAAGTGTAGACAACTTTTTAGTATATTTTCAATTATTTGTATGTCGATATGTCTTATGTTTTCCAACTGAAGTCCTCGTAGGAATGATGACTAGAATGATGTAGTAATTAGCAGCTATTTTCCACGATGCTACTTAAATTACGAAGTGTTAAATAAACTAGTTTCATATGCCGTTGAATGAAAATGATTGAAAATTAATTTACTTTGGAAACAGTTTATTTCATTAAACTTTAGTTGTATTATCTGGTAGTAAATTTTGGTGTGTTTGGCATTTTACAAAAATTATAAACATGTTTTATATTCTGAGATTGCCAAAAATTAAAAACAAATATAAGTACTAATTTGAATTCATAAGCAGAGAGCTTTCATACGTTATTGAAAGCTACCAGCAACGAATTTTATATTTACATTGAAATTGCTTTATGAAGAGACCTCTGAGCCGTTTCACGCCGTGAACTGAATAGGAGGCTGGTGACCTGAGTTGTTAAAGAGCGTCCATAAATAATCAAATCAAAAAAAAAAAAAAAAAAAAATTGCTTTACCATTTTAATTTGTCATGTGTATATATTTCATATATACATAAAAAGGCAGATTATTTTCGCAAATAATCTTTATTCATTCATTATGCTTTTATTTCTATTTAACCTGATACTGGATGCCGAGGAGATGTCTGAAAGATGCAACTGGAGCACACTAGTCCCACTCCATAAGAAAGGCCCAAAAGATAATATAAATAACTAATGATTTTAATTTCAAATATCTTAAGCTGTCGGAAAATCATCATAAGAAGACTAATCAAGATTTCACATCAAAACCAGCCAACTAAGTAGGCAGAATTTCGTTTGGGCTAAGCACCACACACATATTTAGACAATAAACGAAATAATTGAAAAAATGGAAAAATTAAAACTGCATTCTGTGCATAGCATTCTCTGACTACATAAAAATATTCGTCCTTCAAACCCCAGGGGTATATACAGAGTAAATACATCATACTTCTTGCCAAGTCCTGCAAAAGATTTACAGAATTAGGGGGTAGCATATTTAAGTTAAAATTGAAAATAAAGCAAGAGAATTTCTTATCACCTAAACTCTTTAACTGTTTCCTGGAAAACAAGTTCCTAAAGCAAGTTATGAAATAAACATCAATAGAAGAAGACTTATTAATCATAAAACTTGAAGATAATTCTCTTCGAGAAATAAGGGGAAGGCAAAGAACATGATCCTAGATATCAGTAAGATCAGCATCGAAATAACTCTTGCCTAACTCCAGGAAAACCAAATTTATGACCAAAGAAAGGGAAGTACAAATAAAATTGACAGATAATTATTAGTATATATGAAGGACTATATATTTAGGCCAATTTATCTCCTTTGATAAGACTTCAGGGAAGAAAGTAAAAAAGACAATTATTAATGCAGCCTGGAGCAAACTCTGGAGTCTAAAATGCATTTTACTGGACAACTTTCTAAGAATACTTAAAAAAAAAAAAAAAAAAAAAACCTAAACTTAGGCCTGGAACGTTTACTTCCTTAAAAGATCCTTTCCCAATTTATCATTTCATTTCATATAACATCAGTATCCACTGCCTATGGTGCTTCAGTAGTGAAAACGGGTGTTAAACACCATTCATTCATTCCTTAAAAAATAGAGCAAGTTAGCACAGAGAAATAGTCTTGCAGACTATAGAACAATTAAAATGGTAGTAGGGAGGTCACCTTACAAGACTGGACGCAGTCAGATGGGCGTACGCGGCGACGATGTGAGACCCAAGACCGTCCCCAAAAATTTGGTATAGTCGACTTCACTGGTCGAAGCATCGGGTAAGCAGTGATCATGCGTGTCTGAAGATATTTTTGAATGGAAAAGACTAGAAAAGATTTCCAAGAATAGTTCAGAACTGTGTTACTGTGTGTGTGTGTGTGTGTGTGTGCATATGTATTGGTGATAGAAATTATAACGGTTGTTCAAAAGAAACCTAGGCAACACTGCACATGTTTCATGGGTCGGCCAGGAGGTGGCAGGAAGGCATGAGCTTGTTATCTGTTGCAACAGCACAGATTGTGATCAGTCTGAGTTAGGTGTTTGCCCAGTACAGCAGACAGTGAAAGCAACAGTTGTGTGTAATGAATGCGACAACCAATGTGATTAAATTCTATTACAAAGAAGATACCATGATCAAATCTCTATATTATTGCAGAAACTTACTCGTACAGAACCTCCAAAGGGCCATCATCATAAACAGAAGACCTGAAAATGTCACGAGATATGCTTATGTTTCATTATAGCACATGCCCACACTAATCTCCTTACGACTATCACGTGTTGGTCCGGTAAACAAGACCTGAAGGGTAAGCGTTTTGCCACTGATCAAGCGGCTCATGATGCTGTGGAAATGTGGTTTCATCAGCAACCAGCATCCTTCGCGGAGATTACTAGGAAACTTGTTCACCATGGGGACAGGAGCCTGAACGGTGGAGGTGATTATTTATAGACTCCCTGAATCTGTCAATTGTATTCTGTCATTGTATATTACCCAATATATATGGTGTTCGTTTCAAAATATCTTGTCTATTTTTCACTTGACCATTCCTTATATTTAACTCAGTTAAAAACTATAAGATTTTAAGGTACCACGAGCAACTTGCTAGGACTAGTTCACTTATAAAATCAACAGAGATCCCCTTGCGATAGCAGAAGTCCTTTGCCCTCTTGGAATAGTATAGACGTATTTGTTTATTTATACTTATTAATTGCTATTTTCCCAAATTGTTTATTGATCTGCTGCTTCTTTCTTTTCAGTTTTCCTTTCATTGGAGATAACCTGTTGGATTCTTCGCTTTAGAAGTGATTGTATAACAGTGCCAATAGGGCCTATTGATGCAGACAATTAAAAACTTATAGAGACTACATATTCTGAGGGACAATTAAAATTCTTAAAATCATAAACTTAAAACAAATTTGGTGATGTTGCAGGAAACATTATTTATAATTCGATGCAAGCATTTATTACTGAATATTTATATAATTATTCTACTAATTGCATTGAACTATAGGCCTGTTGATTTATAGTTACTCATTTAAAAGAAAAGTTACCATTTGCAGTATGTTTTAATTTTTATGTGCTATCACAAACAGCCCAACTAACTATTATGTAAAACGGGTTTGCCGAGGCCCGGAAATACCTTTACTATCTGTTAAAACTAAATTGATCTAAGTATTAGGCAGATCATGGAATGAATGGCGTCACATTTGTCACAGACTCTTGTGATTTAGAGAGATACATTCTCTCTTTAGTGTTTGTGTTGATTAATTCAAGCAAAGATTCAGAATATATAAGTTAATGCAAATGTACAAATAACATAACGCGAAATCTTTTTAGATCTGTTATTATACATATATGTATTTACTTTTATTTTTATCCTTTTGTTTCCTTTTTACGTTGCGGGAGAGTGCAAATGAAACAAATGGAAGCTTACATTTTATCATTGGAACTTTGTTTCTTTAATGAACTTTCGTGGCGACATATTTTTTTTTTAAATTTGTTATAAAGAATGCAGGAAAGAGATAATCAATTAAACCCAAAATAACTTTTGCACTTCCCAAGCGGCGGGCCATTCAGCCAATGTTGATCTGATTTTAATTGTATTTTAAGACATTATAACGTTTCACAAAACTTGCTAGACCAATATTGTTGATTAATGGATTGTAATAAATTATTATTGCACACTTTTAATAACGTTTTAGATAAAATATGAGCCAGGGAAATCCGCACATGTACAATAATATAAATAAATTAAAAAATTAGCCAAGAACACAACAAACATTAACTTAAGGCCCGTTGACAGATTTTGCAACAAATACAGAAAATAATGCACTATTTAATACAAGATTTCCCCAATATACCAAAAAGGAGAAACTTAGTAATCCAACTAATGGTTAACAACGACTCCATATTGATTAATTAAATAATATAACTAAAAGCCACTATATTAAAAAAAGCACACGGAGCAAAATTACACTCATACAACAATATAAACATCTCTTACATCAGTTGAAGATATTCGTTCAATAATATACGAATACATTTGAATAAGATAAGTGGTTTGGAGCCCCAATGCTATTAATAAGTACCAAGGGCTGAACCAGGCGAAAATATGACAATTCTTTAGAAAGAATACTGGAGGAATTTGTTCTAGAATTTCAGTAATTATAGTAAAAGGAACACTCGAGGACAGTAGCTGTCTCTTCCTGCACACTTAATCGAAACTCATATTACGGTTAAAAGAGTGCATCATAGTCAATGAGTACTTCGTAATTATTTTGTACAATTAATGGGCTAGGTGAATTTTATTCATGTAAGTTTACTTCTAAAAAGTCAGTTAGATATTTATTTTTACGATTCCATATTTAAGAAAATTAGTCCCATATCCGTTCCTAATCTAAAAGCACTACTATGAGGGGAGACGATAATTGGTTAGAGTAACAATAAAAATTCACTACGGATTTAAAATTACACTTTAACATTGCAATACGTTTTTCCAACGATTATTCAATATCTTGATTCCATCACGAAAGATGTTTTACTTGAGGTCCCCCCCCCAAAAAAAATACCCACTCACGGTAGCTTTGACTCAGTTGAAAATCTCATTTCTCCCAATAACGACGCTTTGAGTTTAAAAAAAACAAAGCAAAATTATTACCTTACGCGCTAAGCTTGGTTTAGTTGGGTATTCTGATATAACTGTTACAGAAAATAAGCATAATATTCATCATTAATAGTTTGCTCCTTTGGAATATAATCGACAATGATATTGTATCGCATGAAACTGAAACTATGACTTTGCCAGCTGACTGTTCTGTCATTCTTTTCTTTGCAGCTGGGCGATTGAGTTTGCTTCACTTTTGCGATTGCCATTTTGTCTCCCAGATTTCATCAGTGGTACTGAATCGACAGAGGAAAAAAGTCTGTCAAACAGGAACAGAGTAAACTAAGTGAATTTCTCACCTGGTGAATAACTTTTAATAAAAGTAAACATAAAATCCAAATTATGTCTTGTTAATTAATGAAATGAAATAAGTTATGGCATTACTGTGTGGTATTAGGGGAACAAAATTAGAATTATTGCAATCTATAATTATCACAAAAGAGGAACCACATTTTAAGGGATATTATTACTATTAAATTGAGATTAAACCAGAAGAATTAATGGTACACCATAAATTAAATGAAATATATGCCACTGATAGACAAAGTTGTACTGCGCGGATATTTTTAAACATTTTTAAATGTAATTATGTTTAAGAACTTACCCATTGATATCTTTAAATTCACTTAAATACAGAAAAACAATAGAAAGTAACCTGTAGTTTGGAGTTATTTTCTGTATTTAAGAAGATGATGTTCACGTGTTTCAATAAAACAAAAACATTACCTATTTAAAAATTAATTAATGTACTAAGCAAATATACGGAATAAGCAAAGACCTGAAAGTTTAATAGATTTTCATTGGCTTTGAAATTTAATTTAAATGTTATTGTATTAAAAACATATGACGGAAACATTTTCTGAAGGTTATTACAAAGCTCTCTTACATACAAATATTATTCTCAAACATATATTTACCTCCACGGGTGGCCGAGGTCGTTAAGGTGCGGTCTCGTGAGCAGGAAGTCTAAGAGTTCGAATTCCGCCAGGACCGTCCTCCCTGACTGAGGTTTTTTCCAGGTTTTCCTCACTCCTCATAACTGGCAAATGCCGGGGAGGTACCCTAAACTTAGGCCTGAAATGTTTCCTTCCTTAAAAAAATCCTTTCCCAATTTATCATTTCATCTCATGTATCACCAGTGTTCACCGCCTATGGTGCCTCAGTAGTGAAAACGTGCATTTAAACACCATTAAAAAAATATTAGATTAATATTTAACAGCTGCTATCTTCACGACGATACTTTTGTTAAATATAAAACACATACAACGCTATAAATACATTTTATATTCTGAATTAATATTTCATTTTATTTTAAAACAACATAGAGAAAATTAAACACAAGAACACTATAAATATGGGTATTCAAGCACCTTTACTTCTAATAGTTCAATTACCCTAATTGCCAGAAATTATTTGTTGTGAAGAACCAAATATGGTACGATAGACGGATTTTTAAATTTTGGTTTACAGATAAACCCTTGCCCCCCTCCCCCCGTCTAAGAGCCTGATTTTCCTGAGTTTCAAAAGATATTTTCCTTATACCATTCAAATGGCATATATGGAGTATAATAACATATATTAATGCCTCTAGAGCGATTTTTAAATTTTGGGGTGCAGGCAAATCCCTGTCCCCCCTAATAGTCCGATTTCACTGATTTAAAAAAAAATCTTGTTTTATTTAAATGGTTTATGCAGTTTAGTTGCGAAACAAACATCAATACCGCTAGAGCGATTTTTAAATTTTGGGAACTGGGAACCCCCCCTACTAATAGTCCAATTTCACAGATTTTCAGGAACTATTTCTCTTATTTTATTTCAATAGCATATATAGCGTTCCTTTAAAAATATTTAAAATTGCAGCCGTTAAAGTGATTTATAAATTTCGCATTAACTCCCAATAGTTTTTCAGGTAACCTCCAATAATCTGATTTCTTTCAATATATATTTTTCTTATTTCACTCAAATGGTATAAGCGGAGTTTTGTTGTGGACAAACAATTATGGGTTGCGCTAGAGCGGTTTTTAAATTTTGAGTTTCAGGTAACCACCTCGCCTGGTTTCCCTGATTTTCTGAAAGGATTTTTTCTTATTCCATTTAAATGACATTTATGGACATTGGTTGCAAAAAGCATATATTAGTGCCACTAGAGCGATTTTTAAATATTGGGGTGCAAGCAACCCCTTCCCTCCGATAGTCAGATTTCACTGATTTTGAAGGAGTTATGAGTGAGTGGCGTAGGGGGAATTTTCATACACTTGTAGATTATAATGCCCCACGTTGGGCGCCAACGTTTGCAGGAGTTATTGGAAGCGGGAAGAATGATGATAGGAGTTTGGTTATTTGCGATGCGGCTCACCACTCAATAACTCTTCTAGTCGATCTACAGGCATGTAGCTGGTTTTTGGGACCTCATAGTGCCGGGTTGAGTGATGGGAATTAAAAGGTGATGTGTTGAAGAAGAACACTTTGTTATCTGCCAGTTGGCGTCGTTTATTCAACACAAAGTGCATAGCATGGCGTTTCTGTTCGGACCCCAGTAAGGAGACGTTTGGCAGACGCGCAGAGCTATAATGCTGGACTAAGTATGTTCTCTGGCCGCTGGGAAGACGCGCTGAGCAGAAGTGAAGCTCGAACATTGGTGTTCAAATGCGTTCTATGACCTCTGAATGCTGAATACTCGACTGTTGAATGACCAGGAATGCCAGAGAGAAGAAGACCTCGAAAAGGGCGATTTCACGTCCTTAAATAATCAATAAATCTCGCTTGACTACGTGACGCTCTATTTTCCCGCCACTATGGATTTAAACTTATTCATAGGCTAACGGTAACTTCATGCCACTCTCATATTATTGGCCAATTTGATTATCTGAACGTAACCACTCGGCGATTCGTCCAGCGTTCAAATTCTCGTATTACTAAGTTATAGTTCAACGTTCTTAACGGTATTATAGCAGGGTGGTTCTTTGCCAACATACCTGCCCGGGGCGAGTAACCGTCCTCCTAATGAACAAAAGATAGAATTTTTGCTCCATTGTCTGCCAAAAGGGACCCTCTGCTGTCCGAGCGAGAATTACGAATTTTCACATTTTCACGACATTTTTACAAACTTAGAACCCTTCACTTTCAACTAGCTGAAATAAAATGTTACATATATTCTAATAAATTTCTCACAATTGATAGAGTATCAAAAACTGTATCAATTTTCAAACCGCCACGGGTGGCCGAGGTCGTTAAGGCGCGGACTCGTGAGCGGGAGATCTGGGGTTCGGAATCCCAACAGGACTGGGCTTTTTTCCAGGTTTTTCTCAGTCCTCATAAATGGCAAATGCCGGGGAGGTACTCTAAACTTAGACCTGGAACGTTTCTTTCCTTAAAAAAAAAATCCTTTCCCAGTTTATCATTTCATCTCGTGTATCCATCGCCTATGGTGTCTCGGTAGAAAAACGGGGGGCGTTAAACACTACTCTCACTGATTTTCATCTAATTTTACTTCTTATTTTATTTAAATGGTATAACGCAGCTTCGTTGCAAAACAAATATTAATGCCGCTAGAGTAATTTTTAAATTTTCAGTAATCCTCCCTGCTACTGGTCCAATTTCACTGATTTTGAGAAACTATTTTCTTATTTTATTTTAAAGGCATATATCGAGTTTCCTTTAAAAATTATAGCTGTTGGAGCGATTTTTAAATTTCCCTTTAACCCCCAAATTTTTCCAGGTATGCCCCTCTCCAAGTGGTCCGATTAGCATGGTTTCAAAAACTACTTTTAAAGATTTATTTTTAAGATTTTATACCGAGTTTCATTCAGATAAAGCAAAAATTGCGGCCGCTAGAACGATTAAAAAAAAAAACTTTAAACATTTTCGCTTAAGATTAACTCCCACCCTCATTGTCCAATTTTGCTGGTTAACGAACGCGATAAATCGTTTGTTAAATGATGACTAAATGTACAGTTTCGTTGAGAAGAAACAAAAATTGCGACCGCTAGATAGAGAACGGGGACACACACACACACACGTATGCATATTTTCAAAACCTTTTTTTTTTTTTTTTTTAATTGTAGGTGTCCGGTGGTAGGTATTAGATAGATTAATAAACATATTCCCATTTGTACAACAGTAATAGCTTACTGTTGTACAAATGGGAATACTTGTAATTCGTAATTCGCAAAAAAAAAAAAAAAAAAAAAAAAAAAAAAAAAAAAAAAAAAAAGAGCCAAAAAATAAGGCGATTTTTCACAGTGCCGACCACAATAGCTTCAATCCTTTGGTATTCACTAATAAGTTGAATTATTTTAAAAACAATCCAGATAATCTTGGGAATCTTGTACTTGATGACTTCTGCAGCCCTTTACAGTTCATTTTTAAACATACAGGAAATGGATTTCCTTTCATTGATACCTGACTGAAAAAATTATTTATATATAGCTTATATTTTCAGTGCTGTAAACTAAAAGATCGAAGTTTCAAATGTTGTGAAAAAAGTTTACCTTTGCAACATCTATCGTCTCGTCCACAAACTACATTTCCTCAATGAAATAATTTATCATTATTCATTTTTCAACGCGTCACATTCCGATATTTTAAAATACTCATTTCCGCACCATTTTCGATGCTAATTCCCATCTTTTATTCTTTGAATACACAAAGCTCGTTTGAAAGAAAATTTTGCGATACTTTCGGCATCTGCGAAATATATTTTCCTTATTCCTTCTTGCTTAAGCAAGAATTAACGGTGTTTTTGTATTGGTGTTCCTTGGAGCGTGTGCAGAATGGTTTCATACAAAATATTCTTCGAAATATTTCAGAAACGAATTTCGTAGTATATGGATTAATGTGACAAACTTGAGTATATGATTTATTGATCAAGTGTGGTACTACTGCATGATAAAAGGTGCTACGAGAATAATCTTATCTTAATTATATCTTAAAACCGATTTTTGGAAGGCGATAGAATGCTTTATAGATATTTTTTTATTATTTAATGTATAATTTGTACTGTCGAGTATTCTATTTGTTTTCCCCCGCTCGTAGACCTGAAAGGCAGCCGGGAGCATTAGGCTCAACTGTGCACTTAATCTGCCGCACGACCACCAAATTGCTGAGGACTTGTTTGGCATTTTCTCCTTCACAAGTTGCGGGCTATGGGGTAACTTTAGAGCTATGAAACTTTAGTAATTTTAGAGGAGAATTTGCTGATGAAAGGCTAAGCCCCGCCTGTAGCGCTAACTTTACAAGAGATTTTCGCGGCGATTGTTCTAATCGAGCAGCAATATCATCCAAAATTTCTTCTGTTAACACGCAAAGAATTCGTCTTATTTTCCTGTTTAACAGTCATCCTGTTCTTTTGAATTTATCATGTTACAAACTGTAAATCTGTCAGGTGAATGAACTTCTGGAAAACGATATTGAGTATTTGATTCATTTCTTAATAAATGTGTTGTTCTGTATTAAATCTTTGAATCATCGGAAACAGAAAAATGAAACTCAATAACACAGTAGTTCCTCATTGTTCTGAGCCAAAACTCGCATTAACTGATCTTATCAGCTGCAATGACCGTCGGTGTAGCTATGACCTGCCAGCTTCGGACACAATCCACGTGCGAGGAAAAACAAAACGAAAACCAGATACAATGTTAAGCAGAGGTAGTTGGTACCGATATAAACCGCCCCCACGACAATTAGCATTGCACCCTCTTAGTATGCTTGCGTTCACGCCATATTTTACTTTTCAATACCTATCTATAATATTAAAACACGGAACATAAGACTGCTGACTCAAGAAGCTTTTAATGTGCTCACTATCTTCAACTTAGTCTGAGCGCGTGTTTTGTTCACTTCATACATTCGCCTACCTAAGAAATAAGGTAAGGGCGGTGCCAGGTATCGGCAAGCTGTCTGATACAGGTGCTTCTGAAGGAAAGAAACAAGTGTCGCGCACCGCGGGAGAGTTCTAAGAAGATGGAATAGCAAAACAGTGTTTCAAGCATTAGAGCGCAGTGTTGTTGAAAGAGCTCATTCATAAAGTAAAGCAAATACTGCAATGAACAGATTTGTTGTGGTGTTTTGTTCAACGATTATTCAATTACTGCTTTCCTCCCGCTTTAGACTAATTACTAAATTCATTCTTGACATCCTTAAATGTATTCACCCAAAAATGACGGTTAGCTCTTTTAATTAAAAAACTGAAAATATTAGTTGTTCTTTTTTACTTTCTGAAATGCTCTAAATTAACGCAAAGGCAGCAACTGATTAATAAGCAATAAGCAATTAGTAATATTTGATTCAGCCACACAATATTAATACTTCGTGAATTTAAATTTTTCTCTAAAAGTACATGACGATGTTTGGCATATTTCCACGAACTATATTATAATACTGTCACATAACGAAGTGGACGAAAAAAATGTTGCTATCTCAATAGGAAAAAATTATGAACAGAGGAAAGGGGCGAAATAGCAACTTACAAATACAAAATAGAGAACATAATATTCGTGTTTAACAAAGTTTATAGAAGTGCCAAGCAGAAGGCAAGAAATATAAAATAAATTATAAAATTATGAAGGAAGAGACTTCTTGTAGCCAAGTTTGGGTCCCGGATCCATTTACCTAAACCGCTAAAACCTCCTCGACTCTTACCCAAGCAACGGCAGCAGTATAAACCCGGGGAGCACAATTTTACAACTGCTACTGCTATTACTATCTGAATAGAGAATGTAAGCTTCTAGAATTATCGCCATTGCATGACTGATAATAGACGAAAGAAAGAGGAAAATAGAGAATACATTTAAAACAAATTTCCTTTCTTCTGGTTTTCATGGCAACAAACTAGAATCTACAGGATGAAGTCCATCTCAGAAATACAGAGGGTGCCACAAAATGTATACACAATTCAAGCAAAGAAAAAACTGTGTTAACATAACAAAACTAAATTCACACAAACAGAAAATGATGAGCACTAATCATCTTACACTTTTACAGTTACAACAGTTGCTGAAAATGCTCACCATCGGCGTCGTAACATGTCTGAGTACGTTGAACTACTGTTGAGCAACGTTTGCTAAAGTGCCCTCAGCGATTGCAGCACACGCCGTTTCAATTTCTTACCGAAGTGCTGTCAGTGTAGCTGTTTTCTACGGTACACAACATCCTTAAGAGTTCCCCATAGGTAGAAGTCCAACGGAGTTAGATCCGGAGAACGCGGCGGAAACCTCTTCGCCCTATTACCATTGAACTTCAATATTCTTGGTTTTCCAATGCCACTTAAAAATTGCTTTCCGCTGTTCAAACGATTATCTTGGCTCCATTTTTCTGTAGCAACGCTAACATAATGTAATATGAGTCACATCTATTTACAGAACATCATACGATAATCTTGGCTTCATTTGTTCATTGTTGATTTACCTGTCACGTAGCAACGCTATCATAATGTAGTGAGTCATATCTGTTCACAGAACATCATATTGCACATTACTGTTATTTTTCGGTCCAACTTTGAAACATATTAAATAGATATCTACTGTGAAAGTGTGTATACATTTTTGGCACCCTCGATATATACTTAATACATAATTCCTAAGCTATGAAACGCAATTTCATTGAAATTAATACAGGAGTTGGTCTACCATTTTTTTAATTTCGATTTTCCCTTCCAAAGGTCACAAAGAAAAAGACTTAAAGTGTAAGCTTTTCATAGTGTTAATTTTCTTCACATTTAATTAACACAAACCAAAATAAAGCAACTACCTCATGAATTCACACGATATTTTACTAGCCGGCCATTCAGTAACAGCTTATTACCAATCATACCACAATATAAGAAGATGCTCTCATACCAAACCACCGATTATCGCTGCTGGAGAGTGTCTGCATGGAAATATTGTTACTTCCATTGTAAAAATATTTCATTTTGAAATAACTTCAAATTTAATATATGAATGAATCTTCTTATTCTGTAGGTGAAAAGATATACAATCCCAGCGTTTAACAGACTATCCGTTACCTGCGTTATGTCTATTTCGGCCGAATTGGCTGGTATGTGCTTCTCAGCGTATTCTGACTTGTGTTGCACTGTGCGCCCGCTGGTCTTAGCGTTGAAGGTCAGAGATTCAAATACTGGCCCATAAAAGTGTACTTTTTTGGCATGGAAGAGAAAAACAGGGCTTGATTTTTTGAACATAATAATTAAATGCGAATAACTTTACATTAATGTGAAATGACAAACATAAGACATTGAATGATATTTTAATCTTTGCAGATATTCTTACATACAAAAGTAAGACAAAAATAGGAGTAGTTCTGGAGCAATATGTACACAAGAGATAAAGGAAACTCTCCTATGTTGTAGTATTAAAGAGACATTAAATTACAAATTCACAAGATATACATAATATATATTCAGCAATTAAAATAAATAAACTAATAAAAGTAAACAAATAAAATACAATAAGACATATTAGAAGAACAATTTTTAAAATACATATAAAAATATAAAGAAATACTATTACGGGTGACACCAGCTGCATACAGTCAATCTGTTTTACCCAACCCATTCTCCCCGTTTATCAGCAGTTTCAGACCTGAGTTGTGTCACTTTCATCAGAAATTTATCTAACTCTCCTCTCTTTCCATTCTTTCGTATCTTTACATTCAGAGAGAAAATGTGTTCATTTTTTTTTTTTTGAGTAGTGTTTAACGCCCGTTTTTACTACTGAGGCACCACAGGCGGTAAAATGTGTTCATGATTCCCCCTCCTCACAGATGAGACAAATTCTCCGTTCATATTCGTTAGTGAACTTAAATCATCCGCCACGCCCTTAGTCTGAACCACGCAAGTTCCTGTCTAGTGAGTTTAATCCCTGTTTTTGTGTATAGCTCCATCCTCCATTCCGATTTTAGGTCCGATTGTACTTCCCGCGAAATCACTCTGCATTGTGCAATTGCCTGCTGCCAAATAATATCCCTCAAGCGATTTCTAACCTTCCTCCATGAGCTCTTTCTTATATAGTTCTGTTACCTTACACGACAATTATCTAATAATCATTTTAAAAATTTTATTCAACTTTGTAACTCAACAACAATCAGTTGTATAAAACTGAAGTCTTTTCTGGGAACGCGCGTGATGAGAGATGACGTGTCTGGTGGTGCACACACATAATAAATAGTTCTTATGGGAGAGAGGTTCCTCCTATGCTTCCTTTCACCTCGCTCGACCAGAACACACTACAAATTTACCGAAACGCGTCTGTAATCCAAATCCCCTACAGATAATAGCCGCAAATGCAACATCAATCGTAAGGCAGAATTGCTGTTGTTTTTTCTTTTACGCATGAAAAAGGATTAAGCAATAGTTATAGAACATGAACAGAGGATCCACCATGGTTCCGATACTCTTTACAACATATTAAATTGCAATGGTCGTCTCAGTGAATCTTAGTTTGATCATGTACAAAAGTAATGAATGATCGATCAGCTTATAGGCCAGAGTGTGCATATTTTCCCTGAATTCATGACTCTTCGGATATACTGCATACCCAAGCCTATGACTTGCTCTTTTGTGACAGTCAGCGGAAAACCAAAGTTCCTGAGAGTATATTACAGTTATTGCAAACACTCTGATATTCTTTCATTTTTAAATATTTTAATAACTTCCCAAAGCGTGACAGCTTTTATATTTTTGACTTTTATATATACGTAGACATACCCCACAAAACGTATTGCTACCTTTATTACTTATTGCTCACACATTTCGTAAGACGTTTTTGCTAATCATTACTTTAAGGCTTTATATTTGCTCTAATACATGTTTCACATAAATAAAGGTTTTCAAAGCCTATGTTCTTACATTATTCTGCTGAATAATATTTTACTTGTGCTGTAGAACTAAATAGCAACTTATTTACATAATAAGAGGAGCTATTTATCTAATAGTCGCTGCGTAGAGGATAGTCGACATTTTATTTCCAAGAACTCCATCCACTTAGCCATGGCAGTAAAGCGCATTGTTTGATTAGCAGTGATTTGTAAGTAAGCTTCATAGGTAATTAATCAGCAAGACTTTCCTTCACAATTCGATTAATGTTTACTTAGCACAATTGTCAAATCAGTACTCATTTTTCATACAAATGTGACGGTACCAAGCCCGGTGGTTTAAGTGGGATGGATATTTCACCTCCAAGAAATTTTCGCTCTTCCATTTCCTTCCAATCTATCTCACAGTTCTTGTTGCAATGCCAGGTGAGGTCGGCTGGTGCTGTACGACGCAGCAGTGGCTTTGCACTTTGGGGAGTTTCTGTTCTGGAGCCTGGTGAGTTCTGCTTAGGGATCTCCTCGGATCACCGCCGTCCGAGGGTTTCGCAGGCCTACCGCCTCTGGAATTTAGCATCTGAAAAAATGTTAGGTACTCCAGCTACGTCCGTGATTCGCTGCACCCAGAATTGGCCGCTGATGTATCTCTTATCTTATGCCTTCCTGTCGCAGGTGGCGTAGGTACAATAAGTCCATTAATGTGGCCGCGGTGTAGAAACATTCTGTTCCAATACATACTATCCTATCCTATTGACAATAGTATTTATCTCCAGTTTCTGTATTTTATAGGATAAAATTTCTCCCAGATTCATTTTTGACTTCCAGTAGGGGGAGGCTGGCATGTTGGTACTTAATTGCAAATAGACAAAAGTGGCTAAACCTGTGCATTTTCTTAAATGAATACGTAGTTTTCGGGACAAGAAAATTCTATAAACAATATACATAAATAATATGGTACTTTATATGAATATCAGAATAATTGTGTGCATGTCTGTTTCGTATGTGTGAGTTATTAATGTTGTTGTTTTCTTTTGTTGGAATTAATTTCAGAAATGAAGTTTTTACAAAGGCATGAACGGTCTTGCGACCCATGCGATTGTGATATGCAACATGTATACCTAATTTAACTGGAATTAAAAATACCACCACCACCACTACTACCACCACCACCACCACTACTACTACTACTGCTACTACTACCACCACCACTACTATTACCACTACTGCTACTACCACCACCACCACCACTACTACCACCACTACTACTACTACCACTACTACTACAACCACCACACAGCTACTACTAGCGCACTACCACTACTACCACCACTATTCTAGCACTGCCACCACACTGCTACTACTACTACTACCACCACCACAACCACCACTACTACTACTAACTACTACCACTACTACCACCACCCCCACTACTACTACCTCTACTACTACCACCACCACTGCTACTACTACCACCACCACCACTACTACTACTACCACCACTACTACTACCACTACTACTACCACCACCACCAGTACTACTACTACCACCACCACTACTACTACTGCCACTACTACTACTACCACCACTACCACTACTACTACTACTACTACTACTACCATCACCACTACCACCACTACTACTACTACTATTACTACTACTACTACCATCACCACTACTACTACTACTACTACTACTACTACTACTAGTACTACTACTACTACTACTACTACCACCACTACCACTACTACTACTACTACTACTAGTACTACTACTACTACTATTACTACTACTACTACTAGTACTACTACTACCACCACTACCACTACTATTACTACTACTACTACTACTAGTACTACTACTACTATTACTAGTACTACTACTACTATTACTACTACTACTAGTACTACTACTACTACTATTACTACTACTACTAGTACTACTACCACCACTACCACTACTACTACTACTACTATTACTACTACTACTACTAGTACTACTACTACTACTATTACTACTACTACTACTAGTACCACTACTACTACTACTACTACTACTACTACTATTACTACTACTAGTACTACTAGTACTACTACTACTACTACTACCACTTCTACTACTACTACTACTACCATCACTACTACTACTACTAGTACTACTACTACTACCACCACTACCACTACTACTACTACTACTACTACTACTACTACTACTACTACTACTACTACTACTACTACTACTGCTATTACTACTACTTGTAAAGAAAGAGGGATATGCCACATGTTCCACCTTAGATGTGAGCCTGAACTATAGGTACTTCAACTGAATGATCTATAGATAAAGTGTCAATCGTTATAAGACTGATAAATTCCTAGTCGTTCCTGGTGGTCTATAATGGCAACCATACTTGCCTCGTAAGTCCAAGGAAGGGAATTGAAGCTGCAGATTTTGAGCCTTAATTTACGGAATGTAAAAGAACCTCAAGCTTGAATGAAGGGCCTCTGAGCAAAATTTATCGGCCGCTTCATGAACTGAATTGATTGGAAAACTAATGACGTGAGATGTTAAACAGCATCCTTAAATAATCAAATAAACAACTGAAAAATTACAAATCATTATCAGAGGAACGATGTTAATGTACTGTAAGTATTTAGATGCAGAACTGGTGAAGTAAGTAAGAAGATTTATAGAACAATACTCGGATTAATGTTTCACAGAGACACGCCAGTGAAAAATATGATGAAGTAGCACGGGCAGAACAAAAAGTTAGATAAGAGACCTAAATGTTGATTCAGATGAGATTTGAACTTTCACTTGAAATAGCTGTATATAATTCTGGCCAATAAAAGAGAAAACTAATGCAAGCAACAATCAAACATTTATAAATCTTAAATGATACAGAGAGAGTGTAGCTCTTAGGTTAAAGTTATGGTGCCGCAATAGACACATATTTTATGACGAACACATGTCATCCAAACACAAAAGGGAATATCCTCATTTACAAAGGCGGGTCAAGGTCACGGCTCCTCGTCTCTATGCATGCTTTCTCCAGCGCTGATCTTGTGGACGCATTCTCTTCCCTTCCTTAGCCTCTAACCAATTTGCGCTGTCATGCTTCTTGCTATTTAACAGGCTGAGGGGTGGCAAAAGAAGGGAGGCAGGTGACCTTGGCCCGTCTATTCTGAGTGAAAAGACTATAAATCATCAATATTATATTAACTGGCATTTCGAACCAGTAGAAGCTTTTAAGATAATGAGTCATTGTTCTTTAATGAAAGTACTCTGAAATATGGGGGGAAAAAGGTCTTATTTTCTCTCTATTTACTAGGAAGTTAAACATTTTTTGTGTACATAACCAATATAACTCCACTCTCAACAATTAATGCCAAAATTACGATGTTTGAGAACAATGATGGACTATAGTTAAAATGCTCCTGGATCAATGTTTTATTTGTGAGTAGAATGCATATCACCATATGCGCTGCAACATCAGCATACTACAGGTAAGCGTTTATGCTGCATAGTAAATGTATTCCATCTGCCGGGCTTTTCGATCAGTGCTCTAGGGAATGTGACTAGGCTGCTTGTCGCGAGATCTGCTGGCAGCAGAACAATATGCAAATGATCTCCGTGAAGTATACAGGGGAAATATATGACTGTGTTTGAAAATGAGCATTGACTCTCGTAACGCAAATATTTGGTTGAATAGGCATCAAGGAATGAGAAATACAAAGCAATTTAGCGTATATATCCAAATTACAATATAATATTTTTATTCTGTCCTATGAGACATAATCATTTATCTACAGTTATTTGTATCTTAATGTCTCATTCTGTCCAAAGTAGATTCTCAACATGATGGATTGAGAACTTATGAATAGGAAACTAAAAATTATAAATATATTGGGGTCATCCAATTATCTGATGACCGACACGGCGATAGGGACTACATCCCTGAATAGCCATCGCTCACTAAGCGAGCGTGTTGGATAACAAGAGTTAGTGGTAAAACACTACAGTGATAGGCTGTATAACAAATACTAATGGATTTTAAAAATTATGTTACACAAAATGATGTTGAAACTGCCTGCCTTCATTGTCCGCGCATTTTTATTGCCATTACCCACCTTAATTCTCTAAGAAAAATTAAATTGTTTTCTCGATGGATGTTATCCTTTTGTTCGTCTAAAAGTTATGTATAGTACTAATTTATAAAACACATAACGATTTGGAACTCGATCACCTGGGAATTCCGCTTTAAATTATCCCCTGACAGCACAAATGGACTAGAATTATTATGTTAGTATTTGCTATTTAGTGTTCTTAGCAGATTTTACTCTAGGATTAGACACACATTTTTATTACTCAAACTGAGTGGCGTGAGATTGAAGGTCAAAATAGCAGTTCGGTAAACACACCCTTCCTGACTCGTGTAGCCCAGACGATCTTGAATAGCGCCATGTCTGTCTTTAGAGTTTAAAATTGGATAACCCACAACTTTAAAAGTTTCCTTTGAACTGAGAAAAATTCCAGGACAATAACCTGGGATATTGGTACAACATTTAAATGTCGACCCTCCACGCATGCATCGGTTCTTACCGATGTACTATCGTGCTAAAATGGAGTAGAATTTGGTATCTAAAAGGTTCAACAATTGGTTTTTTTTTGGTCCACCACTTCAATCCAGTCAGCCGGAATCAAATTCTCTAATAACAAGACTTTAGGTTTAAATTATATTAAAACTAGAATACTATATAGAGATGTACTTTATGTTTAAACTTTTATTAATATGTGAAGAAATAATAGATATAATATTTTAATTTAAAATATATTATTTACAATGGGGGAAAATCACGAAAGTCACGGAATAGTTTTTAAAGCCCGTAAACAATTCTAAACGAAGAACAATAACTAGAAAAGTGGTATGGGGAATGCCAAGAGGTAAAATTATGAGCAAGAAAAGTAAAGTCTTCAAAGGCAGAGAAACTGTTAGAACGAACTATAAATAAAATGACGTTCTGTTTAACAGTGGTCATCTTGTGCTTATCTAAACGAGCAGATAGTTGGATTTTCGGTTTTCAGAATCGCAAATCCTTTAACAGTAAACAAGAAATTTCTCAAGAGTTTTTATTGGACGTCTCAAACAGCAAGATTTTCTTTCCCCGCCTCCCCCCCCCCCGCCACATCCCGCGGGCTTCTGCGACAAGGGGCACTTTAGAAACGTGCCACTATGTTTAATTAGAGACAATTTGCATCCGACCCATGAAGTGAAAGCAGGACAGATGGTGAGGGCGCCATATTTGCCGAATGGATCAGACTTAAGATTTCACCCTTCTTCCCCTCGTAGAGCCCTTTTCTTCCACCCCTCTATTCAATCTCTCAGGACCTTCCTGCTAACCAGCTGTTCTCTCATTAAAAATGCGAGTGCAAAGCTGAATTTCGCTAACGTATAACTGGAGAGGTGTGCAAACATATGTAGCTCTCTTTTGTACAATCGTCCATTGTTTGATAGTACATTTTTAACGTTGTATCAATTAAGTAGAACTAAAGCAACTGAAATGTATTTTCTGAAGTTCTGAACAGCAATAAAGAACATAAACCGAAAGGTTTTCCTACAATTAAAATTTAATCATTGCTTTTCATGAAGATAATCAAGTATTTCTGCCGTAAATTCATTCCTTAGTGTAACAACATATTACTTTTTCATTTTTATTGCTACCAGTTAAACCAGTAAGAGAGCAAATGTATTAATTTATCCAATTTCGGCGCTACCAACAAATGTGTAATTTTCAAATCAGTTGAAAATTAAGAGTGTTGGAAGGCCTCTTGAATTATTGAATAGATTTTTATTTTTTGTTCAACATCTTCGATAGAATTACTGAATATGTTTTACAAATATATGTTTAATACATGAATAGTTCTATAAATGCAGCTCCTTCGAACAAAACTTTTTAAAATTTAGGTCAAAACATTTTATACATTTTAGAATTGCCTTCCGTTTGCCTGACTTTGTGACATTTAGCTATTCGGGACAAAGGCGCTTTATGAAAGTTTTGGCCTCTGCTGCTTTTCTCTTCAAGACTCAAATCCCGATAATAGGCAAAATAAAGAGCGAATTGAAACGCTATGTTCCTGGAGTTTGTTGCGCCAGGAACAGTAAACTCTTTTAGCATTGGGAGGAAAACAGTTGACAACCTACAAATTTTTGCTACAGTTTTGTCTATTTCAATAAACCGAATGTCGCAATATTTTAAAAGTGTCTAAAACGGATTGTAAAACAACTATTTATAATATTCCAGTTTGATTTTAGTCGTAAATTATGACAGTATATGAAAGAATATATCACTAATGTCACATTTTATATTAGGTTTCTTACATTTTACTTAGCGATCTGTCAAACAACAATGTTTGAATAAATAGTTTTAATGAAATTTTGATTCATTTTCCATTTATTCATTTAAAAGTTATGGAAATCCATCCTACTTGGGTATATTTATGCTTCATATACATTATTTAAAAAAATAATTTGATCCCAGTTAAAAATGTGTGTTTTCAAAAACTTGGAATCCAGAACTTCTAAGTAAAAATCAAGTCACACATATCTAGTGCAGACTACAATTTTCAATGCTTCTACTTGAAACAAAAGTATTGTTTAATATATAGTATTTTTTCGTAGCTGATTTAAAGCTATTATTTGTGACAAATGAAAAACAGCAGATTAAATCGTTTGCCTAGCGTTCATTAGGCTTAAAAATCTAAGATAAAGAAATGTGATTACAAAATTCAATTAGGTCCTATTAGCAGGAAGTAATTCGAAGTTCTTTTGCAATTCAGGCGAAAAAGTTAGATCAACAGAATAGAACAAACGTAAAACTGCGGAACATACCCTTATCGAAGAAAAATGTTTTCCCTACAGAATGAAATTGTTAACCAAAATCAGCTGGCCAAGATAATAAATTATATTTTTACTTCTGTGGCATAAACTACTTTTACCCTTGTTTCGGATTATTAACCTTTTTTATTGATTGTATTTCATCTTGCAGTGCACCAAAGTTGATGTCTAAACCATCATATTGGCCAGTTAAAGGTGTAGATTTTAGAACAAGGCAAATATGTAGTTCACGCACGACGGGGCACCATTGCATTTTCTACACACATAGCGACAACATCTAGCCATGCATTTAGAGAACGATGAATCGGTTCATGAGGTCTAGTAGCATGACGTTTCGACCACCTTACCTTAATCCTTTGTATTTTTGACATGGGAGTAATTGAGGATCTTAAGTATGTGCTGAGTCCATCGACAGGGGGGGGGGGGAGGAGCTGCAGCAGCGTGTGCCCAGTGCGAGTCTTCAAACCCGAAAGCAGTCAGTTATACTTTAAAACGTATAACTGAAGAAATTCTGACAACGCTTGAACCCATAGTTTCTTTTATAGTGACTATTTAAAGCACAATAGATACAACTTGACTCATATATAAAAATATGTTCGTTTTCGGATATACTTTCATATAAACCTTTTATTAGTTTTAACTATACTTTATATGAAAATCGACATTTTGATTGAAAATCTCCTAAAAGTTATGAGTAGTAACAGAAGTATTAAATATTTCCAGCATAGCGAAAATAAAGTTCGTAAACCTGGATATCGCCACGAATATTGACATATTATATTTTTGATAGTGTTGAAGGCTCGTTTTCACTATGAAGGCATCAGAGGCGTGAACGCTGATGAAATGATAACTTGGGAAAGAAATTTTATTGGGAAGCAAGCGTTCCAGGTCTAAATGTAGGGTACCTCCCTGGCATTTACCACTGATGAATCTCGAGAAAAACTGGGGAGGGGGAAAACTACATTTGAGGACAGTCCTGGCAATAGAGATGAAACCGTAGACCGTAAACCTCTTGTTCACCTTAACGTCCTCATTTACCCTTGGCAGTGAAATGTTATATGAATAAAACATTAATAATAATATATCCACAAGAACTTCACGAAATTTCAGGTCTTCCTTAACTTTAGCCTCAGTCGTTCTCAGTTACCTGAAAACCTCTCCTCCCTTCACAAAGTGCTACAATAATTAGTTGCCTGCTGTGATGTGAACCATTTAATGACAGCTTTGAATGTGAAGTACAAGCCACAGAACTGAAAGTTATTCATAGACTCGTCAAAGCCTAGTTTAAGCACTGTTTTGCTATACAAGGCAATATAGCTCTGAAATATGGAAGCTCTACCGACTCCTGTACACTGAAAAGTAACATTATGTTCAGGAAGATTCCATTAATCTACAACCTAGAAGCTCAGATTTGGTTTTTACTAGCTGCAGGTTTCGAATTAAATCACTCTGTTCACCTGCGATATGTCTGTATGGCTCACCCAGTGGCTCAGGTGCTATATGAGGATCCTGTCGAAATCTGATGTTGCTTCCATACTGCCTTCCTCTTCATCCCAGATGTACTCCTCTGTAGAGATAGGTACAAAAGATCATCCTCATGTGGCATTGGTCGAAGGGAGTATTTCATGTTCATCCTCTTCTTTCTTGATATACTTTCCTTAATAGAAGGTACGGCTCTCAGGTTTGCCAACGCTTATATTTGCTTAGCCTTAGCCGCTTGGAGTGCCACATACTCAATTTCATATCATATCGTAAAGATTATAAACGGCCTATATTTCGGAAATGAGAGTAACCAAGAGTGTTAAATCTCATGTTTGTTTCAATAAACATCTTCAAGTCAGAAACATTTTCATTATTGACCAATGTAATTGAATTATAAGGAAAAGACTCTCCACGATATTCGTAATGCACTACACTATCTAAAATCATAAAAACAGATAATCATGAAAAGTTGAAATAAATATAGAAAGTATGGCAATAGAAACAGCAATACAGTGAGATAATATGCTCATGTAATGGGAAGAACTAATATAACGACTATGAAGGGCTGAATTTCGAACATTCTCTTGATTGTGAAATGTAAACTAGGAATTTCAGTTTCTTACGGGCGACGAGTTTGGAAGAACTTATTTTTATCCAGTAAAATTAGAGTTTTTAAACAAAAGGGGCTTAAAATGTAAGATTTGTGATATAGAGATAGGTTTTCAAAATATGAGATGAATTGAATGTTAATGCCGTTTTACTTACAAAGCAGATATTGGAACTCCATGCTTAGGCGGTAGAGGGCAGAGCTGTCTTTGTCTCAAGCCCTGCATCGGAATTTGCTGGAACCACAATGCGCTATGTGATGAAGATAAAGATGAGGATGAGAGTGACGATGGAGTAGTTGGCAGAATAAACGACAAGAGTAGCCGCAGAATTCGGAGTAGACATCACTTAATCCTCCAAAAATTTAAATTATAATTGCTGGCATGGATTCTTGTGAAGGAAACATGTTTAATTTCTTAACAATAAGCGCAGAATAATCAGAATGTTGCAAAAGTATTATCATATGACATGAGGCAATTTTTGTCTAACATCTAAGTGGGCCTTAGACTGCCTAAAAATAATATTTATATATAATATAATCACAAAAGGGTCATAGACATAGGGTTACACGTGTTGTTTACAGGAATAAGAAAGAAGGCAAAATACAAATAAAAGGGAAGGTTGCCGTTAAATAGCCAGCATTATAATCTTTTAGATTAAGAGGGTTTCTTTTGTGAGATTCAGGTCAAAATGGAACCTTGAAAACGGCCGGATAGGGAAACTAATCGCGATCCCAAGGAACAAGTTTGTTAGAATTGCCGAAAAAAGACTCACACAATAACTAAAGGAAATTGTGAAATTATAAACTCATATTTTCCTATACAGCCTTCTTTTATAGTCTAGTTATTCAGGTCAGTACCTAAGAACTAAGATCTAAGAATCGATCGTGGGAGGACCCTGTTAAAATCTCAGATAAATAGCCAATAAAAGGGAGACGATATAAATTAGCTTAAAAGCCCCCCAATAAGGAGATATGTGTAGGAAGATCATGTCACGTGACATTTAGAAAGTTATATTGAAGGCCTTTATAGCATATAAAACAGGCGGATGGTCGAAATTAATAAAAACAGTTGTAATGTTACTTGTTACTTGTTAGTTGGGGCTGAAGCAAGTGTGTCCTGGTGGTGTAGTGGTCACCATACTTGCCTCCAAAACCCAATATCGCGAGTTCGAGCCCGGCTAGGAACGAAGGAATTTTTCGGGCGTAAAAATCCTAAGTATGTCTTCCTTCGGAAGGGAAGTAAAAGCCGTAGGTCTCGTGTCGTACATTTGCGGCACGAAAAAGATCCTCAAGCCTGAAAAAGAGGCCTTTGAGCAAAATTTGTCGGTGGTTTCACGCTCTGAGTTGAATGAGACGCTGATGACCTGTAGATGTTAAAGAGCATCCATAAATAAATCGATCTGAAGTGAGTGGGAGAAAAAGCGTAGGCGTAAAAGTGTAAGAAAAAGCGAAAGAGCGGAACAGGAAGAGTCACAAGTGACACCGATACGAGAATTTATCAAATATACAACTTACATTAGTTATATAAATCATTCAGTTAAGTCAGATCAAAGTTGAAGTGAAGATAGTTGATGTTAAAGTAAAATCGTGTGAAGTAAATCTCAATTGATCAGTTCGATAAGTGGAAACGCTTATCAAGATTATATCGTGACCTGATAGGAACTAAATTAATGACAGTGTGTTAATAAATGATGAAAACTGGAACTACGAGTGTTATTTTATTATTGCTGGTTTATCATCTACTTTCCCTGTGATTGTGTATCACAAAAACGCTCAGCTAATAAATTGAGCTTATAGCCGAGGACAAAACATTACAACACTCCATTATTGAATGGAGGTTCGACCAATCACCCCTGCGATACCAATCAATTTATGAACTTGGGTTACCTCCTTATAAACAACTAATCCAAGCCCAAAAATATACAAATAAATTATTACAAATACCGCCGCAGACAACAGTGCTTCAAATCGTCTACAGATATTTCTAAAGATTGTTTAAAAGCAAATGAATGACACCTAGAGCAGTCTTAAACAGATCTTCTATGAGTAATCACGTCTGCAATAAGACACTTATGAAAAACATATCAAAGAAGCTGTCTCAGTAAGAGTACCAAGGACCAGAATACCTGCAAGATTCTGTCAGTCACATAACATCCGGCATCAGGTTCAATTGAAAAAATCTTTGTTTCATAATGTGGGCTGTCATTAAGTTTTAGCATAGCTTAAGCAAACTTCGTAATAACCTGGATCAAAGCTTGGAGAATTGTGTTATCCTTGATCTTCTATCAAGGCATGTCTAAGAGTACGTGAGGTCGATAAGTACAAAATCAGATTTTGAAGCTTCTAACCACTGCAGTTGAGATCTAGTTTTCTCTGGTATTGCTGGCGATCTAGTAAAGTAACTTGATTTTTAATTTCAACAGTGAATATAATTTAACTCCTATATTGTTGCCAACACTGTCTACATAGCTGCCAAGCTCTTATTCGTTCATTCCACCAACAATGACCACATTATGGTTCTCATTCTTTCCATATAACATTTTTCAATAATTACACACGTCTACAGTGATTTTAAATGTTTAGGCTTTAAAGCTTTTTAATAATTTGCTTGTGCTGATTCCAAAATTGAAGTCCATTTATCTGTATTATGTATAATATCTTTAGGAATCTGTATCCACAATTCATAATTATGCGTCTATTTTACAATGAATATTACAACTTGATCACCAGAACCTGGAAGTTAGACCAAATGCCTTTTCTATCTGTGTGGATATACAAGAGTCAGAAATGAACATGCTTTCGTGCATTTGGGGTATTGTTATCAATTTGGTTTATTTATTCACACTCTTTAATATCTCAAATAATCAGTATCCCATTCAATTCAGGGCGTAAAACGGCCGACAAATTTTGCTCAAAGGCTCTTCTTTCAGGCTTAAGGTTCCTTTACTTGCCGTATATCTACGACACGGGACTCACGGCTTTACTTCCCTTCCAAAGGAAACCATACTTAGAATTTTTACGACCCAAAAATATCCATCATTCCTGGCCGGGATTGAACCCGCGATCTTGGTTTAGGAGACAAGTACATTTGGAGTACGTAGCGGCAGTTTTTATTTTGCATTTTTTCCCTTCATAGTTTGGAGTTGTCTATTTTAATGTTTAAAACTTTTTTTTGCTTATTTTCAATAAGCAAAATTGGGGATTTTTTCAGTGATTACTTATGCATTTTAAAAAGCACACAAAGAATTCACTTTATTGAAGTGAGAGATGTTATAAAAATTAATTGGCATGTTCATCCCATAAAAATATCTATTGAGATTCCTGTTATACATTTGTTACTTTTCAAGCAGTCAATCCATTTTCTTAAGATCTTTAAATAGCAGAACCTTCATTAGTGAACAAACGCACGGCTACTTATGGCATACGAATACCAGGAAATAGAGAGAATGAGGAATTATTTGAAGAGTTCTGGCGAATGAGATTGTATCAATATGTGCGAGACAACTCTAGAAAATTTGTGGGGGGGGGGTAACTTCTCAGCTGCATAAATGTAACAAACAATTGCAAGCGAGAAAGATAAGAGCGGTACAGCTGAGCAATAAACAATATGTTTAGTACGGATGTAAGAGAAACACTAACTTGATTCCCCTATAAATGCGTAAACAAAATGAACTCGACTACAAACACTACGCCACATGAAATAGCTTGTTTTAAATATGCTCTAATCACTTCAATGGAAGTAGAATGCTCTTTTCCACGATGAAAAATATTCTCTCTGACAAGAGGCTGACTATGACAGCTGATACCTTGTAAAAATATCTTGTTGGTGCTTCTAACAAGAAAAGTAAGTCTAAGCACTTTAATTATATGATAAATAAATTATAAAGTATCATTAATATATATTTTTATTAAAATGAGTGATATTACTCTCTGTTTGCACTTTTAATAAATGCCCATTTTAACTATGTTACCGCCTATTTTCAGTTAAGTGTTTTTTTTTTTTTTTTTTTTTTTTTTTTTGCCTGCTTATTTTAACCGAAATAAATGTCTAACTTCTGGGTTCTGCTGATCTCCTTCCTCAGCCTTTCAACTCGCCAGACTTAGCCCCTTGCATATTTTTTTTTTTCCTCTTCCAGAAAATAGCACAGAAGTTGAAAGGTCTCCGTTTTGACTCCGTGATCAAGATCATGCGAAGCGCTCGACACACACCGAGAACTGCATTGGTGACAAAATATAAATTAACACGTACAGTCCTAATGTTGTAATGTTTTAACAGAACCTGTTTAATAAAATAGTAATAATCATATCACTACACTTAACGCTCAAAAACCGAGGCCTAAACTGCAAGTATTTTAATATTAGAATTTTTTTCTTTGCATAATGAAAGGTCTCTCATGAGATAGCCTACGCGATTCCCAGGTAGGAGAAATTTGCAGTTGTGTTCTGAAATGCCTTAGAGTTCAGTACTATGACATTAATACGGAAGCCAAAGACCCGTGTTTCGAATATCCGCAATGGTCAAGAATTTTTCACTTTTAATCCGTCTTTACCATCGAAAAAAGTAATGTTGTAATTGTGATAATTTTGATAGGTTGGGAAAGAATGGTCTGCCCCTATGCATTACATTTTTCGTACTTTAGTTGAAATGCTTAGGTAAATTATATTCAATTCTGAGAGAAAGATTGCAGTTAACTCACTTTTTTCGGACGTTTTCTTTATATGAAAGAAGATTAAGACACCGTAGTTCTATCTCCAGATAGGATTTCTTAGTCACATCCTAAAGTGTACAAGAAATAATCGCTTTGTCTGTGTTAAGGGCAACAGACACACTGATATTTTGAAATATAAATTCTCATAGAAAACAACAAAAATTCATGCGTGCACCAAAATAAATACATTTCTTTTTGAACCCTGAATGTTTAGCATGCAAACATTTAAGAGTTCGGACTGAAACGCTTAAAATCTCTTTATTTTCAGTTTGCATCGTATTCTTTATAATCAACTTTACTTCCAATCTAATTTTTATCACCTTCCAAGGTGTTCACAGAAGGCTCGTAACTGATTCTTGACACACTAACATAAGAAAATTTCTTCCTTCTAACGAATCGCCCTCTCTTTCCCCCGTAGCGCTGCGACCCCATTCCTTCGCAGAAATAAGAGAAGGGGGAAAAGTAATACTAAAAATTATGACGAAAAACCTAGCTCGAAATCGAGTTATTGCAAAAGTTTTCTTCTACCCTTTCCATCGCTTGTTCGTAGTTTGTATATTTGGCATAAGGAAATAGCAGCAGCAGTAACCGATGTTTGGGACGTGGAATTAAAGAAATTAGTAACATTGGCAACTGCTTCTCTAAGTATGCAGCCGGGCCGGCGCATTCGATATAGCCAAGCACATAAAAAGCACACATTAGCAACTGCCTTCTTATGTATAATGAATAACTTCAGATTAACCAAACATCCAGTGAATCAAGTGTTAAAGAAACAGGGTTGCAGCTGGTATGATTTAATAATTTTTATGATTATTACTACAGAACCTATATAGAGGAACCTAATATAAGTGTAATAAGTAAAAAGTGTAGTTACAGTCAAATATTTAAGCAATAGAGAGCAATACATCCATAATTTTGTTTGTTTCAAGACTTTTTTTTTTGATTGGTTTATTTAAGGACGCTCTTTAACATCTCAGGTCATCAGCGTCCCATTCAACTCAGGGCGTGAAACGGCCGACAAATTTTGCTCAGAGGCCTCTCTTCCAGGCTTGAGGTTCTTTTTCGTGCCGCAAATGTACGACAGGGGACCCACGGCTTTACTTCCCTTCCGAAGGAAGCCATACTTACGATTTTTACGCCCGAAAAAATCCATCGGTCCTGGCCGGGTTCGAACCCGCGATCTTGGGTGTAGGAGGCAAGTATGGTAACCACTACACCACCAGGACCGACTGTGTTTCAAGACCAAAAGTTCTTTGTCCCTGACGTGTTTAATGTTATAGTTTTAGCAGTAAATATTGTATGCCACAACATTTCAGATACCATCGGAGAACATCGACATTAAAAAACAAATAGAACTTTTTAATAGTGCCTTCATCGCATACCTTCAGAAGTTGCACAATTAATAAAGAACACTTTTTTAAACTTTTTCCTTTTAATTTTTTTAAAACTTTAAGGATTCAATTGAATTACAAGATTAAACTGGAGCCAAAGAGATACCGCTACAAAAAATAACTTCGTGATTTCGACCTATTTGGACTAAAACTATGCACTCCTAAAGAATCAAAACCAACAAGAATCCTAAACTTTTCACATTAACTTTGTTATTACAATAATTACATTTAAACAATTCTGTTGTGTTTATTAATTATGGGACTGTTGGTGAAACCAACTACTCGCTAGCATTAGTTCTAGGCGGGTGCCATTTCTTCTAAAAGCGTGTTTTCTCAAGGGGCCCGTCAAAACAAGTTCACGATACTTAATTTTTCCTTGATCTTTTTTTATGGACAAGTAAGTTTTAGTATTATGTCAATTATGCTGCAAGAATAATATATTTTGTATTATGTTCATATGGTGCTGCTGGTATTGGATAATGATCATGACTGTATGGCCATATATATTGTGCAGTAACTATCGTTTTTAGGAACATTTTAGAATATTACTACTTTCTTAATCCCACTATATTTTTATTTGCAATTTACTTTATGTCCACGGTACTGTTTCCTTATTAACTTTTACTACATTCATCTTCTATTTCTCAGTTAATTTTCTATATTCTATAATTGCAAATCTTCTCGCAATATATATATATATATATATATATAACCTTAGGTTTTAAGGTAAATCTAATGTAACCAAACGTAAGCATATGCTCATTATTACAGGGATCTTCATAAAACTTAAATCTAGCCCAGGGGTTGCATTTTAAGATTTAAGCACGTGTGTGAACCAAAAAAATATCTTGGATAGGTTGGCGCTAAAGCACACTCCACTTTCACCCTATAGTAATATTATGTAACAGTTGGCGAAAAATAGTGAATGTACGTAATAAGTGGTGTACAGAGCTGCTCTGGTGGGGAATAATGGAATACGTAAATGCGATGGTGCATTTTGCACAAAATGAAAGAATATATATAGTAATTATAATAGTAGAAAATTGTCACTTGTCTTCTTGCCATAGAAGGACTCCACGAGTTCGAAATATAGCGATCTCAAGTGTGACTTTTTCTTAGTGTTTTATCCTTTTCTACTATTATAATTACTGTTAATTTGTTACATTATTAATAGTGTTACTTTATTTTTCTTTTATATTATATATTATATACATTGAAAATCTTCTCTGTTTTTATATTTTATATGCTATATGCTTATGCTTATAAGAATATATATATATATATATATATATATATATATTCTTTAATTTTGTCAAAATGCACCATCGCATCTACGTATTCCATTATTCCCCACCAGAGCAGCTCTGTACATCATTTTATTACGTACATTCGCTATTTTTCTGAGTCGCCAACTGTTACATAATATAGGGTGAAAGTGGAATGTGCTTTAACGCCAACCGATCCAAGATATTTTTTTGGTTCACACACGTGCTCAAATCTTAAAATGCACCCTATGGGCTAGATTTAAGTTTTATGAAGATCCCTGTAATAATGAGCATTTGCTTACGTTTGGTTACATTAGTTTTACCTTAAAACCTAAGGTAAACCAATGGTATCAAACACAATCAGTCTTTTCACACTATTCCAACTGCGCTGATATCTAGTGCATTCGTTGCTGTTGGCAGCAACTGTGACGTCCACCAGCATCTCCACCACTAAAACGCTATTTTATTCCTTCCTGCTTTCAAAATCTGCTATAAATTAAATCGCTTTTTCGCGTTGGGCGGGTGAGTTAATAGCTCACATTTTTTCCTGCTGACCTCTGCTACCATTTTATATAGTAAGTTTTGCAATCTTCTGTTCAATTTTTGAATATATTGAACTACTGCAGATGGTTTATCCTTATTTCTTAGTAATGTGATAAAACCTTTAATGCACAAAATTGTAATCATAATATATTTTTCGTATCTTAATTTTCAGACGAAATAACTTTACACCAAAGAATATGCAGATTTCTCGATGACATAACTAAACAGTTATCTGATTAACTTTCCACATTCATAGTTGAGGATTTTTTTAACATTCACAGTTGAGAATTTTTATTAGTGTTTAACGCCCGTTTTTACTAATGAAGCATCATAGGCGGTGGACAGATGCTACACGAGATGAAACGATATATTGGGAAAGGTTTTTTTTTAAGAAAGGAAACAGGTTCCAAGCCTAAGTTTACGGTACCTACCCGGCATTGCCATTTATGAGGGCTGAGGAAAACCCCCAGTCTGGGAGGACATCTTGGCGGGATCCGAACCCCAGATCTCCCGCTCACGAGTCAGCGCCTTAACGACCTCGGTATAGTTGAGGACGAATGCCAAAGGAGATGATAATTGTATATCTTAAGATATGGTTATTCTTCTACAATATAAGTATTTTAATTAAGAACTACCATAACAATAAAATAAAAAAAAAACACCACCAATATATGCAGACATTGGAGAGGACATAAACTCCATGGAAACGTGACAATGAAGAAATAATAAAGTTTTGATCATTTATATTACTCCATGAAAACATGTAACACAGAAAACTTAGGATAAGAACGCAACGCTGAAAGCAAACAAGACTACTCTATATGGAAAGCACATTGTGTGAGTTTGGGATACGTCATAATATGAGATACTTAATTGAAGACTAAGTCTATAGTCTTAAAATTACTTTATCTCGCGAATTACGAATTAACAAGTATTTTCAAATTCATATAAAAAGGAACGTCACTACGATCATACTTTAAGAAAATCGCAGTTTGTAAGCATTAATCAGATTGTGGAAAGCCACTGTGGTGAAGGCCAAGGTAATGAGATGACAACAAAGAACGATAAGACACAAGGCACAGCAGGCAACTGTCTGTCCTGGTGGTATAGTGGTAACCATATTTGCCTTCTAAACCCTCGGTCAGGATCGATGGATTTTTTCGGGCGTAAAAATCCTCATTAAGGCTTCCTTCGGAATAATAATATGCATATATTAATCTTTGCAAACTTTGCTGGATGAAAAAAGTAATTCTTAGATGCATATAGGTATACACTGGATAAGAGTGTTAAAAGTAGGATAAGGATATTTCGGTATGGTCATTTGAGCCTACGCCCCCCCGTCGGAGCACCTCCGGGAGGAAGGGATGAGATGAGGGAGATATCAGGAGGCCAAGATCCAGGCAGTGAGACACGAACGTAGACAGAATTCCTAACATTTTTTTTCCAGAAACAACACCCAAGTTGTTCGAACCTCTCAGATGCTCCACTTCAATATCCAGACGCCGGGGCAAAAACCTTTCCAAAGTGCCAACCACCGTCACATCGCCCTGACACTTTCGATCCTGCAACGGAACCAAATAATGGAATGATAAGAAGTGGGAAAGCAGAAAAGGAAAGAGAAGATCCATCGCAGCGTTTGCCTAAGCAACCAGGAAAAAACACGAACAAACCTAAGGCGAGGATCGCCGGCCCAAAGGGATTTGAACTTGGGACCTCCCGAATAGGATTCTTAAGAGATACTGTCTGAATTACCCCGCTCGGTTAGGAATACATTATATAATTTTCATTTAGCCACTATAATAAAAAAGAAGGGTCACCTATTTGAAGACACCTTATGTCGACTTGTAGTAAGTAAATCACATTTTAATGAAAGGATAAAGCACTTTCTATTCTGGACATTATGAGTACAGTTAGCAGCCCAGTCAGTAAATACAGGCTTAAGTAAATTATTTCTACTGACATTTTGGCAACCTTGCAAATTTCATCTCTTTCGAAGCGTATTCAGAAAATAAAATGATATATTTTTAATTCAAATTATAACAGGATAATAATATCGTACTCACCTGTTTGGCAAGACGAGCCAAATTATTGAGTTCCCTCTGGAGCAAGGGCAAATGTGCTCTCAGGAAAGGGACAACAAATGGGCGGAGTGGGAAGTTGGTCACATCCTGCAGCGAATGATGGAACTCCTCTATGGTTATGCTGTTACTCTGAAACAATATCACATTCCTTGGCTTGTATTAACATTCCACGAGAAGTTCCTATAAATGTATCGTTATATGTAAGTATATTGTTTACAAGACATGTTTTGAAGGCCACAAAACGCTCAGATGCAAGGGATTAGGTCCATAAATTCTGAAACTAAAAATGTTCACGTTTCAATTAAACCCACTTCACCGGAGCACAAGTTTCATTTATTTGAATTGATATTTTCTACAATTCCCATGAAAAGAACAGTTTCTTTAACAGAAATGCCATAAAAATTATCTTCACCACTCTTAAAATTGCTTCCTCTATGGTCTTACTACTTAGCAGTAGCCACTGGGTGTAATGTTTTCCATTTGATAGTCTCGTAGAGTGCAGAAGATTGACGCAGTATTGTCCATTTACTACTACATTGCTCTCTCCAAAATCAATCAAAAGAACTGAACAGTAACCCCGAATATGGGTCCGAAGCACCTTTTGGTAAAACTTTAACTTTCTGTAGAATGTAATTTTATTGCCCCTCCATCTTATTGCTATAGTAATTTAGTTTAAACGCGTCCGGAATTATTACAGTGATGATAATAAGCTGGTAGACGCGGCTGTGTGCTGGAAGAAGCACTTAGATGGCCCTATTCTTTGAAGTAAGGATCTGGAGCTTGAGGCCGGTTGCATATTGAAGGCGCACAGCAATGGAGACGACAGCGACATTGTAGCAAAGCAGTACGTCGGTTTTGGGCACAGCATATTGTTGCCAGTCCAGCCAGAGCCTTGGCACATGGACAGCCAGAAATCGCTATATCTACTTGGTTAGAGGCCAAATTACATCATCATCATCATCATCATCATCTCTATCACTGGCGGCTGTGCAGATAGTGATGTTTGTTTCAGGCTATTGGAGATACTTCTGCACAACAGCTATCAGTCACTGAATGGAAAAAAGTATAGTTTTTCAGGCTGTCAAGCATTCCTTTGAAACTTAGCTTTGAGCATAGGGCTGTTTTACTCCAGAACTCATCTTTTTATTTTATTCTCTGTTCTGTTGCTACTTTTTACTTCATCGCTCTATCTTTAGTTGATTTTGCAATGGTTAATCCCTGTTTTAAGGCTGAGGAAAAAATACCTATGGTAAGAATTTATAACAAAAGATGAATTACCATTACTGGTATTTCGGAAACGAATGGTAGTGAATCAGTTGAGCAGCCGCGCACTTTTAGTTGCAGCTTCAGTAAAAGAAATTAATTTTTGACAATAAGTATGATAAATGAATTATAAACATTGTTACTATTTTTCATTAAAATTGAGTATATTAGACTTGAAACGAATACATATACGTTTACTTGCAATGTAATAAAAGCTCTCAAGCACAAGAGCATCCGCTCCCAACATATGACGTAAAGTTTAACATTAAAATTAATTTTTTTCTTCTTGGCTTATATGTTATAGGCTCTTTTCGTGATTTCACTACATTTCTCTAATAGTTTCATAAACTGTTGCTATTTTACTCTAGTTGCCGAGGTATTCTACTCATTCTGATGCTAGAGTGATCTCCGAAGTGCTAGTGGGCTTCTGACATTACTAAAGATACCGAAAAATGGAACCCCTGACTCCCTTAAGGCAGTCCTTCGGGCAATGGCTTCGGCGTGCCGCATGTCCTAAGACTTGTGGAGTGTTCAATACACTCTAGCGGCGAGATAAGAAGTCTAAGATAATCGAGTTACTAGCCTACTTGTGTGGGATTTTTAAATGCTAGATCAACCGATTAATCAGTATATTGACAATAGAGCCAGATGGCTCTTATACTTCTTTCACTTTCAGTTGCCTGCCATTCCACACTTCCTCTTACACAAGAGAGATTACTATTTAGGTCAGAACCCTCCAAGAGTCTATCGCCATTTGATCATATTCGAATTTCTCTTCGCCCAAAAGAACATGTTTCACTCATTCCTTCACATTTTAATTTAAAAGGGAAACTTCACAGCAAACACCATCTAAACATCGTTGGCAAGATTTTCTTTGATGAGAAAAAAGTTAAACTTACAATTTATCATCGATTATACTGCATCTAACCATAGCATATTTTGACTATTGATTATGTAAAACTTGATGTAGTATTTGGTTTACTTTCTCTTAGACAGAATATATCAGGCGAAATGAACCCATCTTTGCACTAGTAACAATCATTCGGATGTGCGAGGCATATCTACTGATTCCAAACAGAGCCATGTAGAAAAGAAAAGATTATGAAGGATTATAAAAAAGTAGGGAGGGACAATGTTATTAGATTGTGACATAAAAAACGAGAAAAGAGAAAATATTGTGTAGATGTTTAAGCATCTCTTAGCTCGGAGCATGTCATTTCCCATTTATTACATGCCATGTGGAGGTCGCTCCATATTTGAATTTTTAGCTGATGTAGGACACACACTGCATAATGAATGGCAGTAGCAGCATCCTGTATCTAAGGTCTTTTACTTTAGAAAATTACATTTATGACACTATAACAAAAAAACGTGACGATATATTTGCATTTGCAGAGATCTTCTTCCATTAATGCTGTCTTTCCTTCTATAGCCTTTTTAAAATTAAGTCTATAGAGTTTGACAACTGTCTCCAGAGCTATGTAAAATAATCCCAGATAATGAAGTTGGTTTACGTTCTATAGCACTTTCTAATTTAGACAATAGACAATATATGACAACATCACCAGAGAAATATAAATTGCTCGCTTTCTCAATATGCGATAAAATAATGTATGTTATAAACCAATTAGAAGTAGATTTCTGTGAGTTGTGGCAGGCTAATGTTCGGACCGTAAGAAAAGTGAGGACATAAGAAAGGAACTAGGTTTACATGAAAAAATCACAGAATACAGAAAGAACTGGATATAATATTTAGACCATGAAGCGAATGGTGTATAACGCCCGTTTTTACTACTGAGGCACAACAGGCGGTGGACACTGATGATACATGAGATGAAATGATATCCTTGGAAAGGAATTTTTTTTTCAGGAAGGAAACGTTCCAGTCCTAAGTTTAGGGTACGAAAGACGAAGTGTTAGAAGAGCGCACCAAGTGGATATAAGAAGTGGAGAGGTTACCTAACTGGTGTTGTAGAAGTTCTCTAGCAGTGTTCATCCCAACATCGACGTGTCTCCTGTTGCAGCCTTCCTACTCTGCGAATCATGAATAATACTGTGCTATTTGAGACTCGTTTCTAATCCGTGCCAAGATTACTATGGAATCTAGAGATGCTCGTAGTTCACATTCTGAGTATGGATAATTGGTTACATCTGCTTTTGATGTTGCTTAATAGTCCATTCTGCGGCATGGCCTGCTCTGTGGAATTTAAGATGGTAAAATTACTAATTTTTTGCTGTGTTGCTGTATCTCATAATTCTGATAATGTAGCAATCCTTTCCTATCCTACTTTATAAACACTTTGAGAAGGTCACTGTCTTATGTGATATCTCTATAGGTGTTAGATTTCCCACGATACCGCAGGATCTAATAATCCTTTAGGGTTAAACAGAAATATCGATAAAATCTCCTTTCACCCATTTTCACCTTCAAAGACATTTTGATTCCCTTTTGTTGAGGTTTTCTAATCAAAGGCAAAGAACTCTCAATCACAAACGTTCATTCACATCTCTGGCCCATGTCACGTAGTTCCTATCTCGGAGTCTGTCTTTAGGTAATCGTTGACGATCAGAATTGAGGTACATACTCTTTGAATTTTCTCTAGAATGTGATTTGTTAGTAATTTTTTTTGAGTTTAGGAGTTTGGAATCGGGGAATGTGTCCCTGCGCCTATTTTGTTTAGATTTTGATCAATATTTTTTGGAACGTCCTTTGAAAAGTACGGTTTCTTTGGGCGGACGTTTTGAATGGATTCCTTTCAGCGTCTTGTCATTTATTTTTATTTTTTCATGTGGTATAATACTTTTTGAAAATAATCTGTGTTGCAAGTGCTGTTACATTGTGCGGATTTCCTTTTGCCGTAACAATCAGCACTCTTTTAAGATTTGACTACTCTGTTACTGTAATACAGGGAGTTTGTTTATCCAGAACAGCTAGTTCACTTTTTGTATATTGATTGTAAAGTATATACTTTACATAGATAACACTGGGCAACAATGAAAATGTTTCGGGCTTAAAAATAGTGAATTTACATGTATTTCCATCTGCTGAATTCAAAAATCACCATAAAATGATAGATTAGCTCTTGTTTGAAGCCGGAAATATGACTGCCTTTATTAATTTAGTTAAAAGGCTGCAGAGTTATATTTATAAAGGCATTATATTTGATAAGGATAATTGTTATGTATATATATATATATAAGAAAACCATTTTGAGTTAGGTATAACAGGAATAGAAATAATTTGTAACTTGTAACATACAAAAGAGTTTTGTATACATTTTGTGTAAAATATGTGAGAAAGAGACGCATATGTATACCTGACTCCACTCACTGACCGCTCCTTAGACAAGGCTGAAGAAAGGGTAAACTATCTTTTGTTAGGTCACGAACCTTCTACCCGGGAAATACTTAGGAGTTGACAATAAGAGAAACATGTGGCGGTAACGGGACAGTATTTAACAAAGTCAGAGGTAGCAATAATTTAAGAGAAAATGAAAATGTCAAAACGGAGACGAAAATGTTTTATTACAGGAAAGCCGAAAAACAGCCCATCAACACGTGCTTAATCTCTAAGAACATTTAGGAATCTACAAACTAAGGAAGGCAAAAGATTTTCAATAGAAATCAGAATATAAGGAAAGTGCCGAAATTTACGACAGGTTGTTCTGGGAAAATTCAAGTTCGTGGGAAGACATTAGATCAAGGGGGAAAGAATAATTCTAGCCAATGGTCTTCGGATAAAAGTTAACGAATCAGGAGAACTTAGATACAAATAAATAATTTTAGGATAGACAATGACGAACATGTAACACAGAAATAGATAAAATACGAGGGAATTTAATTTAGCGAAAGGCGTGGCGATGTAGTAGAAAAACTAGAGTACAGAAGTCATAGGGGCACTCCGTAGACATATAGTCATAGATTCAGGCATTCAGAGGCGCATTTCACACTCGTAGAAGTCGGACATTCATAGATTCACATTTAGACATTCAGTAGAAATACATTCACAGATTTACACTCACACATTCATAGATTCAGAGGGACATTCAGACATCCAGATATTCACTCAGGAAGCCAGTCTAAGTGAGAAGCGAAGTCAGCGGCGAACGGTTAGGAAATACTTTACATGGGAATAAAATATTTTAAACAAGTCAACCTTGTGTATTTTTGGGCAACACATTTCTCGTTCCCGTGGATCTATACTGATCCCGAAACACTCCAGTGGACCCTGAGATAAAACTCAACAAGATTGGAGCAAACCACGTCATCAGTGAGCAGCCCGGGCAGACTTCGAAACCACCATCAACCCAGCAGTCAACAACATACACCTACGCCCCCGCACCCATCAATTCCTGCTCCATGTTTTGAAGATAAAGTGACATTTCATTTTCTAGAGTGAAGATTTTAAATTTGGGGGAATTTTTTTTGGTAATTGGCACACCTGTCAAATAACAAAACACAAATGCTCTTCAGCTGTTTGTAAGTCATAAACATAGATACTGTTGCTGTGACTGTGAATTACATGTAGTTTCTACTCAAATTAATGCAAAATTTCTGGTTCGCGAGGGTTTTTTTAGTGTAAAATTTGTAAAAATGCCACGAAAATGTGTAAATATGGTGAATAACTTTTGTTATATTTGTGGTGAAATAACATTTTCCTCACAGAAACGCAATCTGACCCCTCTTGTAAAGACTGCCAAGCCTCTTGTGGCCTCAAAAGATGTTCTTCTTCCACCCCTGCATATCAAGCTGGGTTTGATGAAAAACTTTGTCAAAGCTATGAACCGAGAAGGACGGGCCTTTAAGTACATCAGAGAGAAATTTTCGAAATTAAGTGATGCAAAAGTCAAGGAAGGCATTTTTGCCGGACCACAAATAACAGAACTTGTAAAGGATCCTTCATTTGACCAAGTTTTGGAGGGGAAAGAAAAGGAAGCTTGGGAAGCCTTCAAGGGTGTTGTTCATGGATTTTTAGGCAACAAAAGAGATGACAACTGCAAGCATTTGGTGACAGTGCTCCTGCAAAAATACCATAACCTTGGATGCAACATGTCCCTTAAGATCCATTTTCTCCACTCCCACCTAGACTTTTTCCCTCCTATTTGTGGAGCTGTTAGTGATGAACATGGGGAGAGATTTCATCAGGACATTTCTGTTATGGAACAAAGATATCAAGGCCGTTGGAATGAAGTAATGCTTGCGGATTACTGTTGGTCTTTGTATAGGGATTCTGCGGAACTCCATCACAAGAGGCAAGCTATAAGACGACGAAGTCAATAGGCCACCACATGATTCTCTTCAGACACGACTATCTGCGAAGTATTTTTCCAGCAATTTAGAACGCTTAGCATGTAATTACCAGTTAAAAAAATCAAATGCACTTTCATTGTTGTTAGCATGTATGTAATTAAAATGTATCCTTTTCTCTCAATCCGTTAATATGTAATACTTCCACCTTGTGTATATCATAGAAACTAGAGCTAATAAAATTTTTTCATTGTCATATTTGTTTTTCTCAAAATTAGTACGAATTGCCTCATGAAGTGCTCGAAACATTCAAAAATTATTTTTTTGTTGCCCAGTGTAATTTCTTGTATCCTTCCCAAGTCCTACTTTGCGGAGTATTCTACATTTGTGGAACTCTTGCCTGTACTGGTTGATGTCATACCGTGTCACTAGCTTTAATCTGTCGTTCATTGGGCCACCTTGAATCAATGTTTGTGCGGTAATTCCAATAATATGCTTTCTCATTTTTCTTGTAGTCTTCTATCTTTCAAATATTCGCCGCTCTACTTTGATAACGTGTCTAGGCGAAATTTCAGTGTATAGCTAAGATTAACAGTTCAGATTTTGGTACTTCGGTCACTGTCGTTTCAATGCCACCTGTTACACGTGCCTTCTTATGTTCAGGCTGGAAGTATAAATAAATTATAGTTAGGAATCTTATAAGATATCTTATTCACACAGTGTTTCGAAAGGTTCTAGTTTTAATTTCAATAACAGCGAGATTTGTACCTTATCGGTCTGGTCATATGCCCTTGAATGGCGACATTATTTAAGATGTAAAACACTTCTTTGCTCTTGTATGTGTATACTAAATAGTCTAAAATTATTTCGATGATTGTTACAGGAAACAACACTAAAAGGCACTGAAGAAAGCTGACCTATACAGATCGACATCAGCACACATCGACTGGAAGAGTTTTGATAATATTTACAATGTCAGCATTTCGGAATATCAACATTCCACGTTCTCGGATGCTGTGTGGATACTTCTGTCTGGGTAAGTAGATTCACAAAATTCCTATATAAGAGCTACCAATAATGCTCATGAACTTCTCGAACCACCGTTGTGATCAAAGATAGCGAAATTTGGGTGTAAAGAGTATCTTTGGTAGCATTTTCTATAGAGAACAATAACGAACACTGTGCGTTTGGAATCTGATAGGCAATTTTATAACTTGAAACTATTGCAGAGCCGGTTCCCAATTTCTGCGCATAAATTTGCACGTATTACAGTTATGATTTAGAACAATTCAGATGTTTTGAAGACAATATCATTTCCAAGAATTAGTCGGCCGACCTTAACTGTCTAATTTATTTTTGTGGAACTCTCATATGTGTACTTCGGAACTTAGAGAACTTTATAAATGGTTTTAGAAGCATTAAGGGAGAAGTTTTACGGCGTGGAAGGAATTTACACCTCGTTCTTTGAACCGGAAATATATCTCTATGAGGACAAATAAAAAGGTAACTTTTCTTCTTCAATCTTTCATAGATTTGTAGAACAATGTTTTGGAAAAAAGAGACGTTTGGGAACCGCGCCTTCCTCTTTTAATTACTGGAATAACGCAACTGTGCAGCGTTAAGGGTGGAAGGCTCACAGTGAAGGGGAAATATGACTACTACCCACAGTACATTTTTGTTGCACATTGATTGTCGGAAAGCGGCCGCAATTACGTTGCACCAATAGATAACATGAATTGTAGTAATATTTTACATTGGAATTCACTTTCTAAGAGAGTTCTTTCGTATATTTACAGCGAAAAAATTACACTACTTAAAAAGCATTGAAACTTTTCTTTAAACAGGGAATAAAATAATTAAATAAATAAATAAATATGTTGCACTTAAACATTTTGTATATACTTAAAGTAAATATCAAATAAGTACAATGCTTCTTAATTAAAATTATCAATGAAAGAAAACAAAACTTTTGTTTTTGCACAACCTTCTAATAGAAGTAGAGATAAAAGCCAAATATTGTATTTAATTATTTATATGCAATACAAATAAATTTATTTATGCATATAATAAATGTTAAAATAATGGCATGAATATATGCAATTGTAACTAAATGTTCAAGTACTTGGTTTAAAACGTGCAAGTGCTCCGTTTCCACAGCCCCCGCATCTGGAGTGTGTACAAGGTCAGGGGGCACGTGTTTTGAAACTCTCCCAACCTGTACTATCAGGCATTGACCAAAACATTGAACTCCCGTTAAAAATTACGATGTACAGAACAGAAAGCTGCTAAATTGTAGAGAAAGGAAGGCTTAACGAAATAAAAAATGCTAACGATCTGTGTTTTATAATGTTTTTTATATGCCTTGTCGTAAGCATTCTGTATTTAAATTATAAACTCAGTTCAAAATGTTTTTGTTGAAATACATTTTAAAGTTCTAAAATGGTTTATGTTTTTTCATTTGCTTCTATATACAGAGTCATCTCCTTAGCTAATGACATCTATAACTCTTCCACTCGGTATAATATATCATGCCGGGTTGGTGGACATATGCGGCAGTAGCTTCTAGTATTCTAAAACACAAATGTTGGACATAAGTTAATCCTTAATATGCGATTATTTAAGTCATTTGTTTATATTATATATAACTTAGGCTTCGATTATGTGAATCAGTTTGTATATTCGTAATTAACGTCTATCAATATTTGCTGCTGATGCTTATGATACTTACGACTAGGCTGAAGACGAGAGCGCGGACTCTGTCGCCTGTTTCGGGGGCGATGTCGTTGCCAAACTGTACAAGAGTGCTTAGAAACCGTTTCATCTTCGCCAACGTCCGACTGCTGCTGTGAAGATGAGAGTCTAACAGAGACAGCGAGAGCGCGGCGGATGGTGGTAATGGTGGACTGATGCTCCCTGAAACAAACAACATTATAACTTTTGTTAATGTTTTTGATTCTGCCATAAGACTTATTCACAATAAAAATGGTACCGACACGCGGCACGCGTGAATTGAAGGTCTGTGGTTTGAATCCCGCTAGGACCTTTTCCTTCAGTTCTCATCCATGACCAACACTGAGGAGGTACTCTAAATTTCAGCCTGCGATGCTTCTTTCCTAAAAATTTTTAACTAAATTTAAAATTTAAGCTCATATATCAATGCTCATCTCCTGTGATAGCACAGTAGTAAAACGGATATTAATCACTGATTCTAAGCTTTCACATTCATATTTGCATGATTCTAATCATCTATCTCAGACAATAGACATCGCACAACTAACAAACGAATGGCAATAGGGCGGCCACATCGCAAGAAAGGTGGGTCTATATGATCTTCACATGGGACTTCCGTATAGGAAAAAGAACACAAGGCAGACCCAGAAGACGATGAACAACCCTCTTAAAGGAACATGGCGATTCACAGTGGTCATTAAGCAAGAAGAAAAGAAAAAGGGATATCTCGCGAGCGACTCTTGTGCAGTGAGAAATAGTGAACCAAAAACAAAATTGAATATCTTAAATAGCATACGAAGAACTAGCGTGGAATAGCTCACCAAATTAGGGGAAAAAGCGAGCTTCCTCTACTTGTTAGGAGGCCTTTGCCCATTAAGGGGCACACTAGGCTATATTTATTTTTATCTATTTTATTAAAACAAACACACACACACATGTCGAAGCGCTTAAGCACAAAACAAAGCATCATGCAATGACATCATTTCATAAATTTCTGTTTCGCATAGAGAGTCAGTGAAAAATTAAAAAATGATAAAGGTAAATATTGAAACATAGTACCTAAATAACCAATAGAAATCCAAGAGCAAATGCTAAGATCATTTTATAGCCAGCTTCCCGACAGTAAGGTTCCTAATTCCTGTTAACAATACATTTATGTTCAATCCTTCTCTGCGTATGAAATCCAATCGTAAAGTACTTGCATTTCCAAATTTTCTAATGCGATACCCACTAAGCCTGCAGGTATATTTATAACTTAAGCTGTACAATACAGCTTTCTAACATCACGGAGATTCTATGTACAGAGTTTGCCTTTACCTTTGGAGTATTCGAATATCTTACTGGTATATGTTGTATGCGAACAACATATAGTAGCATTGGCGAGATTTTACCATTTACAGTTGATGCCGACCACACAGGGTGTTACAGAAAACCATTTTAAGATAATGCTTTTATTTTGTTCTATAAATTTGTTGTAATCAATAATTTGAATAAAATTGTACAAATGCAAACATTTTCGGTTCTATTAAACCCTATTATTTTAAATTGAATTATATACATGCTTAGGGACTTTTCATGATTGTTATACCATTTTATACTAAACTTGTTTTTATTTATTTTATATATAGTAGTTAACGATGTTTTCGTTGATACAGTAAGTTTTCATTTCATCCAGTTATTTTTTGTTGTCACACACTAAAATATTTTCAAGTGATGAATATATAAATGTAATTCCTATTTATCGAACCAGCGGAAATATCATACAAAATTGCTGCAGCTTGCTTAGTAAATTTGTTCAGAATGAGGAAAGCGTTAGCTTTTGAATTTGAAATAATACGAGTAATAGTTAATCTCATGTCTACATAAATTAAAATCTGAGCTTCCTAACAAATTTTTATTTTTTGGTCTTAATTAAGCAAGATTTCTTAATCATGTTTTGTGAGTTGCTACAACGCACATTATTAAGTTGCAGAAACTCCACTGGGAGCGAGAAATCGAATATCACCAATGTTACTCACCTGCTATTTTATTTAGCGACCACTTAGATAAATTAAAGAAATTTAACAACCTCCTTACGTTCAGTTAAGATTGATTGTTGTTAGTACTATCTATTCCAAATAGACTGTAAATGTTCTTTCAGCAAGTTGAAGCCCTAGCACACAATGCAACAAATATTTTATGAATAGTGTCATGGAATTCCCTCAAAGATGGTTGGAACCAATTGAACAATCAGATGGCCAGCATGCTTTACATATTGACTTTCTTAGGTTTCTTACTTGGCTAAATGCCAGATAAGTTTGAAAATCTCCAAAAGAGAACTGTGAAGATATGCAGATACATTGCTACAATGTTGCAATATAACAGGAGTTCAATTTTAAGGTACATTTCAAAAGCAAGAAAAGAATTTGCACATTTGTATTAAAATTCATAAACTTCAGTAAAACCATAGGGCTTAACTTGACCGAAAGCTAGAATCTGTTAATACTGACTTGGCTTATCTCTCGTGAAGTCTTGATTAATCATCAATGTGATGAAAGTTTTTAGGCAATGTGTTTTTGATTATTATGATGTATTATTTAACTGGAGTGATTTGTGTTGGTAAATCATTCAATGCATTATTATAGATTTTAACTAAAGAGTACTTTTTTCACAGGGGTTATTCAGATATTACATTGTGTTAAAATTCGTTTTATAAATGTTATTATAAATTTCTCTAACATAAAATTATTTTATTCTCACTTGATCCCAGGAATGGATCTTTGTCAGTTCACTAAATAAAATTGGACTATCCCAGAGGCTATGGGACACATAATATGTCTTCATTTTCACGGTGCTTGCCATGTTTACGATTCCATTATAAATGGTGGCATGACTCTTTTAATTTTACAGAACGTTCACCTTCTTAAGTTAATGCTTGACTTTTCATTATGAATAAGGTTTTACAGAATATATTCTAACTATATTAAGGTGGTTTATCTTTACGTTATTATAAATATTACCAAAATAATATGCTCAAACAGCAAAGCAGCTTAAAACTTCTCAGAATTGCAAATATTTCTCATTAAATTACGTATAAACATATTTATTTAAAAATCATAATTATAAAATATAAAATTATACTGGAAATTTAGGTAAATTAGATGCACTTGTAGGGAAACTTAAGGAATAATGGTTGTACCGAATGATGTATATTATTATAAGATATGCAGATCAAAATTTTCATAATAAAATAGCTAATATTTCATGGCACAGAGCAGATTAAATATCCATATTGATAATGGATTTATAACAGCAATTATTATTTCAAAAACTAAAACAAAATCTTAATGAAAATGTCATGAAACAACACATACACATACCTTTGATATATATGAAAAATTTCAAAATGTTCCATCCAGAATTCAAGGATTTTTAAATGACCGTATAATTTTCCTTAATTTAACATATTTGAATATTCAAAATGATTACTTTTTAATTATCAATATATGTTACTTTATTTATTACAGTATTTATACTTTCCATAGGTTTTAATCGCCGCATCCAACAATATGCAAGGTGTACAATTATTTGTAAAAATTGTGAAAATTTAAGTTTTCATAAAAAATTGGTTGCTGAAGTAAACTTTTATATATTTAAATCTAAATTGTTTTTGCACAATAATGCATTCCAAGGATAGCCGTATTACGAATATTCCAATATAACATTTTTGGATTTTTTCAAAGCTTTACCTTCATTTAAAGGACCACTCTACTACAAAGGAAGCTGAGTCAAATATTGTGCAATGCTGATTTTTTGTTAATTCTTTATTATAAACTCTTTAGAATTAATAAACAGTATGCTGAAGTCTAAGAGAGAAGAATTTACTTACCAACTGAATGTTTATACCAGACGTAAGTTTAAATTAATGACCTTATAGCTGCATGTAACAGCAAGAGATGAGCATTGGTAAATAGGAGTTTAGTAAACCTATCCGCTCGCGCTATTCATGGTTTGAGGCCTTGTATGCTAGCGCATCAAACTCTCTTACATTAATATTAACGTTATTTTATGGCGGATAACAAATAGCTCTAGGGTAGTCTGATATCTCGTTATACATTATTTGAATATTGTATTTCTTTGACAAGAGTGCATTACTCTGATTCATCATAAATGCAAAATAAGCAAGGTAGGGTATCATCCAATTCTGTTCATTTGCGTGTTAATGACCATGTTCTACTTTGAATAGGCAGGGCCACATGCTAATTGTTTTAATCAACGAACTAAATGCATTGTAATGACTCTGTACTAAATTAGGACGGCGTACCATTCAGGTATTGGTCCAGTTCGAAAGCGCTCATTTTAATTTTAAGATTAACATAACATTAGGTTGCGAAATATGTAGTAACAAATCAACAACTATTAATGTATTCTTTTATTAATTTGGTAAATTAAAGAGCACTACTTTTCTATTCCCAACTCTGGTTTCCGAATTTGCAAGAGAAGAAAAGTTTTTGTTGAAACAACAAATGAAATGTTGCTTTCAAACCTTTATCGCTGCCAGATTTGATTATTTTTAATTCGTTCTGAAGGAAATAACATTGTAAAACAAGTATTCAATTTAGTAATTTATAGAAAGAATGTTCTTTTCTTAAATTATTACTCCAGCAAAACAGACACTACATAGCAGATATAACTGCAGTGCGCAATAGTTTATATTCATAGTAGAATTAAAAAAAAAATGTATTTTACAGAAACATATTGTTGCAATTTATTTTTGCTTTGAGTAACAGGTAATTAAACTAACGTTTTAGTAATCGAGTTCTTTCTTATTACGTGGAATAGCTCTCCTTCAGCTATTTTATACATTGTTGCTGTGAATCTATAACATAGGATATTTGCTTTGCCATGTATTAATAATGGCATTCGAGAAGAAATATAGTACTTTTTTCTAAAATGCATTAGCAATAATTAATTTTAATGCACTTCCCACTACACACATCCACACATTACACACCATTTTATTGTTTATTTGTCTCTGTAACTTTCACACTCGTAGCAACATTATTTAGAGTCGAGCCTCTTCTGGTAATGATTCTTGTAACTTAACGCCCAACAAAACACATTCAGGGCATATTACCTGTTCGTAGTTCAATGGGAATTTGAGGGCTTGCCGTTCGGGATTGAATTTGAAGTTTTATCCATTTCCCAGCTAATAGCTGCAGAAAATCGGTTAGTCTCATTGGCCTAATATTTTAGTTTGCTTAAAGTATGCAGAATACATTCACAGCAGATATTTCAGTAAATTATGCAAGAAAATTATTTGTCATCTACGGCTGTTCTTTGGTTTCTCTGTTTTTACGAGTAATATCAACTCACCAATTAGACTTCCACTGATGATGCTGATACTCCAAAAGTTTTGTTTTGAAGCAGACCTAAGACCAAGGCACAACAGTCCGGAAGTTTTAAATTTTGATAATATGATAATTACCTTGCTTTAGAGGACCCCCTAGCCGAGTCCCTACACAATTTTTTCAATTATAAGTACAGACACTTTTTCATTAACCAAAATAATCTTCATGTCAAATTTGGTTACTTTTTTTTTAAGTATTATTGGAATTGACATCTTCCTCGGAAAGTGAGCAGCTGTGACTTTTATACTTTCATTTGGAATTTAATGTATCAGAATTTGTGGACAAGAACAGTTATCTAATTGGAGATAATTGTATATTTTTGATAACTTCTGTCCTTCATGTCATTAAGAAAAAAACATCTAAGAAAAAAGTTAAATATCTTCTCACCAATGGTTACGTAACAAGATTCTAAAGGGCTTTTGTGGGGTTACCCAACAGTTTACTAGTATTTTCTATAGAAAATATTAGGCTTTCAATTAAATACAATACGCCAAAAGGTGCCCTTATTTCTGTCTTATAAGTAGATCTAGCATCATTGTAGTGTACTTTTCAAATTATTGGTACAAATGTTTATACAGATGTGAATTATTTTGTTCTCAAGAATCAATCTCACTATAAGAGAATCATCCTGACGTACAAAGTTCAAGCAAACAGAAAACTTGTTGCCGAAAATTGGTAAATATTTTAAGACAAAATTTCTGAAGATAGCATTGAACGCATTCGAATCCGCTTTACAAGAAACGCAAAAAATATCCATTCGAAAATTTCATTTATGGCTTCCTCGCTGTTCATAATGCTGTGGAAAAAAAAACTCCGTTTGTAAGCATACGATAATCAAGCAATACAGCGAATCAAATCCAGCGCTAAAGACAAAAACTGACAAAACTCCAGGATATTGACGAAGATTTCATACTTAGATCATGTGTGTTTCTTTAACGAGTTAACTTTCCACATATCAGGAAAATTCAACAAAATCAAAAGGACCTCGATTGGTTTCAGCTTAACAAGAAATAAATGAAATATTACATAAAGGAATAAAAAAATCAAACACCGATTTGATGATGATGATGATGATAATAATAATAATAATAATAATAATAATAATAATAATAATAAAATCCAATAAATCACATACACAAAATCAAAATTTGCTGCACTAACCTCTGCCAAAATAGTATTATATCAACAACTCTTAAAATATTTTAAGTAAAATGTTCCTCTTGTACTAAAATTCTTTAATTTATTAAAGATAGAAACCAACCTGGCTCACACCGGTTTAAACTGAGATCATGTAGAATTTTAAAGGTCGAACAGACCTATTAATTAAAAATCATTTTATATTAAAGCTATTATTATTTCTTATATGTATGTGTGGGTTCGGGGTACTTTATCTCATTATCGTTTTTATCTTGGGTATCAGAGTGAATTAATATGGATAATTAATATTTTATCTGGAATTTAAAACATTTAATTAGATAGAAGTGTTCATTCATAATGTATCATCAGTGTTCACCGCCTGAACACTGATGATACATGAGATAAAATGATATATTTGGGAAGGATTTTTTAAGAAAGGAAATGTTTCAGACCTAAGTTTAGGGTACCTTCCCGGCATTTGCCATTTATGAAGACTGAGGAAAACCTGGGAAGATTCTCAGTCAGGGAGGACGGTCCTGGCGGGATTTGAACCCCAGATCTGGATAGAGATTAACAACAGGCTTGATATCTACTGTGCTACAAATGGGATTTAGATTGAAATCTATTGAAGATTAAAATCGTCTTAATGTACAGAAAAATTTAAGTCTAAATTAAATAAGTTTTTCATATAACAGTTATAGTCAGGTAACAATCATTGTCTGACTGGCCGTCATATCCGGTTCATCACATTTGTCTGCTGATTGTTCCGATTTCAAATCATGATCGTTTTCTACTATTTTGTCGTCTTTTTTTAGTCAGATTCTTCGGAATTGATTAAGTCCCTTGCATCACTTTCTAGTTCTAGATATGTCATCTAGATTATTATAGAAAGAAACGCTCTGACGTCCCTAAAATATAATACATAAAACTTATTTTAAAAATGGCAATTTTCCTGATAAGTTTTGAAATGTAAGTCCCTGTATAATTAAACCAGACAAATACGCTACCTGACTCACACGCGATTTGAGATTCCTTCTTGTCAGTTGGCGAGTTCTGTTTCAATCTCTGATCAAGACATGGCTACCTGGACTTTCCCTTATCCAGGAAAGGTAAATATTGGGAAATTTTAGGCGCCAAAGGACTCTAAGCTCATATGCGCCAAAATTGCATTCGTCATCTGAAATGACCGATAGGAACATTGAGCTGATAACAGATAAACAAAAATAATATAGAAATTAGCAAAGTATATAAATCAGTTTATAAAAAGGAAATGCCAGCAGTTTGTAGCTTAAAACGTGTAAACACAAATTTCATTAGGGAATCTTTATGAGCATTTCTTTAAAGAAGATTTGCACTTATAAACTGAATGCATATCTTACTACACGTTTATTGCTGAAATTAGGCATTTCCAGTAAAAATTACAAGTAATACTGTCTGCTCTCTGACTTTTAGAGATTTCGCTATATTCTGTGCAAACTTAGATCTAGAACGCTCTTTCTCCGAGTTGAGTCCAGAGAGATAGCTGGCACTCTGTACAGGGACACGCAAGCTTTTACATCACTGAGGCCGCAACTGCTGAGGTTCCCAAGAGAATTTACCAGTTGTCCACAACATTATTTATCGTGTGCTTTTCTTTTATGGCTGAACTAACCAACGCCGGTTTAGACATTCTCTCTGACCGTATTTCAGAAATGTTGTTCCTTGTCATATCAAGCAACGTTTTGGATTCAGGTCGTGCTTTTGATGTAAAGAAGTTTGACGAGATACGAGACAGGATATATGAAGACCAATACATTAAGTAAATCTTTCCATGTCTTGTACTAGGATACGTTTTATCGTACATGGGCAAATATGGAAATGGTTGGTTTCTATTTCTCACTGGCTACTCTTGAAGTTTCTATGTCTTCTAAAACTTTCAGGCAAGATACTTCAACAATAGGTGGAAAAATACAACAGGAGATAGCTAAAAGGACACGTATTTCGCACATTCAGTCTCTTATAATATTTTCATTATTGTAATTAATTAATTTCAGGCAATCACCTCAAGTATTCTGGAAATTTGTTGTAAAAAATGAACTAGTAATAGAGAAATAGAGAAATAATTAATAAAATACACAAAACACAAATAAATATATATTTTTCTTCTAAAAACTCTGCTTAAAATGTATCCTGTTGTTATAGAATGCGAAACAAATCAGATTTATTAAGAATGAAACAAAAATACTCCCATAACACGACATATTTAACACTGAAAATTTAGAAAATTTGATTTTGAAGAAATTTTGAAGCCAGCAAGTATCATGTCCAAATACACAGCGTTCTAGATTTGGTACTATGATTTTGGTATGCCATACCTATACGGTGTGTTAATGACGCAACAATTTTAATAATTGGAGATTACAGAAGAAATGCTCTTTCTATTCAGATTTCAAAGTTAAGGCATTAAATTTCTAAAGGACCATTAACTATAAAGCTTCCTTTCAAAGTGATACTACACAACAGCCGACGGGAATTGTGAAGTATATCTCATTGGCGCAGTAAGTATGATGTTGGCGTCAAGTAAAAGCGGATCACTAGTTAGTTTAAAGCTTATTTCTTATGTATTAAGATACTTCAAAACAATTTACTCCACAGAATCCAAATCTACAATCTTCGAAACCACAGTCTATCGCTTTATCCATTAGGCTATACAGTCAAATGGATAGCTTCCTCTAGACCTAGCGAGATAACTTTATAAATCAGCTGCCGTTGTTCAGTGCTGAACAATTATGTGATAGTTCGATTTCAGAAAGATTTGTACCACTAAATCTTAAAAACGCTGATGATGAATATTTGAAAACGGGGATTTAGTTCTACTGAACCCCGCTTATCAGCAATAATTTCATCTTCTATATCACCATGTAATTCCGTTATTTTTCTGCGAGAACCATAGATTCTGTATCTCAAACTGCTTGCCTAACACTCCTTTACAGTCTCTGAAAGTATTAACACCCGGTATATAGACTGTACTCAAGCCTAGTTTTAGTCGCCAAAATATGAAGTCGAAGCCAAAATGACTAGTGGTCTGAGTTCAATTTACTCTTGGGAACCTGGGTATGATCTACCCCTTTTCTTCATTAACGCCATAATAACTTACTTTATTCCAGATGCCAAGAACCTACGACTTACAGCATGACACGCTAAAAGCTATATGTACTAATAATTATAAATACAAGATGGAGGACAGATTAGGCGGAGTTGGTTGAAATAAACAAAGAGCTGTTGTTTGTAAAAGATGTGCGGTCCTAGGCAATCATCAAAGTTAAGGATATAAATTAAGGTCCACAGAGATGCTTTCAAAGAAATTAACTTATCATAAGGACATTATTTTTGAATAGTGTTTAACGCGCGTTTTTACTACTGAGGCACTATACATGAGATGAAATGATAAACTGGGAAAGAATTTTTTTTAAGGAAGGAAGCGTTCCAGGCCTTAGTTTAGGGTACCTCCCTGGCATTTGCCAGTTATGAGGACTGAGGAAAACCTGGAAAAAACCTCAGTCAGGGAGGATGGTTCTGGTGGGATTCGAACCCCAGACCTCCTGCTCACGAGTCTGCGCCTTAACAACCTCGACCACCCGCGGCGGTTTCACGAGGACATGACCAAACATAAGAATCACATTTACATAATATTAAGAAAGTTACGAATGTAAAAGGAGAATGTTCACTGTATAAATTTAAATACGTACCTTTGTTGACTCTAGGGCATAATACTTATTGTTTTCTAATAACAGATAAAAATTAAAACATATAACTGAAACAGTTGCAGTGTATTTATTCCATCCCTTTATCCACTCATTAATTCACCTAGCGATTTGAGGTCGTTTGTCGCATCCCAATTTCCTAGGTCAAATATCCTTATGAAATTCTAGATCACTCATTGCTGATATTACACCATCCATCCAAGTCCTTGGTCTTTCCATTCTTCTGCTCTTCAAGTAAAGTTATTCCGTACCAACATTGCAAAAATATAAATTTCAAGGCGTGTACTTTATGTTGAATTTATTCGTTGATTTCCAAAATTTCTATCTATATGACTAGTATGAGATTCCAACATATTAAAATGTTGCAATATTGGCTGAGATTCTTACGCGGCACGCCCGCCCATTCCAGTCAGTTGCGAGCGGGATTTAGGTAGAGTCGGGCACTTGTGTTGTGAAGATGAGAGTGACATTTTGTTAAATAATCAGAAATTTTGTAGAATGTGAAATATTCACTGAGCTGTTATCTTCAAGACATGCATCAGATACAGAAAATCGTGACAGGCAGTTTGGTGTAAATTTCCTGGCAGCCGGTTTCAACACGAGAAACAATATTAAAGTTAGAACAGAAGTTTAATGAAACAGGTTCTGTGACTCACTGGAAAAAATGGAGGATTCCTCATCTATCCATGACGGAACTGCGTCGTTTTTTTTGTCCCACAATTATTGATCCTAGTTTATAGTCTCCTCGCTCTCCAGATCTTATGGTTTGTAATTTGCAAGATATTGAAAAATAGAGTATATTTAACAAACCCTCACACTTGAGGAGCTTAAACACTCGAAACGAAGTTAGGACCATTAGTTATTGGACAATGATGGTGTTAGAGATGATTTCCTAAGAAATTGGAGATATTGTGCCAAGGAAAATAAGGAACATTTCCAGCACATACTCTAAGGAGGAAGAGACTATATTATTTTATTTAATATGTGGTATCCTAAATTTTAAAATTGTGAGGCGCTTGAGCGATTTTACGGAAGAATATAATGGGCAACGTGCAGTCTAACCACCGAACTGCCGTTCTAAATTTCCGAAATTTTAAACTGCTTTCACTGAATAATATTTATAATTTAATTTTTTACAACTAGGGTATCACAGACAACATACATTCATGAAATGAATTGAAATGATAAGCTTCGAAAGAATGTTTCTAGGGAAACCCTCCTGGCATTTATTATCGACGAGGTTTGAGACTAACCTGGAAAATCCAGAGAGGATGGTACTAGCGGAATTCGAACCGAGATCCTTCTTTCACAAGTCCGTACCTTAATAAGCTCTGTTAGTCGGGTCATTTGCGACTACGCTTATAAGGTAACATAATTCTTAGTATTTTTATTCACCGATACGAATTTTTGTTAATTCCTCACTGCGAAGCTCGTCCCACTTCTCCACATAACTGCAGTATTCACTCAAAATTCAGGTAAAAGGATTAACAATCCAGACTCTTAGGCAAGACAATGTGAGAATAAGAGTTTAATTATAAATATATGGGGTATTAATAAACTACACTGAAATACTTTCAGAGATCGAAATGGATTCTTAAACGAGTAATTTGAGTAGAGAATCTGGCTGATCAAATTTCAGAGTTATAGTATTACGTTTTTTAAAGTACTCAAATAGCAGCCGGAAGATGTGACGCAGTTAGTATGATAAAAGCTGTCAAGTAAAAGCAGATCATTATTATCGAGATCGGATCTCATTGATAATTCTTTTTGTTTACTTTTACATTTTATATACGAGTATACTTTCTAATATCGTCAAAAATATAATTAAATAAAACTACTTTCAGGAAACCCTTCGAAATCATATTTATATATTAGGCCACATAATCTGACCATATAATCTCTCTGTACTTACTCACAACATGATAAATCAGCTAATCGTTGTTCAGTGTCGAACTGAATGATTGGTTTGAGATTTTCATAAAACTCGATATTAAAAACGCTGATGAACTATATGATGAACTATTAAAATTGGAATTCCTCGTTCGCACACATAAATAATAATGCTTTAAATAAAGCATGTATTAGTAAATAAAAAAGCTAAAAAAAAAAACTAAAGATAAAATTCCTATTATTAATCCTAATTGACTTAAAAGTAGATAAAGCAATAATCTTTTTAAATCAAATTCAATTCGTACCCACTCCCGATATACATATTGTTTGAAACTTGAATAATTATAAGACAAATCTTTACCCAATTTTACTTAAACATTGACCTATCAGAATATAATTTCAACTTCTTCATTATATCACTCCATTATTTATAGATCATAGATTCCATATCTCGATTGCTGTCTAAAGTTTCCTTCCCGATCTCTGAAATTAATGCGGCATAGCTTTCATCAACATGCGGTATGTAAGTATACTAGTAAAATCAGCTAAATCATTCATGACCTATTTAGCTGTTTTGCAGAAATCAGTGATTCGACAGACAAATAATTTTGAAATATTAATATGACTATGTTACCAGAGTCTCTGCAATGGATGACAGATGTGATTTTCTTAGAAACAGAGTCGGCAAAGTATTTGGTGTTCTTTCTATGCACCTATTATGATCCTATCGATTGCCTAGGCGTTTGGATAGACGATCCTTCCGATAATCTGAGAGTGGAGGCTCTTTACACTCTTAATAAATTCAGTAACCCTAGAACTTTTCTCTATACCGGAGGATCTAAGATGAGATCGCAGAAGAACAATAGTCTCAACCATTGAATGATAGGAGATAATGTACATGCCATATTTATCTGAATATAAGACGACCCCTGATTTTCTAGTGGCTTCTGTAGGCTTTTATAAAGGTAAGTATTGCAGTTGCAAGAAGAAAGAAAGCTCAGCGCTATTGTCATTATCACTGTGCATATGTGTAAACTAAAGAGTGTCGCTGTGAATCACAGACATATGTGATCAGAGCTGTGGGTTAGTATGACGTTGCAGGGAGTTTCAATTGTTTTACGTCGAGTGAACTGCGAGTAAGCGAGCGAGGAAGTGTTACATTATTGTTCTTAGTTTGAGGCCGAATCGTAAAAACTGAACAACTGGGTATCGTAGTTCTACGAGGTGTAGGAACTGCTTAGTAAACGCCACAAAGGAACCGACCGCAAAACTGCAATTAGTTAGAATACACGCACAGAAAATCTATTTCTATCAATAATTAATGAAATACTTAATTTAGCAATTCACTTTTTTGCTAATAGTAAAATTTATATTAATTACCGCAACGTATTGCAGTAAACATGCATAATGCAAAACGATTCCCTTGTTACTTAGTCTGTATTCTAATATTTTGTTTTTACTGACATTATGACATCACAATGGCAAGGAACAAGCTATGATTGGCGAAAAATTATACAAGCACAACATGAAAATTTTCGTTTTTTTTTTAATATGCGAATTTAAGACGATCCCCAATTTTCAAAATACAACAATGGCAAATGGTTTTTCTCTAGAAAATTTGTGTATACTAGTTCATAATATGCCATTTATACCTTACAGATAAAACACTAGAATGGGAGAAAGAGGATTTGAAAAAAATTGACTAAAATATTTATAAACTTAAGTTCAGAAGAAACAGGCGCAGATAAATCATAACAAGAAAAGTGTGTGAGATACTTGATTGTATTTTATTGGGGATGTTCCTTTATTTAATAGGTTGAACTTTGAGCGGAAACAAACTGCAGATTTATTTCCGGCATTGTTTGTTAATTAACCTAATTCATCTTCACAAACATCTCGGCTATGTTTAAATTGTATAAAATAAGAAATATCTGCATTACTTACCAACGCTGGCGCTGCTTCCATTGAGCACTGGGGAGACGTTGCCGCCTGCACCAGCCGCCGTGCCGTTCTGCAACCCGCTCGGTGTGGCATAGCGCTGCTGCTGTGGTGTACTGCTGGTGGGACTGGTGGAATTCGATGAGGGGCCTGTAGGCAGTAGCCGGGCGCCCTCGGGACTGTCCGGGGTCTTGACGCGCTCCTTGGTCCCCGTGCCACCTCCTCCTGCTGCTACAAAGAGAATGTCCTTATTACTATCACCACCTGCCAGGTTCAATAAAACAAAGAAAGTAAAATTGTCGAAAGGGTAAGTTGTAGGTGTCCTTGCGTTTGAGGACTCAAAGGGTAATTTTTTTCTTAAAATTGTTCACTGAAAAACTAAGCATTTCGTTTGAACACAATCTTATTTTTATCAAAATCATATTTGAAAATGCTTAGATTGGCTTTTCTATCTTTGTATGAGTCTCATATTGGCCCTAGTACTTTATCGTACAACCGTACAATATAAGTACAAAATATCATCAAATATAAATGAAAAAAACTGAAATATAGGTTTAGTTGTACGCATCTTGAATCATAATAGCTCTTTTCATTAAGTTAGACACTTCAAAGAATTCTCAGATGGCAAATTTTATGTTGCTGCCTTGCATTAATTGAAGATGATTTAATGTTTTCCTCATAAAGATATTTTAAATAGGAACTCTAAATATATTAATAATTTGGAACGCAAAACATAAAGTTGTAGTACGTTAAGACATCTTATTTTATTCCTTCTTAAACTTTGCAGAGAATCAGAAATTTCACTTGTGAAAAGTAAGTTGCGGACTCTATATTGTCTAGTAAAGGTGATTAAAAATTCGACGAAAAATTTAATTGTTGAAGAACAACATTCACAACTGAGAAAAACAATAAGAACGCAAAGGAAAGTGTAATTTGCATTCAAGGAAGGAATTATTAGAAATTATCAAATGAATTTGTATAAAATGTTACATTATTGAATAAATTACCATATAATTACGCCATTAAATTATTTTCATTGCTACACTCTGCTATCATCAACTAAATATTACGTTCATTATCTTATATTTATGATAAAACTAATAAAATAACCCATATATTACTGAAAACAGAATCAGTAGTTCATCTTTATTGCAGAATATAATATGAAAAATTAATAAAATTAATATTAGATACCAAATTTATGGTCAGAATTTGATGATACAATTCACTGAAATATTCTTAATATTTTCGTTATTTATCCAATTAATGAACTTGTATTTCTTCTGGTAAGTATCATAAGATTTTTTTCGGTATTAGTGACAGTTCAGCCTTTTCAGATTGGACTAAAATTTCTTGCAGTAAATTCATGTTTACTAACAACAACAACAACAACAACAACAACAACAACAACAACAATAACAGCCTACTGTCATGCAGAAACTGGGTAAACTAAGCGAATTTCTTACGGAGTTGAATAGCTTTTAATGAAAATGAATATAAATCCAAATTAGACCAAATAAATGAATGAAATGATATAATTTATGACATTACGGTGTCGTATTACGAGAACAAAATTAGAATTATTGCAGCGTATAAGTATCAAAAGAGAAATCACAATTTTATAATTTTCATTGTCTTATTATTATTATTATTATTATTATTATTATTGAAATTAAAACACAAATATAAATGGTATACTATTAATTAAATGGAATACATGATTACTGACGGACAAAGCTATACTGTGTGAATATTTTAAAACATTTTGAAAGGTAACAATGTTTATTGAATATTCTTTACATTCACTAAAATGGAGAGAAATAACAGAACGTTTCGTGTTACATCGCGTATTTAAGAATTTCATGTGTGTCAATAAAACAAACATCTTACTATTAAAAACAATAACAATATATTAAGAGAATATACGCATGCAACAATATACAATCAAAAGTTACACCGATTTGCATTGGCTTTGAAATGTAATTGAAATTTGGTTACAGTAAAAACATAAAAAACATGTAGAGGAAAAATTTTCTTAAAGTTATTACAGAGTGCTCTTATGTGCAAATATAATTCTCACATATATTAAATTAATTTTTCACATTTGCTGTCTTCACGACAGGGCTTTTGTTAAATATTAAATATATGCATCATTATAAATACAGTTTATATGCTGAATTAATTTGTATTTTTATTTAAAACAATTAAGAGATAATTAAACACAATAGCGCTTTTTAAATTTCGGTTTTCTAGTTTACTCCTACTCTTAATGGTCCAATATTCCTAATTTTCGGGAATTATTTTTCTTATTTTATTTCAATGGCACATACAGAATTTCGTTTCAAAAAATTTAAAAATGCGGCCGCTAGAGTGATTTTTAAATTTCTCTTTTTTCAGGTAAACCCCAGTCATAATATTCTATTTTCAAGGACTTTCAGCAATTATTTTTCTTTGATTTAAATTATGTATGTTGAGTTTAATTGTGAAAAAAATATGGTGCAGCTAGAGCGATTTTGGGTTTCGGATTAACCCCCACTCATAATGACCCTATTTCCCTGATTTTCAGAAACTATATTTTTTGTTTTATTTAAATTGTATATACGGAGATTTACTGTGAAAAACAAATATTAATGCCGCTAGAGCGGTTTTTAAATTTTGGGTTTCAGGTAAACCCTCCCTCCTAATAGTCCGATTTCATTGATTTTCAGAAAATATTTTGTCTTATATTATTTCAGTAGCATATACCGAGTTTCCTTAAAAAAATGAAATTGTGTCTACTAAGAGAGATTTTTACATTTCGCTTTGACACCCACCTGTTTACCAGGTTTACTCCCAATCCTAAAGGTCCGAATGCCCTGCTTTTCGGAAATACTTTTATCAATTTACTTTAAAGAAATCTACCTAGTTTTGTTAAGACAAAGCAACATTTCAGCAGCTAGCGATTTTATTATTATTTTCAATTTAGGTTAACCACCTAAAATGGTCCAATTTTTCCGGTTAACGAACTCGACAAATTGTTTATTAATTGATGGACATATGCCAACTTTTGTTGAGAAAAAAAAAATATCCATGAGTACAGTTGTATTCATTCGGAATTCGCTAATAACAATATACAAACGAACTAAATAATATCCATCGACACAATATATCATAAGTTTAATAAAAGGGGTTGACTTCAGAATAATTCATTAGAAAATCTATAATTAATAATATATTTATATAATTATGGTATCTAAAATTAGAGCATGAACTGTATTTACATTCATAATGTTATACAATAATTGCATTCGTTAAAATTAGTATTGCTCGTTTCTTAAACATTTACTCATGTAATAAGTTATAATATTATATATTGTATCATAACATCATTATAAAATCACAACAAGCTATACAGCTGTTATATGACTCAGATTTTACATTTTAAAGACAGACATTTGCATGTTTTTCTGCATATAAGCGCGTCCTTTAAGAACAGAACAAAGTGACTTAAGCGGTCGAGGTACAGAAGATGTTACGAGCTAGTGTATACGGAACTGCCTATAAAACCGTGAACTGTATAAGGTTGGCAGTATGAACTAAATCATCCTAAAAGCTAAGAAAATAGAATCGTATGAATGATTCAGAAAATGAGATTGAAAACAGAATTCTCCCTGAATTGCTTTCAAAAATTACAATAATGATCAGAAAAAACGTAAACGACTAAAGTAAGCATTAATGTAGTTAGTACCCGTGTCGGTAAGTTCCGGGAATCCAAATGATGCAATCTTGTTACTATCGGGATAGCCTTTAATGTGCTATTGTATTTGGTTATCGATCAATTACAGTTAAGTCTTGAAGTAAAGAGCACACGAGATCAATTTTTGATTCATTCATTGGTTCGTGGCTGGTATACTTTAAGATTTTTTTATTATAATTAGGCCTAAAATGTTTAAATATTCCATGAAATTATTAAATACGACAACATCGAAGAAAACAAAGTTTGTTTTTAGAGATATATGCAATTTTAGCAGAGGTGCTGAGAAATGAGACAGAAAATATTTGAGAGACTAAATTAAAATGTCGTTTTAGACAGTTCATAATAAAATTTGTAAAAATTTGTTTTCTTAATACAAGGCACTTAAACTATAAAATGTTTTTTGTAATACTCGAGCTATTAATTTGTTATAAAACTCCAGGATTACCAACTTTGGTTTGATAAACAATTTGTTTTAGCGCATACAAATCATACGTGCTATAAGTTATTACACTTTTAATTTTTACGTTATTTACGGCTGTTTCGAAATGATGCCATCGTTTTTTATTTTATTTTAATAGTGTTTAACGTCCTTTTGAGGTATCACAGAGGGCGGACACTGATGATACACGGGGTGAAATGATATACTGAGAAAGGATTTTGTTTTAAAGGAAGCAAATGCCTCAGGCCTAAGTTTAGGGTACCTTCCCTGCATTTGCAATATTAGGATCGTGCAAAACCTGGAAAAAAACTTCAGTCAGGGAGAACGGTGGTGATATAGAAAGTGTTAAGTAAATTTCTGAGCTTTATTTGCAAAGTAATGGCAACCCTGCATCCATATCAGGCTGAAAGAAAATTAATAACAGCGATTAGGTCATTGCACATGCCCAAATGTATACTATATCTTCTTTCGAGAAAATTACATACCTAAATGGAAATATAGTATATTATATAAAGTGTGTAGATAATAAAAAATAAAAATTTAATTTGTAATTTCACCGTACCATAATTTTATTTAAAATCATTAATTAGCACCGGTACGATATTGGTAACATTATGCACGTATTACGTAGCGTTTCTGCCTTGCTCCCCGTATTGAAAAATACGGGAACTAGTCCTTAACAAGGAATATTTCGTAATGATTGGAATAAACTTAATTCACAATGACTCATTTATTTGTAAATATTAAGAGGTGCGTAAAAAGAAAGTATGAAGTACGTACGTGCTAAAAATGAATTTATTTTTTGAGTAGGATGTTTGAAAAATTAGTCCTTTTTTAACACCGATTATAAATATCTTTTATAAAATTTTATTCACTATTCCTTTTGACATTTCTGCTCAAAAACACATCAAATAAAAAGAGTGTCATCCGAATATAATGAAGTAGTCGCGTTGCGCATTTTTCAGGAGCATGTTTTAAATGTACATTTATGTTCGTGTACCATCTTTGAACGAAATTTCATTTGTTTAGTGTAGAGTAATAAATATTACGAAAAAATCTCATACTATTTATGAAATATGTTTAGTAATAATAACATCTGCGCAACAATAATGAGCATTTTTAAAATCTATATCAAAATAAAGCTCGCGTTTATAGTCTAACTTGAATTTAAGATAGAATATTTTAAAAATTAGAATATCTTTCTATGCATTCCAGTTGTTATGGTAGTTTAATGGAATTGACATTTTTATTTTTATAATAATCCGCGAAGACTACAATAATAACCAGCTCTTCTGATAATGCATTATGTATATGCAAAGAATGTCAAAATTAAAACATTTGAAAAATGTCCCTGAAATTTTAGAATTTCCTCAAATCTCAAGAGTATGTAAATACTGAAATTTGAAAGTTTTCATTTCGATATCCCGATATCCTCTAATTCTGTTCATTTATACCAGATTTGTCTTCTAAAAAATCCAATTTATGTAGAATGGCTAGCTCAAATTCTGAGAACTGCGGTTGTGTGCAGCCATAACCGCTTAATGTGCTGAACGGCTGATACGCTGTGAAATCCATCTCTCTCTTTCTCTCTCACTAGCGAGTGGGAAACGATTTAAAACACCTCCAGCCGTGCTGTTTGGTCCAGCAGCGGTCGGTCGGTTGTTGACGTGAATTATCGGGAATTACATGGGATCAACTCAGAGAAGTGGAGTCGTCCTTCTTGTCACCAGAGGCTGACATTTCCTCTTTCCCAATAGAACTCTCCCTCTCTATTCCTCATTGACCCTCGCTCATAATTTTTATCCATCCCTGCTCATTACCCAAAATCTTACAAGTCCATTTTTTTTTTCACATTTCCAAGAAAAGCGCTATATTTCAAACAAGTACGAAGCACATATTTTGTTTCCCAGTTGAGGTAATATGATGCATTTTGAGTTGCAGCTAAACTTGAACTTAAAATACTACCATTAAAAGAATTTCCTCTTTTATAAGTTAGGTAATATTTGACTATTTCAAAGTATCGGAACATTTAACTCAAATTTTTGATTGCCTCCGCGCTGTACTGTTAGCATTCGCGACTACTAATCCAAACGTCCTAGGTTCGAATCCCGGTCAAGTCAAGCTGTCTGGGTAAGATTTTTTCGGAACTTTCCCTTACTCTGAGAAGATAAAATGGCAGATACCTTTAAGGACCCCCGAGCTCATTTTTGGCCATCATTAATTTATTTTATTCATCCTTACACCCACAGTATCAGTCCAAGACCTACGGACGTCGCGAGAAGACTAATGCAGTCAAAGTGACAATAAACAAATATATAAATTAAAACAATTTAAAATGTTTAAATCTTTGAGATTTGCGAGAATTAAAACTCCATTAAAAACTGAATACTCTATTGAAGGTGCCCACTGTCTATCACTTTATGTACATCCATAGGGTGGGGGTATTTTAAAGAAGGATAGCAAGTAAAGAAGCAGTCTAGTGAAATAAAGAGATATTTTAACCAGTATCGGTATTTCCTTCAGTACGAAAAGTTGTGATTAAATAATGTTTTATTATCAATTATTACTTCATAATAGGTATGTATTAATGCCAATAATTGTGTTATATTACCCAATCTGCACCAATTGCTAATTTTTCTTTCTTCATTTTTCCTTGAAGGTTTTCAAAACTGAAGCTTGTCCCGAGATGATAACTGATACTACTATTTACTTCTGCTTTTTTATCCTTTCTGATTATATCTTAATATTTTCTTTGGAAGTCTAGTTGCACAATTGATCTACAATTTTTAGTTAATTAAGACGAAACAAAGAAGCTTTGAATCAGTTTCTTAGCACAGGTATTCAAAAGGTTTCTCTAACCTTAAGTGCACGCTGTCAGGGCTGCTCACTGGGAGATTTCTTCATGGTAATTTTGCTAAGTCAAATAGGGATAGGTTAGCATGTTGGGATCTGTTTGCATAGGTAGACAACCGGTCAAAGTTTGATTCTTTTCTATGCAAAGCGCTTTGTTTGAGTAGACGAACTCTTGAGCCTGTTTGTGTTCGTGCTCGTGAGCTAGGAAGCGAGTTTATGCCGCTTATATAAAACCGTTTATATCAGGCATTGGTGTGTGTCGCAAATTTGTTTGTACTTACGTGATAATAACTGTAAATCTACTTGATTTAAAGTGCAAATTCATTTTCTGTATGTGTCTGTGCAATTAATGGCGTATACGTTCGAAAGGCAGATGTAAACCGTATTCTACAGATAATGTTTATAAATATACATTTCTTATACTAGTACTACTAATACAGCACTGCTACTATTACAACAACTACTGCTACTACTACTATCATTGCTACTACTACTATCACTACAACTACTAACAATATACCACCACTTGTTATTTCTCTCTCTCGCTTTTTTGATTATATTTACTTACGGACGCTCTTTAACATCTCAGGTCATCAGCGTCCCATTCAAATCAGGACGTGAAACGGCCGACAAATTTTGCTCAGAGGTTTCTTTTTTCAGGATTGAGGTTATTTTTCGTGCCGTAAATGTACGACACGGGACCCACAGCGTTACTTCCCTTCCGAGGGAAGCCATACTAAGGATTTTTACGCCCGAAAAAAATCCATCGGTCCTGACAAGGATCGAACCCGCAATCTTGGGTTTAGGAGGCAAGTATGGTAACCACTACACCACCAGGACCGATATTTCTCTTTTAGTGACACATTTCGATCTTTCTGTTAAAACCAAATCTCTGCGTTGACTAAAGCAAATTAAGTTAAGAACAAGTGGATGCAAGTGAAAGAACAAATGGCTAGCGAGGACTTCGCGATAAGTTCCAGTGCGATGCTATTTAAAGGCAACCAAATAATGTTTTCCTTTGAGCGATTTTTAACTTTCATATTTGCCAAATGAAAAAAAGATATATCTTAAGCAATATGAATTTATGGTTCTAAAATTTTATTCAGGCATTGCTTCTAAATTTGCCAACTTTTTCAATTCCTCGTGAACTGCTCTAATTTGGAGCCATTAAACATAATCACGGTTGTCGATCCTGGTGGTCTAGTGGTAACCATGCTTTTCTCGTAAACTCAAGATCGCGGGTTCAAACTCGGCCAGGATCGATGGATTTTTTAGACAGTAAAAATCCTAAGTGTGGCTTCCTTTGGAAGGGAAGTGAAACCGTTAGTCCCATATTGTAGATTTACGGCACTATAAAGAACTTTGAGCCTGAAATAAGAGGCTTTTGAGCAAAATCTGCCGTTTCACGCTCTAAATCTAATGGGATGCTAAAGACCAAAATATTAAAGAATGCCCTTAATAAAATAAATTTAATTAAACCTAAATTATCACGAATTTAAGTGATCAAGCTATACGTGAGTTGCAGTACGACTTTCAAGATCATGCTGTAGGCTGAACTTATGCAGGAGGCCGATGCTCCGACGAAATTCTAAATAAATGTTTTATTAAATTGTTCACGTTTGGCACAAACATTTGACATTAGAAATATCAGAAAGTATATTTTCATTTCATCCTATTTACCCGGTTCTAACAAGTATTAATAATATGTTAGTTTTCCTTACTCATAAAGTCAGATTGATGAGGTATAGCTAACTTGGGCAATGACTTGACGGGTGCTTTCGCTACTCAACTGTTGGACTCAAGACTGACTAACCTTTTACTTCTCTTGCTAGTCTCTTTATTTTTCAGGGAACATTCATTTGGAAGGAATGAGCTAATTCATTCTTGAACCACATCCTAAATCTTTAAGTTACCTGACAAGCAAGGTTGCACAATGGTCATTAATGCTTTCCTGTTTGTACGTGACTGAAGAAACACCTCTTCTATCTCAAAGAAAATGTTGCTTTGACACCTTGTAATTATACTGCTTGCATCAAAGCTTTAACTGTTACACTTTTCTAAAATAATTTATTCATCTTTTGAAAGCATTAACTCTATACGTAGATAGAAAAATTTGTTGAGGAAAATATATTTATTGATACCAGAAACGTTAAAACATGTTTATTTGGAAAATATATGTCATAAAAACAACGCTAACAATTAATAATGCGAGTATTTAAACTCTAAAGACTTTTTACATTTTTTATATTGTAATTTTATTTTTTTCATTAACTTACGGAAACCAAATACTTAGGGCATACAAAAAATGGATACCATCGGGATACAAAGTGTTTCTTTAAATTACTTTCACTAAGTGCTTAGGACCTAGATAGTTTATAAAAGTTGTACAATAAAAGAATTAAAAGAATACAAAATATATGAACTTAAAAATATTGTTTACATTTATACAGGATCTTACTGAACTACACCGAAATAATATGAAAGATTGTGGAAGTGTCCCAGACAAGCAATTGTCAATATTTATCCATTCGAAGTTGTAGAGTATACGAGTAGCTCTGGCGCAGTTGGTGCGATACTGGCGTCAAGTAAAAGCATATGGTTGTTATCGAGCTGAAATATCATTTATTTTCATAACTTTTTTTATTCTAGCATCTTATATATGAGGATGTTCATCATAAAATAAAACAAATAAATAACTACTCCGCAGGACCCAAACCTAGGATATTCGGTACCAGTAAATTAGTTCGAGATTTTAGAGATAACTATAGAGCCAAATATCGAAGATGCTGATGAAAATCGGAATTTTCTTGCTCGCAAATCAGACACATTTTCACCAATTCGCTTTAACACTAACTTAGCATCTAATTTCAACTCCATTATCGCATTGTTACCCAGATTTCTCAGACTATAGATTCCCTTTCTCAATTTCCTTGAATAAGATTCCTCTGAAGTTATTACTGTGTAATTCTTAACGCCCGGCATAGTAGAGATGTAAGTCTTTCGCATAGGTAATGCTTGTAAACTGGCGAACTGAATTTAAATTGTTGGTGTGGAAGGTTGCCGCGGTGTTTATTTAAGAGTAACTGTGAGCAGGCGAAAGACAGACAACTTTAGACACAAGTAGACTTCTATTTTTTTCTTTTCTATGTCTCGAAGGTTATGATAGTTGTGGGACGTATTAGCTTAAGGAAAACAGTAATGAAACATGAACAGTAGTGAAACTTGAAATAACTACAGATTAACAAAAGCTTTAAACCATAAAATTACGCAACTAAATTATACAAGTTATTGTACATGTAACAGAAGAAGTTTTAACATTAGAATAAAATAAAAATAAATTATATTAAAAAGAAGGTTGTAAGAAGATAATGTATGAACGCCTCCATAGCCTAGTGGTGCATTTGAACCACTAATCTGGAGGTCCTGGGTTCGAATCCCGGTTATATATCGATAAGCTTTCCGGAGTTTTATCTTACCCTAAGAAGGTAGGCCAGATAGCTATAAGGAGCCAAGGACACCGTGCCCATTTGCGCCATTATTTATTCATTTCATTCATGTCGATCCTGGTGGCGTAATGGTTACCATATTAGCCTTCTAAACCCAAGATCGCGGGTTCGATTCCGGCCAGAGCCGATGGATTTTTTTTCGGGCGTAAAAATCCTAAGTATGGCTTCCTTCGGAAGGGAAGTAAAGCCGTGGGTCCCGTGTCGTACATTTACGGCACGAAAAAGAACCTCAAGCCTGAAAAAAGAGCCCTCTGAGCAAAATTTGTCGGCCGTTTCACGCCCTGATTTGAATGGGACGCTGATGACCTGAGATATGAAAGAGCGTCCGTAAATAAACCAAATCAAAATTTCATTCATAACTAAGGAGTTACACCTATAGCATTCAGGTCCAATCTACAGACGTAAGAGAAGACCAATACAGTCAAAGTGACAAAATAAAACATCATAAGCATCACATAACACTTTATTGACAACATGGTGATAATGTGTTTAAGTGATAATGGTGATAAACGCATTTTATATAGTTTTATTCATTCAGCATTCTTTGCGATTATTAGATTTATTATTTATAATAACAATAAACTTTAATGTGTCCTCAAAAAACAAAATATTTTGTAAACAAGATCACATGTTCGTGCATGCGACTTTACCAGTAGTGGGCAGTGCCACAGCAGGAGATCGAATGTCCTATATTTACGGTTCGTAAACATGTGTAGCCATAGATAGCAGCTGACCACAGTAGTGTACATATTGCCAATGCGCCACCAACCGGCATATTGGCAAAGGTATACAGACACGGCAACCATTCGCGTCCTTGCTTGTCGTAATCGTTTTGAATACGGGTACTAGCATACATGCATCGGCTTTGTATATTTGCATTATAATCAAAAACCACTTCGCCATCGATAGTTTGCGGAAAGTGTTACGGTTTCCCACCCATACGGGGAAAACGAGAGTGCTCCCAGCAGCGCTACTATAGTACCGGACACAATGCTATGGAGAACATCATTTCAGTTCCTCATCTTTCTTTGCTATGTGTACTTTTCTATCTTAACTCAGATAGTGAAATATATTTGAGCGGTAGAAATCAGAGATGAGTTTCCTTAAAAATCCAGAAGTTATACTATAATTTTCAGTTCATCTAAACTTTACTCAGATACTTATATACATAATTTTATTTGTTTAATAATTAATCACCAGGTAAATACCAAAGTAACTGATATCTACAGATTCTGGTCTATTGTATCAAAAAAAAAAAAAAAAAAGAACATGACACAAAATAACTTAATCTATCTTAAAAAAATTCAACAAAATCAAATCTTCGAAACATCAGTTGTTATCTGCTGCATTCTAGAGAACTAGAGATACACCATCTTTCAAGTACACAACCACATGCTCCATATAATTTCTTACTAATCTTATCGCATCTCTACTCTTACATTATTTGACTCTTATTAACAGCCCTACCTCGTAGACCTAAGATAGCAGTTCAAACCCGGCCAGGATCGATGGATTTTTTCGGACGTAAAAATCGTTAAGTATGGCTTCCTTAGGAAAGGAAGTAAAACCGTGGGGTCCCGAATCTTAGATTTACGACACGTAAGGCCTGAAAATATAGTCCTCTGAGCAAAATTTATCGGCAGTTTCACACCCTGAATAGAATGGGGCGCTGATGACATGAAGTGTTAAAGAGCGTCCATAAATAACCAAATCAACTCAAATCAACAGCCCCGTATCCCTTTAAATTTCCAAAATTCACCTTTTATCATTTAAGATTTTCAACATAACTATTTTACTTCTTTTCAACCATTTCCCCCTCCAAATAAAATTGTCATCCAACCGTTGGTTTGGAAGTGACGGAGGAGGATATTCTGATACTTCAGCATTGCTCAAGGGCTGGTCATCAATGTGGATACCTCTAAGAGGAAGGAATTAAGCGAGGGAGATGCTTGGTGGCCAGAACGAGCATACACGGGGTTCCTAATAATGTTTCCAGATAGAATACCCCGATGCTGGAGAATCCTTTCGCCTCCAAGGAGTTTGAAACCGTCATAAGGATCGCTTTCATAACAGACGCCGAGGCAGAAACGTTCTAAAGTGCAAACCAGCTACACACAGAAGCTCACATGACACTTTCGACTCTGTAACCAACGCCTAAGCAACAAAGCAAAACCACTAAGAAACCTTTTCAGTTAAACATGTATGTATCTTTCCTCCGTCCATAAATTGGATATCATCCCTTGCTGCTGCTCAAATCTCTCACGCCTAAAGAAAACCAGTACTTTTCGTTTTTTCACTCCTCTCTCTCTCTCTCTCTCTCTCTCTCTCTCTCTCTCACACACACACACATTTATCTTTCAATTGTTTATTTGGTTTATTTACAGACGCTCTTTAACATCACAGGTCATCAGCGTCCCATTAAATCCAGGGTGTAAAACGGCCGATAAGTTTTGCTCAGAGGACTCTTTTTCAGGCTTGAGGTTCTTTTACGTGCCATAAATCTACGACAAGGAACCCACGGCTTTATTTCCCTTAAGAAGGAAGCTGTACTTAGGATTTTTAGACACGAAAAAAACCCATCAACCCTGGCAGGAACTAAATTTTGGGTCTACTAGGTAGGTAATTACGGTTATAACTAAGCTACCGGAACCGATATAGTTATCTTTCAAAATCAGGTTTTTATTCTGTATAAAATTATCTTTTCTTCTGAATTGGTGATACAATATTTATCCGCCTATATTCTTTAAATTAGTTGTCATTTTCGATCAAAATCCCTTACCGAAATTGCCACTAAAAGTCTACGTGTCTCCTATGGTACTGTCGGTTAATTCTTCTCTAATCTTATCTAGTTATTTACTGTCACTCAAACATTATTCTAGATATTTTATACAAACTCTCAGTGTATGATTATCTAGTAATAACTGGACACGAAACAATATTTTAAAATATTTTCTATATCAGCCCACACACTTCCTTACGCTAAAGCGTACTCTGCAACGGCCAACTTTTTGGAACGCCGATTTTTTTTTTAGAACACTCTTAATAATAAGTCCTTCCTTACCCATCTTCAATCCCGTAGAATTCTATTTCATCGTCACTTCACCAAAGCTTCATAAATCTAAAATTTTCTCATACTTCACTGCAGCGAGATACCGCACTCTTTTAGCTAATGCAATTATTGTGTATTTACATTTGCTATAATTAAGAGGAATTGATCTGGACATTTTTATAAAATCTGTTGAATTTGAACTTTGACAGGTAAAATAAAATTACAAAGATTGATTAAAAGTAATGTTCCCGCAAGATACGAGTATCTGTGTTTTGATGGGGATAGTTTAATAAATTAAACGCAGAAAAATCCTTTAGTGACTTGTATTCATTACTTCGTACTAAGTAAATAATTGACATACTTCTATCAACGTTTGTAATGTTAGGAACCTTTTGCCATTTGTTTCCAAAATCATGTCCTGACAGTCGTCGTTTCCCTTCATTGGATGCATAGTGATGCTTATTTCTATGAGTTTTGAGAAAATATGGAAATTTCAGGGTGAATGGTGTAAGAGGCATGGCTAGTATAAAAATGTACCGTTTTTAGTTTGATTTCTCTCTTTCTAGGAAACCAAATACAACCAGCATCATCTATGAGATTTTCAGTTGAAGGCTGTTATTTAAATATATTTTTGAAGTCAAGTAAGTGAATTTTTCTCCTGTCTCAGTGTTATGAAAAAAAATGTTTCAGATTCGTTCTCATAGTTTCCTTCTTTTCGAAATTAATTCAGGTTGGAATTTTTTTTTGGAATTTTTTCAACTATATTGAATAAAGAGTATAGGTATTTAAAGAACATATTTTAATGATTATTTCCGTAAAATATTTCCACCTAATTACGAGAACCATTTATGGAGGTATTATTTTTTATTTTTCTTTATCACCCTGTTGCATTCAGATTACTGTTACTGAGAGATGTCAGAAAAAAGTATTGCCAAAATTCAGTAATGGGATATACGAGGTGAACTTTCCTTCACGCAACTGGTTTCGCGACGTGCGACCGGCAGGCGAGGCTAACTTCTGCGTCGGTAGTACGGGTGACAGGAAGTCCGCAGTAAACGTAGTGCGGTTTGTCGCGTAAGTTATTTCTAACATGCATAACATAACGTTTAAAAAGAAAAGTAAATTATGCACGTACATTAAGCAACGAGATGCTGGAACTGCCTCTCTTCGTTGATAAAGTATTTCTGCTTAGAAAATTGCTCATTACACTCTGCAGTCTTGACAAATGTTAGTTTTAAGTTCATCTAAAGTGTGTGGATTTGTTTCGTACACTTTCTCTTTTATGCCCTCCAGAGATAATGAACACTACCTGTTTCACGAAATTTATTTATTAATCGATGAATGGAACTCCGACTAGGAACGTGAACATCGGGTAATTTTCTTGAAATAATCTCCTTACAGCACACGCTGATTCTGTACGCACTTATGAATCATACATGGACACCCTTTGGGGAATAGAATACTTGTATTATTCCATTTCACTGGATATACTTTCACTTAATACACTGAATTGCGTCGCCTAACAAACACGTGCTACTTGCGCAAGATTTCAACTCACACTGAAACCTCACATAGCAAGGGGAAATATATTCCCCGCCTAAGCGACATAGCGCTGCCGGCCGGTCCCGCGGTTGCGTCAATTATTGCTCACCAGTACTATGCGTTTTACAAACAAAGCTGCAGTGTACCATGACTAAGTCGTGCAGTACATTCAGAAGTTAACGCAGCATAGGAGAGCAAGTTTACTGTTGATATGTTTCCTTCAGAAAACTAAGCAGAAATCAAGTATTACAGAAGTACATTTCTTAGTACGATGCACATCTAATTTCTATAGTAGACTACTATTTATTATTTCTAACAGTTTTACATGATGAAAATAAGAGGCACTGTGATAGGTAACATCAGGAAACACACACTGTAATAAACATAAACTGGCTTGTAACAGAAGAAAGCCAGACATTGAAGTGAAACAAAAGTCACCGTTTATTTATATACACATACGAGTACTTACGATGTACATTGACAAACTGTAAGTGAATCGAGAAATGAGAAGAAAAACAAAACATTTGGATTTCAAAAGGAAACCACAGCCTATGTGAGGCGTCAAGTTGGTAATGTGGTTGTAGGTACTAGAATGCAGAAGATATCGGTAGAACTTACTTAATAATAACATACGAATCTGTTGATATGGTAAGTTACACTTCAATATGCGAACTGTTTAACAGAACTATGAAAATGCTTTGACCTTATTGTATGCAGTATACAAATGTGTTACTATTTATTACGGAATCTGCTACTTATATTTTGAAAACAGAAAAGTATCTTAAGAAACACTATGCCTCACATAACACTTCTTATACACAGGATTGCAGAGGAAATGAGGATACAATTTCCTGACGTCGAAAGACATGGATAATGCTAAAAAGCATTTTTAAGGCACCACAATGTATTTCCGTATTTAAACGATGTCTTCCTCCATCCCCAGTGTTAAAACAAAACATACAAGAATTGAATAATGCAATCTTCTTTTTGTAAATAGTTTATCAATCAACTGAATTACTTCAGACAGGGCAACTACTACTTTCCCTATCCTCGACCTGGTCACTGCGTGCTGTGCATTACGCGTAACCTGCAGATCTGTTTGTAAATAAGTATGTAATATGGAAATTGTTTTTTCACATTGATTATGTGTGTGAAAAAGTTGGAAAAGAAGAATATCATGCTTGTTTAATTAGTGTTTAACGTTCGTTTTAACTACTGTGGCATTACAGGCGGTGGACAATGATTGATGATACATAAGAGGAAATGGTAAATAGAGAAAGAATTTTTTAGAAGAAGGAAGCGATTTAGGCCTAAGTTTAGAGCACCTTCCCGGCATTTGCCATTTATGAGGACTGAGGAAAACTTGGAAAACACTTAAGTCAGGGAGAACGGTCCTGGTGGGAACGAACCCCAGATCTCCCGCTCACGAGTTCGCGATTTAACAACCTCAGCCACCCATGGCTGTAAAATCAAGCTTGAAAAAGAAACCTGGATCATAACTATTCGTATCATTAAGATTCGCATCTCTTATAGTAAAGAAAGCTTAGGGAGATCTCCGGGATTCAGATGAGAGTAGTTCGCGGTTCCGTGCTCGGAAGAGGACGTAGCTAAGTTAATAGAGCGTCAGCCCTGAAGGCTGTAGATCCGTGGTTCGAATATAGGCCATGATCCGAATTTTTCAAGTCTTATTTCTTCAATCCCAAGTATTCATTAAATGGCATTGCTCCCTTTTAGCTGTACTGCACCGTAATGTGGTCTAGTTATTAATTATGTTTTAATAAAATTAAATCCCCATAAAACGCTTTGTATTTACCAAGCAATGACGCTTTGCAAGCAATGAACCATAATATGCATTAGTGCAAAATTAGTTAAAAATACTCAAAAAGAAAACGGCATTTATATTTTAATCTGTATTAAAAATATTGAAAACAACAACAACAACAATAATAATAATAATAATAATAATAATAATAATAATATTGTTGCTGAACATATTGCCATAGATGTATTTTTCATTTCCATATTATAGCGATTCTATGTTATTTAATATTTATTTATTCATTTATTGAATGCAAATTTATTCCGGATTTCGTGATTTTATGTAAACCTCAGAGAAAAAATTGTTTCTTACACATTAAAGAATGACTCGAACGATGAAAAAACTTTAAAAAGTATGCAAATATCTACAGAAAAAAGTGATCGGAATGTTTCCGACCCTTGAATTTCACCAGGATGGCAACGCTTGTATTTTTTCTCACTGGAGTTGATACTTCGATGCATCTCATGCAATTAGTACTGATTGATAAGAGTGCATACATTATCGTGTGTATAAATATAGAGTTTTCATGAAATATCTGCACATGGCTTTATCTACAGCGCTGTAAGGCATACAATTTGCCAATATGAAATTTTCTTTATTAATATATATATATATATATATATATATATATATATATATATATATATATAGTTGCGGTGTAAATGATAGGGAATTGCTGCAAAATAAAACACTGAAACACTATATATTCAGTATGCTGGAGTAGATGCAATCAGAGTTCAAAAAGTGTTTTATATTCTTTTGCGATTTAATTTATACCTAATTCTTTTTCAGTGTATATTCATTTTCGTATTTATAGACCAAATTCAGACTGCTAGATACTTTGGAACGATCAATTATACTGCTTTAAGACGAAAATTTGGAGTTGTACATTGACACATAAGGTCACTTAAAAGATCAAATTATGACAGTATGCAAGGGTTTCATTTTGGGTCACAATAAGCGTTTTACCATTGTACAGGGGTAAGTCATTAAATAAGTTACAAATTTATGCGGGACACTACATGTTCGAATGAGTCAAATAAGGCTTTGCCACTAGATGGCAGCATTATCCCGGTGGCAACTGGTGATATCCCACTGGAGACACCATGCTTACAATGCGAAACTGCAGTTGCAGGATTGCGACGCCTCTAATTGAGTGTACAACCCTCGAGCAGCGCCGATGTGCATTTTGTTGTGAGTAAAAGGTATGGGATCAAGGAATATTTACAAAGGAATAGTTCCCATCTACGGTGAGAAGTGAATGCCACGTCAAGAATTTTATGACCACCTATATACAGAATTTCTCCGAAGACGAATACCAGGTTTGATCGGTCTACGGAAATTGCCACAGTGGCGATTTTACAGAGTTAAAGACTAAATCCGAGCAGACAGAAGGGCAACTTTAGACATTATAACCGCTGCTTGTTCACACTGTATGGCCTATCTCATAATTGGTTAGGTTCTCACAAAGTCTGAGCACGATGGGTGCCGAGCATGTTGACCCCACAATACAAAATGCAAAGATTGGGGTCTCGCTTTATAGCATCTCAATGGCTACCATGCTGAAGGACACCATATGCTAGTCGGTATTGTCAAAGGTGATACGTCTTGGGTGCACGATTACCAACATCCAGCTTCGCCTACGGAAAAAAAAAAGAAAAAAAGAAAATTATAAAAGAACCCATCCGCTGGGAAGGTTCACATTCTTCAGGGTTTACGAAGGCATGCATATTGTTCAACAATTCCAGCCTTAAGGACAAAACTATAAATACGATTCCTACTGTACCCTCCTCAGGAAACTTCGTAAGACCATTCAAGGGAAATTGCTAGGACTTTTCACCAAAGGTGTATTGTTCTTGCATGACAACGTGCATCCTCACACTGACAACATGACGAATGATACTCGTACGTTTCGGAAGTTCTACCGCCTTCTTAGTATAACTCCGACCTTACTTCAAGTGACTCAATTTGTTCGGCCGTCTTTAACATCATCTTTCCGGTGAACATTTTCCCAACGATGAGCAGCAAAAAGGAAAGTCACTGCCTGATCAGACAGCAGCCCAAATAATTTAATGCTGTTGGGTTACAGAGGCTTGTGAAATTAAGGGACAAATGCCTCAATATAGGGAGATTGTGTTTTGAAATAAAAGTATTTTTCAAATCAGTGTTCTTATTCAAGTTTTATACCTATTTGTAACTTAGTTAATGAGTATTCTTCGTATATTATTTTATATCAAAATTTAAATGAAGGGATTACAATTTTTCTAAGAATACATAAGCATATTCAGAGGAGAGAATTGTTAATGTTTTGAACTATATGTATTATTCGTTATTAAGATAGAATATGATAAATATAGGATACACTATCTGCATAATGCAAGTTAGAAGCATAAAGGATCTAGGATTATTCAATATTATTTTCTGATTGAAAAATAACTCGGATAAAACATTTTCCGGTCCTGAGACCCAAAGTGGTAATGTGAAATAGCTTAAATTGTCACCATCTTTATTGCTACAAGAAGAAAAATATGCATGCCGCTTATGTAAAACAACTATTTGATGAGAATAGATTATATTTTATCCTTAAATTGCCCATACGCTTATAAAACAATGAGCCTAAAAGTAATCATTCTCTGTTTAGACACAGATTCCAATGTTGAACAAGATTCTTTCTGTTATTACTACCGAATCCTGCAACACTTTGCGGATCTGCTGAACAGAGGCGAAACTATGCCCCTCTAAATCTTTTTTCAGCACACCAAAGATATAACTATAACAATAGGAGGTTCGAATTGTACGTAGAACTGTTCGGCGGAATCGTTGCACCATTATAGAGTCCTCATTCCGATATGCAATCGGAAACGGACTTTGCCGACGGGAAGTTACTGCTTGATGGCCTGGCCTTCTGCCGAGGGAAATTTTGTTGGCGGTCGGAGGTTTTGTTTCTTTCGTTAGTTATTTATTAGTAGAAAATGTTAATTAATATTGTACTTAGCGTCACAGTAGATACCGACACACTAGCACTCATTCATTCTTAGTGCTAGTGACTTTATACGCCATGTCAATAAATTATTAAATCGTGGGCTGTTACAGACTCTGGTGGAGAAACTTCTAATTGAGTCTATTTCATCGAGTTTCTCCTCTGTTAAAACCCGTTTTATTGTTGTTTTATTTCTACTTCTTGCCTTGGGCTTTTCAAATTTTGTTCACCAATTTGAAAATGCACTTCGCGGTGACGATCTTCTATTGGAAATTTAGCACGAAATTCTTTCCTACAGTACTTTTGCACAATCATAACAATCATAAATAAATATTTTGTTCTAGCGTATATGTCAATCTTGGTATACTTCACAAAACACATAAAATACAGTAGAAAGTCTACACGCACTTGCTGCAACTGAAAGTGATAAATATGACTGAACAAGCTCAATTATCTACAACTTTAGCTGCAGTCTTATCGGGAATCGCACATCCATTGAAGGCCAACCGGTTTTCACTGGTATATACAAACTCCTATTGCGTAGCGGAATGAGGGCACGGAATATGCCACACGAAGTATTGCATTGCAATGTGGGAAAAACACCGTGAAACAAGTTACCTGTTGTCAAACTCTAGACAAAGCTCTTGTGAAATGCCTCGGCTTAGTTCTCACAAGGTTACTTTGGATGGGAAGAAGCTAAGGCGAGCGGTTGCGCTAACCTAATGGACATGGGTGGCTAAGGACTCTTTCAAAGAGATCCTACCTGTAGATTGTGTAAGCAGTCTAACACTTGTAAACATCTATTGCTTGGATCAGGGAAAGGAGGAGGTTTCCTCTTTGGCGCTTCAACACTGAGCAGTGTGGAAGATTCTTCCATAGGAACGAAGTTTGTTACAAATAAACAACTACAACTTCTATGAAAGATAATAAGTATTAATTTCATATGCTACTTGACTCTGAATAATCACCCATTACTATTGCTGCTACTATAGCTAAGGGAGACTGACAACATGTAGTCTGCTGAGAGTACAACTGGATACAGACTAATTGTTTTACGCTGCAAAAATATTTTTAAGAACGGTTAGGTAATTATAGCGACACAGTATGTTAATGATAACAGTCACATATAATAAATATAAGAAAACTTTAAGGTATTTCAATGTCAAACAAGTATCATATTTAAAATAACATAATTATTAGTAAAGCCGTAAGTCTGCATCGTGTAGTAGATTAACGGCAAGTAAAAGAATAAAAAAGAAACTCAAGCCTGAAAGAAGACACCTTTTAGATACATTTAACGGCCGTTTCACGCCTTGAATTGAACGAGTCGCTGATGTCTTGAGATGCTAAAGAGCGTCCGTAAATAAACCAAATAAATAAACAAATAAATTCAATTCAGAGCGTGAAACGATAAGATATTTTGCTCAGATATCTCTTTTTTTCACGCTTGTGATTTTTTACTTGCCATGAATCTGAGACCAATTAAGAGCTATACTTAGGAATTTTCTCGCTCTAGATCGTGGTCAAACATGCGACCTTGAGTCTACGAGGCAATTATGGCTGGTACTAGACCACCAGGACCGGCTCTTGAAGTTACAGTCCTCCATTTTTTGAACTGTGTTTAATGCTCGTTTTTACTGCTGAGGCAACACAGGAGGTGGACATTGTTGATACATGAGATGAAATGATAAATAAGGAAATAATTTTTTTCAAGGAATGAAATGTTACAGACCTTAGTTTAGGCATTTGCCAAGTATAAGGACTAAGGAAAACATGAAAAAAAAAACCTCAGTCAGGGAGGACGGTCCTGGTGGGAGTCGATCCTCAAACCTCCCGCTCATGTTTCAGTGTATTACTCTCTAGCACTCTCTAGCAGCGATGTTCAGTTGTTTCTTTTGTAGTAAGTTGTTGCTAGTGAGGTTTCGTGTGAATTTGTGAAGTGGTTGCAATATTTTGTTTTGTGTTAACTAAACGTAAAGAATATTAACACTAAACGTTTATTGCGACCTTGGAAGAGAAATTAAAAATTGGATAGTCCAATTCCAAGTATTAATTTCAGTCAAAATGCACAGATGCTTCAACCTGATGTTCCATACCTTAATCAAAGGATGATAAAATAAAATTTTTGTCATGAAAACCAGGAGAAGACCTTTTTTTGCTTAAGAAAGTTACCGCGATATATTTTTTAAACTCTCTCTTTTTTATGTGTATTTTAGTCATGCAAGTATGAGTGTTCTATACTCAGCAGTAGCAATTGTGCCACCAGGTTCTATGCCACCGCCGCCGCCGATATTACATTTCATGTTCAAAAGTAGTGAATGCGAACAATTATGCACGTAATTCTGTTATTAAATATACTGCTATAACTTTTTGTAGTAAATACATATCTTCAATACAGATTATATTAGTTGAACTATGGTTTATTTACTCGGATGGAACACATTTACTTTCCTGAAAACCATCCCTAAGCTATCGTATCATACAGATCAAGATCAAAATATAACTCCAGCTTAGCAACAACTGTAAGGACCGCACGCTCTGCGTTCTTTCCCACGGTCATCCCCGGCGATTACGGCACATTGACGAGTAATCTGATAAACGCAAAACCGCACACGATTGCAAGCACTGCCACGGTTTGCGCACCGTCGCGCTATGATCTACTTTATCTCTCTCTCTCCCTCACTCTCTCTCGCTCACCCCTATAATAGAGGCCGGTGTCACCAGCACGCAACGCTCCTGGCGTGTTACACTGGCCCTCTCCTCTCCTCTCCGGCACACCAAAACCCCTATCGCACACACAAATATGATCGATTTCGATTGTGTTTTGTTCGGGTGGCAGTTGTAGTGTTGCTGGGCCTACTACTAGAAACGGGGAGATCCTATAATTTTTTCCCCCATTCGGCCAACAGTAGACGGACGGACTGGAAGAACGTGACCGCCCACTTGTCATAAACCAATAGCTGAATTGCGCGTACATTCACGTACAAAACTAAAGGAGAGCCAGAGGCTAAAGGAACATGCACAACATCCAATGATGAACGAAAACAATACAGCTCTAAAGTGAGAGCTAGGTCAGAAACAGGTGAAAACGAGCAGTTTCTAAAGAACCAAGTGTAAAAATTATTATTCCATTCAGAACCTATTTCCCAAACGTAGCAACTATATGGTGAAAAATCAAAATATAATATGTCCAAACAAAATTCAAAATTCAGCATGAGCATTTCTTAGACTTCAGCCTTATAAGTTCTGTTTGTTAATACGAGAAAAAAAAAATAAGTTCATAAAGGGCTATTCATTTAAATATTTCACCGCAAATATTTCTGGAATAAGTTGTGCTATTTATGTGCTGCTTTCATAGAATTGAAGGGGTTCATAATTGCAGTCCATGCACCGATGTTAATAATTATTAGAATGTGTATTTCTTGAATAAAACTACATTTTTTTAAAATGGAACAATACCTATTGACACCAAGAAAATAAACTAGCAGAAATCAGAACGTCAATGGTGTTTTTGCACGATTCTAGTACAAGTAGTTTACGAGCTCTAGTAACATGAACTTTTAAGTATCTATAGTTGTCTGCCCCATTTAACTGCTTAGTTACTAGGTTACGATGTTCGTATGTTTGTTTATATTTTGTTCCTTTATAATGCATTGGGACTTCCTTGTCAGTACTTTATGATAGTTCTTGAAATAGGATAGGATGGATGATGGTATTTACCAATGCTGAAAAAGTCGACATGTAAAATGCAGAAAGAATTATGTTCTTTCTTGTAATGTGTACGCTAAAGATATCCCAGTAGATGTACTACGCTTGTCTTCACCGATTATTTCAAAATCATTGGATTGGACGAAGAGCAGCTATACGTTGGCCTGCCCGTTCACCAGATTTTCCCGTTTAGATATTTCTCTGTGGGAAAGCTAAAACACACTTCCTACAAGGAAATATGACTACATCAGTCGACGTTATTACAGCTATCTGTTCTGAAACTTCTGCTAAAATGCTGAAACATATGCAGCAATCTTTGTATGACAGACGGAAGTTTTTATTGAGCTGGTGGTTATCATTTTGAACACAACTTTTGAAGACCAATTTTCATATTTCTTAAGAGTGTGTTGACACACAGTATAGTAAAAACATATATGTACAAAATGTGCATGTGTTTTCTTGGAAATTCAGAAAGAAAAAAATATACACACACTAAATAAGAAAAATAAAAGTAAATATACGAACAACAATTAAGCAGTTAAATGGAGCAGACAACTGTAGATACTTAAAACGTTAATATTACGATAGCTCGCAAACTTTTGCATTAAAATCCTGAAAAAAACACCATTGACATTCTAATTTGCTCTAATTTTATTTTTTTAATGTCAATAAGCATTGTATCATATGAAAAAACATAATCTTTTTCAAGAAATACACATTCTAATAATTATTAGTATGTGTATGGACTGCAATTATGAGCCCTTGTCTAAACTTCAATTCTGTGAAAGCACCACCTCCCATTTCAGAAATACTTGCAGTACAAGTTTTAGGTGATTCACCCTGTGCATTACGAACTGAATGTGGGTGGCATTAATTATTTTTATTCTGACAAATAATCATATCCGATACAACTGTTAAACTACGAGCAAAATAAAATTACATGTATCATATCCTATTTTTAGACAGTGTTTAATATTCATAAACAAAACAATAATTATAAAACAAATTTACTCCAGTCATTTCGAAACGTTCCTTGTTTCAAAGAAATATTTTGGGTATTTCTCACTACAGAAGCATGAAACGAATATTCTTTGGATAATGCTACCAATATCCCAGCAGTGGTAATTAGGGTTTTAACAATCTTTCGTGAATAAAATACAAATTGAACATTTTTATAATTTTATTGTTTTATACAGTGTGAAATACACAAAATAGTCCACCTGAACTACAGAGTCATTTTTAGTGATAGAAGAACATTCTTACGCGCGCGAGCCGTTATATAGGGTTTACCGCTTCGCGTGAAGGAATGATTCAATTGTCTTGATATTTTGTACTCATCTAAAAATTTCTATTCAAAATTTCACCAAAATAATTTTTTAATTACTATAAAACTTCTTTTAAGGAAATAAGCATTATATTTTAATTTCTTCTTTTAATGCTACAATGTAATATTTTTTGTTTGTATAGATGTTGAATCTAAGGTGGCTAATATTTTATTAGCATGAGGGAAAATAAAAATATGCCAGTTTCCATTATTTATAAGCTTTTAAAATTGTATAAAATAACGACTAATGGCTTACCGTTAAACATGATGCTCGGAGATTCCATATATTCTGTTGCCTTTCTATCATTAGATCATTAATTCTAGCTTTTGTAGATTTGCTCCACGTTTTGTCTTTAGTGAAGAATAACTCTGTAAAAATATCATTGTTTTGGAAAAAGTACTCAAAAGCTTACGCAGCAAATCTGAATCTCAGTAAATTATTTTCTACATAACATGCCTTCATACGGATTGAAGGCATTGTCAGAATCGACGCTGTTTATCTTGAACAAATTTAAAACAGAATTACTTCAGAAGGATACTGAAATAAAATCCTTAAAAACACATCTGAAAGATACGATAAAGGTTTCCAGTAATTCTTACCCGTGTGCTCTATGAACATTCAGTATAGATGCTTAAATCTGATTGGCATGAACAGTTTCGTTGTGCAGAGCAAGTGCGCCTGCCGATTAGAGAGACTGCTAGCGCAGCTGCTGGAGAAGTTGCCTGCTCTCTGGGGAATGGACGAAGGTGCCACATTTGGCAGAGCTCACCATTAATGCGATCTCATATTTTGTGCTAATGGATAGATTGAATAAAATGCATACGCGGTATATTTTCTTGAGATTCGTCACTTGCAGTGTATAAAATTTTTTCAAAACTTTCTATGCCTCGTCCTTTCACACTTCTTTTAAATCTCAATTTTTTTTCTAACACCTCTCATTTTATACTAAATTATTTTCTTCCCCTCTTCGATATTCGATGTTTTTCTTCGTTTTAACTTCTTTCTACTAAAAGTCTTTCACTAAAGCAAGTTCTTTAGAGCATTTGCAAACACCTTTCTCGTCATAATGATGATAATCTCTCTATGTTGATACACTCGTTTTCTTTTGTTTAAATTTCGCTCTAAATAAAATATCTCCTTCTGTTTTCCTTGAGTTTTAAACATGCTATCCTTTTCCACTTTCGGCATTTCAATAGTTCACTCAAATGTGTTAATTTTATGAAAAAATGTAGCCTATGTTTTGCTCTAGTTTTTATAATAATCCACAATGAAAAAGGAAATGTAATGAATAGAACACAAGAAATGTAATGAATATAACACAATTGGTGATATTACGACCATTGATAAAACATTTAAAATATAATACTTATAATGAACAATGAGATAAATACAACATATTTTCAGATACAGTGTGTCTCCATTAACTGTTTTTTAAAAAGACTTCGTCTTTCTTTGATACGTTTTTGCGATGGTCCCTACGTGCATTTTTTCATTACTTCAAAGCGTTTTTTCTTACGTTTTGCAAAAAGCTTTGTCTCCATTTCCAGTTGTTTGTTTTCCATTTGACTCAGCCTGAGGAATTATGACGGATAAAGCCTGAAAATGTCTGTTGTCTCATCCTTCGGAATGTTCAGTTTAGCAGCTCCTTTCAGATCTTTGAAATGTGGAAGTTTCGAAGTGACGCGATATACCTCCTTATTGATTTTGAGTATTTAATATTATTCGCAAGAGGAAATTTAAGGTTTCATAAATGCTTCTACAGATCACAATAGACTATGATTAATGGGAAATATGACCACTACAGATTTAGACAAACTTTTCTCTTCATTCCCTTGACTGTGTCTTTCTTCAGTGAAGATATTTTAGTAGTGATAGAGGAACGATTTTTCTTGCGGCCTTTTATAACCTCTGACTATTGCTCTACATTTTCAACTTATTCTTTCATTTTTATATCTTACAATAAATTAAAAGTTCGACCGTTGGAGAATTCCAGCAATTTTACTTTGTCGAGTCATTAAAATATACATTGAAAGCATTTACTTATAAAATGCTAGAAAAAATATTGGTGAAGGTAATGTTGAATCTACATCATGTAGCAAATATAGGGCAGATTTCCTCCACCTTTTAACTTTTGGAAAACGTATGCTTAGTCTGAGTTCAGAAGATGTATACCATCTTACTTTTTGTTTTCTTCCTGGACCCCTTCCGTGTTGATGAATATTGCCTTTGGAATCCTTAAATCGTCGATTCGCTTATGTATATATTTTAGTCTTAAGTTGTTAATATCATATTTATCCATCCAGCTTTTCTCTTTGTACTAAGTTTCTCGTTATGTAATTTTTGTATCTGTTATTCTAAATATTACTCTCCCATACTCGATTTTACCTTGATATGACCATGTATGTTATTTCTTTCCACATGAATTCTTTTATGTTGATAATATTAATTCTGTTAAAATTAATATTTAATTCTATATCACTGTTCATTTCCCATTTTAAGTGAGTGTTCAAAAGATTTTTCATCTACTAGGCTTTTAATGTACTTGGCAACGTTCTCGACATGTGCTTTTTGGCAATAGTTCCTTCGGTACACGTCGGTAAAGCCTGCGCTGAGCCGGAAGAATCGCGAAAAATACACGAGTCTGATATAATCAGTAGTTGTACTGTAGTGCTGCAGTTTCATTCTAATTCTCATGTGCCATGTTTCAGTTATGGTTCAGAAATTTAATACAGAACTAAGATGTATTTGTTACATTACCAATATGCAGTCTAAGTTGAAATTCAAAAACATGAAATTATATCCAATCCTATTATCTATTTATTGTATTTTATCCAGGTGTAAGAAGTGAGTATGGCCTCGGACCGGTTGGTATGTGCCAACCGCAGTAGACACCAGATCATAATCGAAAATGCAGCGTTGTCACGTTTCGGTTTACCTTTACACGGTTATTTCAGGACTATTAGGTATAAGTTGTAACATCTATTTCTCGTATGTAACAAACAAATATTGCTGATATTCTGGCGTAAACCACTAATTGTCATACATGGAAGTTTTTACATTAGGTACATGGAACCTATTACATTCTTCAAGCAATTACTGACATTCGCGATTGCTGTGTGGTCACTGTTGCGGGTAGATATGATTGAACAACCCTGCTGTCTAAAACAGCAGCAACTGAATTGTACTTGTCACATTTGATTTCATTTGTTTTTTGGTTCAATATACTGTAACCAGTTGGAGGTCTAAAAGTTTCATCTTCGCTGTTTCTTGAGTACTTTAATAAAATATAAACAAATTCAAAACAGGGACTAGTATTGGTAAGACTACATTATGCTAGAAGAAAAGCTCGTTTGGAACAATCACCACCAAGAGTTATCTCAAGTTAGCCCACAAAAAGGAGAATTCAACAATGCGCTGAAAAAAAGTACTAAAACATTACAAGATTTCAAAAGTGTACGCCTTAGAGACAGCGCTCACAGTAGAAATAGGGTTTTTGCAGTTGCTTTTTTGGTGGTAAAAAAAGGCGATTTTCGGTGCTTATAATGATAAAGTCTGCCCTATTACCAGGTATAACGATATGCAAGTTTTATTTTAGTACAGTTTACGAATCAAATAGAAAAAATTAGGTGAATTACAACAAAATATGATAAGATAGCCAACATTTTGAAAACAGAGCTGCAATGCGTATATAAAAATATGATTACACACTATAGGGCCTATAAAGCAGAAAATGGAGAAAATGTTTACCATATTCTTTGAAACGGTAATAACTTTAGATGGTTCGCAAATTTTAAAATCGGTACATTTTATTAATAAGAATAAATTGTATTTATTTTGTATTTTACCGATCGCGCAGCGGGTTAGTATGGGCTACTGAGCGGTGTATCGCCGATTCTGCCATATTTTCACGGGCGATGCCAAGCAAATGGAAGACACTGTATATATTTTTCATGTATTACATCTATTCTTTTCAATCTACGTAAGAAATTCATTGAGGTTGCTCGGGATGTCAAGAGAGTTGCTGATGTTGATAGGCAATGGTTGAAAAGTTTATCAGTTTAACAGTTACCTCTACCACCAAACTCTAGTAGTATGGCTTCCGCCGGATGATCTTTGAGCATTGTAATTTCGGTTTTAGCAGAATAGAGAGAATATAGACAAGTATCCTTAAAACCAGAACTTTGGCCACACTCCTAAAGAACATGTTGTTCCCCAGGGTTTATCAATAAACTTATGAAAGATACATCATTAGATAGGTACCTATTTTCTGAACTATACAAACATTTAGTAAAAATCAGAGTTTCCAGTAAAAGTATCACATACTGAAGAAGCGAGAAGTTGATGTTGTTTATGAAATGGAAGAATAATGACTCCAGTTGCAAAGTTCGTGTAGCACAAATGTAAAAAGATATAAAGAGGCGAATGATGCAATCCAAATAAATCCTGGTAATAAGCGACATTTAGAAAGAAATGTTATATCAATCAGGAAAGAAAACAACAATGACGATGTCATTTTGGTCCATAGGAGTATTTTAATAACGCTAATGCTGTTCATCATTATCCGTTTCACTTTAACGACGCAAACTGTCTCGTTTACTGCAGATGCGTCCTGCTAAATATGAACCAAAAGTAAAGCTTCAAGAACGCATGGGAACTTCAAAACACTTTCGACTTCTCAGAATGGGAAACGTTTTCACGTTGACTCTTAATTATGAGATACCAATAATTTAAACCTTTTAGAATTCCGTTTGGAAAATTCGTTTAGAAAGTCCGCACAAGTTATGGTAGTTTTGACGGGGTAGGGAATGCCGGAGTGAGATGGGAGGGGGTTGAAGGGACATGCCTTGCCCTGCCACCGCCAGATGGTGTCTGGGTAATTACCTGATAAGTCAAACACTGTACTCGAGCGAGCGAGGCTAGGCGAGGGGATGTACGCGCCGTTCCGAAAACACACGTGTCACTAGCAGGCACCACTCTTAATTGCCTTCTTCTCAGCAGTGCACAGTGTACTTCCTCACAAGATGGTGCTCCCACTCAGTGAGACCGGGTTCGATTTCCCTTCCATCTCCGTTGCCCTACTTAGCAGACTTTAAATAAACCACGATAAATTCCTTTATCTTTCAGTAGTATTTGTTAACACAGAGTTTGGCAGTGAGCCTTGTTCAGCTCGACTAAGCCAACAAGCGAGCTTGTCAAGATTCGATAATCAACTATGATGGTGAGAGAGGGAAACATGACAGACATACATTCATTAAACAATTGCTGACAATTTCTGAGAAACAAAATGCTATTTCGTGCCATGAAACCTGTTTTCGTACAAACAGTCAAAACAGGCACAGTGAGCAAGTGAAACAGATGAGAGGTACTGGTAGTAAATTTTCTATAAGATGGTGCTATCATAAGTAATATCACGAGAGGGTCTGAGATTACCGAAAGTAGTGAGAAAACTCAGACCCTCCAGTGATATTTATTAGGATATTTCACGAACAAAATAAAAATTTAAATGATTCCTCTAAACTTGTCTTACAAAAATTTAATAATTCTATAATTGTAATTAACCTTTTCAAGTTATCTTGCGACAGAAGAATGCCGATTGTCAGTAATGCCGATAGAGAAGAGCAAAATACTTTGGGGTATTTCATGAATAGAATAAGAATTATATATATATATATATATATATATATATATATATAAAATAAAAATAATTATTTAACAGTATGTAACAAATTAACAGTAATTATAATAGTAGTAAAGGATAAAACACTAAGAAAAAGTCACACTTAAGATCGCTATATTTCGGACTCGTGGAGTCCTTCTATGCCAAGAAGGCAAGTCACTTGTCTTATTGCCATAGAAGGACTCAACGAGTTCGAAATATAGCAATTGTGACTTTTTCTTAGTGTTTTATCCTTTACTGCTATTATAATTACTGTTAATTTATATATATATAATCTTGTAATCGCAAGTGTGACTTTCTCTTAGTGTTTTATCCATTTCTGCTTTTATAATTACTTTATTTTAGTTACATTGTTAATAGTGTTACATTATTTTTCTTTGTGTGTGTGTGTGTATGTGTGTGTGAAATTCGCGCACAGAATATTAACACTTGTTATACTTATGAATATCTTCTATTCAGAAACCGTGAGACTGAAATGGACAAAAGTTGACTTACAATCCCTACCGTTTCTAATACCAACTGAGAAACACAAAACAAAAAAGATAATAGAAAAGTTATTTTTCTTTGTTTTCTGTGGTTTTAAATTCCTAATAACATCAAATTTACACATTTGACGCATCACCAAAACGCTTTGAAGAACCCTATTATTTTGCGTTATGATAGTCGATTGTTCATGCTTTTCTATCAATATTTCGCCACCGCCTCTAGCAAAAGTGGTCAGTGATGCGTGTTCAGGAATTATATAGTAGAAGTATAGAGTTAGCTACACTGACCACAATGCAAATGCTCGCGTGATAAAATGGATTTGATATTTTTTTGGTTAATTTCACTTCGTAATTTGACTGTGATTGATCAAAATTTAAAATTTTGTTTCGTTTTATTGGTAGATTTTAATACGACGCACATGAGGGTAATAGTCACAATATTTTAAATTGCTAGAATATTTCGAGACAAACAGTATACAGTTTACTTGTGGTACAAATGATTCTTTAGTATCTTGGGCTACCTGGTACTTGCTAAAGAAAAGATCAACTCTGATATATCAACTGAAACCAAGTTCAGGGCAATTTAACCACCATTACTACTACTTCTATTGTATTACTCCCATACTATCTTTGTTAACTCAGTCTTATTCTCATTTATTGTCCCTGTTACATCCCGTGGCTGGAACCCGCATACTTGCCGATACATTTCTCTTACATGCAATGCTCATTGATAGAGTCTGCATGCCGTCTTTGCCCTGGATGTTCGTCGACATGTTCCGCTAAGTCTAAGATTGTTGCTGAAGCTTGCTTTACCCTCATATTTCAGAAAGTATTCAAAGCAACTTTGCTCCTGCTCAGACAAATTTGGCACTAGCAAACGTTTTATCAAAACATATTATGAAGAAGTGCAACGTCTTTTTTTCTGGAAGTGAGATTATAGTTATCCAGTAGTTTATTTAAGTTTCGTAGAGATATGTGTGAGAAATGAAGCGCATCAGAATTCCCTCAGGAAAACAAGGTTGTCACATCTCTTCTATTTTTTTCAGTATATGTTTAGTGCTAACAGAAATCAGCATGAAAGTGAGAGTAAAGCATTTATTCATTTATTTTTGTTCATAAATTAAGGCTATCTTAGATATTCTTAATAGTATGAGGAACATGAAATGTTATAGTTTCTGATCAATCTTTGTTGTACGTAAGCAACGACGTGTCAAAGAGGAGGATTACCAAGTATATCGCGATAGTGTATTATCATTTAGACGACAGTGATAACACTAGACATTCCTAATTGGGTAGGATAAGACGATTTAATGTTTGTCCCACTTTTACATCAGTCTAAAATGCTAAACGAGATAAGCCAGAGCACGTACTATGTTCTCTAACTGTCCTTCAATTAAAACAACTCCTCTATTTTTATTCTATTTTATGTCTAGAACGGAGTCTATTGCAATCACTTGCCATCAATATCTGTATTATAAAGTTAAAAGAAACTCGAAAGCAAGAAATTAGCCAATAAATTCATTGCAACAGTTCAAGGAAGAACTGTTTTAGTAGTAGTAGTAGTAGTAGTAGTAGTAGTAGTAGTAGTAGTAGTAGTAGTAGTAGTAGTAGTAGTAGTAGTAGTAGTAGGTAGTAGTAGTGTATTTATTTATATTTTTTTTTTCAAATCTAGCTCATCTATGTCCTGGGACCGTAGGTGATTTCCCAATATACTAGGAAATATATGAAATCACACAAACCAACATTTAATTATTAAGAGACAGACAGTACTAATGTTAACAGCGGGAGCAGCTACATATTTCGATAGTTACACTTAAATAAACGCCATGGTCTCGCAGTCAGATAGTTAACGCATATTTTGTATTCTCCAAGAGAACGGGGTTCGGCAGTTACTCTCCACAGCTCACCATTCACTTCACTGCCTTTCTTCACAACACTAACTCACATGGGGAAATGTTGTTCTCGATTCTTCACCACAGCCATTCTACACTGTTTTCCACTGAGGAACCAATACCCCATTCCCATTCTCTCTCTCTCATTGTACCCCCACAGCGTGGACTCATGAGCAGGAGATCTGGAGTTCGAATCCCGAAAGGACCGCTCTTTCTGACTGCGGTTTTTTCCAGGTTTTCCTCAGTCCTCATAAATGGCAAATGCCGGGGAGGTAACCTAAACCTAAGACGTTCCAGCCTAAGCCTGGAACGTCTCCTTCCTTAAAAATAAATATTTTCCCAATATATCATTTCATCTCATGTATCATTAGTGTGGTAGTAAAAACGGGCGTTAAACACTATTCATTCTCTCATGGTGCAAAGCATACCTACGCTCAACTGTCGTACACAGTACGTTTTTCACAATAAACCACGAGATACTATTCCTTTCTGTCATATCTGAGCCTACACTTACAACTATTCGTTTATATGTTCCACTTCCTAATGGGCTGTTCTACAATAGCGAAACTGTAAAATTAAAATTATTTCTGAAAGTATCTCCACCAAGTTGAGCTATGGACATTTTTGTAAACTGTAATATCATTATGCCTATATGAATGCTTCTCTCATTGTTTTATATTTTGCCCTTAATTAAATGATATCCTTTTTCTCTCTCTCTCTCAGGAGAAGTATCTTTATTTTAAGATTCTCATTCCGCGTACCAGGGATAATTTACATTTTTTTTTCTAACTTTAGATAGTTAAGATGTTATAGCTCAGTATCGTTGATTATATATATCTTTTCTCCGTCTTTTTATTCAAAAGTTGACATAACCATAATTTTTTTCTTGTAACTTACTGAAACACACACACATTCTTCTAGGAATTCCTGGATGATAACTTTATGTTTTAATATCAGTTTTGTTTTAATATTTCTGAACGAATCTTCATAGCACGTTAACTCATTTTTCCAATTTACCTTTTAATGTTGGAATTCGTATCTTAATTGCTTGATTTCGTTCTAAAATTTGTATGCATGTGATTAAAAATCCTTTTTGCGAATTTCAAAATTTCATACTTCGTTCCCTATCTACATTTCATTTTTAAACGAATGTTGTTTATTGTTTTATATCTAGCTGCAGTCTTATTCTCTCAGATTTTTAATATGAAGTTCAGTAATGACATATTATTATTATTATTATTATTATTATTATTATTATTATTATTTTCTTAAAGGATTAGACAAACAAATCTGTTCTATCATCAGAAGTTAATTGTATCATTTGAATAACCATTCATATTTCATTATTTAGATAATATTACTGAAATTATCCTGTCCGTAATCTTAGTACTTTATGAAAAGAGCTTCCTATTCTAGTTCAGCTTTTATCATCCTGTATTAATATTAATGGAATAATCTTTTATAAAACGTAATTGCTATATTTTAACCACTTCACTTTTATTAATGATTATTTATTATTAATATCATTATTATTTTCGATTTCATCTTTAAGAAAGTGGTGTGTGTAGTTTATCAGTTGGTTTAATTTTCATTAGCAGGCATTTTCTCTGTCTTTAAAAGGGTCAGTCAGCCTTTGGAGATTTCCAGCGCATGCCCTTTCACTATCGCCATTTAACAGGACTCCTGCAGACGATGCAACACATGCAGAGGCAGGGTACCTTTCCTACTTATCGAGAGCATGTTGGAGGGAAAGCGGGTGGGGAAGAGGAGTGTGTTCCTGTCCATACGTAGATAAGACACGCAGAGCAAGCTCCCCCGGCAGGAGCACTAAGCTGGAGCAGAGGATGTCGTCCTCAGTCTACATACAGAACTGCCCTCCCTCTACTGTTGTGTGTGCACATCGTCCTATCACTCCATACCACACGCTCCTGTCCTCTTTTCAATCAAATGCTCTTCTTGGCAGGAACAAGCAGCCCGCAATTAAAAGAGGTCTCAATCGCTTCTAATGGCAGACGGTTAAGCAAGTTTCCAAACTGTGGTGCGCGTACCACTTGTTATAATATACATTTCATTGCTGGTATATAAATGACTTTGGTCTTGCAAAGAGGAAAATAGCGCAACGTTTCCAAGGATAAAGATATAAATTACGAACAGATCTGCGAGTGTGCTAATATCTCAACAACTATATTTGTATAATTAACTCAAATACCAGATTCTTTTCAAGGTTATATCTTATGAAAACGCTCTTTGCGTTATTTGCGTTTTCCAAGAGAAGCCTGGTAACGGAACGTTGACTAATCTAGAAATGTTTGCAGCATTGCGTATGTTACTGAACCCAGGAAACAAACAGTTTAAGGGTTAATTTATAATTTTTAGTGAATGTATATAAATGTATATGTTAAGTTTTTGTTTTAGTTATATATATTAAAATTATTACAGAACATACTTTTATGAAAATAGTGAACAAAAATCGTAATTCATTATTGTTAGCAAAAGTAATTAGGCTTTTTGATTTACGTAATAAAGTAAAAAAAAATGCATGTAATTGCAATAAAATTAAAAAAAAATAATTTTAAAAAATAAATTTAAACAATATTTGTTTAATTTCCCTATCAACTCAATAATCGTTTTCAACTGGAGAAGCAAAATAATAGTAAATACACCAATTTATCAACACTAAGTGCCATATGCTCCAGAATCACCTTCTCGTCACATAATAAAAACAATTTTTTCTTCAGATAGCCTTCAAACAACTGCTTGAATTAATTATTTAGAGGAACAAACGAAATATGCATTTAAAAAAACGTTTTCATTTCACCACAATAACATTTTAACTGGATCCTAAAGTATTTCCAAATTCGTTCAAGCTGCTAAAATGCAAATTTATGATCAGTATTCCTGTTTTTGTCAACATCTTTGCTTTTCTCTTCAAAAAGTAACGACCTTCACTGGAATGGATTATCATACTCGTTCCATACACAGGCAAAATTCTTCATTACATATTTATTGGTTTTTATTTTTTGCCCATACTCATCGAATAAATTTGCCTCTTGGTCCCTGGACCACTCAATCAGTACTCTCGCCGTTTTGTAACAGTTACTGTACCCATGTTCCAGTGCACAGGTCAGTATTTCTGTACTCCATCTGACTACAAACAAGTTGTAAAAAGCTGAATGATTTTTTTATTAATTCAACAGGTAACTTACTTTTTGATTCATCCTCATACACAGGGAAGAACTTTGCATGATTGTATCTCATTCCATGGAACATTAAAGCAAGATCAACTTTAGGATTATAGTTTTCGATTACAAGGGGATGTGAGAGATTTTTGGTCTGATAGCTTCATTTGGTTTTAGGTAATAATATTCATTAAATAATTGTTAAAGTTTATGTCTGATACTTTATATGCCATATATTTAGAGTCACGAAGTTCTAATTGTCGCTCTTTGATATAGTATCAAAACAGAACAAAAATAAGAAAGAAATAAAAAAAACCGAATGATATGAACAATATATTAGAAAAATTGTACAAATAACTGCAGCTTTAAAGGTATATTAGTTTATGACAGAATTCTGGAGTTCATAGTGGTGCATTTTGTGACTAGCCGCGGCCAGAGAGAGTTCCTAACCTGAGCTAAAGGGGGCTTAATGAAAAAATGGGGAGGAAAAATATAGTTTTGAATGTCTTTTGTGAGCTTTAATTACCAAAAAGAGTCATTTTACGACATGCCATCTATTTTATGGAAAGCTAATACACAATGAAGCAAATTATTAATTTACTGAGATGAGATTTTATATAAACGTTCATAAATGATGAGCAGAATTGATATGAATAGTAAGAGTTATGGCTTTCAGAGGTTGTGCAATTAGGTTAATTAGTGATGCTGGTTTGACATGATGTACATTTATGTATTTACTATGCACTTTTATTTGACATGATGTACATTTATGTATTTACTATGCACTTTTATTTGACATGATGTACATTTATGTATTTACTATGCACTTTTATTGCATAATATATTTATGTTATCCGAGATGATGCACTTATACCTGGTACACTTTTAAACTACAGCTTTATGTAACAATAAATTTCTTAAATTTTAAGCTCATGATTCTTTATTCCTGAAAACGTATTTGTTCCATATAGCCATCATTGCAATGGACAATCTTTCCAGATGCATGTCACGAGGCTTTGAAGCCTTGGAAAATTTTCTGAACATAATCCCACAGAAAGAAAGCATTTGAATTTAATTCTGCATGAACGAAGGAATGAACTTTTTTGTGCTGTGACTAAACAAACACAAGAGATAAATCGATTAAATAAGTTCTGTAGGTATTTCCAAGAAACAATAGAGACATTCGGAGTATTTGAATAGCATGTTAACATATGCTAGATTTTTAATCACGCTTCAATTATTAGGAAATCATTCTAAATGAACTTGCAGATCAAAGGCTACTTAACGTTCACCTTTTGGCCTGGAAATGCACTCCATACAATTCTCACGTATTAGTTTAATGCAAGGAAGATCGTACCTGCATTTTTGTGTGTAAACATGTGTATGCATGTGTTACACATCTATCTCACGTTTTCCATCCATTTATGTACGTTTTTAAATAATTTACATATTAAACTCTACGGACAGCTAAATTTTTTTAAACATGCCGCGTTTATATGAGGACGAATTAAATACAAACGAGAGTTAATTAAAACTCTTTAATGAAATAGCATAAAAAAGTAACAGCACTGGTACAAAGCCCATGTGCACCAAGTCTTCTACCCCTTTCCTTGTTCGACAACTTACTTGAGTAATAGGTGTGAATAACGATAGTCCATTATAACAAACTGAAGCTTTAAGGGGGCTGTTTACCTACTTTCTCTTTAAGTAATAACAGCGGTGTGGGATATTGCAAGATACAGTGGATTGGAACATTACGTCCTCTGGACCAATAGGCTCCTTTAACTTTTCCAAGTCCTCACACTAGCATGCAACATTTACCGTCATTTTTCGTGAAGAGAATATACGTATAAAATATCTGCAGTGCCCCCCTCCAAAAATAATAAATAAATGAATAAATAAAATGAGTTGCAAAAGTTGGCCAGCAGAAGAACTTCCATTTAGCGTTTCATCTTTCAAATGTCATTTCATGTTGAATCATTTAGATTCTGAACTGAAACGGTACACCCAAGATTGATCATATGTGGATATGTGAGATGAATATAAACAGCATCTCACTCTGGTGCATGTCTATCCAAAAGTCGATGTGAAACTTCAACCTTATGGCCTTCTGGCATACACTCAAAACTTTGAGTACATATAGCTTGCCTGCACGTTTTAATAGTTTTATAACTTACAGCTGATGCTGCACTAAATTCATGAACATTTTGTTCGCCTTTATTTTTCAAACGTATGTTGTCTTCGGTAGACGTACATAAGTTGAATTTATGTTATTGTGTCGTTTACATATTTGGGAATTCCATAGCGTGTCATTCCTGAACTGTGCTTATAATCTGCATAAACGTTTTATTTTATACCTTAATAGAAGCCTGCTATTATTTCAAGCGTGTCATTTCTAAACTCAAGCAATATATTATTATGCGATTGCTAGTTTACAGTTCATTGTCGGAGCTGCGTATCCTGTAATTTTTGTCAGACTGCATTTATTTAGTGCGAGAGCAGAAACACCTTCTACAGTTTATCAATTTACTGCGTGTGAGCTGTACCCTTTCTCATTATAATGGCACGTCGACATTATGTTCCAGATGATCAAATGTTGAGTTATTTCAATAGTCTACGAATTTGAGTTGAAAGAAGAACATGAGCTAGATGAAAAATATGAAGCTGAACATCTCCCTCGTACCGCTAATATAAGCGAATAATCTGAATCAGAGGATGACAAGAGAGGTAAAGTCTCCAGAGAAACAGACAGATACCTATGCAATTGTAGGCTCAAGTAGGGTGGGGACTATTGCTGTCTCCAGCCAATGAAGCATAACAATCATCCATATGTTTCACATATACGTACTTCCCTGTTTCCCTTCATTTCCCTGTTGTAAGAAATGATGAATCTGCATCTGATATACAGTATGGACACAAATTATATCAGAAAATACGACTGGAAGACTTGATTTCACTGTAGAGTTGACATTCTTGACCAAACGTTTCGCTTGTACACCATCAAGTTTGGTTGCAAGAGTGCCTTATGCATTTTTTTAAAGTGCCACATCTTGGTGGTATCAACGCATGAACCTTATACAGAGAAAAAGTAAGCCACCGAGAAATGTTATTCTCCCAAGCTAGTAGAAGAAATCTCCTCTTCATATGTGCTGTCGAGGGAAACATCTACTTCCGCAGCCGTTAGAAATAGGATACGGAAGACCTACTGTCTGGTTCTAATAAAAAGAAGCTGTGTATGGAGTGCAAAACCTCAAAGACAGTTTCAGAGCAAAATTTGCTCTATTTTGGCATTCAAATATTTAAGTAGTTCTGCATTTTATTCATACTCACTGATGTAAATAAATATGTAATAAAAAGGCAAGCATTTTATTTTTAATAATTGAGATGTGTTTAACAATTGAAATAAAGCTAAAATAAATTAGTTTAAACCACGTACTCCTACATAAAAACAGTTAATATATTTATTATATTTGTTCACAAATCAAACACATTAAAGATTAAACATTTAGAGTTACACACATTTGTAAACACATCAAAATTTAAATTTAAAAAAAAAATAACTGAGAGAGAAAGAGATGAAAAAGTCAACGACCAAAACGACAAACCTGGTCCTACCAGGTAGCGACACAATGCTCGTTCTTACAGCATTAGCGTTCTTGTGCGTTAAAAATGTAATAATTATGCATTGTGCAGGAATAATAGACTTTTGCTATTCATTGGTGATTGCTACAGAATATAGAAGTGCAAAAACATCTGCAGTGCAAAGCGCGCCTTAATAAATCTCTCAAGAGCCCACTGCTACCATAACTACGACCTCTCTTTTTCGAAAAGTTTCGTTTATCCAGAATATGTCCTCACCGCTCGCATGGGTTTTTGCATCTCGGCCAAGGCCGGCTCCCCTCTCCACTCACGGCCACCTCCTACCTGCCTGTAATTGAACTTCCGAGCAATCACTAGTCAATATTAATTCGCGAAGACGACAAGATAGCTGTTTTAGAATATACTTTTGTGTGTAAATGCTATTATAAACAAAATCAACTCGTATTCCTGAGGAATTTATTCGGAATTGTCTCCTTTCAAAAATGTAATTCCCGATCTTGTTAGTTAATTTATACTGCTGGTTCAGTGTAAAACAAACACACGCGAAGATGTACAGTTTGGAAGAAGACAAATTAGAAGACAGTGGTGAAAATCTTGAACGTAGCTCGTCAACAAAATCGCTATGGAAATGAATACAAGTTGGGGTTTAATTATCTTCTGCACATACAACATAAAGCTTTTAAAAATCAAACATTACAAGTGTACACGTGTCCATTATCTACAACAAGTGATCCATGTGTGCTTGATTTAAGTGGCTTCTTTCATCAGTGACTGGAAGGTTAATCAAGCCACAGCTTGTGTTCCATTCACAACGCTCGCTATTAGTGTTCTGAAAATCTAAGTTGTATGCAACAAACCCCTCTTTAGGGTAGAAAAAGTGGAGTTTGGTGTGCAATTAGAGCATGACGCTTAGTCGGTCCGATTTTTTTACGAGCGAACAGTAAATGTTGAGAGATACCAAAATGACATCTTGACCCATTTTTTAATCGGCTGAGGAAGAAGAGAAATCATATGGGTGGTTTCAACAAGATTCCGCCATTACTCATGCAGCAAAGAGTCCTTGGGTAAAACAAGGAAGTGTTTGAAGATAGAGTGATTAGAGCTGGTGTATCTAACGGTCTTGTACTTTTTATTTGTGGGGTAGCCTAAATAGCCCAGTATAAAAGACAAAATTTCACACATTGGAAGGATTCAAAAAATATACGAAATGAACATTATAGTGGTAGAACTAAATCATCAATCGGAATGTTTTTACTCGATTCAATGTCTGTTTTCCTTAAGGAGGATCACATTTTAGTATTTGCTACGAGGTAAGATTTTTATACACCGTTTTAAGAAGCAAAGTCAGAGTGCAGGCGCGATTAGCTTTGGCATTTCCAGCTGCCGAGATCACAAAACCCTTTGCGAGCATTTAAGACATATCCTGAAAGCTTCGTATTTGATCGATTTAATGTAAGGTTACAAAATGACATTTATTTCTTGTGCTGAACCCTTTGTAACTTTTAGGTAGTGAAATATATTTTGAAGATCAAGTCGCTTTTTACCTTCATTTTCAGAGAGAAGTTGCTTAACGAAACTCATCTGAGTTGTCTGATATCTATCTGAATACAAGATAATGTAATTAAACGAGGGAAAACATCTAGTGGTGAAAATAAACACAAAAAAGTTGATGCAGCAGCAGTATTTTTTTTATATTCATCATTAGAAATGACTTTAGTGGTAGAAGGTCCTCTGCATTTAAATTACTACAGCAGAACAGTCAGAACTGCAGCTCTTGTTGTCAGCACTAACGCATTACTAAACTTTGCCCTTCATGTAAGAGGTGCATTCGCGGCCTGACCAAGCAATCTCATGATTTAAGAGAAATGGTTATTCTTAGTTTTAATTTAATTGTTAAATATATTTCTGTCATTAAGATTGCAATTTCTGGGGGAGTCTACGAGCACCATACCAAGAGATTTCCTCAAAATAGTACTATGGGCTTTCCTGGAGATGGAACGTTTTTGCTTTCTTTGATACGCTTTCACCCACTATTTGGACTGCTCCTTCATCTCTGGCGTGTACTGATGAATCTGTGCTTCATCTACTTTTATGAAACGTCGTAAAAACACACTTAGAATTGAGTTTAAGCAAGTCTAAACACTCTTGTAAAAAGTTCATTCGATGCGTTTTGATCCATTGTTAATATGTAGTGAACATGTTCTATCGAGGTCTTTGCAATGTCAGCCAACTCGCGCATCTTCAATCGGCGATCATTGAGTACGGCATTATGAATTTTTGCCGCAATCTCGTCAGTTGTAGCAGTTTTGGGACGCCATGAGCGTTCATTATCTCGAATGAATGTACAACCACGCTTAAATTCAGCAGCCCCCTTTTTATCCGTCGAAAACGAAGGGGAAGAATCATTTCATGTGGAATCGAATTATTCCTTTTGTATTTCTGTTTGGGTTCAATCCTTCAAAACGAAGTATTTTTTCACAGCTCGTATTGCAATTTTATCTACTTTTAGAAAATGTTAACACTAATTTGTTTACACGATCGTCACAAACAAATGACTACACTTACGCGTCTGAAACTTTACAGCGCGTCTCTTAAAGGATGGTGTTTAATAACTATCATAATAATTTGGCCATCTCACGATATCTCTAAGTCAGGCCGAAAAGTTTTAGAATACTTCCAGTATCTACCATAAATTATTTGTTGTTTTTTATTTACTTGGAAACTCGTCATGTTATTCAAGTTAAGATAAGTAACAATTTATCATAAACGAATTGCTGTATGAAACATGACAATATTCACTGCAAGAGCTTGAATGTAGTGATTTGTTTCTATTTCTTCAATTATATATTTTTTCAGCATGCTATTATTTCTGGTGATTTGAAGGCTCAATGTCAATGATCATTACCTTATTCTAAGAAGACATTCTCTTACAAGTTCGTGTGCTAATTAGTAATGTGGTTTCATTTGTAAATCATTCTGGACGTTTATTACAATTTTTAGCTTATCACTTGCAACTAAAAGAAAATGCGATTGCCTTAACTGCATATATTTATTTAAATTTTTTGCTGCAGTATTCCAAAATGTGTTTTTTCACCATTCTACCTTGCCTGTTTAGCACGAGTATAATTACAAAGATATCTATGGACAATACTGTAGATGCAAAGGGTTTTCAGTTTTCCAAGTTGAGGATTCTGGTGCAAATATGTGTGAAGTTGAAAGGAGGTCTTGAAATCACTTAATATTTAAAGCAAGCTACACTTCCCTCCATTTCCTTGAAAAATCCTCTTAACATCCTATAAGGTAAACCGTTGTTTGATAGGATTTCTAGCTGATGATGCAGAACAAGCAAAGCGTGGTGGATCATGTGTGATTTACACTAGCTTGAAGGTGGGATCTCTTTTGTTTGGATCAGATCCCTCTGAAATTGAACAGGATTTGCCATAAAAATCGTGCCGCCATCATGTGCTTCAGTGCAGATATCCTGCTGATCAAAAAATGGAGTTCGGACGATACAGAAAAGGGGAAGTGAAATCTGGTATCTTCTTATTCTTCTAGCTATTTTCTGCCGGTTGCAAGATTCAGCAGTACGTCCATCTTTCGATTTATATTTTCCTCATCTCATCATACTCCTTAGGCGCTTGTATGGAAGTTCAATACTCCATTCAACATGAGATTTTCACATCCTTTCAGTAAGTTTTTTTTTTATTTGGCTACAAATATCCAGTTTTAAACTTGTGCTCATTATCTAACAATGAGATTATTTATCATATACTTAGAAGTTAGGCAGTTTTTCACCTAGGAACCTGGTGGTTAATTTGGCTAAGGCATCGCTTCACAATACACTGGAGGTTGTAGGTTGGAGCTATGTTCCTCTAAAAGACATTTTTAAATACGTCATAAGAACAGGTAATTATTAATAATTCTGCTGCAAACGTGATCAAGGAATGCAATAACTTAAAGTTTGCCTGCATTAGAAAATTTTATTGTATTATTTGTAAACCAAAGTATGTCGATTCGTAGAATTAATTTATTTACCTCAGCCTCTTTCAACTTCATGACAAAAGTAAAGATATATTATACATAAAAAGAGCGCGCTTCTTTGACTGCCTAAATAATACTTTTAAACTACATAGCTTCGCTTCTAATTGTTACTAACACAAAATAACAGCAAATGCTTACTAATGAATGTCGACAATTGTAGTGTATATATATATATATATATATATATATATATATATATATATTTTATTTAGTTTTGCAACCCTTATATATTTACGAGCACCACTAACTCAAATTTATCAGAAAGACATTTTACAGCTTGCCTATTTGGATCGAAATTTCAGATTAAATTCTCACAACTATGAATATAATCCCTATTAGCATAATTTTTAATAAAAAATAGACTTTATACTCTTAAGATGCATTCTTCTAGTAAATAGAGACCTGAGACAAAAAATGTGAATGTGAATTATTGTTTAAATCATATTTATATAGATTGATACAAGAACATTCAGAAGAAGAAACCAATAAATTAAAAAAAAAATTGAAAACAATACAGAAAAGCCGTCATCACCTGAGAGTTGTCCCTACTTGAAATATAACACACAAATTTATAACATTAAAAAAATGACTGAAAATACAAAGACCATGCCAATGCAAAGAAATCGCCACGGGTAGCTGAGGTCGTTAAGGCATGGGTTCGTGAACGGGAGGTTTGGGATTCGATTCCTGCTTTTTTTCCCAGGTTTTCCTCAGTTCTCATAAATGTTAAATGCCGGGGAGGTTTCCTAAACTTAGGCATGGACTTATCCTTCCTAAAAAAATAATTTTTTCCCAATTTCTCACTTTATCTCAAGCATCACCAGTGTCCACCGCCTGTGATGTCTCAATAGTAAAAACGAGCAACCAAAGTAGAGTAAAAATAATTACGGATAAGAAAACCATGGCACAAGTATCACTTTTAAATAGCTTTGGTACATTACATTAATTTGAATAAAATATAAACAGTGTAATAAACTAAATGGAGATATAGAAAGTTTAATAAAGACATGAAAACAGAAATTGAAGAAATATTATATAACATAATTCGTAAACTGGCTATAAAGTTTGGGAGAATATTAGGAAATTAAAAGTTCAAAGTAACTTTCATTCCATGAACCTTCACCAATAGATAAGGAAATAAAGTTACTTATGAAATAAAAATATCGGATGAAAATAATGTAGCATTGAAACGGCTCATCCTAATTTGTCTAGGCAGAAGAAGAAAAGCAAGAAAATATACTACATGGGGATAATAAAAGACCAGCAATGTCCCATAATTTTCCAGTAAATTATAACCCCAGCACTATATAGCATACCGCTGCAGAGGGACGCGCTAGGTTTCGCAGTACTGTAGTAGCAGGAGGACGACCTGTGTGCGATACAGAGACGATGCCTGCTCACCTCAGATACCAGCCCAGATCACAACTGTAAAACTCTGGAGCTGCTCTATCTCTGTCCCTCTCTGTGATGCGGTAATTGTGTGTACATAGGCCGCCTCTCGCACACACGCCCTTCCAACACCTAACTATAGCAGACCACAGGACAGCACTGCATGGTCCGGACACCGCTTTACAGTTACTACACATGCTTCACTACTTCCTATGTCACATTCGGCTTTTATGAATATACATTTGCAAAGGTAATTTACAACAAAAATGTGTGAAGATCAAATTAATTAGTTACTAATTAAAAGGATCAAAATGCCTGGCCAGTTTTTGTAATAAAGCCTCTTCTAAAGCTTACTTGATTACTTAGTTTATGCAAAATTTGTCAATAATCATTTATTCCATTTGGTTTTCTATTCTATTCTACTGACACAACAAAATAAAACCAGATTAAAAATGCGTATACCGGGTGATTCCGGCATAGAAATTCTAGGTATATAAGCAAACATAATTTTATGCTGGATGCTAACACTAAATCTTCTGAATTCAGATTTATGTAAAACGTTCTGTAATTGATCATGGGAGATATAATAAAATATTGCAAATTATTATCAATTTAAATAATTTGATACGTAAAAACAGGCTATGCTTAAAATTTTTGTGGAATGGCATTAAACTGCAGATATTAACGTTTTATGTTATTTTGCTAAAGTATGCAACTACTGTTTATCTCACATTGAAAATATGAAAAATGACTTTCAAACCCATATAAATTTTTCTTAATAATGTCAACTACAACATAGTAAAAATGCTCAAAGGTAAAATAAGTCTTTATTTTTATCCCTAAAACAGATTGTTTACTTTTCTTGAATGAATTTTTGCCAATATATTCCTCTTCTCACACATAAAAACTAGAATGGGACACAATTAGAGCAGTAGTGAGTTATTTTATAATTATGTAAAACATCTACAGTTACGAAATTTCTCAAAAGAATCTTTTGGAGCACCATAGAACCTGACCTTTACATTACTGCATGCTTTCAAAGTTACAGTTTGGCGTGCAAATAGTAGCGAAAGAATAATGGGAACTGCTGAAGCCAATGTGTGGCCATGACTTTCCATCCCATGTTTTTGTATATTATCTGAAAGAATTTTGCTAATTGTTCCCTGCAAACCATTCTTGAAATTTTTCTTGAACAGATTATGAGAAATAACGAATACGGCCTAAATAATTTGTTTTAATGTCTCGTTACTCTTATTTCAGGAAAAAAACTTGGCCCATTTTTGTAAGAATGTTTAAAGATCCCATGAAAACATATTCCCTTCTAGAAGTGATGAGTAACTTAATAATGAAGTTAAAAAGAACAAATAGGTAAGCGGTTTCAGTACCACCATGCTTAGTTTCAGAATACGGTCTGTTCACTATGTTTTAGCCAGGTGTAAGATATGAGTATGATTTTGGAAGTGGCAAAAAATTTCCTGGTCGGAAATGCAGCGTTGTCATATTTCGGCATTATCATTTCAGGACTATTTTATTCCTTTGTAACTAAAATTGCTGCATTTTGATGTAAACAACATCAATTGCCACACAAATTAGAATTTTTCAAGTAAGTACCTAGAAAATACTAATTTTGACATAGTCCGATCAGGTACATTCCCTCCCACTGGTTAAAGCACTAATGGGCGGAGTGTTTGCCACTGCTAGCGATTGGTGTAATCTGTTCCCATTTTGGCTGTCCATTATGTTTATTATTTCAACTATTGCAAATGTTTTTGCAATTATCAAAGATGTGCGCAATAATGATTATATATTCAGTAAAGAAACACAATAAAATTATTAAAAGATATTTAAATGCATACGAATAAGGTTTTAATATATCTGAATACATTTAAAATATTAAGAAGCTATTAAACACTAAGGAAATCATACACGGAAATGCGATGTATCTTACATACTATAGCGCACACTCCAGAAAAGAAACGTTTTAAATTAATTCGTACGTAGAGCGATTAACTGATATTATCAAATCACGATGCGGTTTGTCAGTCAACTATAACGAGACGTTTGTATGTAATTGCGTACTAAACGTCGACATTGGGTAATTTCACTATTTGCAGCGTGAGGCCAACTTGTTTCTCTCCAATGGGGCTGTATTCTCTCTGTATCTTTTCATTAACCCTTTCCTGATTTATCTTGCCATTGTATTGGTCCTTCAACCTTTGAACATCACCATGCCAATGTAATCCAGATAGAATCCTAACCGCCACGGGTGGCCGAGTTCGTTAAGGCATGGACTCGCGAGCGAGGGGCCTGGGGTTCGATTTCCACCAGGACCGTCTTCCCTGACTGAGCTTTTCCCACGTTTTCCTCAGCCCTCACAAATGGCTAATGTCGGGGAGGTACCCTAAACTTAGGCCTGGAACGCTTCCTTCCTTTAAAAAAATATCCTTTCCCAATATATCATTTCATTTCATGTATCATCAGTGTCCACCGCCTGTGGTGCCTCAGCAGTAAAAAACGGGCGTTACACACTATTCAAAATAGATAATATCCGACAGAGAATTCTCCTAAATTTCTAATTTTTAGCTCAAAAAATTAATTTTAAGCAAAAATTGAAAAATTCGTGAATGTAGATTCTAAATATATTCACTTTTTTATTTTGATTGCCACACTTTTGTTTCATATATATATATAGAACAAATGTATATCTGCGCAAATGCATCTGGATGTCCATTCAGTAGTTGCTAGCGAAAGATTAATTGACTTCTTAAGAAACACCTAGTTATTAATATGTATATGCTTACTCCAAATATATTGCCAATCCTGTTTTCCATTATTTAACAAAAAAAAAAAAAAAAACGGAGCTAGCTGGTGTGGAGAATGGGCTTGCTACGCCTTCTGTAACAACTCACAATGAACGATACCCCCAAATAATTTTCTGTAATTTGCTATAATTTAAAGTCTCTTAGCGTACACCAAATATAACTACACCAATATAAAAGAATAACATGAAGCGAGCTACAAACTAGCGCATGCACAACTTTACTACTGCTACTGCTAATTATAAATCACAAGCTTCACAAGTTTTGTACAGCGTTCATTTTATTTACACTTAATTAACAACAAAATATAGCAACTATTTCACTAGCCTTCCATTCAGCAACAACTGACTACTAACAAAACGACTGATTATAGCTGCTGCAGAGAGTCTGCTTGAGAGCATTGCTACTTGAAATGTAAAATTGTTTGAAATTGAAATAACTGCAACTTTACCAATATTTAATTCATGTACCGAGTCCCAAAATCGACGCATGTTTTTTTTTCAAGTTATACTCTTTGAAATTTTCATAGTATGCATGTCATATTAATTGCATCTTTCAGGCGTTTTAGGGAGGGATAAAATTAGACATTATATCTAATATTTGGGTAAAATATTTATGCAATAACAGTCAAGAATAACCATTTTCAAAGAAAATGTATACGACATATCTGTAACAAGTTCTCAGTACTGAGATATTGACGGTTGTAAAATCAACTGCCTATTCCAAAAGAGTAAATGTCGATTCCGAGACACCATGACTATTGCAACATATGACTACGGTTTCACTGTAATTACTTAATACTTTTATTTAATCTTGTAACGCAACAACAATCTGTAAAAACCTCGAAGTAAAATTTCCTGGGAATGAGATGTTTCAACTAGTGATGCACATGATTCCTCTTCTGCCCCTTTTTCTCACCTCCACCGATCAAAATTCCCTACCAGTTTACTGAGTAAATGGTTTGCACTTCGACTGCAAACAAAGTCTACTACAGATAATAATCGAAAATACAAATATCAGTTGCAAGATATAAAGCCCCCTGCTACATTTTGGAGCATAAATTGCATCAAATAATAGTTATAGGAAATTAAAAATTGAACTTTTTGCAATTTCAACTAAGAATTGTTACTATGAATTAAAAATACGGAAATTTCTTGATGTTATCCGCCAAATATGTTGTTACTTACTACAATCATATTTATGTAACCTAATAATATTGAATGAAACGATTAAATAGTATAGTTTTTGATTGCTTCCACCTAAATCTTCTCTTAATCGGAAAAACTATTGAAAGAGGGACAGGAACTGGTTGAACAGAAATACAATTAACATATGTCAAAATATGATACATTAAGAAATTACTAAAATACAAGCTTTTATTTTCTATAAGGTTAGGAAAGGAAACAGACCGAAGTAACATGAAGCAATGCAGCTCTCTGCAATGGAGTAGATGAATACAAGATTATATTAATTGCCTTGCTGTAATAATTGCAAGGAAAAAGTTGTGACTTATTGAAATTGTGAGGCACAAGTATGTTCTATACTTTTCATGATGATACAGGAGTTTGGTGCAACAACAAACAAAGTTTACATGATGCCTTCTTGGTGTAAATCTCAACTTTAAATATATTTGCCTGCTGTAATTGGAGCACATGGATCAAAATATCTTGAAGGAAGAGTGGCAGATTTGGTCGACATCTTAAAGAACAGAAAGTAAGAACAGGATGTAAACTAGTTTTTTGGGAGTAGACTTGTTACTTACTAGGAGCCAGGATGTAAGACTTGCAGATGGACAGCTGAAAGAGATGTAGGTTCTGTCATCGAGGGTACAGAGTCACATCTTACAAAGATAAGTGGGTTTGATGCAAAATGTATCAGGATAAGGAAATGCCAGCTAATTCCAAAAACTCAATAAATCTTTTACTTATTTGACTTATTACTACTTCGAGCCATGCTGTGATCTGTGAGCTAGTCCACTATTTTTGCGCTTGTTGATTTGATTTGTTTTATTTATGGATGCTCTTTAACATCTCAGGCCATCGGCGTTCTATTCAAATGAGGATTTGAAACGGCCGACAAATTTTGCTTAGAGGCCTCATCTTTCGGTTTGAGGTTCTTTTTCGTGCCTTAAATGTACGACACGGGACCCACGGCTTTGCCTCCCTTCCGAAGGAAGTCATACTTAGGATTTTTACAATCCATCGGTCCTGGCTGGGATTCAATCCGCGATCTTGGATTCAGAAGGCAAGTATGGTTACCACTATTCCACCAGAACCGACATTATTGCGGGACTAGTCGCAACAACATCTTCATGTTCTACACAGAAAGATTTCTCCTCCAAAAATGAGTGTAGCAAAATATTTTCTCCCTGAGGTCAACAGCGCCTATGCAAATAAATAAAAGCAAATAGATTTCGCACTATGTGCCTAAAATTATATACATCCTCAATTTTATTTCTATTAAGTATTGATAAATTCGTTTCATTTTCATTAATCACCAACTTATAGTCTTTAACACCTTACCGTTGGCACAGGTCATCAGTGTTGCTAAAAGAGTTCCCCTTTCGCCTTGCCATAATTCCCTTTCGTGATTCCAATGCCGATTTATATACGAGGCCATCACCCGTGCAGAGTGTTAAGGAGTGGGTAGCAATTACAGTGCTCCCGGTAGAGATTATAGGAAATCTTTCTTTATTGCCGAGGCGAGGAATTACCACAAGTTAGGGACACATGCACGTGGTGATTATCGCGGGTGCAGACAGCGTTTGCCATCTGCGACCTCGGGTTTTAATTCCAGCGAGCACTGTTTAGCTATCGACTAGTGCCACGGAGCTTCCATTCAATTAGCACAGAATCAACACTTGGGCCAGTTTAAGAGTATATATATCTGGTCATTAGATTCATCACGCTACCTGCCTGCACCGTGGAATGACGTAAGTGGAATTACTTATTAGCACACCTGAAACCTCGTTCGTGATTTACGGGTTATTTCGGGAAAAGGTTTGCGTGCACTGGAGGGTTTGACTTCAGTCTATTGACGTTAGAAGGGAACCGCATTCTTCGTTTATTAGAGCAGCTCGGCAAAGCAGGTGAATGAGAGGAGTGGGGAAATAAATTCTTTGAATTCTGTATCTCCCCTTCCACATTTGTTTTGGCTAACGACTGTCTTTAATTTACTTGACATCATTTCCGATGTCTTTTAATATGACTATTGATTATGTTTGAGTATATCAATGTGGTTCTTTCATGTAAAGTCCCTCTCGACTTTTTCTTGTACATTTTCCCCATAATGCTCACTGGAGTGTCCAGCGACTGTATACGTAGAACTTTGCTTTACACCCCCGAGCTTTATACAGTATAGTGACCATGTGCTAGGCCCATTTGCCTTCATTCTGAACGCACGCCCAAATACTTAAAATATTTAACATTTGTAGTTCTATTCCCTGACATTTCCCCCTCTCATTCCTACTTTAGACGAATCATTTTTTAAAAGTTTGGTTCTGACGGAATTCACAATCATTCCCCATTTACTGCTGTATCCGCTAGTTTGTCAAGCCCTTTTTGCAAACATTTGATAGTTTTTGATGGTATTACTCGATTTTACGCATATAAAGGAATTGGGATTTTAATTCCATCTTTTCCCATACGTTCATTCACTCCGCAAGAAACACATCTACAATATTGTCTATAAATATATTAAACAACAGCGGTGACAATATACAGCCGTCTAACCCCCTTGAAAACATTATGACTTTCAGTACGTGACCATGACAGAATCGGCAATGTGTTACGGATGTGAGATATGGGGTTGGAGTAAAATGAAACATTTAGATAAAATTAAAAATGGTTTCTTAAAACGGCTCCTCGGCTTGGGGAGGAGTACAGCGAATTGTGGCGTTTTAAGGGGGAATGTGGGAGCATTGTAGGCAGCTCTGGCTGTTTATAAGTTACGAAAATTAAAGGGAGAACAATTAGAAGAAGGCTAATTGACATCAACACTCAGAGCATAGAAGAAGCGCGCAGAGAAAAAACATCATTGGAAGTTAGTAATGAGCTAAATTAAACTGTCGGAAGGAATAACTTGAATTTTAAGTATCGATCATTGCTTGGCTTAGACTGGGGGCTTGGAGGGCACAAAAACTACGAATGAAACAGGCGATAAAGTTTGCTCTCTTTGTGGAAACCTGGAAGATGGCACTGTCCAAATACAGAACATTGGCGGATGAACCTTGGAGCCAGACTGCCACTACAAAAATAAACCAAAAGGAGTAAAGTCACTTGGCAGACTTAGAGAACGGTGGAAAAACAATTGGCAACTGGAGTTGGTATTAGCGAAAGGTTTTGAAGTTATTGATTAACGTTTACAATACATGTTCATTACGATCTTCGTAATTATGGATTGGTCATCAAAATGTGTGCTACCAGAGCAATAGAACCGAAGCCTTAAAGATACCCCAGATCTTGGTAAGGAAGCCAAGACTTATAGCTTAGTTCAAGCAGGCTTAGGATTCGAATTAACTGGTGTTTCATACTGACGATACAGCTAAACAAAGTTTAGCACCTTCATTTAAATTCTGCAGATGTTGAAGTCACGAACAGTTGTGGCTTTCCTGCTTTCCTTTGCATTTGAGTTGTGCTCCTCAACGCTATAAAAGAGAAATGTTACAGGCACACTAATGAAGATGATTTCTTCCATCAAGCTAAAATATTAAATCCAAAATGAGTACCCAGTTCTTCTTGTGTTTGCAATCGCAGGGTGTAGGACCCAATCTGGGTACTGTTGAAAAACATGTGCCGTTTATGGAAGAAATGACAGAATCGCGAAGAGAGGGAGGGGCTTGATAAAGGTGAAAACGTAGTACTCTTTTAAAATATTAGTAGGGATTTCTTAGTTTGTTTGCTACTTCATTTTAGGAATTATTTAAAAGAGATATTTATTAAGGAACCTATGTAGTAAGAACAGAGTTACGTAATTTAAAACAAAGGTGTTTCATTGTCAGATAGTTCCCGGAGTATGCGAGCTATACGTTAGCCGATGAGCTTGTCCACTATTTGGTTTCTTTAACAGTTCTAGCTAAACATTATTTTTCATTACATCTTGGTAGCTTAAATGTAGACAAAGTTTGTGTTTTCTGTAAACTCTAGAACATATCCAGCATTTGAGAACCTTTATAAGATCCTAAACTAGAATTTTAATAATAGTGTGATCTGGCAACAGGAAGCTAAATGTAAACTTTACATTTTGTAATTCATTTACTTAGATACAGTTCTCTTTCTCTGATAAATTTAGTTCCTCCATTTATTGATACATTATCCCAAAACAAAGATATACTATTTACGTTCTTACGTTACTATTTCAGCTCATTTTACTTATGGATGCTTTTTAACATTGCAGGTCATTCGTGTTCCATTCAATTCAGGGTTTGACAGAGGCCCTTCTTTCAGGCTTGTTGTTCTTTTGTGCCGTAATCTACGACACGGTAGCTGGCAGATTTGAATCGGCAACCTTGGGTCTACGAGTCAATTATGGTTACCCCTAAGCAAACAGGACCGACATTTCAACGCAAGATCTACATTAAAATAGTTTATTATACCTATTTGTATTCCGTTATTAAATATGTATTAGTATTGAGCCGTTATAAGGATGCTAGATTTATATTACAAAAGAGAGCAATTCGATTAATTAGTGGCGCTAACAACGTAACTCTTCATATAAAAGTTTATTTAAAAAAAATTGAACATCTTGACATTTCCTTATCAACATATACTTTCTATTATGAGTTTTGTACTAAAATATCAAAAAATATTTATGAAACAAAGCAAATACATATAACAAATGCTAGTCAAAAGCTAACATTCTTAGATGTGTTGGTTATAATTAATCTTGCTACCAAAAGGGAGCCCATTATGAACCTGTACAGGAAATTTTTCCTATGACTTCTATTGAAACACAGCAACACAATGGAAAGTTAAAATAGAAAATTTACAGAATTATGAATTTTTAGATCACAGACCAGTTCTATCTGCAGATTATTTTATTAGTGGTTAACAATCGTATTAACTACTGAGGCATCATAGAGGGCGGACACTGATGATACATGAGATGAAATTATAAACAAAGAAAACACATTTTTTAAAAGTAAGAAAGCATTACATGCCTATATTTAGGGAATATCCCCGGCATTTGCCATTTATGAGGATTGAGAAAACCCTGGAAAATACCTCAGTCAGGGATCATGGTGGAACTCGAACCCCAGACTTCCTGCTTACCAGTCCGCGCCTTAAAGACCTCAGTCACTCATGGAGGTTGCTATCTGCAGATGACCAGCGAATATCGGCTAAGATCGAAGATCGATATAGAGAAACTTTCTGTTTAGATAAAAAAGCTAAAACATAATTATATAATAATAACTAAGAAAACTAAATGCATGACTTTTAAAGGAACAATTATAATTAGAAAAAAATCTTGTAATAGATGTAAATGCTACGAGTTTGTTACCAAAAGGAAGCCTCTTATGAATGCACAAGAACATTCAATACTCTCCCAAACTATTTCAAATTATTATTTCTATTATTAGATGACGAACACAAATACAAATCTGCTCTTACAGAATACCTATTTAACAAGTTCAATTAGTCTGTAGAAGAAATTATAAATAATCAATGCCAGTGATATAATATTAACCATGATTTTTAAAATATATTTCATACTTTGACTAGTTACTGCATAAAATATTTTAATTGATAAGACTAGAATTTTCTATGAAATGCATTAAAAGAAGACAAATATTTTATGTACTATAACATGCCTGTATAACATGTACAATTAGGTTATATGAATTACGAGCAGCCTGAGCGCGACTGCTTACTGGCGAAACGCGCAGCTGCTGCTTCCGGAAAAAGAGAAATAATTAGTCACTAGGCATAAAATTCGAATTTTTGTTTTAATGTTTATATTTTTTCTGAAAGCAACCGTATTTAGAACTGATAATATTAAGTACTAGCCTGTGTTATAAGAGATATTGAAAATGATGCCCCTCAGTGGCAATACATTGCCTTCATCTGTCTAGAATATTTCTTACTTTAGAACACGACGATTCGGAACACCCTTCCTATCATTGAAAGCACCTGTCTCTCATAACTTTTTAACAATTGGCGAACAGTTTCTATACCTGGAATACAACTTTTGCGAATCGCATTACCATTTCTCTGCAAAAATCGGTTTCACTTATGCATCGTGCTTAAAACTGTGGTTATGTACTGATATAGCTAAGAAGAACAATTAGTATTCTTTATATTTAATTAGTTATGCAATGCTAGGCAAATAATTAATTTTTGCCACGTTTTATGTTTAAAGTATTTTTTTGCATCCATGGAACGAATAAAATGTTATGTTATATTGCTTTATGAGGATTTGCATTAGCTGAACTGTAGCTAAATTTCGTATTAACAAACTCGATTCATTTGTTATTATTAAAAGTGTATTGCGACATCCTTTAGACATTTCCTTATATTATATGCTGAAGTGGGTTACAGAGTGCTCTCTGTTGGTAGCTCAGCTCTACTTCTGATTAACTTTCGTTGTAGTAGCTTCAGGGCTGAAGTCCAAGTGCAAGGAGAAACGGCAAGGCTTCGGTTTGTAGGAGATGGAAGCTGTGTTCCGCTAAGTGCAGAATGTCCTTACATGTTTTAGGACTTTATGCGAAATCAGAAACATATAGACAACATTCTTAATTAACAATTAACATATTTACGATACAGATTAGCACATCTACAACTGAAGCTGAGGCAATGTGCGACATCACTCAAGAATACCGAAAGAAAACGGGAAATATGCACACTTATACAGCTGTAATTAACGATTGATGGATTGGTTATGGTACAAAAGTTAAAAGTGCTACTTTATCCTCTGATCAGAAAGTTCGCGAAGCAAACTCAAAGGCCGAATTGAGCAAACTCTATGAACAAAATAAAAACACTTTTAATTCGTAACACACTATTATTAGACAGTCTTCAATATAAATGGTAAGTAACTTATATTTGAAGTCATTTCGTTTTATTTATTTAGTCCTCTCATGTGCTTAATGAAATACTAACACTGTTAATTGTAGGCAATTATTAATAGATTCTTGTGCATTTTCTAAACGCTACAGTGACATTTTATAGCACTAGACTTTTGTTGATTTCGCTCTTCTTTTTAGCAAATCTTAGTAGATATAAATATAATTCGTGAAAGTGAGTAATTTCGTATGTATTTGTTAAAACATTTATTGCAATTTTTGTACTATTAATCACTTTTCATAATAGACACATTTTGTGAACCATTTAGATTTTAAAGGCATTGTACGTGCCATTATTTTCATTTTTCAAAAATATATCAATTCATTTATGTACCATATTTTCTTTCTTTTTTTTATTGAGTTATGGTGATAACCACAACCATTGTCAACGTGATTCACAAATTATAATACTGTTACGCGTTTGTGATCCATTAACCTGCCATTATCATTACCCAAATGTCGCTCATCAAAGAAATAATAATTGGAATGTTGCAGATGAAAAATCCTCTGCATTCACTTCTACTGAGAGTTTAAATAGTGGTAGTAGTGTATGCGCTAGTAGTAGACATAATGAAGCAAGACCAGCCCAGACTAATTTGTCTTTTAAATTGTGAGTAACCTGAGAAGACTAATCCTCAATCTGTAAACTTTTGACAAGATTATGATGTTCAGCATAACAGGGTATTTGTTATTTATTGAAAAGCTACAAATAATTGCAGTAAAAGGGTATGTACAGGGAAATTATTTAAGTTACGGGCCGCCGCAATCGGAAACACGGAGATAAGAGTCGCCGCTCGTAAACTTAGTATTTTACTAATATTTACATTTTTACTGAAAACAGAAAATACTACTTTGGTTAAAACAGATAATGATAATCATTAGCCCCTGTTATAACATATGTTGAAAATGATGCCCCTCAGTGCCAATACATTGCCAGCATCTGCGTAGGAAATTGATGTATTTCATCTAACTTTTCTTCCATAAGAACATGGTGGCTCGGAATACGTTTCTTATCGTCGAGAGATCGTCTCTTGTTTTAACAAATTGGTAAACTGTTTTTCTACCTGGAGGAAGATTGCCAGCTTATTTTTTAAACAATTATTTTTCTACTTCTCTGCAAGAACCCCTTTTTGCATATGTATCGGCCATTTAGCCTATATATATATATACATATATATACATATTGGCATAACTAACGAAGAACAGTTACCATATACTTTACAAGAAACGAAAGCATCCAATAACTCACGAATGCACAATCACTCGCTGACAAAGCCTCTCTCAAAATAACTGTAAGCTGCGATTTGGAAGTGCATTACACAACCTTGAAGATTTGCTGCATCTAGTACGCAGTCACGCTATGCGGACCCACAAATTAAATAACCTCACTGTATATGTAACATGCTTTACACTGTCAGCCAATGAGTCGCCGAGGATATAGGAAATCAGTTTCCCAAAATGAACCAGATGAAAAATGTCCTGAAAGCTTCGTCGAGTAAAATCGTTCAAGCTCACGGTCCCTGATGACCCCCTGCTACCTAGTCCCGTTCTCACAAGATAGGACACTTGAAGTGAGGCCTGCGGCTACTGCAATGAACACTTCAAAACAATGAAAACTTTAGTCTTGAGGACAGTAAAGCAGCGTCAATTAAAGGTACCAAGAAACTACTTTCTGATTCTGATTCTGGTTTCTGTAAGAAATCTCAGGTTAAATTAGTTTACAATAGTAAACTGTTAAAACCTTTTTAATAATATGCATAGTGCTTCTGGTAAAACTGGAGATGCAATGAAAAAAATTAGCAACTACTAGAAAAAATGTCCGGTTCAATGAAACTCTGTTTAAAGATATTCTCTCTGGAAGAAAAACCTTCCTTGATAAAATGGAGAAAAATTCAGAGGTGAATATTCTTTATTTTAAATATTCTCCAGTTTCTTAGGTAGAAAAACAGAGAAGATTCTCACTGTATGAAACTAGCTGGCATATAATTGCCAGGAGTTCCCTATTCATAACTCATAAATACTATTTATTATACTAGTGTATATAAATACTTGGTCAAACGTTGGAAGGAGCGATTCCTCACACCAAAATGAGGGGGATAATGGCATTACTTTTCATAAACTACATACATAATTATTATACAAATACTCGGAAATAATGCGTTTTTTTATAACTGTTTGAAATTATCGAGCGTTCAAAATGCCTTCAATTCATAGAAACTCTAGGAAATACGAAGTGAACAATCCTTCACAGAACCGGTTTCGCTTGATACACTTTCACTCAATAAAGTGTATTGAGCCGCCTAACAAACCGTGTTATTTGCGCAAGATTTCAACTCACACTGAAGCCTTGCGGAGAGAAAATATACGTGGACAAGCGCTGCCGGCCTGTCCCGCGGTTGCGTCAAGCATTGCTCATCCTGTATAAAAAAAGACCTCGTCCTGTTTCTACACACGCAGCAACTCGTCGGATCATATACTGTCGCACTCTTTCAAAGATTCCCAAGCAATTTCGAAAGGTTTCATAGGCTTCTATGACACTTTGAAGCTCTTTTTTTTTGTATTTGGAATTTCCGTTGCATAAACTAATTCTTTTATGTGTTCCCATAGATATAAATGCAAAGGATTGAGGAAGGACGAATGCAAGGCATGAAGCTGGTCCTCCCCAACTATCCATTTGTCATGGTAGATATCGTTCAGGGCATCTAGAACAAAGTGACTTATATGTACTTGAGCCCGATTGTGCATAAAGCACACACTTCTTATTGCCAGGGGCATATTCTGTATGTTTGGAAGAATGTTCTAAACAAAGTCCCTGTAGACATTGTAAAACGCGCTTGGAGAATATATAGACATATAACAAGTTCCAGGCCAAACATTGATCTTAAAATTATGCCCGTTTCCAGCCGAATTGTACGTGAGGGCTTGTGCTAGTCCACAAATGTTGGTTGTGAAAATTCTTGATACCGTTTCTTCCAAATGTTGCCTCATCCGTAAATAAGACTGAAGAGACAAACAATGGCAATTCGTAATAACAAATTATCCATTGATGGGTAATCATCTGACGAAAGACTCTGCACACGTTGAAGATGATGCTTGATGATGAAGTATCCTCCACGTGGTAAAAATCGTATCTGTCAGCTCACGAAATGAATATCCTGTCACGGTTAAATGATTGTAACTGTAGCAACAACACCAAGCTACAGAGTAACCACAAACATACACAAGACTAAGTAAACAAGTATCCTTAGCAACACTTCGGCATCTAGAATACACTGAGTGCATCAGCATGTTGAGAATTGTATCGTTTATCTGAGAAAATGAATTTTGTAACAAAGTTGGATTATACCTGGAAATGTGTTTGATACAAACTTTCAACAATAACTAAAAATGAAGCATATGTTTACATGACATTTTTCTTTTCGATGTGAGAAACTCTCCCCAAAGCTCATTCAAGTATTTTTATACACTCTGTATACTGCAACTCAGTACTTTAAAACAATCAGTAAGTGTAAAAAACAGAATTAAATTGTTTATTAGCCCCTAGTTAGAACTTATTTATTACGTTCAGAATCTATTCATAAACTGTATTTTATACATTTATCTTTATGTTAAGTTATAGATTTTTGCCTAAAAACCAGTTAAATTCTGAGAGTAGCGTCAACAGAACTCAGGTGGCAACTATTTATTGTACATATTCTAAACATGATCAAATTAACTGTATGTTATTATTAAATAATTGTTTTTTATTCTGTCAGTACAATGTATTTTATAGGCTATGGTGTAATTTTGATAATTTTAGATCTTATGTGCATTATTTAATCGAATTTGTAATAAAAATTCTAATCCTATTTATTAGTTAATAGGTTTTACATTGTTTGTCAGATTTGTAAGTAAATATAAGCCGTTTACTGTTCAATATTAACTGTATTTAGAAGTCTTAATGTGAAAGCATATAATGACGAACTGTAGAAAATAAAAGAAATTGCTCCCATAGTCACCTTGGAATTGATACAACCAAAATCAAAGCAACAGCATGGTATGATTTTTTTTGAATGATTTATTTATGGACGCTCTTTAACAGATGAGGTCATCAGCGTCCCATTCAACTCAGGGCGTGAAACGGCCGACAAATTTTGCTCAGAGGCCTCTCTTTCAGGCTTGAGGTTCTTTTTTCGTGCCGTAAATGTACGACACGGGACTCACGGCTTTACTTCCCTTCCGAAGGAAGCCATACTTAGGATTTTTACGCCCCGAAAAAATCCATCGGTCCTGGCCGGGTTCGAACCCGCGATCTTGGGTTGAATGGTATAAAGAAAAAATGTATAAAAATTCAGTTAAAATTCGGCATCGATAGTTTTTCAACTTTCAGAAAAAACTAAAAGAAGATAAACTTTTAACACGCTACTTATAGCGGGTCTTCCTATAAGAGTGTCTACTACTTTTAATATATAACAGCTTCCGTGTTTATGGCGCTATAGAACTAATCTTTTTCATGTGGTTACAGTTGTTATTGACAAATAACTATGGGACGTTACACCATTTCACAATGGGTACAAATTGTTATTATTTATTACCAAAATGGATCATCCGTTCTATAAGAATTCCGTGCTTACGTAAAGTGTACGGGGTGCACAATCATTCCTGCGAGAGAACAATCCGACATTTTATCGAAAAATTTGAGGCCACTAGTTCTGTCGCAAACCACACAATACCCGTACTTGAAAAACACAAACGCTCCAATATGCAACATAGTTGCATTCATGAGGCGTACGTCAGAATCCACGAAAATAAATTTTTCAGGGAGCACAAGAATTGGGCCTTTCATTGACCACAACCCTTAAATTTGTTTGAACTCATAACTGAAGCCAAATAACCATAAATTACTCGTATTCTCTGACTACTATGGGACTATCGGAAATTGACCTGCTTTTAGCCGAAAACATCCTCTTTAGCGACAAGACCCAATTTTTGGATGAATGGTTTGGGTAACAAACAAAATTCCCACTTTTGGAGCCGTGATAACCCAATGGAAATTCAAGAAAAACGACTACATTCTCAAAGTTTACCGTCTGATGTGGATATTGGTACGGCGGAATCGTTGGTCTAATTTTCCAAATGAACGAGGAGAGGCTCCTACTTTCAATGGAGAAAGATACCACACTATGATAAGGGATTAGTTTTTGCTCCATTGGAAAGTATGAACCTCAGAAAAGTCTAGTTTCAGCAAGATGGCGTCACATGTAATACTGCTTACAAAACAGTCACCCTCTTAAAGAAAAATTTCAGACGCTTCATCATTTCACACGCTGATGATAACTGACTGCCGCTGGGTTAGTTCTAATGGGTGTTGTGTTAAATCATGGATTTATGCCAACAAACCAAGAATAATTAATTATTTAAAAAACAATATCACTCGCGTTATGGCTGCGGCCACCATTTAATTGGTGCATAATAACATTAAGTATGTTTAAAATAATAATAAAATAAATAAACCTATCGTTTAAACAATTTGTTTCATTTTAAAAATATGACACTTAATAGAAGACCCTATAATATCGAAATTTTAACATATGCTGAAAAGCCACTTTTTACCCATGTGTAACTAAAAATATTTATCGGAGGTCAGAGATGGGCATTTTAAAAAAGTATAGCAAAACACACAAGATGCGGTCTAAGGATATATGAAGATATCTAAAATGTTTAAGTATAAACAACAGAACTTTATAATATAGATACAACCATCATAATCATACAGGAAGGAAAATACCGCCCTGGGTGGCCAGGACCTTAAGGCATGAATGAACTCGTGAGCAGGAGATCTGGGGTTCAATTTCTATCTGGAAGTCCCTGATTGAGGTTTTTTCCAGATGGAAAATGCCCAGAAGGTACCCTAAACTTAGGCCTGGAACATTTCCTTCTTTAAAATGTTTTTCCCAAAGTATCATTGCATCTCAAATATCACCAGTGTCCATACCTGTGCATACCTCAGCAGTTTACAAAAACACACAAAAATAAACAAATTAATAAAATGCGTTAAAACTATTAAAATGAAGGGAAATGTATCTGTTCAAAATATAAAATGAAAGAGAGAGACAGAAAAGAATCGTCCTAGACAATGATGCATGGCAAGTAATATTTCATGTAGCATGTGCAGTCATTGGTTCGTTCGACCTCAGAAACCGCACAGCAGATACCACTAAATTATGGTCAGCTTTAACATTTATCACTGTTTTTAAAAACATATGACAACAAACATAAAACAAAAAAACGGTAAACAATTGAATTCCGAGCTACTACCCGAAACAAATGAGCACTGAATTCTACAACTCACGGTGGCTCAAGATTGCTATGGCAGTTCTGTCGCATGAGTATGTTACTCCCTTACAGTATTTCTCCTCTTCTTTCTTTCTGATCACTGTTGACAGTATTATGTGCTAAATTGATTACTAGTTATCTTTCAAACCCAATTTTTTGTTTTCTATTTTATTTTACACTATTTCTTTGGATGTCGTGTAAAATGCTATTCATTAACAGGAGAGCCTTATAAATAATGTTCACACAAATTGTTTCTCAACAGTTTATGAAATAAAACTGTGTAAACGTATAATTACTAGCCCAAAAACAAGTTGCTCTAAAAATGCCCAGTTGATTTCTTTGCTTCTATTCCCAAATGCTTTTCATTTCCCGGTCGGCCTTGGTGGTGTAGTGGTAATCATACTTGCCTCCTAAATTCAAGATCACCGTTCAAACCCGGCCAGGATCGATGGATTTTTCTGGTGTAAAAATCCTAAGTATGGCTTCCTTCGGAAGGGAAGTAAAGTCACGATTCCTATTTCGTACATTTACGGCATGAAAAAGAACCTCAAGCCTGAAAGAAGAGGCCGAGCAAAGTTTTTCGGCCGTTTTACGTCCTGAATTGAATGGGACGCTGATGACCTGAGATGCTAAAGAGCGTCCTTAAATAAACAAACAAAAAAAAAAAAACTCCCAAATGTTTAAAAGTTTGACGACTTGGAAAATTAACACCATGAACTTTTTGGTAAAATCTTGTGTGAACTTAACGAGACAGAACGACTTTGTTAGTATGTATGGATTATAGATAAATGCACATTGGTCGATAGAGAAAATTGTCGACGAACCGTCACACATATAAATCGTGTGTGCTATATGATTCGTATTACAAGTATTTTTGTTTCGATTATATGAGCTACGCTTGCGCGATTGTTGTTATTTGTCTGTAAGGATCACTGTATAATACACATGGGATTTAACAAAATACACTACAAACTTTAAAGGTTATAAATATTTAATAGTTGAGATAGGAAAGAAAAAGTATAAAAAAGACCACTCTATTGAGTGTATAGAGAGTTTAGTTTTTTTTTTTTCTTCTTCAATAGTTATCATTTCGGTGATTAAAACATTTTTTCCCCACGAGAGTGTGTAAAGTTGTAATTTGCCCCTTTGTTGTTAGTGCCTAAAGCGAATCTTTAAATCTTGTGCCTAAGCAAAACAACTAGTTGTATTACACAACGAAAAAGAATTGCCATTTTCAATGTACAAACTTCATTCATTAAGAAATAAAAACTTTACCTCGATCTTTCATGACGTAAATATAAGCGTAATATACATAAGTAACAAATTTTATTCACATTTTAGCTTGTATTCTTTTCTAGTTATGTATATAATATTCAATTACTTGCACGTAGCATTGAGCCTTTCCTAACCACTTTGTTAAAATTATGGTCGGTTTAGACAACCATGAAATTATCATTTTATGATCCCTCCATATTTAAAAATATTTAATGTTATTGAATAAATATTAATTAAATGTAAATTTTGTACTGCTATAGAAAAAATTGCAGGAGGCTCATTCCTAAAATTATTATTTACGGACTCGCTTCGTCTTGCTACTTAAATTAACACTCATGCAAACAATGATACTTAAGGAACTTGTATCATAGTACTACTACAGAAATGTAAAGTCGCAAGCCATGGTTCAATCATCAAATGTTAGGATAAGCTTGTCCAGTCCTATTATGAAAGCACTAAATGTCTTTCTCAAGGTATGATAAAATTTAGAGTACACAATTTAAGCAAAGGCTATATATTCGTAGTTGTGGAGATTTAATCAGGAGTTTGAAAAAACTAGTTTCATTGCTGATAAGACATAATGGCATCACGGTTGCTCTGAAGTAATTCATACAAATAATGGAATAAATGTAAATAATTTTAATGAAATTCATAGTATTTGGTCAGTGGTCAGATATCCTCAAATAAGTAACAACACAGTTTAGAAGAGTCTACGAAAACATCTTCTGGTGTCTGTATTCAAGAAGGACAAAAGCGAAAGATTGATATAATTTATGTTACTTGTGCTAGCACAATGGCTGATTGGACAAAGTTTTCTGGACAGACCAAGTACACTTTCTTGATAATGGAGTTAATACACCGTTGCCGAAAATTAACCTACATATTTTAATTCAACAAGATCTTCATGAACTTTAAGTCACTGAAGGGTGTGACTTTGCTTCACAAATTTGGCCCATATTTCATTGGAAAAGAAAATAATGGAGTAAAAAGTGTTAATGTAAACGGAGAGCACTACTGCAGTGTGTTACAGAATTTCGTTATTCCTAGACTGAGGAATCACGACCTGGAAAATATAATTTTCATGTCAGATGGCGCACAACCTCACATTTAACTCCTGTAAAACAATGAATTATACTATCTTTGGCAATGGTTATCATCAGTAGGAATTTTCAAACAATACGCCTCCAATATGTTCATATGAAGTTATCTTAAAGAACGAAAAACTCATACTTTTCACAACTTTTTAAAGACTGAAATGTGGAATATTCCTAGATATTGCCTGCATAAAGACAAGCGTAGCAGAAAGATGATATGTGTTAAACAAGAGACAGCAGACATATTTCCCTTGGTTTATGAAAATCAAACGTATTGTTTGCGTAACACTGAGATGTTTTTTCTATCTTTGTTTTTACAATATCTATAACGATTTAAAATTAGATAGTGGCTTCTGAAATACTATTACAATAATACAATTCATATATTTTATTACATTTCTTTGTATTTCTAGTTAACGTAAAATAGGGCGTCTATGTGTGATAACCTTGCCACAGTAAATTAATTTTTGGAAGGCACTTAGTCGTTCTAGTAAACAAACAAGCGAAATAACAAAACAACACATCAAGATTTATGACTTGCTATTCTAAACCAAAAAATTAAAAAGAGGTTTATGAATATTAATTTTCACTTTCAATTTATATATGCCAACTCAATATACTGCACTTTAGTTTCAGTGTTTAATAACGTATAATTTTAGTGACATTTTTACACCAGACTAAACTTCCAGAATAAACTCAAGAAGCGCTGCTAAGGATGTATGACGTCAACACCTCTTGCTTCCACTTGATTAAACACATCAGCTTTCTGAAGAGATATCAATGTCCTTACATACATTTGCTCCGTAATGGGTTAATTGTTTTTCTTCATCACTTCTCTCTCCACTATTTTCCTTTCCTTTCCATCTCTATTTTACATTCCTTTCATTTCTTCCCTCTTTTTTGTGTCCTTATTATTGTAATTGGGGTCCGCGAGTCTCCATCTCTCTCCTGGCTCAGGAAAAAGAAGAGTTTTGAGCGCCAGATGGCAGGTTCCCTTGTTCTAAGGGCGAGGAGGGGGCCCTTGCCTTGTTCTTGATCGATCGTCTGCTCTCCTCGGCTCACCGCCGGGGGCGTTGGGAACTTCACCCATCCACCTACTAACCATCGAGACGATCCCAAATGTCCGTACTACATACGACCTCGCTAATGCCTTACAACTAGAGTACGCATGCTTACTGCGACCTGCTCCAATTCACTGCCACATTTTCTGGCGCGTTCGCGTAGCTGTTTAGCAGCATAGCACTTCCCTCTCTTCATGTGTCCTCTCGAGAGTCCATATATCACCAATAGTACCGTAACTACCAAACCATTAAAATTTGGTAACAATTCTCTGACCACTAACCTCTAAGGTTAGAGGTGCTCCATTAAGTTCATTTACCAAGTTATATATATATATATATATATATATATATATATATATTAATGAAACATAAAAATAAAGAAACACTATTAACAATGTAACAAATTAACACTAAAATAAAAGTAGATAAAGATAAAACACAGAGAAAGAGTCACACTAGAAACTGCTATATTTCGAACTACTGCGAGTTCTTCAATGGCAAGAAGCTAGACCAATATAGGTCTAGCTTCTTGCCATTGAAGAACTCGCAGTAGTTCGAAATATAGCAGTTTCTAGTGTGACTCTTTCTCTGTGTTTTATCTTTATCTACTTTTATTTTAGTGTTAATTTATATATATATATATATACGCTAAATACTTTAAAATATTAAAATAATCTAATAGTATTGCAGTTTAGAGTAGATATATAAATTCATAATAACTGAAGGTAATGCAAAGTGAGCATTAATTCGGACAACGATTGAACAATGCTGCAATAAAATGAAGTATTAGCCACTGCATTCGATTTGCCTGTAGTTCATGAGGATTTAGTTGTCACATTTCTTGTAGAATAAGGAATACTCGTTATATCTCTTTACATTCATGCAGGCACAAAACGACAATAGCAAAAATGGTAGAAGAAACAATATAGGACCCGTCGTAGAAACATTTTCAGCAACTGGCACAAGACTGGTGGTTAACCTGGATACTCGCTGCTGGAAAAATCCAGAAAGATTTCCAAATTCACTATTAAGGCCATATCGCCGGAGTCAAGAGATGGTATGGTGCGCCTTTCAAAACTTACCATGTAAAATGAATGCAATCGTTTAAATTCTGAGCTAAAATGCCTTTGATATATTTTTCATTATATATATAACATTTATTATTAAAAATTAACATGTTTTAGAGCAGTAGTTTCTGTAATAACGTATTCACAATACAGGCAGCAGTTAAAAAAGACACACACACACAGATTAAAATGTACGCATATTGTTTATTGATTATATTAAAGCCTTTTAAATAGTGAACAGTTATAAAAATTTGGGAATTGTGAGGAAAGGGTAATAGAAAAGTATTATAGATATTACATATAAAGGATGGATTTTAAAATATATGCATATGGATTTAACATTGTGATAAGACATCTATTTATGATACAAGTTGATATTGTCTCCTAAATTAGCAAACCTTGTAATGCAAAAGACTATCTACTCGTTATTATGAACTGAATAACTCGATTTCGTTTTTGCGTTTGTAGTTTACAATGTTAAGAATATGATTTAAAAGTGTTGCTTATAATTTAATCATTAAAAGCAATTCATTTGAAAATAATAATTTAAAAAATAAAATGAAGTACTAAATAGAAAATAACATAAAAGTTTTAAATTATTGGAGTATTCTGTTATAAAAGGCTTAGAGATATAACAGACAAGGCCAGCTGGTTTTATCTGTTTATACCTAGGTTTCTTTTGGCAATGTTAAATCTCTACGTACTATATTTTCAAATACGCTCCATACATATGAATATAAATTTTTTCCCAGATGTAATACCTCGAACTAATATAAAATAAATTATAATTGTCTATAAACACAATATCTAATTTGGAGATTTACAAATTTTCTATATTAACAAATTTTAGGATAAACTAAATATTTTAAAACAGAGATTGAAAATTCATTTTATAAAGCTATATCTTTCACCAGTCTTCTAAATAAAAATGAAATTCTTCGAAATGGAAAGAAAAGTAGAAAGAAATAGAATTCAAAACAAACACAACTGTGATTTTTAGAAGCATAGATCTAACAATATATATGATATATAAATAAATTTGAAAGTAAGAAAATATATTCAAAAACAAATGGTTAAGCCATGTAAAATGAAAGGAAGTTGATAGGTTCTTACATTACAGGCTTAAAAGATGAGACAGGTACAGGTGGCTGAAATAGCCAGGATTTTCAAAGTCATCCTCAGTTTTTATCAATGGAAAAGAAGGAATCGTCATAAACACATCCCTCCCAAAATTCCTTTCCCTTTTCTCATTTCATCTCATGTATCCATAGTGTTCACTGCTCCTGATGATGCTGCTGTATAAAACAGCATTGAAAGCTAATCGAATAACAAAAAAAGATGACGAACCCTAATAGCACGTTGGATAAACTCACGAGTGCACACTTCAGCCAATACTGCCTAATGCTTGGATACATTTGATCACCAGCAATAAACATAAAACCTTTGTTAAATTCTAAGAAAGAATTCTTGTTGATGAATTTTCCAATCGCCTAAGCATTCATTTATGAAAATAGAAGCATTTAAGAAAAATATTAATAAAACTATGTATTACCTTGAAAAATTGCCTTAAATATGTTTGTAATTTCTTGTATAAAACAAAAAATGTGATGTTCTATTTATAAGGTTTAATCAAAATATCAAATATGAAGACTTACCATTTATTGTGGTTCAAGATGTATGGAGTGAACGATCCTACACGCAATCGGTTTCGCGGCGGCCGGCCGGCCGGCGAGGCTGGTTGCTGAATCGGCGGTGTGGGTGACAGGAAGTCCGCAGTATGGTTTGTCGCGTAAATTATTTCTAACATACATAACATAAGCACTTAAAAAAAAAAGTAAATTACTCGCGTATATTAAGCAGGGAGATACCGGAACTGACTCCCTTCGTGGTTCAAGTATTTCTGACACCTGTTTAGGAAGTATCTCATTACGCTCTGCAGTATGAGAAATGGCAGCAATTTCTTGACTAATGTTAGTTTTAAGTTCATCTAAAGTGTGTGGATTTGTTTTGTACACTTTCTTTTTTAATGCCCCCCAGAGATAAAAATCGCACGGAGTTTAATCGAGTGAACGAGGGGGCCATATGTTGTTAGCGATAACTCTATCTTGAAATTCGAATTTTCTGTAATGAGAATACTTTTTGGAGAATAGAATACTTGTATTACCCATTTCACTTGATACACTTTCACTCAATACACTGTATCGTGTCGCCTAACAAACACGTTCTACTTGCACAAGATTTTAACTCATTTGAAGCCTCGTGCACGGAGGGGAAATATACTTCCCGCCACCACCGATATAGCGACATAGCGCTGCCGGCCTGTCCCGCGGTTGCGTCAAGCATTGTTCACACAGTATTACGACGTCTCGTGCTATCTTTAGACAAGAAATTGCAAGTAAGTAAATATTACTGTAATTGAAAAAAACTAGAAGGTAAGAGTTAAAAAAATTGGAAATTGAATATTTGAGCAAAAAAAAAAAAAAAAAAAATCCTTCACGATGTGCTCCCTCAGTACGTGAATATATATATTTTTTAATGGGGTTTAACACTCGTTTTTACTACTGAGGCACCACAGACAGTGAACACTGGTGATACATGAAATGAAATTACATATTGGGAAAGGATTGTTTTTATGGAAGGAAACGTTCCAGGCCTAATTTTACGGTACCTCCCAGGCATTTGCCATTTATGAGGACTGAGGAAAACTGGAAAAAACCTCATTCAGGGAGGACGGTCCTGGGGGGATTCGAACCCCAGACCTCCCGCTCACGAGTCCGCGATTTAACGACTTCGGTCACCCGTGACGGTAGATGGTGAATATTATATACTTTGCTCATGTTGAGAGCTTTGTGTCATTTATTTACCTATGATGTCGGATTGTAATTGGTTGCAATAACGTCGAGTTAATTAAAGAGAGGGCTACCTTTGCTATGTCAAATACCTGAGCCCATTTCCGGGTGGATTGTTCAAGGTGAAGGATTGGTGGGTTATCTGGTGGTGGGCGGCCTAAAACTATTTCTAGTTATCATCCAAAGAACTCAAACGTACCGAATCCACCACTATTTCACTGAAAGCGGGGCCAGGTGTCTTCTACGTTGAGAAACCTATTCCTTGTAATGGGTTAAGGGAGTGGGAAGATCCGATAATTGAAAGCAACATTAAGAAATTGACATTCTCTGTATACTTTTGGTTCATACATTTCATCCCGTTGGTATTTCATTTATTCCTTTTCGAGTGATACATTCCTGTTATGAAGAAAGAGTAAATAGCTTTGCAAAAAGTTTTCTTTCCCCTTTTATATACCTATGTCATCTTCATTCCTTGAGTTACTTGGCTATTAGTCTCATTATTAGGATCAAACCTTCAGACCGTAAAGTGATTCTGCATTTTCGCGAAAAATGATCATCAGTGCTATTAGCTGTAACTTAAGTTCCATTCAGCGTTAATTCTACCTTGAAAGTAAATATGTGGCTTGCTTTCACATAAATTTTGAAAGAAATTTCCAAAAGAAACAAATGCTCAGGGGCAAGTAGAGATAATATTTTAGTCGTGATTAGCAAAAGTGTTTCTATGACGAAAAAAATGAAAATGTGCATAAAATAAAGAAATTAGATAAATTAAAGAAATTGAAACGTTATGAGGAATCTGAAGAATATGATATATTTTGAACAATCTATATACAGGCGGAAAATGCACTAATAACAATCAAAAACTAATATTTTGGGCAGTTTAGGGTGCTAAGCTAGCTTGTAGAAATAATCTAAAGATCTCTTCATTCTTAAGTAACTTAAACAATAGGTCCGTAGAATCACCTAAAATTACCAAAACGAACATTTCTAAAATAAAAGGTGCTATTATTGCTCTGTTTTCATCAAATTAAAGTTCAAATATTAGTGTAGCTAATTCAATGATTCCAAAGTTTCAAGATTTTAAAGTTTATTTATAGCACAAAGTTTTTTTTTCCTAATGAAACAACGACTATTGACTTCAAGGGGAAATAATAAATTAAATTGGAATGCACCCCCTCCTCTTTTTGCACGATTCTAGTCCAAGTTATTTACGAGATATTGTTATTAGTAAAGTTCGTACTTTCAACATCAGAAAATTCCTTATGTCATCTAAAGAAAGCAATATATTCCGCTCGATTTTTTGGCAAACCCAGTATATATTTCCCTTAATATCAACAATTTAGAGTAATTATCAACAATAAGTTTCATTTTATTGAAATGGATCTAACATTCCAAGACTCAATCATATTAAACTTATAAAGAGCTGTTTACCCATTTAACTGATTAGGTACTGGACTGGAAATGCACCGTATACTCCTGCCTACCGCGACCGTGTATATACGTTTTAATTTATATTTGTATTTATTTTAAACGGCGTACAGTGCGACGTCTCTTTCAATATGCCATAGAAGTAGGACGTGCTGGGAAGATGGTATTGTTTACTAAAACTCAATAAGTCGACATGATTCTAGTTATGTTAGGTGTAGGAAGAATACCATGTTTTCTTATAATGTGTAGAAGGAGAGATATCTAGTTAGAAATCTATAATAAACTGCAGTCTATATTGATAATATCCCAAAATATTAGTCAAATGCAAACAGTCATGTACCGTCCTTAGCTAACAATCGGTGGAATGCATTGCTTTTATGGAATTCCCTAAAAGGGATCTGAAAGTCCAAGCCCACTCTAAATCAAAGTTCATCCGGATTTACTTTCTTGAAAGCAATATGTATTGACCCATTGGAAAAACATATGACTCTCTGTTAGAAATACTCTTTCCCTTAATTGTTGAATTCTTTGTATGGGCTACATTAATAAGAATGACCTTCAATTTGGTGAAAACAACACATTAGTTGCACCTCTCGTTTCAGAGATATCCGTGATGGTAGTTTTAGGTGATTCACTTTGTGTATTTATATAAGTGGTAACTTACTTGGAATTACTCGAGAGTGATAATAATAGAATATGTGTAAAATACAGCAATATTAACTACCGAGTTCATATTTCCAACACAAAATATCTATAAACATATGACAAAACAGGCATAAGGTCTAAGCTCTCGTATTGATCATATTAAAGCAAAATGTAAAAGAATTTACATAAATATTTGGAAGCAAATGATGCAACTGGAAATATTATTTACCCTGTACCCAAGTAGTAAAGCCAGGAAAATTAAGCGAGAGACTGTAGGTCAAAAGGTTGGAATAGAATTGGAACAAAGTATACATGACATGCTTGCTTCAGTATGAAAATATTGAGAGTACCAGAATAAAGTAGATGTAGCATTTATGTGTAGGGGAAACACATTGCCGAGGAACTCTATTCACATATTGCACAGATGAGACACTAAGTAGCAAAGGAAGACTAAAACTAGACAACATGACACACTTAACTGTGAATGGATGGAAGGACAGAAAAGAAATAACTTACTTAGGTTCGAAATCGAGAAGAATATAAAAAATTACGAGACAAACAACATTGATTATTAGAAAATGTAAAAAGAAAGCTAAAATGAACTATGTTCTAAAAGTAAACACCGTCTTGAGCGTAATAAACTACTTTTAATATAAAAAACAACCAGAAAGAAGGAATTCAGAGTGTATCATTATCGATAGAAAACGGATAACATAATTTAGGAATATTTTGATTGAGGAAAAGAGAAAATATTCCGAGAAAAGAGCAGTACAACAAAATGCTACAGAACTCTCATTTAGAGGGAGAAGTGAGAGCATGCAATTTTAAGGAAAATATGGTGGTGTTTCCTTGCATTATGGGAACACACTACTACAGGAAAAATACCTATTAAAAAGATAATACCTCCAAAAGCTGGTTAATATAACCTATATATTAAATATAGGGATTATGAAATATGAGTTATGGACTGACAATGCTGATTGACAAAAATAACTGCAAGAATCAATAATATTAGACAGGGTTTACTGCGGAATGTGTTATATATTCGTCAGTGCATGACCAAAAATTAATATTAGACCGTAATAAAAGTATTGATAGCATCAGTATTGTAAACCAAATGTGTGCAATTATAATATGACCAAAACAAGGCGTTGCACCATGGTCACTTTCTATTTCATAATAAGAATCCTGGCAGTAACAATCAAATAAACATGATTGAAAATGCACCTACCGCAAAGTCAATACACAGTTAATTAAATAGAGATTTGAAAAGTGATCTTGTGCGAAATATTTTTCGTCCAGACAAAAATAGTTATCGTTTCCATATTAGTCTAACTATGGATAACATCAGCGGTACTCGGAAAAGTTGAATTCGAGGCAGGAGGAATGTGTTTTCTCTTACCAAGTTTCCAGCGAACGCAGTGCACATTACGTATTTCTTACCTAGTCCCCGTTTATAATTATAATACGGAAAGTGCCACAAGAACATACCAACTCCTTCAACGATTAGCTGAACCACGTATTGTATTACACGTAAACGAACAAGAAAAATCTATCAAGCTTAGGAAATAAATATGTCACATAGAAAGAGCTAAAATATTAAAAAAAAAAAAAAAGGTAAATTAAAATAAGTTAAGAGATCAAAAGGGGATGACAAGTACGACCATCTTGGACAGCCGTCCTTACAACACCATTAAGCTTCATGCACGAAAATAACCGCCACAGGTGGCCGAGGTCGTTAAGGCGCGAACTTGTGAGCGGGAGGTCTGGGGTTCGAATCCCGCCAGGACCATCCTCCCTGACTGAGGTTTTTCCAGTCCTCATAACTGGCAAATGCCGAGGAGGTACCCTAAAATTAGGCCTGGAACATTTCCTTCCTTAAAAATAAATTGTTTCCCAATTTATCATTTCATTTTGTGTATCATCAGTGTCCACCATCGGTGGAGCCTCAGTAGTAAAAACAAGCGTTAAGCACTATTAAAAAAATTACACATAAATTACTTTCTTATGAAAGCATATATTTAACTGCAGCTTACTAAATATAACATGGTTGATAATTTACGTTTGATAACAAGACCTTATGCAGTAGTTGACTTAGATATACCAAGCCTCAGGAATCGGAACATTCATTTTTGCCTTTAGTATATTTCTATAAGTGCTGTTGAAGGATCTAAATTATGGCTTGACATTGATTCCATGTTATTATTATTATTATTATTATTATTATTATGTCATAATATTATACAACATTCGACATAATAATAGCAAATCTATTATTGTACGTGAAACACAAACTAACCTAATGATTAAATCACTGTAAAAATGTTCTGACATTAATTATTGGAAAGTGTTCAGGTGTAATAAAAATTAAATATTAAAATGTAACACATATAACACGCAATATTTCGGATAAGTGTCATTTTTCAAATGCTTTCCGCATAAGAAGTATATTATCGGACAATGTCTCGGGTTAAAGTAGCTTCATTTATTCGTATATGGATATTAATGAAATAAAAATATTATTATCCGCAAAATTTTGAAAAAAAATGTATTAGTAAACGTGGAATGCGATGTATTACTGAAATTAAAACATATACCATTTTAAATACAAAAATAAGTGCGTAAATAATGTTGTCACTGGAATCGAAATAAGATATATAGTTGGATAAAAATAAAAAAAAGGGTGTAGGTTATGGTATATAAGTAGTTTTGATTAATTTGATATTAATTGAAAACGAGTTAACATAACTAATGATTAAAAACCTTTCGAATACTGTAGGTTCCTCTTTGCTTTAAACGCACTGCAGGAAGCCATGCTGCAAGTATTTAGCCCTTAGATAGAAGCAAATAAATATGGCAACGCAAAATGCTTTACGGTGAGCAAACATTACTGAATATTAAAATTATGATATGCAGAGCAATGACGGAAAAAATTAACGAACGGGGGGTATAGATGAGTTATTTTAAAAAATAAGCTTTTAAATAATTCCATTTCAGTAGGGCCTGTGTAACCGTTAACACATGACACACAATGAAAGCAGCATTAAAAATAGCATAATTTAAGTTGGGCGCGAGATAATGTAGGTAAACATATGACATAAAAAAGTCCTACACATGGATGGTAGCCACAGCTCATTACAACTGAATAAAATGCTGATGGAATATTTTGTCAGCGTCATTTGCATTCTGCATGGGAGTCAACAGGGGAAAAAAAGCTGCGTTGCTTATTTTTAATGTTTTCTGCCTCCGGGCGAAACGAAAACACAGCGGAACAGATGTTTTCAGTTATCAGTCGACAATATTTTAAAATGCATGGAAAAAGTCATTTCATTTGGGATAAAAATCAGAGAGTAGAAAACCTACATGCAGTGAGAGAATTTTCAGACTGTGGAACGTGACGTTGCTAATTAACAGAAACGTGTAGCAGAATTTGGTACCGTACAAATGGCAAGATCCAGTGATAGCTATGAACATTTTTACATTCAAATCTTTGTTTTTGTGGTGGACTTTCTTGTTCAGTATATTCTATCCATTTATTACAAACATATTTACCTACTTTTATCACTAATGCTGTTCTAACAATAAAAAAAAAAACTTTCTTGCTGTGTCGCGTAGTTCTCTGGCACCTGTGGGTTACCCTTGTATTTGAATCAGCTGAATATTTGCCACTAATGTTTCTGGACATCTTTCTCCATTAAATACTTTATTAAATGATATCTCGCGTGGAAATGAATGCCCCTGAAGTGAACGGGACATGCATTCCTGTACTTTTGTATGCCGACGACCTAATTCTTTCATTTCTAACAAGAAATTGTTTTCAGAAAGACATTCACGTCCTGGAAGATTATTGCGTGAAATTAGGTATAGTGGCAAATGTTAACAAAGCCCAAACAAATGCTTTTAAAAATGTCTGTGTATGGCAGAGATAAGAAATCTACAGCAGACCAGAAATACAAAATGGAAACATTTTTGTTATTTGGGAGTAGCCTTAATATGAGTGGGAAATGGAACAAGCGTTCATCTGTTATTAATAATTATTTTAATAGTATTTAAATCCCATTTTAATACTGAGGCGGTAGACACTGATGATCTCTGAAATAAAATGATAAATCGGAAAAGAATGTTTTTAAAGGAAGAAAACGCTCCTTAGTTTAGCTTACCTTCCCGGCATTTGCCATTAATTTATTAATTATGAAGTACGAGGTAAACTACATGAGTTATTATGTTACTATGTGTTCTGATTCGATGTACAGTAGATAACCAGAGAGGATGCACAATGCTATGATTAAGTCTATTCTGTTATATGTACGAGCAATAAGAGGCTGGGGGGAGAGCTGAAAAGTAAATAAAATTCAAGTTTATGTTTGGAAAGGGGTTCTCGGACTCGCCAAAATAACATAAAACTGTGGGGGTCATGAGGGAAGTGGGTTGCTATGAAGATACAGTTAACAGTAAAACAAGGACGGTGAAATACTGTCTTCGACTAATACAAGGAGACGAATCCACACTTCGCGCTTAATGCTATAGACACCAGATACAAAATATAACACCAACGTTTTGGGCTGCAGATTTGGAGAGAGGATTCAGAGGTAATGGCTTGCGTTCAATAAGGCAATGAAAATAATAAAATAAGGCAAGAAAAGGTTAGAGGTTATCAGCAGGAAGGAAATCGAGGCTGAATGTAACCCAAAAGTCTCCTTGAGCCTATCGAATGAAATTAAAGTAACTTGGTGTAATGAAGAACAGGAAGAAAGGCAAGATCAGAAATGGCCGGGTTAGGACTGAAAGGCTTATAGATAACGAATAGTTCTGGTAGGAGAATCGGTCCATTTTGTGGAGGGGATGAGGAATGGAACACATTCTGGCCGAATGTACCCATTGGGAAACCCGAGAAAAACACTCTTTCCAGAAAAAATGTTAAGGTATTTAAAGATCGATTGGCATATTGGGACCTGTTTACCGATTACACTAATTGGTTGACAATCGATATTTTCCCAGCCAAAGCATGCGAAACTGAAAGCAATTTGTTTTCAGGTTAGAACGCAATAACTAGTGTAATTGTAAATAATATGCAAGTTGTTTTCACTCATATATTTGTAAATATCGTTCTTCCCATTTTAATTTTTATTTTCTCTATATTTTAAATAGTTTTCCTCTTTCTAATTGTTTCTCATACTTAAGGTATGTATGGTCTACGACTCATGCACATAATATATTTGTAACATTTTATAACAATAAATATATACCTGCTATCTATTACTTAAACTTTAAAGACGATTAAAAAACAATCACATCTCTTGCTTTCCATCGTTACCCTGACAAAATGGATAGTTATTATTGCTGTTTGAATTAGGACAGAATAAAAATAATTCAGTTAGTTATAGGACGAAAACATAATCCATTTTGAGTAATATTAATATTTTAATATTATAGCCAGATTCAGCAACCTGACTAATCATTTACATTCTGTCCTTTATTGTAGAGTACAGGTTTTGAAACAATTCATTACCAAAACACAACTGTTACATTAACATTAAATGATCAATAGTTTTTATAATTTTATTTTGTACAAATTCAAGCAATAATAATTATTTTTCAGGTTGCTAGGTAATGCTGCACAACAAAAAATGCGATAACAGCTATCTTTAAAATTTAAGTATCATAAGATGTGTCAATAGAAATAAAAATGATTCGTCGAGTTTGTTAACCATCAAAATTTAACCATAAAAGGTGGAGTTAACTTAAAGCAAAAATTTGAAAGAAAGTACAAAATCGCTCTAGCGGCCGCAATTTTTTTTAATCAACGAAACTGCATATATGCAATTAAAATAAATTAATAAAATGTTTTCCGAAAATCATTGCAATTATACCATTAGAAGTAGAGATTTACTTGAAAACCAATTTTTAAAAATCGCTCCAGCGGCACCAATTTTTTTTTCGCAACGAAAACTCGGTATATACCATTTAAATAAAATGAAAAAAATAGTTTTTGAAAATCAATGTAATCCGAGCATTAGTATTGGGGGTATACCTGAAAACCGAAGTTTTAAAAATTGGGGTTTAGCGAAATTAAAACTTTTTTTTGCTCTTTCTTTTTGAAGGAAAGTCGGTATATGTCATTGAAATAAAATAAGAAAAATAGTTACTGAAAAATCAGTGAAATCAGATTATGGGTAGTGCGGTTTACCTGAAACCGAAGATTTATAACATTCTCTAGCAGCACCCATATTACAACAGGTCGATGGAGCGCACTCAGTTGCCGACTGCCGGGGTCACTATCTTGAGAAAGTAAGATTTCGGTAAACAGAGGGCACGATATTTACACTAAACTCAATTATCCTTATAATATTATCGTTTTCATTGCAAATGATGGCCAAAATAAGCACCATAGCATATACACGTGTTACGTACCATGTCTAAAATTGTCAACAACGGAGAGAAGGAGATGTCTAACCTATAGAAGGGTTTGTTTTAATATGAAAATATTTGAACAGTATTCAACGTTAAGGACAGACTAGTTGTGTTTTTTACCCCATTTTTACAACTGAGGTACCACAGGCGATGTACACTGATGATACATGAGATGAAATGATAAATTGGGAAAGGATATTTTTTTAAGGAAGGAAATGTTCCAGGCTTAAGTTTAGGGTACCCCCCTCCCGGTATTTGCCATTTATGAGCATTGAGGAAAACTGAAAAAAAAAAAGAAAAAAAAAACAGTCAGGGAGGACGGTCCTGGCGGAATTCGAACCACACACCTCCCGCTCACGAGTCCGCGCCTTAACGACCTCGGCCACCCATGGTAGTTGTTAAGGACAAAGAAAATAAAGAAAATCCATAGGCGGTTTCTTCATGCAGCCAATAGAGGCTGCTATTGAAGGATAGCTTTCAGTTTCAACGTTAGTATGTATATATTATATATATAATATTTTATTCACACATTTAGGCTTAAAACATGAGAATGTTTGCTACATGAGACTATGAGATACTTCCCCTTCTGCCCTCTGGATATCTCTATTAGCTTACGGTTGCAGCATCTGGATCCGTAAAAGAGAATTCGGAAGGGAAAAAATTCAACGCTAGGGAAGGAATAGTCCCAAGAGATATCGACATCCATCTAAAGACGGAATCAGAATCGTCCTGAGTACGAGAAATAGTATTAGGGAAGACGGCGAATATTTGGAAAATTGCCTTAAATTTTATACGTTCTATATAAAGTCCAAACAAAATGCATATATCATATACACAGTAAGTAATAGAACTTCACCAACAAACTTTCAGAAATAATCTGATTATTTTTTATTAAGGAACAAAAGTGTTCAAGGACACTTCCTCATGAGTCGGCTTTAGAAGCAAACTCCGCGTCTTGCATGAAGTGTACGCCTTAAGTCTTTCTTACACCGATATAACAGTTTTTGTTTGTTGGTCTTCTTGTTGTACATTCGGTTCCTCTTATCGACTCTACCACATTACACCTTCTTCCTTTACACACTGCAGTCGTTAGTAAGTTTTTTGTTCTGTGTTAAGACAGAATACACTTCTGGACCTCATCGACGATGTACTCGTATCACTTGCTGTATGCAGGAATGTGTGCTTTCAGCATAATGGAATCCTCCTTCACTTCAGCACAGAATTCGAGAAGAACAACACCTGTTTTGTAGACAACGCGATCCCCGATTTAACATCCTTTGATTGTTTTCTTGGGGGCACGTTAATAGTATCATATGCATACACCGGAACGGAACTGAATAATCGAATAAAAGTTAAACTGTGGAAAACCATCTTTGTACTAAATTTGTCAGTCATGGATGGAAAATTGAATTTAATTTCTGCAAAAAGTTTTATTGGAGGTCTGACTTTTCGGATGCAGAGAACATTAATGAGTGCCAGCGAATCCTAGACCAAAAGGTGACCTTTCCTGCCTCAAATTTCGTCTGTGAGATCCTGTTACACACTGGATAAAGTCCAAATTGATTATAAGTACCACGCATTTGAATATTATAGTTATTATTAGGGAACGAAGTCTGAACACCAAAACATGACCTATATTCGAATATAGGTTTAAGAAATGCTGGCCGTAGAATTCCTTCAGTCGTTTACTGATATACCTTTTCGTCATAGAAAACGAAATACATCACGTGAAGAGAGCTTTGACTTGATGTAAACAATGCGATATGTATAACTTCATGTGTTTGGTGTCGCTAGTAATTGTATAGTTATACCGTAGATCTCCATGGGAATTATTTCTTCAAAAAATATATAAAAGCTAACTTTATTTTTCGCCATTTCCAGCAGTCAACCAGCTTTATTTCAATAGCACGGAAGTATTTAGCCAAATTACAACCGCACGCTATAGTCATTTTCAAAAACCACCGCACTTCAGTCATGACAGATGGCAGCCAATTTATTATGAGGTTGGGTCTATATGGATTAGCAAACTGCCCCAGTTCACCTTGATCATGACATGCTCCTATGACTACATTATAGCGATATAAACAATTTATTTGAGTTGTATATTTTCCTATGGACATTTACAATGAAGAGTTTATATATAAGCGACTATCTTTCATAATATCTTATTTCATGTTATGGACTGCATTCGCGTAATGACAATCAAGTAACACTGAAAAAGGGGTCGTATTTACAAATCCTCCTCTCTTATATAAGTAACTATACCAGATCAAATACTGAGTAGCTGGAAAAGGTCTCTTTTTCGTATTCTTCAGTGTATATTAAGTATCTTAAATTGTTTTCGTCTTCGTTGACTAGAAGAAAATTGCTATTTGCTGGTTTGCAATTGAAGTTATCTTAGATGATGGTATTTTGTGTAGCTTCATTTACATAATTTCTATGATGTTGCATTATATTTTAAATATATTACAGAACAACAGCTACGTATACATGCGCTTATGAGGAAATAGGTATCACATTCAAGAAATAAATAAATCGGTATATAATTATAATAAACATTACAGAAATGCTATACAGGTTTTCAAAACTTGTGTTAGGGAAAACTGTTAGTAATATTTCCTCAATTATTTCGGTTTTTTTTAAGTGTTTAACGCCCGTTTTTACTACTGAGGCACTACAGGCGGTGGACACTGATGATTCATGAGATTTTTTTTTGAGTAGTGTTTAACGCCCGTTTTCACTACTGAGGCACCACAGACGGTAAACACTGATGATACATGAGATGAAATGATATATTGGGAAAGGATAATTTTTAAGGAAGGAAGCGTTCCACGTCTAAGTTTAGAGTACCTCCCCGGCATTTGCAATTTATGAGGACTGAGGAAAACGTGAAAAAAAAAAAAAAACCACAGTCAAGGAGAACGGTCTTGGCGGGATTCGAACCCCAGATCTCCCGCTCAAGAGTTCGCGCCCTAATGACCTCGGTCACCCTTGGCGGTCAATTCTTTCGTAATTTGATACTAATTCAAATATGGCTTTTTCTTCTAACATGCAAAGCTATTTCACAAAGTGAATCAGAAAATATGGGAAAAGGAAATTTAAACATGTACTTGTAAAATAAATTGATAAAAGGCCTTGCGGTGCAGAAAGTCTTGCCGATTTGAGGTTATGATAAAGTGTTGGCTAATTTTTAGATTGGATCAATTTATTACAAGAATAATGCAAAATAAACGCATACTTTCTTACCATTAACCTATTGTAGAAGTATGTATAACAACTAGAGAAATCTACCCCTTTAAGGCAGAAGACGGAAAAAGTAAACTTCTGCAGAAATTAAACTGTTATAAATCTATAATGCACATATGAAATTTGTGTAAGGAAGAACACCTAGTTAAATAGAATTCTTGGTATATTTAAACAAATGACAAATAATAGGTAAATATACGCGTTTTGCACATTTGCATACTTGCTAGTTACCATAATTGTTAGTCGTTTTATTTCTGAAAATATTACATTGTGAATAAGTTAATAAAATGTTTTGTAACATAGCAGGCTATCAGCTTTTTACAATGTTGAATTTATTGCTGATTTGACCGGTGATCTTCTTGAGACATTTGCATTTAAGAACTGAATACTGTGGTCTGTAGTGATGAATGAAATACATTTATGAAGGCGCAAATGAGCTTGGAGTCTTTGGTGCCTTAAAGTTATCTGGCTTTAACTTCTCAGGGTAAGGAAAAACTCCGAAAGAACTATTACCTAGACAGCTTGACCTGTTCGGGATTCAAGCACAGGATACTCCGAATTGGTAGTCGCAAACACTACTATTAGACTACGGAGGCGGTCAAAACTAGTGACTTTTTTCTGATGAAATATTGAAATAAACGGTAATAAATGTTCTGAATAAATTAAAGTAATGGTCAACGACGATATCAAGAATTTACCAGTCCAGAAGAACAACTTCCGGGTAAACCAAGGATTACAATTGTTACACAAGAGAGGTTTCTGTGTCTAAGGGCTATGAGAGAAAGAGATCAAATGCTCCCATGATAAGAAGTGCATTGCAGAGTATTGACAATTCAACTATTTTGAAACACACAGTCAGAAATTAATTGCACGAAAGAATATTTCATTTTAGTCCTAAATTAAGATATTCAGCGTTCGGTGTGAAAATCCGGCAAATCGTATTTTATGGAGTCGGAAGGACGTCAATGGAAAAGACAAAATTACCGAAATTTTATAGTTGAAGTAAAAGCTTCAACTATTGGGATAAAAAGAATACAGTGAATTACTCTGAAATCTAGGGACATCTGTAGCTTTCCAAAGGGAGACAAAATTCCATATAAAATCTTATTTGTATACATTTTACAAGTAAAGAATCACACATTCGTTCGCCAACACAAGCTCAATATTCAGTCATAAGGAACTACAGCACATAAATAATTGACTTTGTTTATTACATTCCTATTTGATCGATTTTACTTACTACTTATAGTTATTTTCAATGCAACATTCTTTGTAAATTATTGTAAGGTATCCACTACAGATCTAGGATAACGTAAGTTGTTAAAATATGTGCTTTTAAATTTTAATTTTGTAAATTTATACATATTACATATTTTCAAAAATATTTTTTTTTAAATTTGGCCCTATCCTTCTATCAATTATTTATTATAACTGCTTTCTTCCTAAATTGTAAATTTAAACGATTTTAACCAATGTTCATAACAAAGATCAAGTTTATAAAAAAACTAAGAAAAGAAATTGAGAAGCAAACTAGATGGTAAACTTGTTTCTATTTCTATTTTTCTGTTTGAGGTTGTATCATTATACAAAAAATATTTAACATTAATAAACAAATATTAATAATGGTATTAAATAATAGTTTTACTTGAAATCAGAACTTAATTCTGTACAAAACCACAATTTCTTTTAGAAACACTAAAATTTTATTGAATGGGAGGTTGAAATCATTCCCAGCAACATTCTCCATAATCCGGCAGCATTCTGTCAGCGCCAGAGAGTACGGTAGGTTGAATAAAGTTATGGAACAAAAACAAACAAACAAAACGTACACTGGAACTCTTATATAGGTGGCTTCAATTGTCTTGATAGCCCTGAACACTTTTATTATTGTTTAATAAGGGGATTGTTGGCGGTAAAATATTTTTATTAAAAATATTAAGGGTTTTATAGAATATATTTTACTTTAATTATCATAGCAAATGTAAAATTAGACAATTTTGATGAGCTTTGATGATTGGGTGGTGCTGGTGAACGTGATTTCCTTTGCAACGTATTAGGCTTCTCGTGTAACTGGAAAGGATATTTCTGCTAATAGCAATTGTAACAAAATGAACCATTTCTGATAAATTTAAGAGAAACTTTTTACAATCTTCAGTTTCATTCAATGATTTACAGAAATGCCATGACACATATTTTATAAATATATATTTAGCGTAAACATGATTGAGATTTCGTTGGTTTGTAAACTTAATTTCCGTTATAATTCAATACAGTATACAATAATAATTCCATAACAACCGAGAGAGCAGATCAAAGGGAATATGTTTACACGCACAGCTTTTCAAAGCTGGATTATAAATTAAAGCTTAATGCTGTTAAGGAACTGTATCCTTTTTCATTGTACCGTAATTTAGTGGGAGTTAGAATACAATAAACACATAATAAATAACTAGCTTGAGAAACACTAAACAGGATATACGAAACATTTGTCACACCAATTAACCACTTAAAATTCCACCAGATTTAGGGTTTTAGACCGTAAAACACCACAAAAAGAACTCTTTCAATGAAAACAGGGTTTGCAGTGAAGTAATAAGTAAAGATCGTTCCTAATAGCCAAAGATGTTAAGCGGTAACATCTTCCGCCGTATATGGGTATACAGCATATAAGAGTATTGTAATTATGTTATTTGAGTTACCGGCCGCCTGAACAGTAAATAATAAGAGTCACTGTATAAGTATTTATACAAATGATAATAATAAGCACTGACGTATGTTATATGTTATGATGTTGAATGATGGCCCTCAGTGGCAATCCAGTGCCGGCACCTGCGTAAGAAAGTTCTGCATTTTACCTAAATTTTCTTCCGTAAAAACACGGCGGTTCGAAACACGTTTCTTGTCATTGAGAGGGTCTGTCCCTCGTAACTTTTAACAAATTGGCGAACACAGGGAGCACAATTGCCAGGATATTTTTCTTGCGAATCGCCTCACACTTTTCTGCAAGAATCCGTTTTCACGTATGTATCTTAATAAATGCTAATTCTTCAAGAGAGCATTTATGTTATGGTTTAGCTAACGGAGTATTCATGTAGTGGCATAACTAACGATGAATAATTAACACAGAATTCGCTGGTAAAATCTCTTCTCAAATTAACTACAAGCTGGTACCTGCACTTGCAGTATACGGCCTCGCTAACCAGTTTCTCCCGGTATTTAGCAGCGTCCTGCCGGCCTGTAACTCAAATATAAGCTCCATACTCAATATGTACAGTCGAAGGAATACATGAATAAAGCAGTACAACCCTCTTCAAACAACAGAACCTGCAGGTACTGCAGAACATTGCGGTTTTTAAATACTGATACAGCTTTAACAAATTTTAACAAGATGTGTTCAAATCTTACAAACATCTTTCAATTTCACTCTGTTTCTGTCTTCTCATTGTTTCTTGTACCCATCCCAAACTACTAGTAAAAAAATGTATGGTAGTTAGATAAGGCTTAGTTAACACGCACCTTCAACGATGAAAAACACTATTGAAAATTCCGCAATATAATAGACTCGTCCAGTGACCGTTGTTCCACGTCATCGCATTTCAGTTGTTGTGACTCGAATGTCATTTGATCAACAACGTGCAAAATCGCACTGTGTGTATTTCTCGTTCATAAATTAGTCAAAAAGTTCATTTTAAACATGCTAGATGGCATTTTGTTGCATCCAGAAAAAGTTACAGACAACAAGAGACCTTCTCACTCAACAGGATTGCTAGCGCTACCATGGAAAGTATTACAAAGAGTTTTGTAGGAGACCTACCCTCCACAATTCATGTGTCAAAGAGAAAAAATAAAGGCAAAACTATGTGCTTACCATATGTCATATATTCAAGAATAGTTGGCCCCATGCCTCCCGATCTAACGATTTTCTTTGCAGCATTGAATTAAAAATATACAAAAAAAAGAAAAAAAGAAAAAAAGAAACCCCATACGATCGAACAATTCAGTGAAACTGTACTCTTATGCCAAGAGATTGAAGCTATTGACGCCATTACTTTGGAAGAAATATTGCAGACTTTGGAGAAACGAATATTAGTGTGTTGGATGGGGGAAGAGATTTTCACCTGTGATTGTAAGCGGGTCCTGCTTAGTATCGTTAGTATGTGCACACAAGTTTTTTTTAACCATATGTAAATAACAAACCTTTGTGTACAAATAGTTTGGCACCTTTAGCGACAGAATCGCCCGTATATTGATTAGCATCGTGCAAATGTTTATGCATCAATAGAATTCTTGTTGTTCTTTTAATTGCTCCAGAATACCTATGTAATCTCATTTTCCTACAAGTTTATTGTTTTATTTTTCATAATCTCCAAGATTCACCCCCATACAGTGTTTTTTAACAGTCAATGAATGATGTATAAAACTTTTTGATTTAATTAGTTTTTAAATGCGTTTTTCATTCGCGCACAAATACTTCAATGCAATCGTTTAATAGGTATATATTTATTGTTTTATGTTTAAATTTATGAATCAACTTATGGTTTATTGCTGTGCTTACAATTTTCATAGTTTAAAACTAAGAATTTAGATGATGAGCAAATTCAGGCGATTTATAACAATTGTTATTTCATACAGTACAATATCGTAGTATTAATATATAATATAAAGTTTCTTGTAATTTCTGTTATTCTTTGTCCTGTTAATATTCTATGCGGTGCGACATGGACTCCTCTTTTTTTAGAAAATAAAGTTCCTTCTCTTGACCGTTGTTTTCCATTTTCATAACAATTACGTGCTCATTAAATTTTAAAATTTCGAGTTCATATACAATAGCTGCATGTGTTTTGCAATGTGCTGTCTATGTCTGTTCTATTCGGTAGTTTTTATCTTTACCTTATAGATTTATTTTATAGAAAAATATTAAATGTAACCTTGGTATTTTGCTTTGGCATACCTTAATGGTTTTCCAAATAAAAAGGTACAGCTAGTGAAAACGAAACATAGAATACGCACAGCACAATTAACTTACTAACATACCTATAAAATTCATTCATTCACTCAGCTACTCAGGCTAAAACTAGTCACCGGGTCACAACAGTCAGTACGTTTTCTAAACTCGCCCCAAAATAGCTTCCACCTATTGACAGATATCTTGACAGATAACTTTTGTAGATAAGAAACGGATTTCTATACTTCCCATATAAACGTACTAAACAATTAAAACCACTGAGGTTTTAGTAGTCAAATAGCAGTTTGATATATTTTATAAGTGTCTGTGTAAAATGAATCAATGGTGTTTAATGCCTGTTTTTGCTAAAGAGGCACCACAGGCGATGGACACTGATGATACATGAGATGAAACGATAAATTGGGAAAAGATTTATTTTTAAGGAAGGAATCGTTCCATCCTAAGTTTAGCGTACCTTCCCGGCATTTGTCATTTATGACGACTGAGGAAAAACTGGAAAAAAAGACCTCAGTCAGGAAGGATGGTCCTGGCGGGATTCGAACCCTAGACCTTCCGCTCACGACTTCGCGCCTTAACGACCTCGGCCACCCGTACTGTACGCATCTGTGTAAGGGTGATATAAATTTGTAATTGTTCATATGCTTCATATATATGGTCTATGTTTCATTTGAACGACCCTTATAATTACGTATATGCATCTTTTCCAGGTCTGTGCAAGAATATTTTTCACTGTCGGTTCTTTTATTTGGATTTATTGGTCACATGCAGTTGCCCAGCAGGTGTATTTTCAAATTAATTACAACACAAAACTCGCAACATTAAAAGAGCTACAAACAATACAGTAACTGCTTCACAAAAGAGAGTATAGTTGGTGACGGTCAACGCTAAGAAGCATTGGCGCGCACATACACACAGTATATGTGTTATGGATGTGAAATGTGTTCTATTACCTTGTTATGGCCGTTGATTCCTCCGGGAGAGACCGCACACAAGTTGCGCCAGAGGCAAGAACCCGTCACACATCCCTTGTAACTGATGACTACCACAACCATCACTAATATAATAGCAACGATAAAAATAATATCGGGCAAACTAGAGCATCGAGCGTGCATGTTTAAAGGCCCCCTCCGGCCTTGCACATCAGTATTGGCAGAAGCATGTTACATGCAGTAAGGCCCCCGGAGCCTGTCCGTCACGGCCACTTGTCAACTCCACAATAGGCCTCCCCCCCTCTGCACTCTACTACTACTCGATGACAATATTTGGCACCCGATCATTTCTCGTTTGACTGCACCACATAGAGGTGGAGATTCCACAACAAAGGCACATTATCGCATTCAGTACAGCGAGATTAACTTTTTTAATAAACGGAGCAACTGGAATTGTTGTATTGCCGCTGGTGAACTCTGTGGGCAGAAGTGGCTCAAGTACGCGCATAATGTCAACTGTCAATGGTGAACAAAGGCTTTAAGATTTTAGTTAAACGGGTTGGGATATGAAGCTGACAAATCATAATGCAAGGACCTTTATTTAACCATATTTTAATTACATATGCTTTCATTTGGATGGTATATTATAAAAATGGAATGCTGAGACTAATAACGTTCATAAACTTAGACACCTAGTACACGAATTTCATATTATGTTATTCGATGAATAAGTAATTTCTTTAATGAAGGGAATTACAACGTATTAATGACATTTCGATTTCAATATATTCAACAAGAAGACTACTAGCTTTCGTTGGAAAATATCCCGTTAGAAGTAAAAACTTATTTTAAAATTATGTCCGCTAACAAATATTTAATTAATTATTTAGGTATGCAGAGAAATATATATATATATATATATATATATATATATATATATATATAGACCAAAGTAAACGATAACCCAAATTTATTTAAAAGAGACTTTGGAAACTAGACAAGAAAAGGCATACAAATAAAGTTTACAGTGATGGCATTATGAGTTATCCTTTATGACAGTGAAATCTGAAAAATAAACAAGAGATTAAGGCAATAGGATCATGATCGTTGAATTAAGAATAGAAATAAAGTATAAGGTGTAGTACAAAATTAACTATATATAAAAGAAAAAATAAAATTAAAGTAACACTATTACCAGTGTAACAAATTAACAGTAATTATAAAAGCAGAGAAGGATAAAACATTAACAACAAGTCACACTTCAAATCGCTATATTTCAAGAGACAAGTCTTCTTGCCATAGAAGAACTCTAGTAGTTCGAAATATAGCGATTTCAAGTGTGACTTTCTCTTAGTGTTTTATCCTTTTCTGTTTTTATAATTACTATAAGTTTATATATATGGGGAGAGAGAGAGGAAGAGAACTGATTGGAGCATATATGCAGAATGCCAGAAGAAAGGTTCCAAAATTTTCTTCCAAACTACCAACCTGTGAGATGGCTAGATGCTGGCCAATGAAAAGTGTGAGGGCAAAACAAACATTTTAAAATAGTTTTTAATGCTCGTTTTTAGTGCTGAGACATCACCGGGTGTGAACACTGATGATGCATGAGATAAAATGGTAAATTGGAAAAATATTTTATTTTTAAGAAAGAAAGGTTCATGGCATAAATTTAGGAAACCTCCGCCATTTGCCATTTATATGGACTAAGAAAAATCTGGCCCAATCTTCAGGGAGGTCAGCCCTGGCGGGAATCGAACCCTACACCCCCCGCTCACGAGTTCGCGCCTTAACGACCTCGGCCACCCGTGGTGGTACTGAATAATTACAATGGAGGGTAACACTCCACCACAATCTAAAGTAATATGATGGTTTTCGTAATAAAATTAAGTAAAAGTTCAATAACAACATACATTATATATACATACATACATTATATATACATACATACATTATATATACATACATACATTATATATACATACATACATTATATATACATACATTATATATACATACATACATACATTATATATACATACATACATATATACATTATATATACATACATACATATATATACATTATATATACATACATACATTATACATACATACATATATACATTATATATATACATACATACATACATTATATATACATACATACATTATATATACATATATACATACATATATACATTATATATACATACATACATTATATATACATACATACATACATATATACATACATACATTATACATACATACATATATACATACATTATATATACATACATATATACATTATATATACATATATACATACATACATATATACATTATATATACATACATACATACATTATACATACATACATATATACATACATACATTTTTCAACAAGTTTTATTCAACATTTTTGAGACAATATAGCATATGCAGCCGAAACCTTGATAGTGAGAGGAAGAACTAACTCAAATAACAATTTCCAGGATGAATAATTCGATTTAATAAAAACCTTAAAATAAGTTATACTAAGACAGAACACAAAGCTTGTGTGTAGTTAAAATATTATAAAATGTATTGGGCATAAAAATCTTAATGACACAAATACCTGAATTCCTAGTGAAGAAATGAACATTAATTAATGCTTAAAAGTTTTTAGGAGGTTGGGAGAGGGCAGGGAAGCGGGAGTCCTTAGTTTCCTAGTTACATCATGCGCGGTAAATGAATATTTAATTTGCTCTTAGAGTTGTTTATAAAATTCGTCACCTGTTGAGCCAAAGGCCGAACAAACTCCAATTTTACGTTTGTATTAATTTCGTTCCCAATATTCTTAAAAAAGTTTGTGCATACATGCATGCCATTCTCCACGATACAAACTTAATCTTCAAAATATACGTTTATTAACTTGTTAAGCACAATTATGTATAATATATATTTCATTATGAAAAAACATCTACGTTAATTATTATGGTTTGTTAAATCATTCTGTGCAAATAAAATTTATGTGCAATAATAATATCGAAAAAATGTAACTAAAAAGTAAACAAATATATACTTGTTTAATGATACTGAACAGTCTAGGAACATTAAAATAATGGTTATATATTACAGAAAGACAAAAATGTAATGTCATTTGTTTTGGTTAATCATTAATGATTTGATTTAGAATAATTCAAAAAGTATATATTTGCATGTAGCTGCTATTTCAGATGCTAGCAAATTACTTATAAAGCTCTCGCGATTTCATTATACTGATATCTTGTGGCTGGTTGTTATGAAAATAAAATCGCAACTTTAGTAGTACTATACAATACTCCCGTTAATCGCAGCTCTTGAGTTTCATGGAAGCCAGTGAGTGTATGCTTTCGATTCTGGCCATTCAACTATATGCAAAACTTCCGTTTCTAATCTGAATTATTATCCAGAGCATTGTGCCATCTTTCCACGGACTGCACTGTTCCTATGTCCTGTTCCCTTCCTTCCTCTTCTCAAACTTTGTCCTTTCTTTTGGTTGGTCGAGATTAGTGTGGGAGCATCTACCATGATGACGTCAGAACCTTACCCCGGGCTTACTACGAAAGTGCCTCTGACTATAGGGGGAGGAGTAGAGACTTCAAGAGGTGAAGACATTTTCGTCCAACTACACAAAATAAACAAAATCGTTGCGTCGTCCCTACACCTCACTTACTGACCAGGGCATTTGTGTACATTACATTGGTTGTTCAGGGGTTTTCCTGTTTATAATACATAGGCCTTTCAGGTTAACATATCTGTAATTGCAAGCCAAACGCGTTTGATATTAATGTTTATGTCACTTTCTCGTTGTGCTTTACCATTAAACTTTTGAATTGTGTATATCTACAGCAATTTTCAATTCAATTTTGTTAGATATTGGAAGCTTGATTATTTCTTTGTTACAATAAGTGTAAATATATTTTGCAAAACTTTTCTCACGTGAATGAAATTACCTTTTCCGGCCACATTTATGGTGTCACCCTTAGCGCGTTTTCAAAAGTTTCAATGTGCAGGCATCAATTGGAGTTTGCCGTACAACACCTTGTATTAAAGTTAAAGAAGGAAAAAACTACAGCATATGTTGGCTCAAAAGTTAGGTTTGTGACACGCAAACTTACTCTAAGGTTTCTCTTAGTCTCCAAGGCAAATGTCATATTGGTTTATTTCTTCAAGAACCCTCAAAGTACGAGTTTATACTTGAACAAAGCAATAAAATTAAAGAAATGGTTCAATATGATGATTACGCAATTAATATTTTCTATAAGCAAAACTATGTAAACAGTGGTACACAAAGAAGGAGCAAAAAACTGTCATCTGTTCGGTATTAAGAAAATGAACACATATATAAAGACCCATTAAGAACCAATGTGCTTAGAGCACACAAGAAGTAAAACAGTTTTTCTTTCTCCCCACGTTGTGACTAATGGCAGATTTATATCTTTCGTTTTTAGAGAGATTTGGTTTATATCCAGTTGCCCATGTGAGGTTACCTCTTGCTATGAAACCGTGAATGCTGAAGATAAGATTCTACTTTTCATCATCGAATTTTTCATTCTAAAAACATTTGAAAATATTAGCTTCTCTCTAAAACAGTCTTAACTGCAGTTTCAAGTTCAGTTTTAACTGCGTTTTTAACAGTTCTTCTTTTAAGGTGTTTTAATATTCTACCGTTAAAAACAGGCTGACTTACCATAAATATTTTTCAGTATACTTAGATCTCACAAGTGCATTTGAAAACGCTGCTGTTATAACTTGTCCCTCTTTTTTAAAGTCGGTCCTGGTGGTGTAGTGGTAACCATACTTGTCTCATAAACCCAAGACCGCGGGCTCAAACCCGGTCAGGATAGATTTTTCGGGCGTAAAAGTATGGCTTCCTTTGGAAGGGAAGTAAAGCCGTGGGTCTCGTTTCGTACATTTACGGCACGAAAAAGAACCTCAAGTCTGAAAGAAGAGGCCTCTGAGAAAAATTTGTCGGTCGTTTCACGCCGTGAATTGAATGGGACGCTGATGACCTGAGATGTTAAAGAGCATCCGTAAATAAAACAATTTAAAAAAACTCCTGTTTAATGTCTGCGTCCCATATACGTGCACAATCCTTGAAAGGTGACTAGAACGATCCCCTCGTGAGTTAATAGGCTAAAGATTTCAGGCTAGCTCTCCAAAGGTTGCTTTTCTCAAAGTATGGAATATTGTTATTGCACAAAATCGCTTCACTCTTGACTATTCAATAAAGACTGACAACAATTTTCTTTTCATAACACAGTGGAGATAAGGTGGTGAATCAATTTTTCATATGATTTCAAGTGATTAGTGGAAAAATTTGGAAGTGCGTAAGCGCATGCATCTTAATACAGGACGCCAGCAAAGAGTGAATATCTTCCAGCAGGCTATGGAATCATTTCGTAACGATTAGTGTGCGCTATGAAATGTTGCTTCCGTCTGCAGAAATCCGGTATGGAAGCGCATGCGATGTTATAGCAAGCCTAAGGCCACAGTCAATGCACTCCGTGGCTCAAAGAGTTTAAGGAAGACCGTATTCAAAGCAGGGCGGTCCAGGTGCTCCAATCGCTGCGGTGAACGAGACCATGAATAGCACAGCTGCCGGAAAGATTGAAGATTTCAGACAAATCTTATTTTTTCGTAACAGATATGATTAAGAAAACCGGAATATTTGTGTATTGCGGTATTGATAGCAAAATTTTTAATTTTATAATGTAATAAATGCCCATTTTAACCTAAGTGCCTGTTCCAGTTTCGTGCTTAAAATATGCCCAAAGGATATATATTTTTTCCCAGTAGTTTTTAAGTTGAGTGACTGAATTTCGTCTCACTAAAAGAGAATATTCAGGTTAGGCAAAAAGTTTTCATATTTGTGTGCAGTGCAAACATTTTGACAGGAAATCAAAGTAAAGCTGACTATTTCGTTGATTTTTGGCATGTGCCCAAGATGAAATATCCTCCAGTTACATGTGTAGATGTAAAGATATTTTTCTACCTTCAAACTTATAGATACGAATAAAATACATATTTTGCTGAAAAATTAGAAAAGACAATTTTAATATTATTTATTACGGGAAATAAGTGATTAATGCTACACATGATTTCTCTAACTACCTAAATTATATCATATCTTCATTTAAAGTTTAATTCTAAATTTTATTTTGTAGTTTACTTAAAAAATGACACAAACTACAAGTTGTGTCAGTTAAACAGTGAGATTATAATTCTTTAATGCTGAAAGCAATATTTAATATGAGCATTATCTATTGCCTTTTCCAGCTACCAAATTCAAGTAATTTTTTAGTTTGAATATTCCATATATCAGTTTAAATAATGCACTTTTAAAATCTGCTACAAGTATTTTTTTATTTTAAAATGGTCATTATATATGTGAAATTAAATGAATCGAGTCCATAATTAAGCAGCTGTAAAGGTAATATTAATTTTAAATATATTTTTATAAAGCCTATTTTCAGTTTTATAGTTTTAGAGATTAATTTAGGCGCAAAAATTCATTGTTTTAATGCCTAAATGTCTTCTCTTTACTAATACAACAAAAAGGCATTAAACACGTTAACTGATTTATTATATTTTGTCGTTGACGTCTCCTATCTACTACCTATGTGGCCAAGTGTGTAAGGAAAAAGAATAGATTATAGGTTCGGCTCTTGCGATGTAAATTATTTATTTATTTTGTTGTTTTATTTTAGAATGAGGTACACTTATACATAATATGTAAAAATAAAAATGAAAGTTATCAAAGAAACTGGAATTAGCAGCGATCTGCTTTTTCTTGACATCGGAAATCATATCGAATGCTCAGCTTCTGTGTGTTATTGCATGGTGTCATTTCGAATGGAAGTATTAGTCAGTGGGCATGCTTTTCAAATTTGAACAGCATACTCTATTCCCTATCTCAAATTGCTTGAGTAAGACCCCTCTACACTCTTGAAAGTATTGCCTTGTAGTTCAGCATCACAATATATATATAGAATGTTATAGGATTAGGCATCATGATCCTGAAAATGAAGTTTTTCTCGAGAAGCCCACTGGGTGTGAAATATTTTTGTGGATGCATTAATTGCAGAGACGATGTAGTAATTAACACTAGAAAACAGCATTGATTTAAGTAGAACGTTACTCCTGCAAGAAATCGTACAAGTGTTGCACTTGACTTGTCCCTAGAATTGCTTGGTCCCTTTTTCTAGAATGAATAACACGTATTAATAAATGCGTTATACTCATATCTTACGACCCAATAAAACTCGTTCTTACGCTAAAGCGAATTTCTTCATACTGTAAAGCATCTTCAACAAGCAAAGCTGCTCCATATACATCCATTAGCACAAATATTGAATAACAACCATGACTTCCCCTTCTCGTGAAAGGAAATTCCTCTCCTGCTTACATATAAATGACTGTAAGGTCAGCCTCAGTGTATCTGAAATGCTTTAGTTTAGATAAAATTAAATTCGATATTCCTTCAGGGAAAAAAATACCACTTTAAGATGGTGAAAAGGCTTTAAAAACCTCCTTTATTTCTGATCTCGTTCCTAACATCACCCAAAATTGATCCATATCTGCAAGAAAAATAAAAATCTACAACAGTAAAGTGCTTTCCAGAAAGATTGTTAAGTTGCTGAAATCGAACAAATTGTACCAATTTATTCTGGGTACATTACACGCAAGAATTAAACATCACCCAAAATTGATCCATATCTGCAAGAAAAATAAAAATCTACAACAGTAAAGTGCTTTCCAGAAAGATTGTTAAGTTGCTGAAATCGAACAAATTGTACCAATTTATTCTGGGTACATTACACGCAAGAATTAAACATTCAAGTGTGGAATATTAAGATTAGAATGTAGCTATCGAATGCATTGAGCACTATGCCTTATAGATATTTATGACACAATGTGAGAATTGCGTCTAGGAGATAGACGGCGCTGCTCACTAACAGCACGCGGTTAAGGTATGGTAGTAACTGTAAATCCGGCTGGTCTCGACATGGCATTCTTCTTTGAAGGTCAGATGCTTTGGTATGTAACGGGTGCACCCATTAACAGACGTGTTGTGAAACATGGTCCGTGCGTAAAACTAGATTATTATTTACTCGTATTTGGATTATTTAAGGCTGCTCTATAACATCACTGATCATTAGCGTCCTATTGAATTCACAGAGTGAAACGGCCGATGTATTTGGCTCAGGGGCTTCTATTGAGTCTTGAGGTACTTTTGCGTACCGTAAATCTACGAGACAAGTGTGATAACTACTAGACCACCAGGATCGACAGCTTTTAGAAGAGATGACTTGAGTATTTTGATATCCTCCCCTTATTGTGATATAGTGAAGAATTATATATATATATATATATATATATATATACGTGTGTGTGTGTGAGAGAGATAAGCGGAAAAAGGATAAAACACTTAAAAAGTAATATATATATATATATATATATATATGTGTGTGTGTATACGAGGAGGTGTCCACAATGTTCGGGACTGGTGCTGGCATCTCGACAGTAGTTGCAGTAGAGCTTTGTACCGCTAGGTGGCAACACTAACACATCGGATGAGTGGGTGTTTAAAAGTTTCATGCTGTTGGGTAGATTGTGTTGATATTCTATACTACTGTTCATGATACTTTGTAGTGTGTGACGATTTTACGATGGATCCAAGGTTAGAACAGTGAATGTGCATCAAATTCTGTGCAAATCTCGGGAAAAATGCTACGGAGACAATTGCAATGATTCAACAAGTATTTGGGGGACAAAGCATGAGTCTTACACGTTTGAGTAATCGGAAGCTTTCGCGGCCGGAGTCAGAATTGTAACTAGAAGTTTATTCCGGGCTTAGGAGCCGTGGTCTCTTGGAGCTAAGGAGTCCAAACTTTCATCCTCAACTGCGGAGGACATCTTCAGTGGCGCGGCATGAGTCTTCTGGTTGAAGGTCCTGCCACGACTGAAATGCCAGCTGGAGGTGTTATATTAAGAGATTAATTAATATAATTAATTAATTAATATATTAATTAAGAGATGCTGCCGTCTGGGCCATCCGGACAAGTCCGCGATCGCAGAACATGCTATGTGGGCAAACGGTGAACACACTATCCAATACAATGAAACATCTATCCTATCTTCAGTACCATACTACCACACTAGATTACAACGCGAAGCCATAGAAATCTACAAGCATCCTAATAATTTCAACAAAAAGGGTGAAGCTCTCAAACTGAGCAAAACCTGGCATCCGATATTAGAGTACATAAAACAAGCCCACACTAGCAAAATTCATGCGAACCAATCGCCGATCAGAACGAAGATGCCCCGCCCTCCGAGTACAACCCCTCTGCTCCAGCCGAACCAATCCCCTTCGAGCAGTTCATATATAAATATAACACCTCCAGCTAAACCATGACAAAAACAATTACTTACTTAGGACTCAAATTGGACCAAGGGCTCACTTGGGGTCCCCAAATCCAACACTCTCACCAAAAAGCTAGGGCTCAACTGAGCAACCTCTACCCACTTATAAATTACGGCAGCTCCCTTAATCCTAGCATGGGACTGACACTTTACAAATCTCTCATAAGACCAGTAATGACATATGCGTGTCCTGTATGGGGCTATGCTGCTCCTAGTCACATTAAAAAGCTCCAATCACTACAGAACAAAGTACTACGAATAATCGCCAAAGTCCCATTTATCACACCTTCTAGCATTCTACACGACGAACTTAAAATGCACACCATCGAGGAATTTATAAAGAAAATAGCACACGACCTTTACTCACAGCTCCCAAAGCACCATAATGAACTCATCAAATCATTAGGCAACTATCAAACTGCCCATAACACACACAAACGCCCATTGTATCTTTTTGATCGCACTTTACACGATGATGATGTCGCCCGCGAAGCGCAAGCTCTTCTTACAAACCTAATACCAAACTAAAATCCCAACCCAACTCAATTCTTGGTGCAAAGCAAATCAATACTAAACTACATTATTAATACTAATAAAATCATCTCTGTGCTTATAGGACGAATAGGATTCCTTTAAAAATCATGAAGAACGCCTACAAGACAAATCTGCAATCAACACGGTAAATCCAACAAACGGCAAGTACTGTATAACATCTAATACATTGCATGTTCCTTACAATCAAGTAGCTACTAACCCCCTATTCCAATCTAACAAACTCACAAACAAAAACACACACTAACTTCCGAAGCCTAACATCAACCAAAACCCTCTCCCACCACTTCACATCGCTGAATACACTTAATGCATGCTTTATTTCATTCCACAATTCCTCTATTAAGCAAACTAATACTAATACTAACTAACCTAAATTAACTCTCATCTACACCAGTAGCAACTAACCCCCCGGCTGCAAACAGGACTCGTCATGTTTGCAGTCGAGGTTTCACACTGACGCACTCGCATGCATTGCATGCCAGCATGTAAACTAATCTTTACTAACCGGGGTGCTTAAGCGGAACCCGACCCAAACCTATCTCCTAATCCTTCCCTCAACCTGCATTTAATACCCTTAACAGCATGAAGCACCTCTCCTGCATGTTTAGTACTAACTGCATGGGGAGGCGATGTAGACTGCATGCCCGCATGTCGGGTGATCGCCACCTGGGTCGGCGGGTGTGGGGCCGGCCCAAAAAAAAAAAAAAAAAAAAAAAAAAAAAAAAAAAAAAAAAAAAAAAAAAAAAAAAAAAAAAAAAAACCATGACACGCGGCGCAAGAGGCGGCGGACTCGGCCAGCAGCTCTCGCAGCACGCACACGCCGAAGAATGGGGAAGAAGAAGAAACCGAGCTGCAGCGACTCTCCGCAAGGCGGCACTGGCAGCGCAGCAGCAGGCACTGGGGCTTCTCCCACCGGCACTCCTGAAGCCAAGAAGCCCAGGCCTGCCAGCACACCGCAGTCTTCACCTGCCGCTGCCACGGCCACGACTACTGCGGGGTCTTTCGCGCAGAAGTTTCTGGACGCACCGCAGGAGGCGAATGTACCAGCCGACATTGTGCAAATGTGCACATTTATCTGCTCAACACCACACCTCGCCGCCATGCCCTATCCCCCTCCTTCCCCCCGCTCCCAGCCCAAGCCCACTCCTCCACCGGCTGATCCCGGCACCATCCATCAGACCGCCATTCACAACAGCAGCGTCGTCGCCGTAGGGGTCCCAAGAGGTTGCTCACCAAACTATGTGCTCCAAGCCGCTCAGGGCCTTTGGCCCTCCGCGGTTAGGGCCATAAGAATACGCTCCTCTAAGGGCCCCACTGCACTGGTGCGAATCATCTTTCGAGACAACGCCGACTGCGCCTCTGCCATCTCCTCCGGCCTGCCCCTCGTGGGCAAGCTAGTAAAAATCGAGGCCAGCAGAAAGTCACGGATCGCACCATGCAGACGTTGCTGCGCCTATGGCCACCTCGAGGACGACTGCTCGTCAGCTCCGCGGTGCCACTACTGTGGGGCCGAGGAATTGACCTCAAAGTGCCAACGGCACAACCTGACACAACGCCGGCTCTTCTGCGCCACCTGCGGTGGCACAGACCACTTCACAGGTCAGGTTCGCTGCCCGAGGCACCCGGATCACCAACCAGCAGCTCCCCAGGTGCCACCATCTCAGCCAGCACGGAACCACCAGGACCAGCCTCGCCGGAAAACCAGGCACCGAGGCCGGAAGCCAGCTCCTCCAGATGCGAGACCTCTGGCAGTGGCAGTGTCCGCCTCCGTTGAGGCGCTGACCGCCGCTGTTGGGAGCCTCGCAGCCACCGCTGCGCGACTGGCCGAGGTCGCACAAGACATCCAGCGAGCCCAGGGCACCCTGGAACAACTTATTAAGGACCAGGGCGAGGAGCTCAACAAAACACACACCCATCTTCTCTCTTGCCACGAGGAAACCCAGGTGCAGCTCCAAAACTTCGAGGAGAACCTCTTCAACCACAACCTGATGCTTCACAGCTCCATATCAGAAGTACTCACCGTCATCTCTCCCTCAACGCCGCCAGGCACGGGCAAACCTGCCAAGAAGAAGAAGGGGTCCAGCGCCTAGGGGATGACCATCCCCCCCTGAAACCGGCCGTTTTCTTGAATCTAACATCCAGTACCGAAGACGACTGACCGAGAACTCAAGCACGCGAAGCCTGTGGCCCCGGCCCAGGTTAAGCCGCATTGAGCCTGGTCAGTAGTTGGACGGGTGGCAAGTTCACCCAAACCAAAGAAAAATTATATTTTTCTTTTTTTCACAGACAAATTCCAGCTGTATAAAACATTACAACCTTTCTAGACAGGTAAAGCCGAGGTTCGGCTAGGTACTGTCGACGAAAGCATCCACCTAGGAAAACCTGGGTGACCTGTATCTGGCATCTGGCATCTGGCAAACCATGACACACTTTCAAGAATTGAAGCAACAAGACCTACCTGCTGATAACCAATATCATCCAAGGGAAGAAGAGATGCCCACCTACCAGACGGCGCCACCTCAAAGCCCATATACCAGTCACCGCACAGAGGTAAATGGAATATTGAGAAGACCATCAAGAATACACCAACATCCAAATATGATGAAACCCCCATACCACTGACCCAGGTTCACGTCAGGGCTCGGCCATGTCGTGATCCTAACCCACCTCCACCTACTGGTTGCTTTATAACCAGCTAGGTGTTTTTTAGTGATCGCCCACAATTTCCTGGTTGCTTAGGCGGTACCAGGCACAATTATCCCCCACTGTTCACATTACAAATTAAACAGAATCACCACAGTATAACTTAGTAAAAAAAAAAAAAAAAAAAAAAACTGGCATTTCAGTCGTAGCAGGATCTTCGACCAGAAAACTCATGCCGCGCCACTGAAGATGTTCTCCGCAGTTGAGGATGAAACGTTTGGACTCCTTAGCTCCAAGAGACCACGGCTCCTAAGCCCGGAAGAAACTTTTAGTTAAACGTACAGCTATTGAAGACGGTAGGCCCGTCAGCTGCACAACGCCTGACATTATTGCCAAATTTCAACACCTCGTTCGTGAGGATCAACGGCGAACCATTGAAGATCTTGCTCATGAAGTGGGTATTGGTTAAGGGACATGCCAACGAATTTTAACTAATGAATTGGGCATGGATCGTGTCGCTGCAAATCACGATAATGCGCCCTGTCAAAATTCCTTTAAACGGTCCTGTCAAGATTGTTGTTTTGGCTAGTTGATAATTAGCAACATGATAATTGGCACGCCGATTTTAAATTGCAGTACGTGCGGTGGCATCCCTGGTAGATCGAGTGAATTCATAATTTCTATTGGATAATTAACCGCTCATCTGCTTCCATAACAGTGTCGACGAACTTGTATGTGACTGCCTAGCTTTGAATGTTAGACTGAATAATAATTTTAAGTTCGTACAGGTCTTTGTTCTTGGCGGCAAGAATAGCTCGTGCACTCAGCCAATCGCGATTCTTATATTGGTTTGAATATTGGAAATACTTTTTCAACTAATTCTTCTTTTGACGTCAGTAAATTGCAGAAGATAAGAGACAATGGAATTCGTCCTGAGGTCAGATCAACCAGCACTTTTTCGTTCCTATTTTTTAAGCAATTGATGTGAGAATATCTCAGCTAATCGATCGTTTTGCAGCTGGACACACTTATTTGTGGTTAATTTCAACGTCTTTACGTGTCGCATATTTCAGGCAAGCATTTATTTCGTCCGCTGGTGTCGAATTTATGTTGAACATTTGGGAACTGAAGCAGGGAGCCCGCTTTATGATAAATTTGTCCTTTCACTTTGAAACTTTGCATGAATTGAGCTGTGCAATTTCTGCGCCGAACGACGTAATTTGAAGCATGAGCTATATTTCCTGATGTTAGGTAGGAAATGCTTTAATTTGGTCGTATATCCAGCAAGCAAAGCTTTTAATGACTCTGACGGTTCTACAGATTGAGGCAATTCAATTTTTCCGGCGGCGCAACACATTCTTTTCGTTTCTCCATTAAATTACAGAGCCTTGCAATGAGGACACACTTCAGTCACAGGGCCGATGAGAACACGCCGGCTGAAACCATAATCATCAGCTAGGTTGTATTGAAATGCAAGGCCATTGTAATCGAATGATTGCTGAGCACGGAGTCATTGTTGCTGATCTGCTGTTTCTCGTTGACATATTTCAGTCACTCTCAGCCTGTCGCGTTCATTCTGTTGAGAACGAAGCAAACCTGAAGCTGCAGAACGCGATCGCCGTGCTCACAACCGTGTATCCTCAAGTCTTGCTGCACATCGCTCTGCTGTTTCTTCGATAGGTATTTGAACCATTCATTCTGTCTGTTTCGCTCGTTCACTGATGCCCGTTCTTCCTCTGCTTGATTTGCAATTACTCGTCGCACTGCTTCCGCTCCGCGAGCACGGCGACCTAAGTTTGATCTTCTGCGATGATGAACTAAAGCAGATCGATTGAAAAAGAAGAAATAACGTTATAAAAACATATAAAATCGCAAAACATTAATAAAAAAGAAGGAAAAAACACGAACTAAATACAAAGAGAAAATAAAATACTAACGAAATATTTCAATTCAAACGCAGATCAATCGACACAGCTCAATTCCAACGCAATGAGAAACGAAATATTTTTATCCGCTGGAACAAATCAATCCGAAGAGGTCAATTTCATGATATAATTTGAATTCAAACGAAAAGCAATCGACACAGTTCAATTCCACCGCCAATTGCACTGAAAAATAAGAAAAACTGTTAAACAAACGATATGAAAAACAAGGGAGAAAAAAACTACACACACGAAATGAACGCTATGGTAAACAACAGTTCAATTCCAATGAAATATCACACGAAATAATATAATCAAAATGAAAATAAATCTAAATATATGAAAATTCAATTTAACAATGCAATCGGAAACATTGAAAATACTAAGTGACAGCAGCTGTCAAGAAATACGCTGTCCAGCATGAGCAATGCTTAGTATTGCATGTGTTGCTGTAACGTCCAACAGATGGCGCGGTATATAAAAGCACGCGCGTATTCTTATGCAACGTTGTGTCAAAATTTCAAAGCAATCGGTGAAGAACTTTTGGAGATTTAAGATTTTGAACGAACATTTACATTTTTATTTATACAAGATATCAATAACTAGATAAGCAGAAAAAAGAAAAACAATTAGAAAGTCACAGATATTTATGTATATATAAAACACTCTTCACTATATCACAATGTAAAATTAATGACTTAACAAAATTCTGAAGGTACCCAAAAAGACACCCGATATACTTTCAAGTGTTAACAGCGACAAACCCCAATATATCCAGGAAATATTTGTGGAAAACACAATAAAGGATAACAAGCGACAAAAATCTTGAATAATTTATGATTCCGTTGCTCTAAAAATCCTGTGAGCTACCAGTTTTGCTAGTTCAGAATTTGCAGTAAAATTTTCACAATCTAGTTGCAGCTTATTCTTTTCTTGTACTCTTCCCATAATTCTCCAACAGTCTCTTTGTTTCTATTCGTAGTGCTGATTCTTCATGAGCACCGCAATTTTTAGCAGATAATGAACTCAAGAAAAGATGTAAATAAACAGTTTCCTTCCCCCAAAATAATTTACATTTGAAAATTTAGAAGCATTAAGAGTATTGTCGTCTCCATAGATCAGTTGACTAGAGCACTAGATTGTTACTGCAGACTCGAGCTCGAATCTCTACGCTGCGAAGTAGCAGGCAAAGACGAGATTCTCAGTTTTCTTCCATTTTCCCGATTGGATATTGAGGCAACCTGGTCCTTCCCAACTGTACATAGATATTCAATGTTAATGAAGAGGTATGCTCTAAGAATTTACATTTGATACATTACCAATTACGTGTTTGTAGATTTAACTCCTGGATGGACCGGTTTCTAGAACACATCTTTCTACTGTGCCATCTCTCACTCCTGCCAACAGAAGCCGCGCCAGAACTCCCTAAGTTTATCTTATCTTATATTATCTCTTGACTTGCTAAAAATCCCTATCCCTACACTACAAACAGCGACAATGCGTCAACAATCCCGTCTATTACAATACTGTCTATTTCTCAAAAATATTTCTATACATTATTGTTGTATTATTGCTGCATTGCCACATGTTTAATGTATTAAATTAGGTTTTTTATTATTTTGTTTGTATTGCTTTTCTTTTCCATTCATCGGGGTCGGTGAATAGGCGGACCGGATGCAGTGGCAAGTGTAAAGGTAGAACCATGGATTCAATTACTCTATTGGTATACATGACTCTTATGAAATTATCAATATACTGTGCATCTTCTTCATTCAATGCTTCAATCTCTGATTTTATTGCTTTATAATTGTTGAAACGCAGTAAGCAGTCCATAATCTAATAAGTAAGAATTGGTTTAAGAATATGCAATGAGGGGCAAACTATTTGAATACACGAACTGCACTAATTATTTTTTTAACCCTAGTTTAGCTTTACGTTTACCTATTGAATGCCACTGGTTAACAAAAATATCATCATCGTCGTCTAAGTTGAACCTGATGGTCTAGGTGGTAATCGTACTTACTTCGTAGACCTAAGATCGCGGGCTCAAACCTGGCAAGGGCTGATGGATTTTTAGGTTCAGCCGTTGGTCCCGTGTCTTAGATTTACGGCACGTAAAAGAACCTCAATCCTGAAAGAAGAGGCCTCTGAGCAAAATTTATATGCCGTTTCAAGCCCTGAATTGAAAGGAACGTAAAGTGTCTTTAAATGAAATGATACCAAATGGATTGTCATCTACTTCTGATATTCGGCTATTTAGGTCCATCGCGTCTCCAACAAAGACTGGTCCAGCCAGTCTAAATTCCTCTTTCCAATTCGTTTATAGTTTACATTTTATTTTGGTATCCTGGTATTGTTCATTCGCTCAATCCACTTCTTTGTTTCCCTTCAATCTTTAACTTTTTTCTAATATCTTCATTTCTAATTCGTTCAGTTTACCTTATTCCTTCCACATTTATCATAAATTTCATTTCTGCTGTTTGAAGTCTTCTTTCCTATTCTATTTTAAAGGTCGAAACCTCTGCTCCATAAAACACAATATTTTACATAATTTTATTTTTGTTTCTTTCCTAACTTATTATTTTAAAAATATATTTTAATAGTACTTAATTTGATCCATTTAATAAATATTTTATCTAGTTAATTATCATAATTATAGGATACTTCACAGCCAAGAAAGTAATGTAATGTAATTTGTTCAGTTAATTTATTTTTAATAAAAGTGTTACTGTTTTTTTTTTAAATAAGGAGCCAGTAAGATATAACGTTTGTCTTTAAAGAGATTGTTAAATTATATGATTTTATAACCTTTTCCAATTTGAATTGTGTTCTTTCATTTTCACAATTATAATCGATCACCCGCAAATAATATAGTAAATCGTGTATCAAATTCATATTCAGAAAATCTACTTACCCTTACTTTCCATTTTCGTAGAATTTTGTCAATATGAAAATTAAAAAGCAGAAGTGGCAGGCTGCATTCTTGTCTCTCCAGAATAAAATTGAGTAATAGACTGGATTAAAAACCTGTATAGGGGAAGGTTACCTCAAAATCAAACCTTGACCTGAGGTAATAGATCATCTCCCCGTCACTCAAGGTTTTCAAATGACTAAACATTTCCAACGAAGTAAAAGCTGGAAGGACTTAAGCGATGACGACCGGAAAACGAAAAAGGACAACAGTATCGTGACATAATTAAATAGTTTGGCTGTTATATTAGTGTTTTTTCATATCTCTTTATATCTCTTATATCTCTTTAGATGTCCCAATGATTACATTGATCACGCAGCGTCCCTTAGCGCCATTAACTAGCGCCAATCGCATCTAATATTTCTCTCCAATACTGTTGATGATGTCGATTGCGCAATACAATTTTAGTGAGTGCAAAATGTTTCCTTAGTGTTAACTCTTCTGGTTTTGTGTTTAGCAGTATGTTAGCACCAATAAATATTACTATATCATGCAAGAACAGTGAGTTTGTAGTAATAGGCTATGTATCTTGAAGTAAATGTTGTGAAGGGTTCTTTGGAATGTACTTTTCAATAACAAATGTGTTGTATCATTCGCGAACGCATGTCTGCACTTAGATTCTGCGCACAAGTCCTAAACATTATTATAGATCCGATACTCTTGCACATATTGGCTCAAATTAATGAACTTCGTAGGGTCCGGAAGCATCTCAACATTAATGAGTACAAAAGACAACAACTTGTAAGCAACATTCAAAATTCCGTTAACTGGTAGATAAAACTTTTTTCCTGTTAAGATTGTTGGGAGCATAAGATTGAACGGTTTATGATAAATCTTTTGAGAACTTTTGGTTTAAAAGCGTTGTCAGATAATCTAAAATAAATTAAATCAGTTTGCTCTTAATAAAACATGGAAAGCACAACTGTGTAAATACTTAATTTTTTATAGGCTTCTCGTAGGATTACAATATGCCCTACAAGCTACAATATCAAGGCAGCTAACGTTGTAGAGTTGTTCGATTTTGATTATTTTTCAAGATGGCGATGCTTTATTAAGGAGCTCCTTGGTTCTAGTAACATTGATCTCAAAATTTTTATTACTTTCATGTTACTGAAATTAAGTTAGGTTTTTGAAAAATTATAGGTATATTTGTAATAGAAAAATCTATTGTATATTAGTTTCTAAGATAAATTTACTTAATATTAAAGTAATGTATTTATACTTGCAATCAAGATCGGTGACTTAAGTTTCCTCAAGAGCGTTGCCAGCTTCTTCAAGAGATATACGTCTTATTCCTGCACCAATAAAAGGAAAAACACATTCTGGAGCCTTATCATTGGATTGCATTATAAAAGAAACTAGATCCCTGAATTAGAAACACAAGAAAATAAATTAGAATCCGGTCGAAGTCATGGGAATCTCACAGGAAGAACACCTACTTATTGACAATAAACATAATTCCATACTTGTTACATCGTTCCGTAATATATAATGACGATCTAAAGATTGAGGTAGCAAAACCTGACTTCATTACATTATTTAATTCAGTATGCACTAAATATAAACAGATTCATAATATCTTTGACCTGAGAAAATAATTGAAATACAGGACGTAGTAATTGCTCAGAATATTTCATCAATTACTGATCATATAACAAAGTTTAAGGAAAAGGTTCGACTTCTCGAGTACTGTTTAAGAGAAGCTACAATCACGAGTATTTTTTAACTTCATGTAGTTAACTTATCAAACGTCACATCAAAGACGGTAATTCCACAAAATATCCCGTAGTACATGGGCCGTTCTTGCACAATGATGAGACGCGTTACACACCAACCTAACGACTGTCCTGTCGTAACGGGGGGAAAAAAATGTGTATATCTTTATATATATATATATATATATATATATATATCACAACATGCCAGGACTGGACGAGTCGCCCGATGGAACATGATTGCATTTTCAATACCTCGCCACGGGTTCCCTTAGCTGCCTCCTACATGCTTTGGTTAGTTAATTGGGTGATGCTACGCGCATGCTTAAAGAATCTAAGCTCAACTATTAAACAGTTTCAGCAAATTATGATTGTTCATCAATAAAAGTGATGAAATGCTACTATACACTGCTAGTATAACAATTTAGGAAATATTCTTAGAAAAAAAATATCACTAAGTGTCGAATAATCCGAATTATCTTAACAGATCAAAGTCGTAACCTTATTTTTGACCCTACAGGAGGAGGTAATCCCATTTTATGTCAACATCTCTTCTGATTTTTTAAATACTTTGTATTTAATTTAAGTTTTTTTTATATATTTTTAAAATTTATATTAAAATGGGAGTAAACACAGAAATATTGACTAATTCGTATTCTAATTCGATTATTGATTCAACCGAATAGTATAAAAGAGATTCAAAATTGTAAACCTAAAGACAAGTTTATAATCAGCTGTTTTGTACTAGTGAAAATGTGCGGAAATATAGGAATATTCAAACTACAACAAAATTTCATTACTTTGTTAAAGTAGTCTTTTTAATTGGAAACCAAGTGTCTTAATATACTAAGCAAATAATAGTAATTTATTTAAAAAAAATAAAAGAGAAGAGAAAGTAACCCCGCTGAGGATATTATGGAAATGAGTGTAATTTTTTTTTTTTTGAAAATTTATTGAGTGTTCGTGAGAATCACCCATAATTTACATTTTGACACATAATGAAACCATAATATGATCCACGTTCAGTAGGAAGATAGATACAGATGAAGAATATAGGCTCCAGTAGAAAAAAATTAAAATTCATAAATATATTTAAAAAAATTAATGAAATAATATCCAAAAATGAATCCTTAGATAAAACACAGTTAAAAGTCATTCTAACTAATGAAATGCTATTGCTATTATTAAAAATATAATAATTGTTCTGATTATTCAAACGAAGTTACGGTTTATATGGACCGTAATATAATCCAGGGACTCATTAACTTAATAGCTTACTTTTCTACATTTTAGGATAAATAAATCAAAGTATCTCTTACAATAATGTGACTATAAATAGGATTTTTTATGAAATGAGACATAATACATAAAAAATTAGAAAAAGGTCTTAATAATAAAAATTATTTACGTTTATAACTCTTTAATTTATTACAATGTGTTATTAACAGAAGAGATGAGATAATGGAATAAGATGGGCTCATCAGCTCTCTTTCATGTGAAATAACATGAAAGCATTCCGAATTCAGGTATAGTTAGAATATGTACTTTAAAATTTGACGAACAAAAAAAAAAGTATTATTAACATAAATGAAACAAAAACATATTTTAAATTATTATTAATATTTTATTTTTAAAACAAAATATGTTAAATTTATTGAAAATACTAGATTGTTCTAATAATGCAATAACATAAACCTTATATTGTATATTTTAACATTTTTTAGAAGAATTTATGGAAAACAGAGGTATGATTTTGTAACAGCCTAGCTATAAATAATGATGCAAAATTTACATTCTCACCTAACATATGAAAGATTTCAGTGGATGCTTATGTGTTACCATCTACTATCGCATCTATGATCGTTCAAAATTTCCGATTATTGTGAAAGATTTTTAATTGTATTAAACTTCTGATATTGAGTTTTCTTAAAATTGTTGGCAATGCAACCAACATGGGCATTGCTATAACATGACGTTGAAGTGATTTTAATAGTTGATGTGTCGATGATTGTGGCTGTAGCACATCTACCCGAGGGTCCGGCTTCGTACTCCGGGTCTTTCAGTGGCCCGAAGTCGCTTTTTGTGTCCTCGTAGTCATGGAAGAAGGGGTATTTTTTTGATTGATTGATTTATGGACGCGCTTTAACATCTAAGGTCATCAGCGTCCCATTCAACCCAGAGCGTTAAACGGTCCGACAAATTTTGCTCTGAGGTCTCTCTTTCGTGCCTTAAATGTACGACACGGGACCCACGGCTTTATTTCCCTACCGAAGGAAGCCATACTTAGGATTTTTGCGCCCGAAAAATCTATCGGTCCTGGTCGGGTTCGAACCCGCGATCTTGGCGTTTAAGAGGCAAGTATGGTAACCACTACACCACCAGGACCGACGAGAAGGGGGATGAAAGGAAAAGGTTCAAATGACACAACACGTGCTTCATTCAACTCCTTGACGTGTTTATTCACACGATAATTTGTTGACGACCACTGGTTCGTTACTTTTTTGACGACGAAATTAGCAGGATTCGCTGATCTGAACCAGAACTCGCATAACCGCGACGCTGCCTATACTGAAACGAAAACTGCATCTATCGCCCTAAAGCTACATTGTATGACTCGTTTTTCACTTACCTACACTGACGATTTGAAATCTAGAAAGTGCGTAAACTCAAGGTCCGGACTGTCTCTGGAACGGCGTTGAAGTTATGAAAAAGCGTAAACTGAAGGTCGGAACTATGATCTAGAAAAGCGTTCTGGAAATTCCTCGCTGCCCAAAGTTGTTTCCTCTTATAATCTAATTTCAAAGTGTCTCCATGTGTTCGTGAGATTTTACGGAGTCATAGAATAACGCCCATGGATTACTGAACCTTCAAAATATTCAAATATTATAGGTGAGTCCTTGTGCTCCCAAACACGTTCACTTCAAATTCTTCAACTCTTTGACTTCTCATTGGAGAGTTCGTGTTCATTAAATGTAAAGATGTCATCGCCGACACCTGCTCCTATAGTATCTTTAACGAACTTCCGAGCATTTCCAGCAACTAAGAACTCAAAAGCCTATTGTTCAACTTATGCCGTACCTGCATGCACTTAGCTTTGTTACAATAGAAAGACATTGCTCGGGCCATTTTCAGCAAGTGAAAATCCTCGCGTCAAAAGGTATGCATCCAGGTGATCTTAATATCTTTTTCTGATATATGAAACGTTCTTGCTTGCTACTACAGAGTACATAAAATATATTTATCAATATTTAAATTATGTACAGACATTCACTCTACGGCACGCGTGGGTGTGACATGTCACAACGCACAAGCCACTTGTGATTGCATAAGCTAAAGAACGTGAAAATGGGAGTGCAGAGAGGTTCTTCGAGCTGCATTTGAGAAACTAAGACTTTTGGCAGAAGTAGTAAGAGCTCATAGTAAATGTACCCTATGAGTGGAACTGCAAAATACCCAGAACTTGAGGCACTGCTAAAATCTTAGATTTTAGACCATAGAAAAGCGAAAACCGGACCGTATATATTTCAAGTGCACAACAAATGTTACTACTAAAACTTAATTAATTAAGTTAACTTAAGAAAAACGGCTTAAGGAATGTACATGTTCATGCAAAAGTTTAAATAAATAGAGGAGGAATGAAGTTATGAATAGATAAAAGTTAGTTTATATTATCTTTACTCGGATTAGGCGGGTCAAGGTCATGGAATCTTCCCCTTTATACACTCCTCTCCTACAAGTGCTATGTGGCCATATTCTCTTCCCCTCCCTAACCACTGACTAATCCGCGATGTCATATGACATGCTGCTTACAGGTAACGGTAGTAGGGGTGGGGGTAACAACGCATGGCAAACAAAGGGGACAGATGACCTTGAGCAATTTATTCCGAGTGAATTAGCTTTTTTCTCAAAGTACAGAGAATGTTAAAAATAAACTCAAGGAACGGAAAATTCAGCCATAATTCCACAAGGTCTAATTAGCTTACACCTTTAGGAATCTTTATTGATAATACATATTAAGAGAGTTTGAAGGAGAAATACAACACCTGAATGTAGCCTTTAAATACTGAGATTTCATCAGTAGGAAGAAGAAAGAGGCCTAGCATTCCCCAGGTTAGTGAATGGGTCAAAGCTTCATGGAATGCTGTGAAAGCTAAAAGTGAAACAGTGGTTAAATAATTTAATGTAATTTAGTAATTCACTGGCTGGTACAGAGAACAATTTCTTATATAAAGACTCAGGTTTTGATTTGAGCAGTTCTCAAGTGACTTCATTTAGCTCCGTCTATGTGTTGACGAAGAACATTGAAGCTGCCCCTGGATCCCCGTCAATTATAGAGTAATGGAAATAATTAATATTTGTAATTTGTAATCAATACGACGAAAGATAAAGAAAAAACAATTTTTATTGTATACAGGACAACTGCAGTTTTTACTGTGATAATTTTGAGATGATTTATACATATTTTGGTATATAGTCACTGTATGAAAATGTCAGGAAGAAGCCACCAAAAGTAGTACGAAGGAAGAGTGTAAAGAAAATTTGCACTATGATACCTTCGGAGGAGCTAGGTAGCTTAAATTTTGGTTTACAGAATGTACAGCAAAAAGAAAATTTAACTTATTGATATAAGGGAATACTATTAGAATTTTTATTATGCAGGAGTGAGATTAGAAGTTTCACATTGATTAATGTTATTAAGGAACGGAAAGGTATTTTAAATGGCAGATAGTAACGATAGTGAAAGCATGGTAAGAGAGAGAGAGAGAGAGAGAGAGAGAGAGAGAGAGAGAGACAGGGCACGAACCCCGGAACAGCCTGCGGGAGACAATCAGAGTAGCATCGGGGAAGATAGAATAGTATTAATGATGAATAGACTGATGGATGAAATGAAGGAAATAAACGGAAAATTCGAACAGTTTGGGGAAATTAATGGAAAATTCGAAAAATTAGATGGAAAGTTTGGGGAATTTAAGTAAGAATTAAAGAAAGAATTAAGGGAAGAATTAAAGGAAGAGTTCGCTAGTAATCGGAAAGAATTAGATGAAAGATTTGTAGAATTAAAAGGGGGAGTTAATTAATAGTCAAAGAGAGTTTATCGAATACCAAAAAGAACGAGACAAAAAGAAAGTTTATCTTAAAAAAAAATAGAAGGAAAACAAGATAAGGGGCCGGAGGAATGCGAGAAGAAGTCAGGAAATAGCGGCCATTTGCAATATTGGCGACGATTCAGAGCAAAAGAGCCCTCAGGATAAACAAGGACTGATTAGTTTCCGAGAACAAGTCACGAACTGAACAACGGATCAGCTGACGGTCAAGAGAGTTAGAAGGAGAAGCCATTAGCGACCAAGGCGAACTTGCAGGTAACCAGAAAGAACTATGGGGGAGAGTAGGTAATGGCCAGAATGAACTAAGAAAAGGGTTTGCTGATAATAAGATTGAAACAGGAGATGCATTAATTAGTAATTAAAAAGATGTACAAATAGAGCGGAAGCGAGATGAGAAAATTTGCGAATGTAGAAATGATATGCAGGAATTGGAAAGGATTAGGAATGACGTCGGTGAAAATACAGACGAACGTAATATTCGAAAAGAGATTCAATTTCAGAAATTGCTAGTCCGGGATGGGAGCCAAGATTCTTTCGGGATTGGGGCGGAATTCTCCCGCGAACAATTATGGCGGAGTAAACGATTTGAAACACGAATCGCAAGTCCCCAATTAGAACTAAGGTTCATATATATGCAAATCCAGATGCAGGCCACGTACGCGGAGGAACCAGTGCACCGACAGGAGATATCGGGAATCGAACCAAGACTCTGGAGGCCATCATTGCAATTTAGCTATTGACCCAACCATCACCATGATCCTCACAGCAGGTTGTAAAAGGAACTGACTGAACCCCCATGTAGAAATTAATATAGGTGTAAATTGAGTAAATAATGTAAATATTAATTAAAAATAGAAATGAATTAAGTAGTTGAAGCAGAAGAAATTTGGTTAAATTGATTATGTAAATAGGAAGTAAATAAATGAAGGATAATCAATGTATAATACGATCATGTCAATAGTATTAAGAAAACATTAATTATAAAAAAAAATCAATTAGGAATAGACCTAAATGTAGGTGAAAAGTGTCAGGAAAAAAATTAAATAATTGCGATTAGGTCAAAGAAAATGCAACAGTTGATGAAAACATAAGTGGCAGGAATAAGTTACATTAATGGCATTACAGAATCAGATATAAAACATATTATTATGAATTAAAAGAGAGAGTCAAAAAATTGCAATTAGGTCAAATAAAATTCCATATAAAATGAATGCATAAGTAGCAGGAATAAGACATATTACTAACATTACATAGGGAATAACAAGGGAAAATGAATAACGGTGGAATAAAAGAGTCAGGGAATAATTGAGCAACGTTAAAGAAAATTTGACATAAAATGAAAGCATATGTAGTAGAAATACGATGCTTTGGTGACGTTAGGAAGGAACGAGACAGGAAAATATCGAGAAATAATTTATTAATTATGATATTGTGAAAGCAAGGAGAAAATGATGAATTAAAATGGAGTAAAAGTGAAAAGATAAGATGTATATAATAATAAAGGAAAACGAAAATTTAAGGAGGCAAACAAATAAAATAAATAAATAAAAGAACCGTCGATGATTAGTTACTCTGCACCATAATGATTGCGAATGTAACTTTATTAAATGACCCAAGATATATAATTTACTAGTAATATTGTTAAAACCTACTGTAGAATGCTCTATAAGGAATGATGGAATATGCTACCAGATATAAAATTAACTACTGATATAATTAGAAACATCTATTAAATGTACTATGAAGTGTATTTTGAGAAAAGATAAAATAAAAACAGGTGGCATAATGTAAATCTCATTAAATGCTATATAATATCTGAATGACAAGTAATATAGTTAAAGTCATCATAAAACATAATGCTGCTAAATGTCTTATAAACTGTATTTTGTTCGAAGATAAATTTTAAGGCAGACTGCAGAATGTAAATTCCTGTCATGCTATGTGATACCTGTCTAACAAGTAATTAAATGGTTAAAAATCAATTATAAAATATAATGTTATTTAAAGTCATATGATTACATATATATACATGTTACACAGCAAGGAGTTAAGTATATATACACTTAACTATATATAATGGTGATAAGTCAAATGATAAAAATAAAGAAATTGTTAGTAATGGTTGATACAATAAAGTAATGAAAGAGTTAAATTGATAGTGCTAAAAGAAAAATAAATGAGTTAAATGCTATTGTAGCAAATAAATAAATGTAATATTATTAAATGGCAATGAATTCAACGAAGCATATAAATAAGGTTATAATAAGTTTGTTAACATGAAGCTAAAGAACGAAATTAAATTGGTGGGGAAATAAATTTAAGTTAAATGTTTCTGTAATACTATAATATGTAAATTGTGCAGGGAGAAGCATTCGTATTAAAATGTTAGATGTTGTTGACAAAACAACAGAAAACAATACGGCTGCGAGAAGGAAATGAGAAAGAGAAAATATAAGAAGTTTAATTATTACACTTATACTGTTGTCGGGAAGAAGTTACATGTAAGAAAAGGTATTTCTGTAAAAGGGTGATAGCTGAATGGCGTAAATGAAGCCGTTAGATTAATGTAATAATGATGTTATTAGAAAAAAACTGAATTAGTTATAGAAATAGATGCTACTATGAATAAAATAAATATTGTAATAGGGAGAGTGAATAAGATAATTATGTGGGTATTGCTACTAAAGATTGAACCAGACGGAGGAAGATATAGTAAAAATGAAAGAATCGGTTAGTAATGAGCAATTATGGTAAAGTAATAAAAGAAAACAAAGAATCTGGTATCAATGTGCTAAAATAAGGTAGTCAAAAGAAGAACATAAATCAATAAATAGTTATCATTATTGTAAGGCGATATGAATATCTTAGAGAATAAGAAATAGGGTTGTTAAGGCCAAGGGTAATTCTTTATAATTATGAAGTAGGTTGTAAATGCCCTGTATATCTAGTGTCGAGTGATAAGTGGAAATGATCGCTCCGGCTTAACAAGCGAAAAGGGAGAAAGAGAGAAAGAAAGAAAGAAAGAGAGGGAGGGAGAGAGAGAGAGAGAGAAAGGAAAAAAGTGAAAGCATAATATAATGAATGTAGTGTACTAAATCACATCGACGAAAATCAAACCGATAGGTAAACATACATAAAAACATAAAAACATGAACATAGGTAACCATGAACATACATAATTGAGGAAAGCCCAAAAGGAGCCTAAACAGTTTATGAAGAACTAACATGAGTACTTATAATAGTGTGCTGTATTTTAAGATAAGGCATAAATTTCGCGGTTAGGAAGTATCCATCAGTCACAAAAGAAAAGACTGACATGTTCAGAATATTTCAGGGTAAGAGTTGATGATGTATGTATATTTATATAGATGTAATTTTTTCCAGTGCAATAGACGTAGCACCATTCGGGGTATTACATTCCTTGTGGAAATAAATCTCAGAATATGGGGCATACGAAGCTGTCCCTGGATCCCGTCAAATATAGAGTAATGCAAATAATTAATATTTGTAATTTCAGATTCAGCAACTCAGTAATTATGTGCAAGTACGTTGTGATTTTCTTTTAGTGGAGGAACTTTAATGACTAGTATATGTAGAATTAATATTGTATAGTGTTTAAATGCATTCATAGAGGATAATTTTTGTAATATTTAAGAAATAACATCTAGAAATCTATCAAGGTATGGAAAAACAGTCGTCTTTCTCCGAATGCGACTTGGCTAAAGTCAGACAATGCAAGGTAATCCTTTCTGGCATGCAGCCAGGGTTGAAAATGTCCCCCGCCTCAGGGCATAAACTATGTAACTTTGCTCTGAAGCGGGGAACATTCGCTGGAAAATTTTGGTCAAACCATGTGCTTCGCTATTCGTCAATAAGATGAATTTAAACAGATTTTATATGTTACGTCAACGACCTTTTTAATCGGACACGTGCAACTTTGTCATCAAACAGAGAGGGTGTGTGATCAGTATGCTGGCAGCCCATCGGCCGCGGCTTTCGAGATTGAAGGACGCCATCTATCCCTTAGGCAGCTCCTCAATTATCCTCACGAGGCTGGGTGAACCGCTTTCCAGGCCTCCCTAACTTACAAAAATTTCGAATCTACTAGGCAGCAATCAGCAACGCTAACCACTAGACCATTGTTATTAGTATTATTCATGTAATAAATATAGCAATTAATGGTACGTTACGTAAAAATAAATTGAGAAATATATGCTTAACAGTTTTGAAATAATCATGTAAAAGTAGGTCAAAACACAGCATTTTCGACGCTTTTCACTGCAGTTTGGCACGCGCCAACCACTCCGAGGTCTGTCTCACATCTTACGTATCTAAAACACAAGTGAACAGAGTGCAACGGTCACATTGCTTTGTTTATGTCATAAACACAAATTATCGTTGTAGCTTTGAGGTCAGAATGAGATAGTAATTTATGGCACAAGGATGCGAATCTAAAATGGCTCGCACAGGTACTGCATATTTTTCAAGGGAAATGAAACAGATGCGTTGGCACTACACATAATTAGAAATTAATTTTATACTAATTGTAATAGCATCTTGAGAATGGCGGATGCGTGATAAATAAAATATCTTACATTGCATTTTATTTTTTTACGTTTGTTGGTCAAATAATTTAAAATGTTAGTCAAAGTGTGTGTGTGTGTGTGTGTGTGTGTGTGTGTGTGTGTGTGTGTGTGTGTATATATATATATATATATATATATATATATATATATATATACATACATACAAGAATTGAAAAAATAAAACATGTCTTTCACTGACCTAAGCCATGCACAGAAGACGAACATGATGTACGTACTTGGGCTTCAATTTTAGCAAAATACGCCCCACGTGGGGATATCATTTTGTTCTAAAGTGTTAGTGCAGATGTCGTCACTTGGGCAGAGAAATGAGCGAGGCCTTCTCCCTTTCTTTTTTCCTTATGCATGTCTCAGGTGCGTTTAGATTCGAAAGCAAACGGAATTGTAAGCGAAGTTGGGAGGAGAGAGATACAAGGAATAGGTTTTCTAGTAGCAGTACGACGTGCGAGGTCTCAGCTGATACCGGCACACGAGTTTTGATTAAAAGGAGCCGAGATCGGGGTGCAATGTGTCTTCTCTCTGGATCTGACGGCTCCCGGATTTACCCCCGTTTAGTAGGCCCATGCCTGCAGACACCTGTGCTCCCTTCACCTCTCCTCACCCCCCTCCCCATCCTTCATCCCAACTCAACCCCTCCCCGCAATGAGTAAGCTCATGACAAAATACCATGGGGTTGCCAACTGTTGTCCCTGTGAAAAATATGTATTCCTCTCCTTGCCTCTAATTTAGCAGTTCCTTGTTTGCTTTGAAAGATAAGAATTTTCTTCCATCTACATAACACACATGCAATTTATGTTTCTACATAAAGATAATTAAATAGCCATCATCTCGAGCTGAACGAATAACTAGAAAAAGGTAAATGAAACAAAAGCATTTACTTTAAAGTTAAGAAAATTGCCAGATCTACATCTAATTTGTACTGAAAAAATATGTAAGTACCTAACAAGAACAAAGATCTTTGATATAATAAAAATACATTTTGAGAACCTGTAAAACTGGACCTTTAATAAGTGACAACTACAAATTAATAAATAACGCGTGCTCCATGTTTGCTTTCAGTATTTATGGTTTATATGCTTGACATTTTTCTTGTTGCTACATTTGCCATATGTGAATTGTCAAAACAAGGAGTTCACTCTTGGGTCGCATATCAAAAGAGAAGAAATGCAATGGAAAACATCGATTTCATTCCTGAAACAGAATTAAATATAATCTGCCACAGTGGTAAGCATAATTTTTCTAATTTTCAAAGAATTCATGTAAAAAAATTAATTTTGTGCTTTCGGGGTATCCTTATTTTATATAGCCAGTAGTAGTAAGTGATATTACATTTAAGAGCAGAAGCTCATCGAATCTGAAACGCAGTTTTCATCTTCCTTTGAAAAATTAGTGTGGTTTGTGGTAATTAACTCGTCAAGTGATAACACACTGAACAAACTTTTTCTCTATCATTCCAAGGATCGAAGAGAAATTACGTCTATCGCAAAAATGGAGGTGAAGCTGTGCGTTTTGAAAGCACAACAATATTAAACAGATTGCAAACAAAGTACCAGTAAAAAATTCAGTGATGAACTATGATGTTTTTTTTATCTTCATTTTTTTAAAGAATTAACTTTATATACAAATTTTATAATGGTAGTTTAGATGATTAAAAACTCCATAAGTCCAGAAAAATCCCCTTAACCATCCTGGTAGACCGGCGTATGACTCGAACCTTTGCATTCGGTATTTGCACTTTTTTTTCATATTTTTTCCATACATTTGGAATTTATGTCTTGTTAATAACACATCTGATATTCACAATGCACATACGCTCTAAGGTGTGCTTTGAATCCGCAGTCCCCAACGCATAACTTTCTAATACCTGTGACTGTGTTCCGATTTTGCATTAACCAGTAAACATAAATCAATACTTTCGCTTCCATCCTTTCTTGCTTCTAGTGCCTTCTTGAATCATAAGGTAGGAACGGAACCGTTCGCTCATTGGCTGATGAGCCTCTGTTAACAAACAGGCAAGGGTAAGGGCCTTCCCATGCACCGACTGGAGACAAACACTTAGTATTCTTTCTGAAGGATGCTCCTTTAAGATGCTTCTTTAAGATGCTCCGAAGTGGGGCTATTCTTTCGGTGTAATAATTAGATATTTCACGGATCATCTTGCTGCATAGCTAGTTTAAATTGTAAAAACGGTAGGTTTATAATGATTTTAGATTTCAGTAGTTTGTAAAGCAAGGGCCCTTAAAATAATTTTACTAGAGTTTTCTTAGCTGATTTTATGTCATGTTTCAGAGTGTTACTGTCATAGAAGTTTATTACATAATCATGCCTTTTTACATTTATTGTGTTTGCCCTTTTATATCTGAAGGCAAGTCATTTATAATCCAGTTAATAATTGTTGTTGTGCCCAAGATTTAATACAATTTGATAATTTACTAGGCCGTATTTGTGTTCGCGAGGACCTTGTTTAAATTTATTAATGTTAATATTTTATATTTTATAATTAATGCCAACGTCTAACATCAATGGGAAGATTATATAAATGTTACAATTAATGCTAATTGCAGTAAATTTTGTAGTAAGCGTCAACACAAAACTTTCCCGTAAATAAATGTCACGAGTGTAAGGCTTTGAGGATGGACACTTTGAGCGAACGCACTAACCAATGAGCCAGAGAGGTGTTGTCAGGAGGAATGCAATTTACCACCGGATTAAAATTAGAGTTAATATTGATAATTGTAAACCTTTGTCAGTTGTCAATAAAATGTTTTGCATTTATCTTTTCAAAATCGATTCAGAACACATAAATTCGATTAATCCCAATAAAATAACAATCCTATTAAGTTTTAAATTTGTTTATTTTATTTTCATATTAAATTATATTTTATGTTCACTACGAAGTTAAGTTAAAAGTAGTTTCTTGGTTTTAAAAATATTCTACATGTTCTAACACTGGGAAAACAAATATCCCATTCAGTGAACTAATAGTTATGAAGTGTGACTGGCAAAAACTGTTTAAATATAGGGAAGATATTTATCATTAATAAATAATAAATGAAAAAATGTCCTATACATAAAAGAAATTTATTTTTGGCAAAAATAAAAATTAAAAAAAAGTGAATTATTTAGAAAATGCATCACCCTATAATAATGCATCTTAGTAAGTGTTAAACATTTGAGGATTGTTTACAATAACATATATAACATAAAAAGAAATAAAGAATAATAGAAGAAAATCGATTCAGAACACATGAATTCTAATTAATTCCAAAAAAATAACAATCCTATTAAGTTTTAAATTTGTTTATTTTATTTTCGTTTTAAATTATATTTTATGTTCAATAAAAGTTAAAAGTAGTTTCTTGGTTTTAAAAATATTCTACAGATTTTAACACTGGGAAAACCAAAATCCCATTCAGTGAACCAATTGAAGGGTGACCGGCAAAAAACTGTTTTGAGAGGGCAGCTATTTATCAATTATAAATAATAAATGAAAAAATATCCTGTACATAAAAGAAATTTACTTTTGGTAAAAATAAAAATTAAAAAAAAGTGAATTATTTCGAAAACACATCACCCTATAATAATGTCTCTTAGTAAGTGTTAAACATTTGAAGGATAGTTTACAATAACATATATAACATAAAAAGAAATAAAGAATATTAGAAGAAAATGTTAGTTTAAATAAAATTAAAGATAGTGCCTGTTGAGTAATCTATGAAGTTTGCTACGCAGAACTCCTATTTATTGTGTGAATGTCAGTTTATATTTGTAATATTTTTAAATGCAGTATGGTTTAATTATATTGATGTTTCGACTTGATCTGGTGAATAATTTCATGTTAGCTATTTCACTTTCATAGTAATTCACATCAAACTGTCATTTCTGGGAATTTTGGATGCGCCAGCTGCTACACAACACACGACGCTGTTGGACGTACTAATAGATTTGGAGTGCACTCAAGTTAACTATGGAAGACAGCTCTATGCAGCTCTAACACAAACAAGGTTACTTTGCGGAGGAAAATTCAAATATGAATCATGAATGGTCTCATAGAAACGACGAATGGTTAGAGTAGTGGTAGTTTTTGAAGCATTTACACAGTTCATTACAGCAACTAGAGCTAACGATGACGTCAGCTTGTTCTAAAAGATAAGTGTCATTAACCGATAAATAGGCGAAACTTTCAATCATACCATGCATGTGAGGAAATTCATCACTTGTGGTTTAAAAGATGACCTCTAGTTGCAAATAGTCACAACATTTAACGGTTAACTCTAAATGTAATAGCAACGCTTTTAAATGAAGCGAACATTACGGTGAAGTCTTTGCTCTAGCTTAACGATTCACTAACTTTCCTTGGCATTTAAAGATTTTTCGTTGTTGCGGATCATTAAATTCTTTTTATATCTACCTTTTTATTATAGTATATCTCTATAAAACAGATATAATCTTAACAGAAATAATACATTCAAAGCATATATAAAAAGCATAACACTTTCGGCGAGCTCCAGCCTACGTAACTCACTTCGAAAGATACATGCCAGGGGAACTATAATGGTACATATAAGGTTCTGTCTTGTCCACGTTTTCGCCTTAGCTACCGGAATAAATAGTCACCTGCAATTTTATTCTTATTTACCTTAACTCAATAAATATACACCTAAAATTGTATCATCTTTCACTTTTTCGCAAGCATACATTCAGCAATAAAAGGTGTTAACAATACTCTAATGCATTGTGTACTACCTGGGGAACCCCAAGATGTCAGTGATAACAGTTTTAGCACTGCTGCTCTAGCTAATTAAAACTGGGAGCCTAGTTCAAATGCTTATCTGTTACTACCCACAGAACACTAGGAACCAATAAAAACAATAGCTTCTATGAAGATGTTGTTGCTCATTACTGCGTCCCACTCAACGTATTCTAACAGCTCAGCAATTTACATTTCTGTCATTCATATACTTAAAAGTGCGTATACAAAACGAGGGTATTTTGAGTTACGAACCGGCACAGCGCGGTTGCGTACGGTAGTCAAGGTTTACAATGTATGTGAATATGGGGTTGTAATTAGTTCGAGTGAGCTTTCTCAACATGTGATTGTGCTTACGTGTGTGACTCTGTGCTTGTTCTTGTCAGTTTTACCACTACATAAATATAGTCTTGAAGAACGGGGGTTTGTGTTCGATACATATGCAAAACTGTATTTTTGCAAGGAAATGTCCTGGCTATCGTGTTCTAGGTAGAGAAACTTTTCACCACTTTTTTAAAAAGTTGTGAGAGACAGGATCTCTCAATGACAAGTAACGTGTCATTCTTATGGAAGAAAAGTTATGTGGTGTACATACATTTCCTTTGTCTGCAACGTATTGCCGCTGAGGAGCATCTTTTTCAACATCTCTTATAACACAGGTTGTGTTTATTTTCGCAAAGTATTATTTTACTATTATGCTTTCAGTAAATATATAAACACTAAAATAAAAATACTAGCTTTATGCTAGGCAAATGTGTCTCGCTTTTTCCGATTGCTACACGTTTCCAGTAAGCAGCCGCGCTCAGAGGGCCCATAAATCAAACAACTTCACTGTGCATAGCATTACATAACAGAATTGATGTTGTTCATGAAATTTTTTTAGCAGATTTGGAGTTAAATTTGAGGTAATAAAATTTAAACAATGAGTTTCAAAATAAATATATTATTTTGCATTAATCTTTGCAACAATAATGATAATAAAGGAGAACATATCAAGCTTTTTATTTGGGAAACTTATCTTAAATATTCGCACGATAAGTGAGAAGCATTTTTCACATTTCAAATACCAATTTTGTATTCATATATTTAAGTATTTCAATTTTATATTTAAATGTATTGTCCATGCTTGTTGTTGTAAATATAAGAAAAGGGTTATCAATTTACCACGAAGCAATTTATTGCAGAAAACCAGCGATTATTTAAACGTTGTACACTTTTTTTTAAACAGAGTCACTTTATAGGGTTCTATAATTAAGTCTGCAGCACAACTCTGTAACATATAAGCAATAAAACAGTATATAAAGTTGTTAAAGCAATGAGCGCAAAGAAAACCATAGAAAATATTTAAAAACCATAAACTGGGATTTTGAAGTTCTAGTTATAAAAACTTTTTCCAACATATTCCGTATTCTAGCTTTTCTTATTCTTAATAAAATAATAACAAATCATATATCCACCTCTGCCAACCTTAAATATGAACGTGATTAAATTCTTTCTGTACAGTTGTATATTTATTGTTATTTTTTTTGAATATCAAAAGTTATAATTTTCTTGACATGTAAAAATATAACAAAATATAGAGTTAAATGTTCTAAATTTCTCTAGGATACCTATAATATTAAAAGGCATTCAACCTTTGGGGAAGAAATGAAAAAAAAAAAATTAGGCATACGTATAAAAAATGTTTGGAAGTTGGGCCAGTGGAATTCCCTCTTCTTGCTGCAAGGAGTTGCTAACATTTTAGTTTCTTCAAGCTGCAAGTTGTTATAGGACTCGCAAAAAATAAATTATATACTTTGGCAGAAAATGTGTCCATAGCAAATAGCATAGGATGTTCAATTAGGTCATGACAATAAATTAACTCTATAACTGAGCATGGATAAGTTGGAGTAATAGACAAGAGAAAAGTGAAGTTAAGAAACAGAGAAGTAGTGAAAGTGCGCTAAACGTAAGCGAGCTGGAAGAGGGGATGGATAAGTGAAAGTTGGAACACCAGCGGAAAGATTAAAGTCAAGAGAAGTGAAATCCAGATTTTCGAGAAGACAACGTGGTTCACGCTATAACGTGGTGTATCTTCGGAGGAGATAAAAATTCACGAGTGGTGCCGAGTCCATGAATGCTGGTCACGTGTTGCTGACTCCTCACCTCTTCCTCCCTCCACCCCCCACAGACAACGCTCTGGCTTCTCCTCGCTGGGTTTGAGTGTGGTAGCGCGAAAAATTCAACCCGTGTGAACAACCTGTCGACAGCAACCCTACATTCATTGCTAACTTCCATGAGATATGTCGCACTATCAGCATTTTCTACTTTGCTTTTTCTTTCACTCGGTTTTGATTGAAAATAAAAGTGTAAACAAATCTTTTGTTTTCTGAAAAACAAAAAGAAAAATACGCAAAATAAAAAGATTTACTTTTAGCATGCAAAGTGTCTCAATATTTGTACTTTTTTTTCAACAGTTAATCAAATTTTGTATTCCAGCAGTATACAAATATTTGGTCTATCTTATCAATCAAATTCACTTATCACCATCTCCAAAAATATTTCAATCTTTACAGTTCCAAAAGGCTGACAACACCTCAATAAAGTGAAGATACAAGCAGGGCCAGATAATGCTTCCAATTCCATTGTAATAATGGTACTAAAGATAAAACGAGCAGGTATAGTCTATTGCAACATAAACCCTTTACTTGAAATACCCAGTTATGTTCCTTGTGATGTTTTTGCACTTTGCGGATAGCTACATGGGTATCTTTCAAATTTATTAGTTCTATATTTAGAATCCCAGAACATGTTGATCTTCCCTCTCGTAGATGATTACCCAAATCCAAAACTGAGGATCAACAACAGACTTCCCCTAACTTCAGCCTAAGATGGACATCGCAGCTGTTACTGTCTTTATTGACCCCAAAGTTCATAATTACTGATTTTCCATAATTGCAATTTAATCGTAAACCATACTTCTGAGATAATAAAAACCAACGAGGATTTTATCGGACATAAATAAACGCGCCGAAGGACCACCATAGAATTGGGACCCCGTTCAGCCATGAGTTTATATTTTTTAACTGAAACAAAGACAAAATTACTGCTTTGGTTCAAACACTAAGTATGCACTTATCAGATTAACATCCAAGTTCGATTTTTGCTGGGAGTAGTTATCATAGCTTTTCCTAATCAAAAAGACCGGTGACAAAAGTGATCTTCGGGCTTATTTGCCGCAATGTATGTTCATTTCTTTAATGATCGGAGCGTGGTACGGAAAAGAAAGGAGAAAACATAATCATTATTTCAACAAGTGTAAAGGTAACATATAATTGCCTAAACTATCAAAAAGCGACATAAAACGCCTATAAAAGCATTGCTTCATTATGAATATCTACGAAAAATGAAAATAACTTAATGGATAGTCATTAAAACAATTAAAAAATTGTTGCTGTTCATCGTCCACTGATGATGTCAACCACAGAAGTTGGTGAAAGCTATGGTAGCATATTAAACCATGGACCACAGCAAAACACCCCGGAAGATTTTAGCTGTTTTAATTATAACACCTGCCGTGAAAGCCAGATGTATCTTAACGGATGGTCGTTCCTTTATCCTACAATAATTCCATTTCCTCAACGGCCTTGTTCGCTCTACAAATGAAAGTGAAGCACCAGGTATGCACAGAACATTGAACTAGAAACTACCATAGAGTAAATTGATGGCCTAGTTTTAATGCCAGCTAAGTGATGTTTTTCTGACTTCAGAAGAGAGAAAACCACTTTCCTTAATGAAATAATTACACCCTGCCACTTTATTATCATTTTATTTCTACCAGATAAGTGTATTTGTTAATATATTAAGTTAAATTAAATACATACTCTATCGATATTCTATATCTAAATGTTAATGATTTTAGATGAACTTATTGCGATCGCTGTGAAGGTCTACGAAGATGTTCCTGCGGAGATAATGAATAATTACTTCCTGACGTTGTTTGGTAGTTAATGGGAAAAACTGCCTACTACAAAGGACCTCACAAGAGTTTACAACGACATGAATCTTTGCCTTTAGTTCTTCTTGCAGTCCCTACATTGTTACCATGGAAAATTGCTAATACTATTTACCCATTATTTTAATCAGTATTCTCTGTAAATAAATGTCTCTCTAAAATGCAATTATTATTTCCGGAAAGGTAGAATTAATTTACGATAAAGCCTATTAATTTAATATACCGTCATATGAGAAAAAGTGTTCATTAGAATTTAACTATACTATGCCCATCACTACACGTGAGGAGTGTGAAAAATTGTATTTTTGTTTTTGTTTCTTTTTATCCAATGCCAGTTCATTGTCTCGTGAGCTTGTGGGCATTTTCTTTAGCATGGCGGTATTGCAATCAGGAGAATAATTTGTTTATACATCCTCCTTTTGAAGTTCCCCAGAGAAAATGGAATAAAGTAGAGTAATCGTGAGTGAGTGAATATGCCAAACTTATCGCCAATAACTCTGTTCTGTATCAACCGCTTCCAATGAAACACGATCTGTGTGTACTGTAGCTGAATCCTGTTGAAAATGGTGAAATTACATTCCTGCACCATTAGTTTCACAAAAAAATCATTGCCACACATTAACCAACTCATAAAAAATCAACAAACACGAGCAATTAGCCTCTCGTCACAGATGGCATACCATGTACATTTTCTCATGATGAGGAAATACTTCATGATTACTTTTATACATATATCTAAAGATGGAAACAGCTTTTGTTCATTGCGAAGTTAATAATTCATAAAACCTGTTCCTCAGGGTCATTGGAGAGTGTTTTTGCACCAGAGTAATTTTATATAGCTGCGCCATAATAACTTTGTAGTCCTTTGCATGATAGGACAAAAGAATGCTGCGAAAGACAGTTTTTATTATTGGGTGTTTGGTGTTTTTTCTTTGAATCCCTTTATGTAATGACGAAATCCTTTAATATTTTATTTACCGATACCCGTGATGCATACCTGAAACTCGTTATGAAACAATAGAACTTTAAATATTATGTCTTGGTTTTCACAGGCACAAGAACTACAACAAACGCAACAGAATTAACTAATACTCTCTGCGGTAAACTGTTAAAATATTAAAACGTTAAGAAAAAGAAAATTAATATAGTTTTATCCCCTTTCAACTAAATGAATGACATTAATTTGTTGCAATTAATTTTTTTTATTATTTTTCAGCTTCTTTTTAGTGAGTCAGAGACATTCCTCAGCTGGATATAAATTTGAGTCATTTACATACATTTTAAGGCATTTTTTAGTTTCGATAATTTTTAATAATTGTATTTTATGAAGCATTATTTAAAGTTTTATAAGCAATTTAGCATTATAAGTCTTTCATAAAGATTTCAATCAATTTATGTAACCCATTCCTCCCCCCCTTGAGTTTTGCTCATTATTTAAGAGAGTAGCCACTGAGAGGAAATTCATATACTGTAATGCAGTATATGAATAGTGAAAAACATGAAGGTTGGATACATCGCCTGCAGGCTGAGAAGATAGATCACCATTTGTATACTGGACAGTATGCATACCGAGCGTCCACAGTACTTTGAGGATCTTTCTGAAGTTTCCATCTGTGCGTACAAACTTGTAAGTAAATTCAATAATAGAAAAACACAAAAAAAGACATTAAAATATACGAATAGGCATCTGCCCGATTCTTTTACCTTAGTAAAAATGTATTACATATGTTGTGAGGAGAATAAAGCTCAAGAAATAAGCAGGGAAATAGCTTGTGGTTTTGTGCGACGTTATGAGCAAACGTGTTGAAGAAAGGACACGGGAGAATTTATTTTTTAAATTGTAAGCAGTTTAAGAATGTTAACTACTGGACAATCGGTTAAATTTTTGAAAATTCTATGCATTTACTCTGCCTGAATGACATGCAGCATGATAATGTACTGCTGTTTGTGACAGATGTTGCAAGCTACATGCTGAAATGATACAACTAGCTAGGAGCGTTGTTAAACATAAGTCGGTCTGGTGGTGTGGTGGTAACCATTCTTGCCTCCTAAATCCAAGATTGCGGGTTCAATCCTGGCCAGGATTCCATGTCGTAAATTTACGGCATGTAAAAGAACACCAGGTCTGAAAAACGAAACCTCTGAGTAAAATTGATCGGTCGTTTAACGCCCTGAATTGAATGGGACGCTGATGATATATGTTAAAGAATGTCCGTAAATAAACCAAATTAACAACAAAGTTAACATCCACCGCCACGGGTGGCCTAGGTCGTTAAGGCATGGACTCGTGAGCGGGAGTTCTGGGGTTCGAATCCCTCCAGGACCGTCCTCTCTGACTGGTTTATTTTTTCAGGTTTTCCTCAGTCCTCATAACTGGCAAATGCCGGGTAGGTACCCAAAACTTAGGCCTGGAACGCTTCCTTCCTTTAAAAAAGATATCCTTTCACAATATATCATTTCATTTCATGTATCACCAGTGTCCACCGCCTGTGGTGCCTCAGTAGTAAAAACGGGTTAAACACTTCTCAAAAAAAAAAAAAAAAAAAAAATGAAACATCCTTTGCAAGTATACCTGTCACCGACTCGCCAAGGAAATATGAAGCCAGTTTCTCGAAGTGAACCAGATGACTGAAAATGTAAAGTACCGTTCAAGCACATGGCCTGATGTCCCTTGCCACTTGCTCCTGTTCTCACACGATAGGAAACTTGGATTGAGGCCTGCAGCTACTGCAGGGAATACTACAAAACAGTGAAAAGTGTTATCGACAGTCTTGAGGAGGAAAGCAGCATCTATTAAAGGTGCCAAGGAACTATTCAGACGCGGAAAGAGAAGATAAATTATATTATTTTAGGGCAGTTTTTTGTTTTCCTAAGCTGTAATCAGTTCCTTTGATTTGGTTTCTCAATTTAAGTTAATTGAAAGCATTGAATTGGTGAATAAAGTAATTAATTTAGACCTTATTTCGAAAAAAAAAACTTAAGATGCAAGAAATAATTAACCAGTACTCAAAAAAATTTACGTTTCAAAAAACATTGTTTAATAGATATTTTCTATAGGCAAAGCTTTCTTTGGAGAATGGAGATGATTTAGAATTGAAGAACATTATTTATTTCTGTAGAAGTACGGAGGTTTTCAATGTATAAGGCTGTGCTAGCAGATAATCACCATAATTTACTTTTGAAAAATTACATATGCAAAGTATTATATACTGCAACTCAGTACTGAAAATGGATTAGTGAGTGCAAAATACACAGTCAAATTGTGTATTTAAACATTTTTTTATTTGTGGTGTTCCAAATTAGTTCTTATAAACTGTATTTTATATGTTTATCCTTATGTTATATACACATTTTTTACCTGTTAGAGTTTTCTTGTATTAGGTACTGAAAAAATCAATATATATAGCTAAAAGAGTTAAATTCTTCTATAATTTCAACAAAATTAGTTGGAGGCATTTTATTTATTGCACTCTAAATCTGTTACTATTAATTGTATTTATGATAAAATAACTATTTATCTTTGTATTAGGTATAATGCATTTTTTTTTATAATTTTAGAACATTTTTGGATTATCTACAGGTCAAAATTGCATAATTAAAAAAAACAATTTCTGTTAAATTTTAGAACTTAAAATCTTAAACCTATTTATTATATTACAACTTTTGCTCATTCGAATGATAAAATCAAATAAGAGTGTACTGAAACACAATTGCAGCTCTATCACCAACTTAACAGGTTAACTACAAATAAAATTAGTTACTAAATAGATCTCTATCTTCAACTAGCAGACAGCAGAAGCCAAAAAAATTTTCAGAATACCTTGAATTCTGAAATTCTGAAATTCAGAAAATCTATAGCGAGCAGGAGGGAGAAAAAAGAGCGGAGATAAGAGGGGGTTCTTACTTGAAGAGATACTAAATCCCAGGGGGAAAAAAAATCAGTATTGCTAAAATATCACAAATGTCATTCTTTTCATGCATTGGGCTGAGAGTTTCGGAAAGGTCCGAGTGTTAGTTGTCTCGCTACAAAGAGAGAGAGTGTATGTATGTGTGCGCGCGCGTGCATATAAAGTGAGATTATTTGAATTATGGTCCAGTAAAACTTTGCTGCGTACCGGAAGAAGCCATAGTCCAGGCGGTATAATGCATCAGAAGGTAGCAGCTTATAGTTAGTGCGTTGGGAGACTTTTCCAGAAAGTGGTTATGAGTTTGTGCAATACTCAATGCTTTCATTGTGCATAAATTATGGCTGATTGTTCTTCGTTAGTTATCCAATTACATAGTCTTGAAGAACGGGTTTTTATATAAGATACATATTTATTTGGTTTATTTTTAGGAAGCTAACATCTCAGGTCATCAACGTCTCATTCATTTCAGGGCGTGAAACGGCCAAAAATTTTTACTCAGAGGTCTGTTCTTTCAAGCTTGAGGTACTTTTGCGTGCCGCAAACATACGACAAGGGATCCACGGCATTACTTCCCTTCCGAAGGATAGGATTTTATACCCCAAAAATCCATTGACCCTGACCAAGTTTAAACCGGCAACCTTTGGGTCTACGAGGCAAGGAGTTTGCCACCAGACCACTAGAATCGGTATGATACATATGGGAAACGAATTTTTGCAGAAAAGGGATAAGGCGATTCGCAAGAAAATATTCTGGCAATCATGTTTCAGGTAAAGAAACTGTTCGCCAACTTGATAAACAGTGACGGCACAGGATCTCTCAATGGCAAGAATCGTGTTCCGAACCCCTGCATTCTTATGGAAGAAAAGTTAGATAAAATACGGAAATTTTCTACGCAGATACCGGCAACGTATTGCCGCTAAGGGACACTGTTATAACACAGGTTGGTGCTTATTATTATAATCATCATCATCATCATCATCAGTTTTAAATACAATATCTTTTTATTCTTTCAGTAAAAATACAAATACAAAAATAAAAATCTAACTTTACGTGGGGTAACTCTATTGCTTTTTCCGGTTGCGGCGGTTGCAGTAAGTAGGCAGGCCCTTAACTCAAATAACCTCGCTGTAAAATTTTCTTCAGCTGTTTCTATTAATATATAATTATAATTATATATTAATATATATGAATACATAAAATGAGCATATATGTGCAAAATTATCGTTAGACAACCGGTATTGTCTATGACTTAAAAGTGCAGCAAGTAGATAAAAAGATGTGACGAATATCTTTATTTTAAACGATGTTTTTAAGCCTGGAGCTGAATATAGCAACAGCTGCATGTTAATGTTAACATTAAGAGCGTTTTTGACATTTTTAGGCAAGAGATGGATATTACACACGAAAGGTCTGTTTAGTGTATAAAAAGCTCCGGAGTCAAACACATGAATTATTTTCGTACTGATTGTTAATGGGAGATGTTTTATTTTTTCATTTGTTATTTCATTTTAATTATATATTACTAAGCGCTCTAAAAGCAGCAGTAAAAATTCATCTTTGGGAGCATTCCGATAAAAACCGAGGTGTTATGTAGAATATATAAAAAACCCCAAATAGTGAAACTTTCACCATACAATTATTTAGATGATAGATACAACACTGCAGTTAGAGAAAACTACAGAAAGAGGTATATTTTAGCTGCAGGTTTTAAAATATAATGGTAATAATTAATTATATGAGTAGAAAACACACGAGATAACAAAGTATTCAAATCAAATATATACAATTTATATGCCTGCATTCGTAACAATGACAATTAAAGCTGACATATACTTTGGATACAATTATGTTGAGAGTCAACGTAGGCGATAATAAACAACTAAAAGGAACATAGAAGACTCGTTCTGGAAGTTAATACACCAAAGTGTCTCACATATAATATTACAGGGAAGTAAAACAGAAGACCTAATAATGATGTTCATATCTTTGACTGTTATGTGTAAAACGAATGAAAAAATAGAATTTATACAAAAAATTGATAGGCAAATAAATATAAAATTTAAAATTAAAAGAATGCTACAGAATGCCTATTTTACATTCAACTGACGAAGAAATTCATTTGTAGTTTTCATTCCTTTAAAATGTAGCCTTAAAACGCACCGTTCCTTTAAAAGAGTGACACAATTTTTGAAGTTGTCTACTGGACACTATGTCAGTTTCGCGATCAGTTTAAGAAAAATACATAGCACGGTATCTAGATGGCTAGTTTCAATTTTTACTACATTTTTCTCAGTCCATTTAGAATCTGATCCAAGAAATTTTAAGATTTACTATTACATTTATACAATATGTTTAAGAAATGTTATGATTATTTGGAAGATTCTATTAACTTTCTTGATTTAATGCGATAAATTTATCAAGTTTTTGTGAAAATCAACAATTCCGAAAGACATATACTCAAAAATACTAATGCTAAAAATAAGACGATTTTTTAGCTGATAATAAACAATCCATTAAATCATATTTTTTTAACTTTCTCAACAAAAAAGCTAAAACGAAAATGTGGAGTAATTTTTATTTCTCTGACAAACATTTTATCCCTATTAGTTTGATGTTCCATCAAGAAGAATTTCCACAAAAATACTTTCCTTACTTTAATTTGGGACTAGAGGGTTTTGCTAGTTACGCTCATGAGACAGATATCAGTACTGCACTTCTAGATATGATATGACGAGAATTTAGCGTATTTGAATTTTTCATTGCCTTTATAGAGAAGTCATTCAAATACTTAAAATTTGTTTTCTTCCTATATTAATTTACAAATGTGTTTTACAAATAATTTTATTCGGTAAGATATGAGCTTTATGAGTTATGTTCATATTTATATTCTAATGGGTTTGAGAGACACGTACCAATTAAAAAGTTTAATACAATAAAATTCAGTAAATTCAGGCGAATTTTTGCATGAAAAATGTTAGACCTAGAGATTCAATATTTTACAAAAATATTCGTAATTATATTTTATATTATTAAAAATCGTGTGCCCGTCCGAGTTTATGTAGAATTAGCCACACCGGAGAGAGCAAATTGTTCGAATCCTATTTGAGTAGAGTTTTTACTCAAAGTTTTGCCTAATGTATGCAAGGAATTTCAGGTACTGTAAGATCGTGGAATTAAGTTCGCTAATTGATGGAGCAGGAGTACGCATATCCACAGAAGCATTTTAAAGCAATAATATGCATCAAATTATGTACCTATCTTTCTTTTTGATAAAGTAAAACTCAACTTAATGGATATTCTTAAATGCGGTTCTCCTTCCCCAAATGAAATATTCCCGATCTTGTCTGAAGGATATATACCAAGAATTTGTTTTTCCTATTAATATTTAAAGGTATACATTATTTTAATTTACTTCATAGCTTATACTAAAGCACTACAATTAATGCACGATAAGGACATGTATTAAGAAATCCAGTGTGTTCTCTACTGAGTTACGAAAATTGTAACAAGTGCAATACATTATTTATAGCGCGCAGGCTTGTATATTCAATTATTTTACTTTCTTCATTTTTATATTTTAATCTTAAGTTCTTTATGCAAAGCACGGAGGTATGTCATATACCTTTAGTTGTTCTAATCTCTGGATTCATAACGTGACAATTAATCACTGCACATAAACACTAGTCAAAGGATGACCACAACACAAGTGTCGTAAATTTTGAGCTACGAAATGCAAATTTAATGCTCGTATAAGTAAATGTACTATCGGAAAAGCGCGTCCACCATTATATCATTAGATCTGGAGGATGTCCTGGAACTAGCTGACTGCATGACTGGCTTAAGCGTTTCCTTAAATAACTCAGATAGAGCAATAAGTATGCATTACATTTTTATAATAAGGTTACAATAGTTTAAAATGAGATACAATTATTTCGAGAAACCTCAGCTAATCTGGTTCGCCATGTGAAGAAGGCAACGTCCACAGTTCCCAGAAAAAGATCTACCAAAACTGTATCTTGGATTCCTCATGTAAACTGATTTCCTAATACCTTCAAAGGCTCACTAAAATATTGCTATTTATTATCTGATATTCAGCTTATATCAGATAATAAAAGTTACTTCCGTTTTCATTGCACACAAACTACTTAGTGGCGTTCTAGAGTCTTCCAGAAAGAAATAACTTAAAACATTTAACTATTTATTATTCAGAAACAGTATATTTCTCGTGTTCCTATTTGAAAACCCAATTAAATGAAATTTACTGCATACTGAGTGCCTTTTAAAATTTCACTTATATACTGGGCAGATAACAAGTGATGTTGCCAACTTTTTTTTTTTTGCGATCATTAAATTCTGCATACTTAAAATTAATGTAAATTTATAAAAGTAATATAAGGAACTTTTTATTTACTTTACTATATATATATAAACACAACGCAGGGAAATCCACTTTCATAAATGAAGACTCATGCATTAATTATACTATTCTTACCCCTATTCCTATCTATTAACTTGCCAACTTTACTAGGTGAAGATTCAACTAAAACATATGGAGCAAACAATTATGTTCAAATAGACACACACCGCAACGGGTGGCCGAGGTCGTTAAGACGCGAACTTGTAGCGGGAGGTCTGGGGTTCGATTACTACAAGGACCGTCCTCCCAGAGTGAGGTCCTAATAAATGGCAAATGCCAAGGAGATACCCTAAACGTAGATCAGGAACGCTTCCTTCCTTTTAAAAAAAATCATTTCCCATTTATCATTTCATCCCCTGCATCACCATGTCCCCCGCCTGTGTTGATACCTTAATAGTTAAAACGGGCGTTAAACACAATAATAATAAAATAATAATAATAATAATAATAATAATAATAATGAAGATAGTAAAATTATATATTCAAAATACTTTCCACTGGCGCTTTCCGTAAGCGCATGACACATACGTTATTCTGCAAAATGGACCGATGTGTTTATGGCCTATCTCCTTCCCAATGGAGATGACATTTTATGTATCCGCAAGTCATTGGGTCTCGGCGACAAAATTTCGACGATTTGGTGATCATCTTGACAGGCATCTCTCTTAGTACAAGTGAATTACTCTTATGATTTTGACGTATTTCTCCATAAATGTGTAACATGTCTAAACGTTCCCAAAGGTGAACTTTACATGGCTATAAATCTAGAATGCACTAATTGCAGATACTCAACATGTGTTTGTTTGCATAACCTTAGTACGAAGTCAAGTTCATAGTTGCTCACATTTTAAAGCTTTTGTTTACATTTACAATAAACTATGTAAGTGATGCCAAATCTAATTTTGAAAACCAAAATGATTGACGTAAAACTTTTCAGGTGAATTTATATCTAAAAGCTTCTAATTTTGAAAAAACAACAAATGACATTATTAGCTATATTTCTGTTTGTTGCCGGTTTTTTAACCGGCCAAAAAATATTAGGAAATTTTGTTTCATTGATAGCACAAATTCAGGCCATATGACATTGAATTCCCTTTCATATTGTACATATGTATTGAAAACTTACAGATTTGGAGTGATTGTGTGAAAATGATACTAAGCATATGACAGTGATGAATGAATCACCACGCTTTGTATTATCTTCTCGGAAGTGTGTCTCAGAGGATTTTCTGTTTTGGAACCCCTGTTTAGTAATTATAATTATGGTGTTAGAAAAATGTTCAGCAATTTTCAAAACATATTTAAATATTTTGTTTATGCACACTAATATATTTTTATTTATATAATCTCTCTGATATTGATAATTTTATTGAATCTTGTGTAATAAAAATAACAAAAAGATAAATATTTTTAAGTTAAAATAAAAACAGGCACCTTGATAAAAAACTCAATTGATTTTTCAGAAATATGAAATATGACCTATCTTACAGGTATCAGAGGGAAAATTTTCTCACAACACTTTTACATTTAGTGTGTCTGGGAAAGGTGAAGGTCTTGCACGCGCTAATCTTCAATATTTCCCTGATTTTTCATTACGATCCTAAGCGGGTTCTACCTTTTAAGAGAAGTGTTGTGCTTTGCAACATTCCAGACTCTTTTATTTTTACAAGCGTCTATAAAGATCGCAAATGACAGAAATTAATTAAATGTTTTCAAACAAATACTACCTGCTTAGATACGAAGTCAAGGCTTTCAGGTGCAAGATGGAGAGAATGAATATTCATACTCAGCTGCCAGAGACAGCAAAACATCTCACTATTCTTTAGGAAAGCTTTAAGTACACTTCCTAAGCATTTCACGAGGACAAAGGCAGCCTTATCAATTGTTTACAGAGAAAGAAATCGTGCAATAAACTTCTCTAATGCCCTTTAAACATGGCACTCAGCATTACGGTACATAAACTGCCATTGTCCAGTAAAAATGCTCCGGTAGTAGAAAATAAAGGGGAGCGTGGCGATGTAAAGAAAAGGTAGAAGGGGGAAGGGGGAAGGAGGGAAGGAAGGAAAGGAGGGCGGATCTTAAGATTTTCTCTAATATATTTCCTGGGCCCCGCAATGTGGTTTTGACAACCTCCTTCGGCTTGTATTTCAAAATCAGGTGTTTGTGATATGCTGCCTGCGATATATAGCGCGTATTGTGCAAGGAATGGTTTTGGCTTGCATAATAGATCGAGTTAAGGGTAGGGTTTTGTTAAGGGGTAAGAGGGTGGGAAGGAGCAGGAGAGGAGGGAGGAAAGGAAGGAGGAGGAGGAGGCTGCTAGAGTGTGAATGGATTACACGGAGAGGAAGGCCAAGACCTTTTCTATTATCTTTTGTCTTAAAACGGTGCCAATAATTATGTCTAGTTCCATAATGGGACGGCAGATGGAAACCAATGCAGCGGTGAGAGGTGACCGGATTTCTTCCGTGTGTGTGTGTGTGCATAGGTTCCGCGGGCAGAGGATGCCGTAACTGACGTAGCGGAAACCACGACTCTTGCTGCCGCCGATTCTCAATTTCATCAGACTCTCTTTTGTCTGTGTGTATTGAGACCAGACGAACGCGCGGGAACTTGCCTCTGGCAGACGTTCAAAATATCGCATAATGTAGTTTATACAAGTGAAATTAGAATGGGCTAGACAAGGGGAGGAGAAAGACCGTATTCAATTTTACGCCATGGGTTTTCGGGGACGACTTCCTTCCTATTTCTCATTCGACCCTTGCGCAGAAATTTCCTAGCGTGGCATGTGCGGGAAGCCAAGATGCGTGTCAGGGGACTAAGCTAAACAAAGGTGTGAAAATAAATTTAGAAAAGTCGAAAAATCCAGTTTTATACTTCCAGAGTAAATTAAACGTTTCTGGAAAACCTAGTAGAATACTAAAATAGAACTACATACAGATTTGCTTTATATGAGATATCCATGTGAAATCCTTAATTAGGAGTAAAACAGAAGTGAAGGAAAAAAATTGTTAAATGTGTCAGTTTAAACGAAAGAAAAAGAAGAACGAAAAAAATTTAACAACGAAAAGAAGTTTGAAAAATAATCAGCTAGACCGGATAACATTCTTGCAGAACTGTCCAAATATAGCAACTCATAGATATTACAAAAAGTAATGAGCTGATTTAGAAAAACGAAATAATGCCAAATTAATAGTTTAATGCTGTACTATGCCGTATATATTAAAACGTATTAAACGTCAAGGTGGCCCAGAGGGCAATTCTTGGGACTCGCATTCAGAAGATCCCGGGTTCAAATCCCTCGGGACTACACATCCTAACCTTGGGTTTGTTTCGTGTTTTCCCCCGGTCTATTAGATGAATACTGATATTGGATGAATCTTCTTTTCCATGAATTTCCGCGCTTCAATTTTATACACTTTTATTCCGTTGGCTCTTTTAGAGGGTCGAAAGGGCAGGACGAGGTCGGTGGTAGTGCGGCGTGACGGTAATTTAAACCTATAATATGGAAGTTGCCCTAGAAGGGGGGTGCGCCGGCGCCGGGGTGTTTTATCCGCAATGTTATTGATCCCCGTATATTTGTGGCTCACAGCATGTGGATGCTGATTCACCGGGAATCTCTCTCCCTACTCCATCCCTTCCTCCCGGAGGTGCCGCATTGGGGCTTTTGGTCAAGGCTGAAGTACAGAAATATTTCCGGTGTTATGATATGTGACAATAATAGTGCTAAAGCATTGCTGGCAATTGCTTACAATATGCTACAATAGCGATTTACGACAGATTTAGGCCGGAATTGCTGTCTCAAAAATTCCCAATTAATTACATTTGCTTCTGATGGCACTAATAATAATAATAATAATAATAATAATAATAATAATAATAGCATCTTATTTCAGGTATCGTTTAATGTCAAGAATAGCATACCACTCAAGGGTATCAATGTTACAATTAGAATCAGGACTTCAATATTACACGTGTTAGTGTATGCATATAGATATATCTTTTTGACTAATATCTTTCTGTAATACTATGATTGCCAGTGCACATATATGCCTTTGTTATGTTTCTGTAAAAGGGATGGACGTTCATATTAGTGCAATCGGTAACTGTACTTGTCATTAACGGAAATACCGCATGCAGAAACAGGGGTCTTAAAAGGAACCAAAATTTTCGCTCTTTTCCGATAATTTCACAGGGAGGCCACATATATGGTCGAAGTGTGCTTTATCGCAGGAATCTGAAAAAGGGCAGAGGTCTCCTTTTTCATAGCGTGGGAATAGCAGATGTTTCCTTCCTTGTAAGACCCTAACTCGGGAGAGTAAAACTTCAACCAATCACCATATTACAAAAACTTGACGAATAGAAGCATGTAATAAACCATAATTAGTGTGATCCAATAAAATTCTAGAAGGAAGCAAGTTTAATAATATTTAAAGGAAAGAAATTTTCGCGAGGGGTGGAGCGAATTCACATAATAGATTTAATATAAATTATAAGAAGTAAGTTAGGCAGGAACGGGGGTGATCAGTCAAAATCGGTCGATCAGTTTCAAGCATTCACAGTCAGTGGGGTTAAAGAAACACGTAGTCATTGAGTTAATAAATGAGTCTCATTAAATCAGTGTTAAAGTTACTACAGTCAGATTATTCTTATAGTAGAGCCCTTACATCAAAGTGATCAGTGCTATAAGAATGTGTTACAGCAAAATCTATAGGCGTGAATTTATTACGGAGGAGTGCAGTTAAAGTTAAAATTAAAGTTACGTGATTATTGTATTTAAATCTTCGAGTGGTGAACTTTGGCTTAAATGCAACTCCACAGTAAATATCAAAACCAGAATTATAACCAGACGACAGACGCACAGCATGTTCATAAATCCTTTAATTGTTCAAAATAATAAAAAATCTATTAGAGTCGAAACTGTATTATTCCAGTGAAGAGTCCCCTTCACCTCCTAATGACTTCAAGTCATTAAAAACAGTTCATATTCCCTTGAGATTCCTATCCTCTGCATTGGGACCAGAGAAATAGGGAGCATCGAAATACAGATTTCAAGAGCCGAGGCCATTCAAGCAGAAAATCATCTAATTCGAACCAAAGACCATTCAAATTACATCCCCAAATAAATCTGATTAAAACCTACCACCGATTCATCCGGTTCCAAGATCGATTGATAAAATACTGTGAAAATATAATAGGAAATATCAAAGTGATTTTAGGTCTGGAAGTACAAGAATCGACCCTATTCTCTATTTTAAAATTATTTTGGAGATATTTTATGAAAATGATATAGATTTGCATTACACATATAGATATAGGAAGAATAGCTGGGAGCAATGCATTAGCTGGGAATACTCCGAAATATAATACCATTAAGAAAGAAACCACGTGTTAGGTGAAAATACATAAAGACAGTGTAGTTTATATTGATCTAAGAAAACGTCACCCACTTTTCCCAGTAATATTGAAACTGGCCATGTAAAACACAATAAATACTTTAAAAATCCGAATCCTGGAGACACATTTTCGTAATCAGCAAACACAACACCGAGTGGCAAGAACCATATCAGTACTTTCAGTAGCCTTAAGGAGTTTTAGGAACGAGCATAGCAACTAAGTTTAAGAGATAAATGAAAAGCACACCAAATATATGAACCTGTAATAATTAAATCTAAAATATAGGTTCTGCAGTACATAGTTGAAAATTGAAAATAAAAGTGATAAGTTTTAAATATGTGCATTTCTTGGTAACACATAATAATAATAATAATAATAATAATAATAATAATAATAATAATAATAATATACTTGAAAATCAACTGGAATAATGGCCGGTGACAGGTGTCTTGTACAAGAGAGAGAGAGAGAGAGAGAGAGAGAGAGAGAGAGAAAGAAATTAAATTTACAACTCTATCCAGATCTGGAAATATATATGTACATTAATACATACACAAACCATAATTGTATGCTAGTGACACCTGGGATTTAATCAAAACGAACTAGAAAATATTAACTCCAAGATATAAGGAGATGCCAGGCACAGGATAGGCAGCAACGGTTTCGGTTCTTTATGGGCTGTAATACAAATAAAGGAAATGAAAAATACATTACTGTAGCATTGATAACAGCAGTATTATATTGAAATAAGTCACCAGTTTCCTTATCCTGAGAAGAATTTCAGGTAAAGATAGATGCCCCCAGAGTACTCGTATGTTAATTGCATTAAGCGTTACCAAACTCTTTGGCGGCTATTGCGGAATGTTAAAAAATATTGAAATAAATTCTTATGAGATTAAATAATGTACACTAATGTACAGAATGATTATATAGAAGTAACCCATTTCTTTCTTTCTTACTTCGGCTGGAAATTCACCCAGTATTCCTCCTGGTGATGTAGTGGTAACCATGCTTGCCTGCTAAACCCAAGATCGCGGGGTTTGATCCCGGCCAGGACCGATGGATTTTTTCCGGCGTAAAAATCCTAAGTATGGCTTCCTTCGGAAGGGAAGTAAAGCCGTGGGTCCCGTGTCGTACATTTACGGCGCGATAAAGAACCTCAATCCTGAAAGAAAAGACCTCTGAGCAAAATTTGTCGGCCGTTTCACGTCCTGAATAGAATGGGACGCTGATGACCTGAGATGTTAAAGAGCGTCCGTAAATAAACCAAATAAATAAATAAAAAGAAAAAAACCCGTATCTCGAGTTTTACTCAAATTAAGCGACATATTTGGGAGTTTCGATTCCTTGTCACGAGATGTGCAGATGTTTATCCTTTATTCCTTACTGTTGGCTTTTATGTTTGGCAGCTATTTTCGATATTTTGTTCTAGTCACTGTGATATTGCAATAAACAGTTCCTTGTGAAGCAACACTGGATTACGAATTCAACTACAGCTACTCGAAGGGCATATAAGAGAGATTTTGGTGTTTGCAATGCCGCCGAAAGAAACACGATACCGATATTGGTTTACAAATTGGAAACAACTGGATCTCTGGTGAGTGAAAAAGGCAAACATCGTTCATCTAGACTGCCCACGGTTGTTGTGGACTTCCGGACATGACTGGAGTGGTCACCTCGTAAGTCAATAAAGTCACAGGAGACCGAGTACACTTACTGAATGTGTCAGAGAGCTGCGAAAAGTGCTCACCTAAATTCAAATAGGGTTAATGTTGCCCATCAGTAACCAGGTAAGGATAAAAGAGTAAAAGTATTGCGGTTGGTTTCAGGTGTTCATTGTGCAAAATTCTAGCATATTGTCTATCGCACGGTTCACAGATAAAGTATGTTTCCATTTATGCGGCTATGCGAACCCACAGAAATCACGCTATTTGACTGTCCAAAATCCACATATCATTCTTGAAGCACCTATGCACGAGTTAAAATCAGGATTTGCTGCATAATTTCAGCAAAGAGACCAATTTTTTTAATCAGACGTTGGACACTGAACAACACCGCTGGATTATCATGGAGATTGTTGAGCAACTGGACATAATAGAGCTGGGTCTTGGATATTTTCAACATGATTGAGCTACATGCCATCCATGGCGTTAATTGAAAGTTATTTTCACGACAGGATAATCTCCAAGAATTTTTGGCCAGCGAGATCTCCTGATTTGACAACTCAGGACTTCTTCCTATCGGATTATTTAAAAGAGAGAGATTACGCCACAGGCCCCAAGACGTTGGGGAATCTGAAACACACCAATATGCAGAGATTAATGTTATTGACAACACAATCCTCCAACGAGCGGCCAGTAACATGGAATGGACTGTTGATTTTTTTTATTTATTTTATTTTATTTATTTACATCTCAGATCACCAGCATCCCATTCAATTCAGAGAGTGAAAAGCCATACTCAAGACTTTTACGCCCGAGTGTTGAGTTATACCTTATAAATTATGCAGCAGGGATGACTTTTTCAACATTTTCTATAGAGGCTAATAATCACCCAAAGATACTCTACATTTGATGCATAAGTTATGGTAGCCTCATTAGTTTTTAAATAAATAAAGAAAAAATTGTGTTAATTATTCTAAATCACTGTGTAGTTATATAAATGTAACGCATACATAGATTAAATTGTACATATTTGTTTATTAATATTTATTAATATTACTTCTAATATTTATGTATTAAAATATTATATTAGTCCTTAAATACAATTTAATAAATAAGGCCAAAAACATGTAAATTACTTGCGTTTTAGAGATGTTATCCTAAAACAATATGATGATTTACCTATATTAATATTACAAATTGTTACTATTAAACATTTTGTGAGATATTAAAAGGATGAGATGGGTAAATTGATTGATTTCTAAAGATAATTGGGCCTAACGTTGAAGAGTTTTGTTCAGTAGTCTCCTTATATTCCATCATTATGCGTTTGTGTTACAACCTAATTCGCCAAGCATTGACTTAGGCACAGTCATGGAATACCATTTTTAAATTTAGAAGTATTTGATTTATATGAGCTCCAAGCTCAACAAATTTAAACCTAAAAGGTTTATTTTTGCTAATGTATGATGATCTAGTGACAATAATTCCCTTTTAATATTTTGTCTAATGTGTCATTATTTAACACTATATTAAGCAGTAAAACATTTATACACATATAAACCTATAGCACTTAAAACTTCACTAAACTTGGTACTTCAATATGCTAATATCATATCATTGAGGGCTTCAGGGGAGTACAAAATGTACCACCCGTATCTTTAAAAAAAAAACTAAAACAATATGAAAAAGTAAAAAAATGAATAAAAATAAAAATAAAAAAACAACTGCTTTATGTGTCCTGTACATCATAAAAAGTGTATAAATAAAACACATGGGGTACTTCATATGTATAATTTTCTGCTATGTTAAGTCATCTGTTATAAATGTAATTTCATTGAAAAAGTTATTTTTATAATAATTGTATTCAATGCATATTAATAACTTTAGCATGCAATATTCGTGATGTAGTGAGTGCATCGAGGCGCGCTGATATCACAAAAAATTTAATGAGTTCTCTTCCCCAGAAAACATACCGCGGGATCCTATTTAATTGACTCTGATTAAGGTAATGGTATCAAACTTTATATTCAGTTGTAGACTCTTGTTTTAAAACACAATTTCTCAAGTTTTCAGTTCAAATATTGTGTCACACTTTCACTTTATGGGCAATATTAATATACCTTTCTGACATTTTTAATCCCTAGTTTAATAATTTTTAATAGATACAAGATCTAACTCTGTCGTATTATCGTCACCCGTTTCGTTAGTGCGAAGAGAATTTGTGCGATAGTTGCAGATACAATTTATCACATTACCGACGACAAAGTAACACAATGCAAACTGCTGCTTACGTTTTGGTTATAGATTTGACTGATGTAGTTCAGAATATTTCTATATGTATTTCGATGATATCTAAATACCATTTTTTTCTGAAAGAATGGGGTAATTTATATTAAGTACAGCGCGGATATATCTTAATTTCTTAAAGATCTGAATAAAATTACAGAAAACTTCATTGCTTCTTTAGATAATGGGATTTGGTACGGACATTTTAAGTTACTATAGAGTATATAAAGTACATTTATGCTAAAGGATTCATAAAGGGCAGTATAATTAACAATATCACGGAGACTATGTATGAGTTATAGAGTATATAAAGTACATTCATGCTAAAGGATTCATCAAGGGCAGTATAATTAACAATATCACGGAGCCTATGTATGCTTCAGTACTAAGAATTGAAAAAGGCATCAGCAGAGTTAGACTGCTACATTTTTAACGATATATGATATTGTAGGAATAAATGCGGAATAGTCGACTACTTAAAGTTTCTAACCCATTAGAGATGATCATGATTTCAAAATTCACAAAACAAACACAAGAAATGTTTCTTTCTTAAATCTAGCGATTTTTACTGTCATCAACCTCCTATGGTAACTTTTGCGGTAATCTTGCTGAAAACCAGCTAAGGACTAACATAAATAACCTCCGAGGTTGACAGCCCCGGAGGACCTAGGCTTACCGCACGAGACCGCTCGCGACATCATGGACAAAGGGAAATATTGCAAGGGAATATGCGATTATCACACCGCATCCCGGCCTTCTCAATATGGGGACGCTACCTTTCCAACAGATAGCTACACAAATGTCATCACGAACCTGGGTGGACCGCGTTGCAGATCTCATTAACTTGAAAGTTTCTAACCGTACGGGGATCGAACCCGGGACCTTCCGGACAGTAGTCAGCAGAGTAATCATTAGATCAAGGAGGGGGTCCAGGGTTAACATTTAAAACTCAGTTTATTTATTACTAGTTGAAATTATTCATTTCATTACTGTGAACGTTGCCATTATCACTTATTGCCATCGTGACTTTTGTCATTGTTAGCCCTTTAGCTAATGTAAAAACGACTTTTATCTAATGTCTTAACCGATAGATGTCAATGCTTCGCAATAGAAATTGTGAGCTGGGAGAGAAGTTGTCGTATCAGTTGAAACCAAGGCATTTTATAATATTATTCTCTTCCCAGTCAGAATCTAACACATACCCTTCATTAGAAGTGAGTTATTTATCACAGTAGAAAAACACACGTTCGAGAAGGTATTTTATGCATGAAACTACAGAGCCTTCACGCATAAACTTGGCCGTGGTGACGCTGTACTGGAGGACTGAGGCATGTTTTGTCGCTCACTCTTTGTTTCTCCCGCGTTCATTCAGTTAAAGATTGTGCTTGTGAAAGGAAAAACGTGTTTTTGTTATATATGTAAGTGCTCTAAATGATATTAGTACTCTAGGTAGTCTAAATGTGTTATTATTGCCTTCATAATGCCATGACAGAAGCACACATTAGAAGAAAGAAGTTTAATGCAGAGCATGTATGCTATTACAAAAGGGACGATAAAAGGCGAGTTTCATTCCGGTATACCTTCTCCCATCAGAGAAGATGTACGGTTAATTCTAAACAAATTTAGAGAAACAAGATCTATTCCCGATAAGAGGCAACTGTTAGAATCGCGTGTTTCCATTGGCGAAATTGGAAACCAACTACAATATAGTCCTAAAAATCTCCGAAGGCTTGCGCAGGAAACACAGGTTTCTCAAACAGAGTTACTATTGTTCAATAATTGCAGTCAGCAAGATGTGTTCAATTTCTGTAGTTGGGTTTTATGGAGTGTTAAAATAGTGTACTTGATCTAAGCTTCATATTCTTCAACGACAAATGGGCATGTTGCGTCGCCGAACCACATTTATTAGAGCACAGAGAAACACAAGTTTATGCACCAAACTCTCTTACATAATACAACATTTGTGTATTTGTGCGTCTGTGATTGTGTACCTATTGTGACCTAAAATGTAATTTTATGTCACTTAAAAGAAAGCCAGAATCTCGGACGTGATGATAATGCTAGCCATAATTTTCGGGGGTTATCGCACCAGTGAGCCACTACATTTGCTGCCGAATACCGGACAAGCTCACGCGCGAAGTCTCCGTAGAATGTGAATAATCATAGGTGACACATTTTCCTCACATTTACAATAGTGTTTAACCCGATTTTACTGCCGAGGTATCACAGGTACTGAATACACGTGAAATGAAATGGTAAATTGGGAAAGGACTTTTTTTTAAAGGAAGGAAACGTTCCAGACCTAAGTTTAGGGACCTCTCCGATATTTGCCAATTATGGGGAGTGAGGAAAACTGGAAAACACCGCAATTAGGGAGAACAGTCCTGACGGGAATGAAACTCCAGACCTCCCACTTGCGCGTCCGCGCCTTAGCGAACACCCACGGCGGTTTCTTCTCAGAATTATGTTAAGTTGCTACTTTATAGACCATTCTACTAGCTAGTATTTACCAGTAATTTAAGGTAAATATTAACATGAAAATATCCTTTAAAAATATTCATCGAGCCACAATCTTGAATTCACCGAGAAAGAGACAAAAATTCAAAACTGATGAGAAACTTACGAAAAGCCCAAAACGAAAACTCACAAAAAAGTATTACTTATTTCTTTTGCTAATAATAAGGAAACAATAAATATACCACATATTGATTTTGGAAGTAATAATTTCAATGTAAAGAGGTTATAAATACGACAATCCAATGTATTAGGTGCAAGAAGTGAATTCGCAAATATTATGAAAATGAAAGAATTTTATTCATAAAATGTAATATAAAGTTTGAACAAGACTCGTTTATAAATCAAACGAAAAGAATATTGTGATTTATTACAAGCTAATTTCAATATTAAACTTAAGGAATAGGAAAACTCCATTAATATTTATGTATTTTAAAATTTGTTCACACCAGGTGTATATCCCTGCATAAATGATGATACTTTATTGGACAAGGCAGTCTAATTACGATCATTTTATGAAAACATTTAAGGCAATTATTTTTGTGTGACATTCTGAAGCATGTTACCACTCGTTTGCTCACATTTCTGCAATGTTCCTTAGTGTGGGATCTTAAATATGTTACTATTTTTAATGCTACCATTGGTCAAAGAATCAATTGAAGTTAATAAACAAACACGCGGGTTTAAAAATTAGCTATTTATTCCAGTATAAGATTTATAAAATTTATCTTATCAGATGTTCATATATTTGAAACCCAGTTTGTTTCTATGTAAAATATGAAGTATATTAATAATTGTATATTTCATAGTGCTCCTTCTCCTAGCAAAAAGACAGATTATAAATATTATAAATACATGTCTATCAGCATGTAAATGTAGTGTAGAAACACAAATGTTTTGTATGCACAGTTAAAAACCAGTCTTTCAGTAATCCCCAAATAATATATATACAAATATCAATATATCACATTATGAAATCAAGTTGTACACCATTTTCAAGTTTTATTAGATTAGACTATTAGATAACTATGAGTTCAACATTTCTGTTTTTAGAAAACGTAGTTTCGTATTCAAAACTAAAAATTAATTTTTGTAGTTTTGTATTTTTGCATTTTTATCTGAAAATAGGAAAATACTTGTGTTGCAATTACTCTATTAATAAAGCTACATAAATGAACTGGAAATGCCTAATAGTGTGTCTTCAGACGACTAGTACATGGGACTTGCGGCGCCGTAGGATTCATTAGTTCTCTCGCGAGGGCACAATAACCCTCCTCCGTTTAAGTTGATACTGTTCAATGCTTGCTTTCAACATTTCTTATTCTATATCCTTATTCTGTGCTGCCGGTACGTAAATTTATCTCAGAGAATTCAACATTTTAAAGAAAAGCATTAACAATTAATAATTCTTTGAACGCTGTTCATCTGTGGGACTGAAACAAGACTAAGTTGACTAAAATAATTTAACATAAACGTTGATAATGCAGAATAGGATTTATCTTTATGTAACACTTATGAAATACAAATTGTGCACATTTCAAAATATATTAAAACCAGTTCACTGCACATAATTACACATTCTGGCATTAGGTTTACCCACAGATGTCCATCATATATTTCTTTCCGCGTAGTTATTTCACTATCTAATACCAGCTAATATTCTTTCCCTTGACATAACAAAGATAAAGGCTATGCAAATCAAATCGCAATTGCATCAGAATTCTCAGTTAGTTATCGATATTATGGCAGAAATCGTAGTAAGCGAAAAAACAGGCCATATTAAAAACCAATAAAAACTCGAGCGTTGAAAAAAGAACATTCTAAATATCAGCAACAGAAAAAGGATAAAAGCTTGGAATCAGGTATTAAATACAGATTTGTATGATCAAAAATCCATAACCATTATGGGCAGAAAATGAAAGTCGTCAAGTGCTTCGTCATCAGCAGAACAAAGTTATCGCATTGTTGATATCGATTAACAACGGAATAATTTAAGTTGTGAACGGCCACACGCAGAGTGGGAGGGAGCTGTACTAATGACCGCTTGGCAGTACCGAATGATTAAGTGCCGGATAATGAGAGCAGCACACAGCTCGACACAAACAAGGTAAGCTTCTACTATTCGCGACGTACGATATGCTCACTATTGCCATACATGAGCAATTGCTTCCTTAGAGATCATTCATCATCAAATTGCTCAAATGTTCCACACTTTTATTATTTCTTCCTTTTTTTCCTCCCTGCTAACGTGACTTACAAACCGAGATAACTTATAAAAAAGTTGTGATTAGTAAAACTATAATTGTTATTTTATTTCATTATGGCCAGCCATAAAAATCGTTTTCTCCAAATTTAAGCGACATTTTATTGCCACCCGTTTCGCGTGTATATTTCGTTCAATTCCCCTTAGGATTGGAGATTAAGTCAAAACTATAAATCCTTTTTATGTAATTCCAACGAAGTTGGATGATTTATTTGATTTTAAGAACGTTGCTGATTCAATGTTAACATTAAATAATAAAACATTTCGAAATACACAGTGCTTAAAGTATCCCGATATCATCCATCTCTTAGTCGATCATGGTGGTGTAGTTATAACCATACTTGCCTCCTAAAAAGGTTGCGGGTTCAAACCCGGTCAGGATAGATGGATTTTTCGGGCGAAAAATCCTAAGTATAGCTTCCTTTGGAAGAGAAGTAAAGCCGTGGGTTCCGTGTCGTACATTTACGGTACGAAAAAGAACCTCAAGCCTGAAAGAAGAGGCCTCTGAGCAAACTTTGTCGGCCGTTTGACCCCTGAATTGAATGTCCACGCTAATGACCTGAGATGTTAAAGAGTCCTTAAATAAAACGAATCATCCATCTCAAATGGGTATTAAAAGAACTTACTCGCCATTAGAACGGTGCAGGGTTTGTAAATGTTTAGAGAGGAAAATCTGTCGTTGATATGCAGCAATCTGTGCTTTGTCTAAAAGTTCAACCCCTTTTATTGGTTGAAAAAAAAAGATCTCTCGTCTACGTTGCCATTCTTTCCTTAAGAGTACAGAGAGTTTTACGAGACATCAATTTCAACCTCTGTCTAAGAATTGAAAAACTAAACTTATTCTGTCACATGCGAGGAAAAAATATTGGCATTGTTGCACATGCTTCATAATACATTTTTGTACTTTTGCTCTTAATTACATATTTTGTGCTTAATAACATTATAATATATATATATAATATTAATGAAAAATAAAAATAAAGAAACACTATTAACAATGTAACAAATTAACACTAATAAAAAGTAGCTAAAGATAAAACACTGAGAAAGAGTCACACTTGAAATCTTCTTGCCATTGAAGAACTCGCAGTAGTTCGAAATATAGCAATTTCAAGTGTGACTCTTTCTCAGTGTTTTATCATTATCTACTTTTATTATTAGTGTTAATTTATATATATAGCTGCTAATAATTTTTATTTTTGTAATTGTTTCCCTCTAAAACCTGGAGTAAAATGTAGCAAAAGCTTGAATGACACTTATAACCGAATCATCCATCATATGGCACATAGAATCTTCTTATAGTTATACTTTTTTCTCCCTGACCATTGTGTTTTTGGCAATGATTTGTTATACAAACTAATTTTGTAGTAAAAATATCTTCATAATGATTTTGGTTGTAAGAAGTTAAATCATAACAAAGATGAATATTTTTTTGCTTATCCTGTGATATTTAGAAAATGGCACTTAGGCACTTGCTTTCTCCACTCTTCAATTATTGTATGCTTTCCCACTTTTGTCCACAGTGGTTCACAGGTGTGAAGATTTATCATGAGAGTATGGTAAAAGTGGGTATACATAATAGAACCGGTTTTACCTTCAAACGTTTATGGTTGCATTGGTTTTGTGTTTGTGTAAAGCTGCATTGGTATTGCTGAAATGTTAATGCATAATAATAACAACACATTTTGTGTGCAGTATAACATATTTAACGTCGTTAAATTTGAAATTTATTATTAGATTTATTTAAAACGTTCTTTAACATTTACGGTGTTAGCATCCCATTCAGCTCATGACCGATAAATTCTGCTCTGAGACCTCTTCTTTCAGGCTTGAGTTTATTTTACATACTTCGGGACCAACAGCTTTACTTCCCTTCCGAAGGAAACCATACATAGCATTTTACGACCTACAACTTCCATCGACCGTGGCCCGGTTTGAACCTGCGACTTTGGATCTATGATGAAATTATGGTTACCACTGGATCACCAGGACCAACTAGTCAATTTAGTTCAAATCTGACTGTCGACTAAATGTTTATGAAAATACCAAGTTCAAATTTCATTAGAAAATCCCCTTTGATTTTCATAGCTGTAACTAAAAACCACAGTTCTTTTGTCACTTAAATAAATTTAAAAAAGAACCAAACACAATGGTAAGTTGTTAAATGAGGCAGAAAATCATTAAGACTCCATCATCATAAGAGCAACGAACACTGTTTGCACAAATCCATAATTTTTACTGGTCTTGTAGCGTACAGCACATTAGCACTCTTCATAGGATTTTTTTGGATTGATTTATTTATGGACACTCTTTAACATCTCAGGTCATCAGGGTCCCATTCAACTCAGGGCCTGAAACGGCCGGCAAATTTTGCTCAGAGGCCTCTCTTTCAGGCTTGAGGTTCTTTTTCGTGCCGTAAATGTACGACACGGGACCCACGGCTTTACTTCCCTTATTAAGGAAGCCATACTTAGGATTTTTACGCCCGAAAAAATCCATCCTGGCCGGGTTCGAACCCGCGATCTTGGGTATAGGAGGCAAGTATGGTAACCACTACACCACCAGGACCGACACTCTTCATAGGGTCCTGAGTTCAATTCCCAGGTGAACAGAAATACAGTTTTTTTTATGAAGAAAATATTTTATCATGTCCAGAGTACTGGATATGAATGTGAAATGTATGAATAACCAAATTGCCCATTTCAGGACTACCTTTAGGCAGATAACTAAAAACATGTATCCAGTCGTGTATATATGTGACTAATATATCAGTGAAATGAACACAACTACATGACATCTACAAACCTATGAGTGCCGCAAAGCTAATTAAAATAAAAGTAAATAAATACTTTTAATTGTTAGCAATTTCCCCTAAAAAGTTTAAAATTAAAATTTATCCAATATATTTTGCTTTTTTGTTTGGAAAATGGTCACATATACGCGCAACGGGTTTTATTTATTGTTTCAAATGTTTCTCCTTTTTAACTATCTATAATGATCAACACTTTTAAAACTTTAATCTTCACATACGTGTGTGAATTCCGGTTTCAGAGCAACACAGTTATTTCTATAGCGGCTAAAATGTAATTGAATTTTTAGTGAGGTTTGTTTAATTGACTTTATTTCCAGTTTCCCATTTGCAGTGCGAAATAGGTTTTGTAATACATTTAAAAGAAATGATGATATCCATTTACCCGCTATAGGTTTACAGAAAGTATTCCGTTGAACTTATGATGACAAGAATAAATTAAAGAGGAGAAATGTAAAATTGTTTTATTATTATAAGCGATTGTGAGAATAACATTAAAAACCTTAGCTTATTAGCGATTTTTTTACTTAGAGATAACATCCCCAAATTATTAAATTAGTGTAATAAAACATAGTAGTACTGAAGGTAACAGAGATTTCTCACACAAATCTTTGGATGAGACAACTATTGCAATCAAATTAGGTATATAGCAAATATTTCCGACAAACGTTTGGGATAAGGGAGTCTTGAACCATTAAAATGATATTGAATATAACTGTAAGACTTTTATTAAATTTATTTTTAAACTAAGATCAGAAAGTAACGTAGAAGCACTTTTGAAAGCATTGTTAATAGGAGATCAGTTGTGATTTAAACAAAATGTTTCAATTCTTTTCAAAGAATTGTAAATTACACTGAGTTAATTTGAACAAAATGTATTTTATTTAACTCATTTATATCATTGTGATAACAATGCTGCTTCTCGTTTCTATATATAAACGATTTCTCTATAGTAATGCAACTCATCTTGGACTCATTGTCATAACGTTTGTTTAGCAACTTATCTTTTTGGATTATTTTAGTTAGAATAAGAGCTTCATTAGTTATGCTAGAAAAGGGTTTTCCCTTTTAAAATGATATTCTATTGATGTCTAAGTGATAATGAGGCTCACCTCTATTCTGTCCTGGATCTGATTTTTGTATAAATTAGTTGAAAATGCCATTATCCAAAAGACTTGACACCTACCTTATTTAAGCCTTCCAATCAACAAATGGTCCTTCATCGCAGAGGTTCTTAACAATTTTATAGTGACTAAAGCGGAACCATAAGCTTCTGGTTTGATTATTCCCTCTCATTCCCTCTCAATACTCTCAAATATCATACCTGGGAAGATGAAATATTGTCCTATCAGGGGAAAGTTGTGTTCGATTCTTTCTACAATCTTAGGTGCCTCTGAATGTAAATACCTAACTTCTTATTTTGCTAGTCGGAGGAGTTTCTGCCACCTAGAATAGAATAAATTAAATTAGAGCAGATGAAACTTGAGCAGATTTGAACTTTATACCGTCGGTTCCCTAGCCAGGTTTAAATTTTCAATGTTACTATTTTGGGGAGATGAGATGATCCCTGATAGTAAAATGTATTTGTTTAAGCATCAGCTATAATGTGCAGTCTGCTCAGATCCTTAAACAACAGCAATTTTTTGGCAATCAAAAGATAAACCAACGCTGATTCAACATTTGATTTAATTTCCTTAGTTGTAAATATATTAAAATAGTAATTTTATGAACAAGCTCCTAAAAATAAAGTCTTAATGGTACAGGTAACTTATTTATATGTTTTGTATTTCCACTTTCTTTAATTTATGAAGTATACGGTTCTTTTCCTGTCACGTTCCTGTGTTTGAATAATTAAATCTTCATCCATCGTATGAAAATTTAAATAATCTGTGATTAAATGAAAGGAACTAGTTGTGGTTTACATACACTTTTGGCGCCTTGTAACGCATAGTTAATAATACCAACAGAAAAACTCAAAAGTGTTGATGAATTTTACCTTATTTCGTTCTCCCAACATGGAAAATTACCTTGATCTCTATATTTGGATTACAATAGTTATGGAAGCAAATGCTGGTAAATGTGCATAGAATAAAGAATGTTTTGCATTAATATGTGTATGAATTACAGGTTTTGAAGAAAAAAAACTTTCTGTTTTTAAGGTCTATTTAATTAAGGCTTAAATGAGATATAATGCTTCTTTTGCGTATAGATCTGTTAAACGATTAGTCCTGAAGACGGAATGTATGCTAGTTAAGTTTTTTAAACTTTTAGATAAGAAAATTCTGCATCTCGACGACTCAATTGTAGTTACCTAAAAATAATTCTAAAGTGATATATTAGCGCCATTAGCAAATAAGAGTGCAAATTAGAGCTGGAGTAATAGAGGGATTACGCAAAGGCCGTGTTTAGTATTTTGTTTTCAAAATATAAAGATCAAGAAAACGGAACACTGTTGGTGACATACTAGTATAGACCCTGATCTTCGAGAATGTTTCTGAATTGTTCCCTGGAAAACAAGATATTACAAGCTTTGCGCTAGAGCAATAACAAGAATGGGCCTAATACAGCAAAACTGAAGGTTTAGCAATAAAGGAAACGGCCAATGCTTAGGAATAAGAATACAGCTTAATTAAATTCTATGACAAATTTAAGTATCTTCATGAAAGTATTTTTTAAAAATATGCTTTTAGTTATGCTGATATAAATCGAAATTAACTACAAGAAGAACACATATGAAATACTAATTAAGTCTTGCAAAATAATCGTGTTATAAATTAAATTAATGATTTTAAATTATTTTTAAATAATCGCAACTTGTAATTAAAACTACGTATTTTGTGTAAAAGAAATGGTGAATGGATCTTTGTCAAATGCGTGATATCTCTAGAGAGACCACATACATATATCAACAGCAAATTGGGATATAGTAAATGTTAACAACAGGCTCCATTAGAAGTCAACGATCAGCAATGGCAACTTCAAAGAATGAATAAGAATAGATCGCTCAAAACATTGTTGAAAAAGACTGCAGTTTTGGACTAGAAAGGCGAGAAGGAAACTGACAAACAAATATGACATCTGGAAATCAGGGAACTTTTTATGTCGACTTATGTACTTGTAGATATTTACACATGAATTAAAACATTTAATGTATTTAAAGTAAATTTGACTCCTACTAGATTTTATCCATAAGATATTAGTATTTTGATTTTGTTAGTAAATCATTTGAATATTCTCCAGCAATTAATATTGCCATTATTGCGAGCCCTAACATACTCTCTATCCATAAGCACTATAAGTACTGTCTCACACTTGTTAAACAGCAATTCGCACTGGAGCTCATTATTCACCATACAGTCCAGTTTTTACGCCATGTGATATTCGTATTTTCTCTAACATACAGAATTTTTGCCAAAACTATGCCCCCAATATAGACGAGTGGGAGGTGGTCACGGAAAGAGAGGGTGAAATATCTTCTGTGACAACTTCACCATACTTCTCACTGTAGCAGAAGCGTATTCGGATATATTAACTATGTAATTAATGATAACAGGAAATTAAAGGATACATAAGAAATTTTACTGAATTTCATTTATTAAAATACAAATCAAATTACAAAGTGTATTTAGCCTTTCATTTAAGTAGCTATTTAGTTAACAAGGTCTGTTATACGTGTGTATTGTTATTACTTAATGTGTTGGTACAATGTGCGAAAGTAAAAATCTTTATAAAATTGTTTTTTATGGTTTGTGATTCAAGGTGAAAAGAAATTAATACGGCATTACTTTAACTGATTCTCTACATGCTAGGTTGTACCAATTTTCCAATATTTATCTTTATAAGTTGCTTAAAATAATGTTAAAAGAATTATTTATATTATGAAAACCAGAACGTATTAATATATAAATCATTCATTAAAGTGATTTAATTGTTTATTTACATTTTATTGCGTTATTCTTAGTAACATTGCAATTTAAAACAATTCTAAAATTACTGCAAACTTTATTGAATTTACTTGAAGTTTTGCTATAATATAAAAAATCATGAAAACAATTTTGATTCTACATATTGTGGAATGCCCATGTTATATATTTTCTTATGGCTGAACATATTCATCCAAGGATTAGGAATGGATAATGCTTTGCGTTGAAGCAAAACTTGACTGGATTGCCACTTACAAGCACCCTCAGTGGCTCAGACGGTAAAGCTTGAGACTGGCATTAGGGAGGCTTAGAGTTCAAATCCCTTGGGACCAGTAGCTTAGGCGAATGCTGTGTGGATTCATTTCCCATTTTGTATAATTTCATGTCGTGATTCCGTTACAGTCATCCCTTCCTGACTCCTGACATCCCTCCACATAAACGGCCAGTCCTTGAGCAAGGCTCAAGTACCAAAATATCCTCCTCCGTTCCTAACAACCAATCTAATACAGGTAATTTCAACATAGAAAAGTCTGCCTGCACACTACTATTAATACGGCAAGCAATTAGTTACAAGCATATGTGAACTGAACACATTGCAAAAATAAATACAACATAGAAAGTTTTAATAAGGTGTGTTAAAGAGTTATGAAGTTTATCGAATAAGTGCATTAAAAATACGTGTGAACCTGTTCCTATCGGGAAGTAAGTGTTCAAGAGTAGTGGTATTTTTGTGCCGCAAAAAAAAGGAAACAATCCCGCCATTTCCACCGGAAAGTTGGACCACTTTTGGATGAATGGACCACGACGATGGAAGGGACGTGATGATCCTGTTCTGGCCATTTCATTCTCCGAATTTAACATCATGAAATATTTTCCACTGGTTGGCGCAAAAAGTCAAGTTTTTGTCCGTCTTCCTGAGGTGCTTATCATAGCCAATGTTCTAAATATCACCCGGAACACTGAGTATTTATAGGGAGAAGCGATTTTGTCGTATAGATGTCGGTGTGATAGAAGATTGACATATTGAGTTTTATAATAAATGTAATGAAAAATCAAGGGTTATTTTATTTCAGTTAGGTATGAATTTTTATTATTATAATATTTTATTGGAAAAAGTGATGATGAATCTAGAATATGGAATTATTTTAGTTCTTACTGAATTAAACACTCTTAAAGTGTACTATGTGTCGATATTCTTTTAGAGTGTATTTGCACATCTAAGGAAAACTACGAAACGTCATATGAAATTTTAACACTGACAATAAAGTTATACCAAAAATGCAAAGAAATTAAAAAAAATATTAAGTATTTTACTTTCCAAGAAGGCTACAAATATAAACGATATCCAAAATTAATTAGTACAGGCTATATCATTATACTAAGGGAACAATAGAATAAATCTTCACCCAATCAACATGTCCCAGTTGAATTGAATCCAAATCTACTGGGAAATATGCAGCGGTATTAAATATGATGAAATGGGGTTAATGAAATTATATGTAGAGTGGAGGAAAGAATTTGGAAAAAGGAAATGAATTTGATAGGTTTTTGGATGTAATCTCAGGGGTAAATAAATCCTTCCTCTCCGACGGTGGTTTCCGCTGACTTACAATTTTTCCACGGCTGGTGAGACTCTGATGCTGGATACTTTATGGTCCTGTGACCATAGGGGAAGGAGTGTATGGAGATTAATAATGCTTTTTCGTTATGGAAGATGGAACACAATTTATTGTTCATACACTATTATATAAAAACTATTGCACTTAACTAATACAGATCGTCCACTTAATTCTTCCAATACTAACTGACACTTTCCACTAATTGGACGGAACTAAGAAAGCCCTTACACTGATATTGCCTCACTGAATACTCTTGCCAAACTGACTGTGAACCTCAAAATTGCAAGACTAAGTAAATATGGTCAGCGTGACTTTTCCATGTAAAATCAACTCAAGCGGTTGGCTTCTTCCCTTGCAGAGGTTGTCAGTCTTTTTTTTTCATCCCTGAAGTCGCCAAATGTTTTATTTTACCTACCCCGCTTTAGAAATTTTCTAACAGAATATCAGCAAACATCTGGCTCCAGGATTCTTTACAAATATGGTTACAAAAGGCTACAGACATTCCCAGGTCAGATTTTATAGCAGTGGGTAGCTTTCTGCGCCTTGGCAAGAAAATAACATTTTAGACACAATATTCAACACTTGTTCAGGAAAATGGCATTATACATGGCTATAACGAAGTATCATAAAATTATTTGTTACAGTCAATCTAATTAAATATGGGGTTGGCAGCTCTTAAATACTGTCTCAAACAATATACTTTGTTGCATATGAGCCACTTATTTTCATTTGCATACATCACAAATCTCAGTAATTAAAACTTTTTACAATGTTCTAAGTAATTAACGATTTAAGAATTATGATAAGAGTCAAGAGGAAAGGTTTTACAAAAGTGCCAAGCAAACAGTTCTCTGTCTCAATTTTTTCTAGTATCGACTTCTCAGTGGTCACATCATACACGGTGTCTAGCAGTCTGATGTATAGCTGTGCTCTGAATCTAATTCCTAGCATCATCAGAAATAGTACTTACTGATGACTTTTTTGAACATACTATATGCAAAAGGCACTCACTTCAAATAGCCAAAGCAATGAAAGCGCTGGGAATCGAACGTGAGAAATCCTACTGCTTGGCAGTTGTTGCACAAGAAGCACATGCTCAGATTTATTTCCGAGGAAGCGTGCGTAATCTTATAAGCTACCGGTCATGTGCTCTGAAAATATTTGGATAAAAAACTGTTTCGTGCTACTAAACGCAGCTGGTGTAAATTATAACTTATAATTAAAAACTTTGCAGTGATATAATTGGTTCACGAAATATATGGAAATGAAATAATCCCCCAAATGTTATTCTTATTAAAAGCAATTTCAGCATTGGATGTAACACTTTTTAGTACCCAACCACACGTTACAACTGTTCCCAAACACGATAGAAATTTAATAGCTCTGAGTTTGAAAATTAGTTAGCATGTCAGCTACACGTTTGTGATATAAAACGTATGCGAACAGTAAAGGAATTTTAAAGGGAAAGATTTATACGAAATTCTTTTAATGCATAATGTCGTTAGGAAGTATGTTTAGTCATATATGCGAGTTTGAAAACGCCGCTTAAATTTGACCATCATTTTTAATAATCAATAGTAGCAAAGGCAGATGATTAATATATCATAAGAATTGATTAGCGCATTTTATTTATTTAAAATAGTGGACATTTTATGTTTTAAATACATAACGGTAATCACAGAAAATAATTACGTTTAAAGTTATTCCATCAATCCAATTTAAGAATATATAATCTACACTGAATTGGAGGTGTTCTCTTTTGGACAAACGTAAAATGCAAAACATGGTAACTTGAGCAAAAATAAATAGCATAAACGCCCAAATAATTAAGTACATCTGATTCCCTCGTTAAACAAGTCTACATCCATGTTAAACAGCAATACTTAGAATGAAACTGAAATTACAAGAACAATTTGTTGGTATTTCATTTTACAAGCAGTGCTGGTTTTTTTTTTTTTTTTTTTTTTTGATGTTGTTTAATGCCCGTTTGTACTCCTGAGGCACCATAGGCGGTGAACACTGATGATACATGAGATGAAATGATATATTGGGAAAGGATTTTTTAAGGAAGGAAACGTTCCAGGCCTAAGTTTAGGGTACCTTCCCGGCATTTGTCAGTTATGAGGATAAGAAAACCTCAGTCAGGGAGGACGGTCCTGGCGGGATTCAAACTCCAGACCCCCCTCTCACGAGTCCACGCCTTAACGACCTCGGCCATCCGTGGCGGTAAATGTAATGTTGGACATGTTCCATACTTAATGTAAGGGTCAACCATTACATCATACTTGTATTCAGTCCTTAAAATAGAAACGCTTTGTTGTAGGTTTAACTAGAACACAGTACACATAAAATTATGGCATACACTTTATCCATGAAGCATGCCTCTATCAGCAACTAAATTGCAAAGTATAGAATGACCGTCTGGTGAAAGATTGGAGTTCATGGTACTTCAAACGTTTTTAATTTATTTCAACCGATCGCTTATAAGAACTTTTTAGAGCTTTTGCAAGAGTCGTGACTTCTTGTGTTTTTCTGAGCATCTAGTCTTGGAAGAGGGGACTACGGCAACACTTTTACATTTGATGGTTTCATTTCTTTGATTCTTATTTGATTTTTCCTGCCGTTTATCTGTACTGTTTGTTGATGGTATAGGATCATTAGACTCAAAGACCTTCTATAATGGAAAGAACAAAGCTACTTTTATTAAAAATGTCTGGTTTGAAAGGCCAAATCCCACATTTCTTTAGGGTATTCATGGTAGATTGCACAATTGCAGCTTTTCTATGCGCTTCGCTGAGCAGATATTCTATCTGGAACTGTGAAATTATTCGCCCTGGATGAACGCGCATGCACGTCACATTATTGAATGAAGAGCGCTGATAAGAATTTGAACCTGAAAACTGAATTTCTGTCTCATTCATGCAAGCTTTACAGCAATTTTAAATGTTTACAGTCGATCCAATATAAATATAAATTCGGTACTTTTTAAGCAAATAGGCCATATCATTACTATTGCATTACAGCAATAAAACATTTTACCAATGCATTAATTATCATAAAGTATACACACCTCATATAAGAAATTAATTCAATACATTTCCTGGAAATGTAAAACGAGAACTGAGAATAGCATCAAACACACTGAGGCCCAACACCTTTTACCATCAATTCGTTCTGAGGGAATATTCCTGCCAGTTGAGATAGCCACGTAGTCCGAAACACCCCATTAGAGATGAGTGAACTAGCGATATGAATTCTATGTAGTTGGTTCAATTTTGACAGTGGCTCAATTTAGATGTGTTTCTCTGCATGTTAAAAAGTAAAGTTTAAGTTGACTGCAAAGATATTTGAAAAGCAATCCTGCCCATTTTTAAAATTCCTGTCTCTTGATTTTTTTCAAATAGAAAATTATAATTGTTACACTGTTCATATATAATTAGAAAATGAAATATTTTTTCTTTTCTTTTTGTTTCTAATATTAAAACAAAATTACTATTGAACTACCAGAGATTTTAACTTTCTAAGTTAACTTTAAAACTTTTAACTTTAAACTTTCTTTGAATATGTAGTGGAAGTTAACAGCTATTATTTTTACTTAAAACTACTTTCATATTCATTATTATTGGTGTAGTGCTAGCCATTTTGGAGGATGGACATTATACAGATAGTTTATATATTACATACATACGTTTGTGTTATTCTTTCAAGTTTTATTACCGAAAGATATTTTTAGTTTGCAACCACAGCTGAGCTCAGCGCACTCTGAGTCGAGGTCACATCAGTTGCCTATCATAATAAGACATTACCCGCGCTAATGTCTGCACGTAGACATTCAGTCTAAGTAAATGTTATTTTTGTCTTTGTGTTATAATTTATCAGTGGTTAAAAGAGCAATTATAACTCAAGTCTTTGTGTTATTGCTTGCCAATGGTGCGCCAGTGTTATTTCAGTATGTAAGTGAAGCACTTTTTACTTTATTGCATTTATTGAAATGTTACTAACAGGACAGAGAACAAATAAAGTCTAAAGAAGTGACCCCCAAAATTTAGAGGGATTTAAAGTAAATATTAAGACAAATTGGCAAAATTATTACGGAAATGTGAGTAGATCTAAAACGAATGCACGCAAATTTCATAAGGATGTTGGGAATGTGTGACTGCATCTGAATAGTATGCAGAACAACTAGAAGTAGAACAATTTCTACAACATAAGTAGCTATTGTAAAACAAATTTATTACTGTGCGCGTACTATTATTGATCAAATTAGTGCAAGTATTAGTCCGCTGCAGACTGGGTGGAGTACAGACGTACATTCCTCTTGACTGCGCCTCGTTTTCACCTATTTTATTTCTGTCAGTTTTTTCTTACTTGTCATTTTTCTTTAATTTCCTTTTAGAGTACAATTTCATAGTTAACCAGTACATTGTAATCATGAACAAGATCACACGAGAAAACACTTTGACAGCTACTTTCGGTAAAAGTAAGCCTCGGCTCACGTCATTAGATACATTTCTCTGATTGGATACTACCCTACGTATAGCCGAGGATCAATTGGACACATTTCAAGTAAATGGCAAGTAAAATGCAGTATTTATCAAGTTACACAGTAGAGTGGTTTTCGAGCCGCTGTTAAATGCACACCAGGGCATAACTCCCTTTGTAACTGAAGAGGACCTGTGACTTCCGTAACGACTAGTGATGCCAGTGCAGAATTTACCCATGCTCGTGTGTTTAATTTACTCCCGGAATTATCAAATGATAAAATACGCGAAGATTTACAGTATATGGCTCAGTAATTAAAATTGAAAATGAACATTGGTCTCTCGGTTGTAAGTATTGGGTGCATAATGATATTCGTTCTATTCAAATTGATTTGAAAAAAAAACGTATTCCGTCTAATTTGATAATTGCTGGTTACGAGGCTTATATTACTTACGCTGGGCAATCACCCACGTGCAATACATGAGGTGAAATCACTCATTTCCGTGATCGTTGTCTTATAAGAAATTTATCTCTAAGATCCCACAAATACCTCTTCCAACATTAATGAGTCATCTATTCCCTGATTTTTTTTGATTGGTTTATTTATGGACGCTCTTTAACATCTCAGGTCATTAGCGTCCCATTCAACTCAGGGCGATAAACGGCCAACAAATTTTGCTCAGAAGCCTCTCTTTCAGGCTTGAGGTTCTTTTTTGTGCCGTAAATGTACGACTCGGGATTCACGGCTTTACTTCCCTTCCGAAGGAAGCCATCTTAGGACTTTTACGCCCGAAAAAATCCATCGGTCCTGGCCGGGTTCGAACCCGCAATCTTGGGTTTAGGAGGCAAGTATGGTAACAACTACAGCGCATCTATTCTCTGAGACATAGGTTACTACTCCTCAAAAAACTTCTGCTTCCAGCCCCTTTCAACTTGACCAGCAGACAGACAGACGCTCTCCCCCTCCCGAGCTCTCTCAACAGCCCGCCTGGAACCTGTGAACCCCGATCTTGCTCTTGTCATAACGGCATGACATACCTACCTTATCCTCATCTACTGGTAACACAAGGTTAGCTACAGCACCTACGCATGAAGAGGAGATAAACATAGGACCTAGAGCTAAGAAACAAAAAGTATGCGAAATATCCCAACCTACGATGACCCCTTTGAAGGACTTTGATACCTTAGTCTTTACTAAATAATAAACCAGGGATATCACTCCGAGATCCGCGATTATAGCGTGATTCATGTTCTAAACGTTCTATTAACAGCGACAAATCTCTGACGCTATCTGATAGTCCTACTGAGTCTACGAGTATGTCGGAAGACACGTCTCCTGAAACCTTGGAGTTCACGATTGGAGAACACTTTCTTATTACTCTCCTCTAGCTGTTTATTTCTTTTTAATTGTTGTTGGATTAACTTGCCTCTCTTTATAACACACACATATATAAAATACTTAAATTGAACATTAGTAATATCTAAACTCCCGAAAAACTTCGCATTCTTTAAAAAACGTTTCATTCCCTGAATGTTGATACCTATTGCTCTTTTTCAAGAGGTAAATTCTCCGTTTATAACTCTCTTACATGGATATAATTCTGAAATTAATACTGATTTGGTTACCCGTAGTACTACTATTTTGCTTAAAGATCACTTGCAATATACGGATGTGCGCATGACCGCAAATCTTAGAGGCATCAGCACTATCCTATGGGCCTCAATTAACAATATATATGGCCCTTCTGGCACCCATATGCGGAAGGAAAGTTTTTTTTTTGTGCTGAAGAGGGAGCTTCTGTGTTCTCTAATTCCCCTCATGGGTTATTAGATGTCGATTTTAACACTGTTTGATCTCCTAAAGATTGCACAGGAGTTTATGTGCTTTGTCCCACATTAGTAGATTTAGTTCATCGACTTCAGTTACGCGATACATGGGAAGTCGTGAATCGTGATCGTCCGCTTTACACATTTCAACTCAATCTCTCGGGAGCACGACTCGATCGCATTTATGTTGATCGCGCTCTTTGTATTAGCACTGTGGATATATGTCCGACAGAGCTCTCTGATCATTGTGGATACCTCATTTCCATTGCGCTACCTGCGTCCTCTCCCTTATATGGTGGGGTTCGAATCCCGCCAGCACCGTCCTCCCTGACTGAGGTTTTTCCCAGGTTTTCCTCAGTCCTCATAAATGGCAAATGCCGGGAAGGTACCCTAAACGTAGGCCTGGAACGATTCCTTTCTTAAAAATAAATCCTTTCCCAATATATCATTTCATCTCATGTATCACCAGTGTCCATTACCAGTGGTGTCTCAGTAGTAAAAGCGGGCGTTAGACACCATTCATTCATCTCTTATATGGTCTGGTTACTGGTAACTTAATGTGTAGATTCTTTCTGACAAAGATGTTCAAGAACAGGTTCTGGCGTTATCATTCACCTTTGGCGTTAAGTTGAAATCAACTACAGGATGGTTTATTGGGAAAGGTTTGTTATTACGAGTTCCTAGAAATCTACTCACACTTCCAGCCTCTGAATGCTATTGATCCTTAGGCGAAAGCTGATTGTCTATTTCTTCGGACAAAATGGGCACATCTAGGAGACTATGGCGATTCTTATAGTCATCACCCAATGGTTATCGCAACACCGCATCCAAATCCACCAGATCTTCGAGGGTTGCCGATGCACTTGACTAACCACCGAAGACCAGAGTTTGTATACTGCCTGGTTATTTCAAATGTCAGCTCCTAAGGTAGTCTTCCAATACCAAGTATATAACTAGCGCCAAATCTGCACTCAACACTTACCAACGGAGTGTGTGAAACCAACTGGTGAACAACATCTTCCCTACAAATGAGTGCCTACATCGTATTGATATGAAGACGTCTCCAAACTGTGATAATTGCGGTCTTCAAGATATTTGCCATACTCCATCGTTTGGAATGTAATGCTGCGCATCAGCATGGCGGAGGGCGCAGTCCAAGATCCTTCATATCCTGGATGTCTCCGAGAAATATTTTGAACCCCGATATTTGAATTCATTATTTAATTGTTCCTCAATAGCTCAACGGATGGCAGCGTTGCGGTACATTGGAAAGTTTTTAATTCAATTTGAAGATTCAATTTAAAAAATGTTTAAAAATTATTTATAATATTGTAATATTCAAAAAGTGGGTTGTAATATATATATTAAAAAAACAAACTGGAAGATATGCACGGTACATGCTTGGTGTTCAAAATCATTAAAATTGTGATTTTTGTTGTATGTAATTATATGTAAGTAATAAATAGCATTTTTTTAAAAAAAGTAGAAATGCAAGAGAAACTTGTCCATAGACGTAGGTGGTGACTGGCGCGCTCTTGTCCAGTATGGCTTGCGTTTAACTGCAGAAGCAGATCTAAACTCGCTATGCGTCTTTTGTTGTCTTTTAAAACAGTTATTATTATTATTATTATTATTATTATTATTATTATTATTGACATTTCTGGTTGCTATTACTATTTTCTTTTTGCTTATATATAAGTTAAATATTTTTATGCATTTCTTTTGCTTTACATGTTTTGTTTTATCCTGCTTGCATTCACAACAATACTTTTTATTTTGTACAATTCATACTGCAGGTAATCTTCTTACAGATAAATATCTCTAATAATGCTACTTTTCAGTTAAATTACTAAGTAGAATAATGCTTTCTACTTTAGTAGCATATTCATTTTTATTTATTCTAATAAAAATTCACCAACAAGAAAATGCAGATCAGGTCGAACTTCCAGAATATTGCGCTTTTTCTACACATAAAATATAGCGAAAGAAAATTGGATTTATATAACAAAGAATAGACCGTGCAGAGAGAACTTAATAAGTTTAAGCAGTATAAGGAAATTCATTATCATTCGGAAAATCCCATCAACGATCTTTGGATAAATAACATTTCTTTACCCTACTTATTAAGACCATAATAAACGTAATATAAAAGACGAGGTATGTAAATTAACTACATGTTTATATAAATTGTTATGTCAAGAGAACTACTTCTAAAATTTAACAAAATTCAGTGTATTAAACTTATTAAGAAACAAAAGATTATTGCGAGAAAAACGATACAAATAATAATAATAATAATAATAATAATAATAATAATAATAATAATAATAATAATAATACTTCTTCTTAACAGCTCCGAAGAACTGGAACTGATTTTTGCACAAAGGACACAGATGAGAGATAACGGATTAGCACAACACTATCCTTTTAATCACTTGATCTCAATATTTTAGATCGAATTCACTATGTTTTGGAGCATACCCTAAAAGCCTGACGATGCGATGAAGGAACATATTCTCAGAAGCGCCTAGAATTTAATCCGAGACCTTTTTATCAACAAACAGATACACAACTCTTGAGAAGATGCCTTTAAAAGATTACTGTGAAGAGGGACTTCTAAGGAATATATTTAAAAGAGGGTAGGTCGAAGTCTATTGCACTTTTACTATATTTCCTGAGGATTGAGCCCCTAATGTTCCATTTTATTTGTTTTGATTCTATATTATCTTCAACATTATTCTCTCACATTATCCTTACCTTATATTCATCAGGAGAGTAAATTTATGAAGATAGCAGAATAGAATAAGATATAGAATACAACATTAAGTGAGAAGTGTGGTAATAAGAGGCAATAAGAACAGGAAATAATTCCCAAAATAAATGCAGTTAACTTGAAGGAGTTAACAAATATATTAATTGTATAATATAAATATGTGATAAAAGTTAGAAATAAAGAAGAAGACCAATAAACTGAGTGACAATTAGTCAAATGTGTCATTTAAAATTTCTTCGCTAATGCACTGACTACAATGTCTGGCCTAGCCGATAACGTTGGTACAAAACATGATGAGTTAATTTAAGATTCATCTTAAATACTTTTATAAAGGTAGAAGAACAGCGTTTGCCATGTAAATCTTACTGAAGAAGAAAAAAAATGTTTAATTTCGATTTGCAGTATAATGAGCAGTAACAAATGAAGAATGCCCCTTTTTAGGTGTAGGTGGAGAGATTGCTATAAAACAGTTGTACCGAACGTATTGACACACAGATAGAGAAAGCTGAGGGTTTTTTTTTTAAGCGGCAAAGAAAAATGGCCTTACAACAAACCTGTAAAAACCTTCACTTACAAAATAAGTACAACTTAAATAGTATATAATAGTATTAGTTTAAAGTGTTATACTTTATTGCAAGGGTAAATGTCTAAGAAATGAGCGGAGCCAGTATAACATCATAAACGAATTATTTTTGTTACCATAATTATGCAAGAATATTATTAAAACAAATTCAATATCAATGTTTATTTTACAATGAATTTCTCTGAATTAAATGTCTTTTTATATTATTTATAACGTCATTGTATTGATAAAAATCATTTCATTCGATTGCCTATTGTTACTGTTGTTACCGAAGACAGATTTACTGTAAAAAATTCAACCCACGCTGAAAAATCTTAATTGTCACTAGTACCGAGAAAGATTACGACACTTAGCAGGAATACGATATATTCATTAATCGGATAAACAGTGACACAATAAAGATATTGCATTTCTTTCAGAACTGGTGAATATTATAAAAACATACTAATTGATTTTATATTTAACTTACGTTTTATTAATTCTTAGTTATATACCCTGCAAAAAAGATGAATGACTGATTCTGTTTGCAGTAATACATAAATTGTTTGCTTATTTTACCCTCCACTATGGTGGGACGGCCCGAGATCGGGCCATGACCTGCCGCGGCAACCCCTGCTTCCACTAACCCCGTCTTACATCATTGATAGAAGGCAGTATTGCATGGGGCTTGTGATCAACATGTTGGACTCCACTGGTCGCTTATCACGTAGTATTTCAGATGTCCATCAGGAGCTCCTCAATTATCCTCACAAGGTTGAGTGGACTCCCTTCCATATCTCCCTAACATAGAAAAATTCGTAAGCAGAGAGCGTAAATCGAACTCGGGTCCTTCCAACAAGCAGTCAACTACGCTGACCACTAGACCAAGAAGGCGGTGTTTTCTTAATATTATTGTTACATAATATTCAGCTGATGACGGATTTTAGCAATGAAAACAATTTAATAATACTGTTCCTATGGTAATTTTACGCAATTAGTGTCATTACTAACAATTTTGACAACAATAAAGACTGTTTAGATCACCTGCATGGTCTAGTTATAGAGCACGGGGTTGTGAGAATGATGGTGAATGCATTTTTTCATAATGTTGTTGCAGGAGATGAAATGTCACCATTATAAACCTAAGATGAGGCGGCAATTCACTGTCAAATCACAGCTTTTAGTTAGAAATTTTATAAAAAAAAAACAGTATCTACCAATGAAATTCAGACTTTATGCCTTGAGATTGCAATGTTTTACCAAAGCATAAGAGAACTCTATGTGAGTCTCATTGTGCATGGTTGAAATGGTTCTTAGGAATAAATTGCGGAGACAGAGGGTGGAAGCTTTTCAATATAAAAATACATGTTGGCACAACTGCATTCTGCTATCTTACGGTTGTGTACTGGTCTTTAAGAATTATTTCCGCGCTTAATTCATAAAATCGTTCCAACTAATTATGAGTTACGAATATTTGATGACAACATTTATTTCACTCATTCCTCGTAAATGTACTGCAAGGCGTTTATGTAATCAGAACTTTCTTTCAATATAAACTGAGTATTACTTCAGGTTTCACAAAACTAGAAGTCTATGAGACCAATGCTAGCACAACAATGAATAACAAGGTAAAACGTTGTAGAGCGAACAGCGCAGAGAAGAAAGAACACTGTTTCACATGAACCGAAATACTCAGTGAAGGAATAAAGGAGCATCAGAATGAAAACAGAAATAGTGAAATTGTGTATAGTTTTTATTAGGAACTAAGAGTTGTTTATGTACTTTATAAAAGGAGAATAAAAATGGAGAAAGAGAAAGCGTGGACATGGCAGGAACAAGTGCAGAAGAAAAGGGAGACTGGTGAACGTCCAAAGCGAGGGGAGCTGATGTATGCGTTGCTAATCTCTGTGAAGCAGCTGCTTGTCCCTGCGACGTGCAACAATCAGCAGCATCCCCCCTTCCCCGATACAGAAGTAATAAACGATAGGATTCACTGCAACCTCAAAGCTTTGCTTGCGGTCTTCTGCCGATGCCGGAAACACATGGGGCCGCAGGAAAAGAGCTTCGTGGGAAGGTTTACTAGCTTTTTCTGGGGTTTGTCCTAAACATCCCTCTTCTCCCTTCTTCCACTCCACTCTTTTTTGTGTGTTGCAGCCTCTCCTCTTCGTAGGGTTAGTTTATTATAGTTTAGTGTCCCATACGGCGCACTGGCGGCGGCATGGTGTGGTTGGGTGCGGTGTGGTGACCGCTGGGAGCGAGATTAAATAGAGCACACCTGTGTCTGGAGAGAGAGAGAAGAAGAGAGAGGAGTGCACGTCGCGATGCCTCTGTCGAGTTTTGTGTCAGCAGTACCCTACACACGATCCCTTCCAAATCTTCCCAAATCCCCTCTCAACTTTGTTTTATCGAAACCAAAAGGTGCTGGATGCTCAAAAGATTAAGGTGTCATCATCTACTGCATGCTAGTGACCTGCTTAGGCTCAGAAACTCTTCTACCAACCACATCTAATCCTTTACACACTTTATCTGTCTTTCAGTTTACGATATCACTGGTAATTTTAGTTGTTCGTGGATTCTAATATTGTATGAGTATCCCCTCCTGTATAATATTAACTCCTACAGTCTCGAACATTCCACTAGTAACATATTAAAATATCCTTCATTATCAAGCTCTTTTACACAAGTAAAGCATGTCAACCCGCAAGGAGCTATTCTCGTTTTCTACCTGATTGGTTGAGCCACTCCTTTACAGCATTTACTTTCCTGAGTTTCCGTTACCGTATATTAATAATTTTATATATTTCATATTTATTTTATCAAAAAATTTGAGGACTTTAACAACATTGATCTTATCGTGATATTTATAAAACTCGAAATTCTATTATTGCCCAGCAGATTGTATTTATCGTGACATCGGCCTACTGTACTATTTATCTTGTTATTTTTTGTTATAACTGTATTTTGGTTCTTTGGGTGATCGTGATAAAAGAAAGTAGTCCGGAATTTTTCTTTGTGACTAAGAAAACCAGGAAATTGCTTCCGTTAGAATGATGAATGCTGAGGTTTATGGCATAAAAACAAATTCTCTTGGTTTTTCAACCTTTCATTTACTTTTTAACTTTTTATGGTCTCTTATAAAAAGTAGATAAAGTCAGAAAGAGCACATTCGTAAAATATGGGTAAAGTGAACTAGATTCTTGTTTAATATAAGACAAAGAAGAACAAAACTATATACAAAAATCAAATAGAAGATGAACTCAAAGGGAAAGAAGCGTGCTTTACCGTCATTGTGTTTATTGCCATATTTACTGTATATAATTGTTTCGTTACTAGGTCCTGAGATTCACTATTTTACTAGCTTTAGACTACATAACACGTTCTACGTTCTAAATCATTGGGCTTTTCGACGATGGCGACAAATAATGCATAAGCGAGAAAGCGGAATCAAACAACTAACAGCGTTCTGACCACCGAAGGTCGTATATAGTCATGTGCAAACGACATGTTGTTCGCAGCAGCAGAGGAAACCAATCAGACTAACAAAGAAAATTCTACAAGACATGCAACTAAATCCTTTTATTATTGTTGGTTTGGTTTATTCATGGACGCTCTTTAACATCTCAGGTGATCAGTTTCCCATTCAATTCAGGGCGTGTAACGGCCGACATATTTTACTCAGAGGCTTCTTCTTTCAGGCTTGAGGTTCTTTTTCGTGCCATTAATGTGACCCAATGCTTTACTTCTCATCTGGTCGGATTTTAACCAGCGACCTTGGGTTTAGAAGGCAAGTATGGTTACCAATACACCACCAGGACCGATTTTTTTGGTTGATTTATTTATGGACACTCTTTAACATCTCAGGTCATCAGCGTCCCATTCAATTCAAGGCGTGAAACGGCCGACAAATTTTGCTCAGAGGTCTCTCTTTCAAGCTTGAGGTTCTTTTTCGTGCCGTAAATGTACGACACGGGACCCACGGCTTTACTTCCCTTCCGAAGGAAGCCATACTTAGGATTTTTACCCCCGAAAAAATCCATCGCTCCTGGCCGGGTTCACCTGGACCGACAAATCCCTTTATGTGTAATATAGAACCATACAGAATGCACAGGTAATGTATCTAACAGAAGGTGCTTGTTTGTTATGTTTTAATATTTCATGGCGGTTGCAGAAGTTAATTGTAAATTAATTATCTAACAAAGCAATGACAGTGCAAAGAAAATGTAATTTTCCCCTTGTAAGAAAGAAAATAACTAAACCTAGTAGTATATAAAATACTAAACTGAAAAAATATGTTTTTTTCTTATTGAAAAATATTGAATTTATTGAAAAGTATCTTAAATGCTTTATATAAGAACAATATCAAGAAATTAAATTTATACAGGAGTTTTCACATAATATAATTAAATAAGGCACAAACATATCATTGATTAATACACTAACATTAAGTGTTTCCCATTAAATAATATAGTACATCCTTCTGAGAGAAAATAACATATAATTATATTATATAAAATTAAATATTAAAATAAATAAACATAGGTTTGTAAATGAATAAATAGACCGACAAAAATATTTTCTGAGATTTCATTTCATTGCCCATCAATTACGTACAACTGCAATACATATACGTCAAAATAAAATCCCTTAAATAACATTGCTACGCGTTTCCTGTTCACTTGAAGACTTAGAGCCCTACGTTGTCCTTCTCTTTCACCAAGGTTGAACTCGTGATACTGTAACAATGGAATTTTAACACAGAACGCAATAGAATGAAATGATATCCCTGTTATAAGATAATTACAATTTCAGCTGTTCTTACCTTTAACATGACGTATTCTAGCGCAAAATATTTGATAAAACTCAATGACGAAATATTTGTTGACAAAGACTTGAAGTCAATAGCATTTCCACATCTAACACTTGTTATTGTTTATTTTGAGAATGATGAAAGAGAAAGTCTAGCTTCAAAATGATCAGCAGTTGAGAAAAGCAGCCCTTGAAATTTATTTTAAAGAAATTTACTCTGTGAGGAAAAAGTAAATTGTATGTTCAAAGTGATTTTGGAATTATCCTTATGTTTATCGATATTAAAATGCGGTTTGCTAGAATTTTAATATAGGCACTATCGTAATAGCTTATTTTGTTTAATTTGCAAAATTGTTTTTACAAATATTATTATCAAAATGTATTTAAAGCACCGTAGATCGTGACAAGTGTAAAGATTTAATGAAAAGGATTTTTGATTTTGGAAAATCTTACGAAATTGTTGAATTCACATTACTAATATTTCTTATTGAAATATTGTCACAAGTATCTACTGTTCTGTAGGAGATATACGATAGAAAATACTTGTTATGAGACAGACTGAATTAAGAGTTGAAGTATAGTATAGATACCCAAATTAAACTACAAGTACAAAATGTAATGAAAATATAGATAAATCTATTGCAGGTCCGGCACGAGTAATGCTTGACTGGTACTCAAGTCAAACTACAAGCACACAACATAAAAGCAATGTCATGATATTAAAAATAACCTCTATAAAATGGCCAAAACACTTACACGAAACACTTTCCCTTTACTTGTAATATTTCGTTGTTCAACTAATGAATTTCATGTTCAGAATTTTTAAACTTACTTCAAGCTTTAAATGACCTCGTATTCCTTTAAATATTTATTTTCGGCATATGCGATATTGCGTTATGTTTACCTATTGGTGTTCTTGAGAACAGAATTCCCTTTAAACTTTTGTGCCTATATATAAAATATCACGTGATTCACTTTTTATTTAGTTAATTTAAAACGTTTCTTATTATTTTGACAATTTGTTACTAAATTTTACCACTAAAATCTTGTCTCATTTATTAAGTGGGACTTGTAAGCGTTGCCTGTTATATTATCTAAATAAATAATTAAACAATTTATGCGCTGATTCACATTATTCAGAAAAATATTGGAAAAATTATACAAACAAGCATACAGTTAATTCAATAGGCTATAACTGCGTTTTAAGAAATAAAAATTTAAAACGATAGCCTTACAGTTCATCACTGAAAATAACTGAGTATTATATTTTACAATTGTTTAAAAGATTTATGATAAAATATAATAAAAACATTGAAAGGAACTGCAAAGCACACTTGTGAACCCCCCCCCCCAAAATGTGAAGTTAGGACATTTTGAACTTCTCCAGGTAATATAGTGTGGAATGCTATTAATTATTTGAAGTTTTTGTTTAATTTTGTGTTCATTTTCTATATGGCTCACTGTTTACATTACATTACTTTTTACATTAAGCATTTGCATATTCATAAAAGCATCATAATGGTAAATCATTATCAGTGACACATGAAGTTGATACACTGGTAAATTAACATCCTAAAAAAATTGTCAGATAGAAGATTTGTAATATTTCCCTCTCCCCATCTAAGAAAAGCAGTATATCTTGTTCTATCTCTTCGGATTAAGCAAACGATAACTTTATTATTACTTACATATCTCCTTTCTTTGCACTCAAGATGCACACAAAACTATCAAAAGCATACAAACTGCTGGAATCATATGTATTCCATCATTTCTCGAAACTATTTTACAGGGACACTAAAAGCTACAGTAGAGCTTGACGCCTACAGTGTTCGGCCTAGATAGCAAAGGATACGTCAAAGGAGTGCGGGTTGCCGCGACAGCAAGGCGCTAAATAGGGGCTAGCCTGGTATTTCTGTTATTGCACGGCAAGTGTGGGTATTTGTTTATGTCTTTATGAAATATTCTTATACTAATTAACAGTGAAAAGGCATAATGCATGCATTAATTTATTTGTCTGAGCTGTACATTCTTACACACTGTGTCCAAATGATAACTTTAAGATATATGATCATAAAATTACAAGTCGGTTTTTTTTTTCTCGCTTTCTACCCAAATTAAATAGAGTTGTCTATTTTTGGTATCAAATATTTTGCATTTGTTTACGAACTTTCGAGGGTACAATTTTGAGACGGATGCTGCTAATGACCGCTATAATTAATGCCAACACTTGATATTTCTACCACGAGAGTATTGTGCAAAAATACTACAACGTGTCTATGCAAAACTCGCTCAATGAAACTGAAACTGAGTTGCGGAAAGGGTAAAATGTGTCATTTTAAAAATAGTGTAGAATACTTAACATGAAACAGCAATTATCTAGTTTATTATACCGTTCCTTTCTCCCCCCGGCAGTTGTCAGCGGCATACTTCATATACAGAAGCAATAAAATTATGTTCCTGAAAGGCTAGCAGATATGTGAATATGTGCCTGTGATACACCTGTATATACCTCAAATAACTGCACTATACAAATAGTACCTAATCATAAAGTGTAAAATTGCATTTTGGGATTTTTGAATAATTGTATTAGATGTAAGAAAGTAAGAAATGTCTAATGTTTCTATAATGAGCGACCAGACAGGTTTCAATAAAGACATCATTGGAGATAAGGTTTCAGAAGCATTATACCTTCTTGTAGCCCATGCCAGACACTAAGATAACGGTGTGAGAATTGCCTGCAATCTAATTCTTATTACTTGACAAATTCATTTTATCACATTTTTCTTAAAAATAAGTTATTTGATGAAGACGCGCATAAATAAAATTAAATTATATATTGGATAATGGGAGGTTAAATATTACCAGATGTTCATATTTCTTATTAAAATATTAACTGAGATCAAAAAATTCAAAAAACGAAAGAGAAACTTCTTCTTAAATCATATATACTAGGGGATCCAAGTTACTCTTAATTTTAATTCCGAAACACAGTAAGGCCTTTAAGTAAATGTAACTGCCAAAACATGAACTGTATATATATATATATATATATATACACATATATATTCTTCTTTTTTTCCTTCCTCTTCTTCAATTTAACACCCAAAAGTTAACTTAACGATCTTCCTAAGGTTTTACTTTTTCCTTTGGTTTACATTTGTAAACAGTCAGTTTCTTTCTTCTTACTTAATATTTTTGTATCATTCTCTAATTTCAATGAAAAATATATAATGCATACCTGATAGCTCCTTGCCCATAGCTATCTTAAGAGTGTTAATTTCCACTGCTTGAGTATGTTTAACTAATTCTTAATTATCAATTATTAACTGTCATAACTTTAAAGCATAATATTTTATATTCTTTTCCTTAAACTAATTCTCATATTTTCACATTTCGTTTATTATCTACTTATATCTACATTACCTATTTCAGAACTTTCCAGTATGAATAATAATGTTTAACACACGTTCAACTTAGACAAAAACACGCCAGATATTGGGGGAAAGCATAAAATAATGCTGATTAAATTTTAGCCCCAATCTCTCATTTCCTCCTCCCTATATTTCAACATTTAAAATTTAAATAGGAACAAAAACATAGAGTTTTAAGAGAGGAAAACTAGATTTATTTGAGCTAATTCATTAACGTTTGTCATAAAATAATTATAAAATTAGCAATAGTGGGGATTAAAGAATTTAAAGTAAAGCATTTGTAATGAAAACAGCAATATTATAATGGCACTACTCAATCGTGTCAAACAGAAGGTATTTACACCCATACAATACCTAACCAAGAACACCGCCACGGGTGGCCGAGGTCGTTAAGGCACGGACTCGTGAGCGGGAGGTCTGCGGTTCGAATCCCGCCAGGACCGTCCTCCCTGACTGGGGTTTTTTCCAGGTTTTCCTCAGTCTTCATAACTGGCAAATGCCGGGGAGGTACCTAAACTTAGGCCTGGAACGCTTCCTTCCTTAAAAAAAAAATATCCTTTCCCAATTTATCATTTCATTTCATGTATCATCAGTGTCCACCGCCTGTGGTGCCTCAGTAGTAAAAACGGGCGTTAAACACTACTAACCAAGAACGCGATTTTAGAATCTTCCATAAGTAGGACTGAAGTACAGACACCTCCGGTTGCGGCGTGTTCAATAGCGGTCGTAAAATACCCTAAAGCCCCATCCATATATAGAGGATTTTTTAAACGTAAGAGGGAATTACACTTGCTACACTTTTCTTCATATTTATACAAAATTTAACATTCTCACACTGACTTATTACCAGGAAATGATCTTTTCTTTGCGCCACTACCCACTCTCTTACTAGATGTTGTTCTCGATTCTGTGTGTTCAACTTTTTGCTTTTGTACAAGGAACAGACGCGCTTCAATGTTGTATGTAGTAGCTCTGAGTTTGTGTTCTTGAATATCTACCGATAAAGCTCTTCAACTGTTAATTGATGCTACAAGATTTTTTCTCCACATTATTTGCTGGATTAATATCTGGCGACCTGTGGAAATAGCTTGCATGGATCAGGTCTTAACCATTTTGGGTAGAATCCGCCAAAATAATACTGTAAAACTATATTCACATTCATAATTACATTGAATAAGCCCGATTTGAGTTCACACAAATAATACGCTTTTACTTGTGTTGAAAATCTGTAATTCAACCTTAACAATAAGAAGAAACAAATTTTAATTTTATTTGTTGTGTAGTAAGCAAGAGGAAGAATTTTTAAGGGTCGCAATTTTCATTCTTTGGGGAATTTAGTCTTGTTAATTGATGCTACAAGATTTTTTCTCCACGAGATTAAAAATATACAATGGCTTTCAAATCCCTATTCAGAGCTCTTTGTTGGTGCATTTTTCTTAAGTGTGGATGTTTTACCGTTATATCAGTAACACACACATAAACACTCATGCTCTATAGTATAACATACTATTCTCTTAAATGAATCGATTTCAAAACTTAAATATAACAATTCAGGTATTACTCGCTGAGCAATGCTTGAGGCAACCGCGGGACCGGCCGTCAGCGCAATGTCGGCGCAGGCGGGGAGCATATTTCCCCTCCGCTGCGCGAGGCTCACTGTGAGTTGAAATCTTGTACAAGTAGCACGTATTTTTCGCAACGCAATACTGTCTATTGAGTGAAAGTGTATCAAGTGAAATGGGGCAATACAAGTATTGTATTCCCCAAACAGTATTCATGTATGATTCATACGTGCGTATAGAATCAGCGCTAGCAGTAAGGAGATTATTTCAAGAGGAATTTCCTGATTTTCACTTTCCTAATCGGAATTCGATTCATCGATTAATAAATAAATTTCATGAAACAGAAAGTATTCTTTATCTCTGAGGGGGTATTAAAAGAGAAAGTGCACAAAACAAATCCACACACTTTAGATGAACTTAAAACTATCATTCGTCAAAAATGACTACCATTTCTCAGAGGGTACTGCGGAGTGTAATGAGCAATTTCCTAAGCAGGTGTCAGAAATGCTTGAACAACAAAGGGAGGCCGTTCCAGCATCCCCTTGCTTAATATACGTGAGTAAGCTACTTTTCTTTTTAAGTGTTAATGTTATGTATCCTCACATCTATCTATATGTTGAGAGCGCATGTAAACAACGGCAATATGTATTGATATCACAGGTACATGCTCTTCCCTTGAACATTTTCGCCACTGGCTGGTAACCAGCGAAGAGTCCAATGCATATTTTCAAACATATTTACTTGTAACACTGCACGTTCGTAAGGCTGAGTTCTAGTATCACAAACAAAACCTGCATTGCCTTATGAACAACAATTTCACTAGTCAACAAATTTGAACGTTTTCTGTATCTGGTTTGAAATATATGTTCCTGCCTAAATGTGGGGGCTGAATTCAATGAAAAAAAAACCATTTGTTTTTTCTCTAACGCATCCCATTTTGTGGATATACAATACTAACACACCCGTATGCACTACAATGAGGGTGTAAGTTAACGATTTTAAAAATTACACTTAACTAATAAATATGTGTATTTACATAATTTTGAGTTTCAGAATTTAATGGAAAACTCATTTTTCCCATGTGGTAATAGTACTTAAACACATAACATAATTTAAAAGCACTGCTTGCAAACACTGGCATAATTAAATACAAACAAGAAAGGCAGACTTAGAATTAAGTAGTGTTTTTATGGTTCAATACATGTGCGTGTGTGTATGTGTGTGTGGAAATTATGCAGAAAGGCCTAAAATTTAGTTCACAATATAATTGCAATTTTATTCTTCATTTTGTTTTTAAAAATGTGCCACTGATGCTCTTCATATGTATGGTGTTTCATCGCATTTCCTAAACAGACACCAACAGTAATCGTTCATCGTCGAAGGGTTGCAGTGCCCTAGATAACGATGTTCTGTAGCGAGGATGCCTTGGTAAAATAGCCCACGCTACTCATTGCTTATGGCGCGCAAATTTTAACATGTGAATGTAAAAACTGAAATTTAAGCGACATTCTACACCCTATATTCTTGTAGTTCTCCTACATCATTCACTAAGGAAACTCCTACATCATTCATTAAGGAAACGTCTTTTCTGTTGCTCAGAAAGCCATCAACTAATATCTTTCATAGCTAATTGCTAAGAGAGAAGACCAAGCAGCTATTTCGAGATTTGTGAGCTTAAATATCAAAGGTTAGATCTTTCAATTGTTTTCTGATTTGTGGTGCAACAAACATGCCTTCTTTCAGAATTGTTTCAATCAATTTAGAAAATATTTTTTTTAATCATGAAGGCCAGACTTTTTTTTTCTATCCAGAACTTTCATGAAGTTTTTCATTGAGACTAACTTGATATGAAGTATAGGCAAAATGATTTTACTCCAATGAACCATTTTGTTTTCACATTTTCTTTCCCAGTTACAAATTATTATCTCTTAGATGGTGTCAATCTCTTTCTTGGTATCACTGGTGCCCCACAAGCACAAAAACAGCAGCATTTCCTGAACCCTGTAAACTGGTCAACAACTTTTAAATCACAACAAAGTAGCCATTATATTTTATTGCCTCTAGCAGCAAAGCATGTTTTCGTTTCTACTGCATAAGGTAAAGGCACAGACGGTAATTTGTTGCCACTATGTGATATAGTACTGCTTTCAAACTGGTTTTACTGGGATCAATAAATAGTCGCCGCGCTTATGGGTTATGTTGCATACCTAACTGCACCATCACGGATTGACTTTTCTACATATATCCATTGGATTCTGCTTGTCGAAATACTCAACAAACGAGCTACTTCTAGCTACAGGTTTAGGAGGTTCCACTGAGGCATTCTCGATCCCAAAAATTTAGATTACTGTTTAGAAAGTTGTAGATCGCGGACCAAATCGTTCATTTCTTTCTTCCTCTCTTATGAGACGAAGCGTCCTACGATTGAGGGTAGTACTCTTATAAAGATTCCTTTTCTAAATTATTTAGTGTTGTTGAACTCAAGTAATAGACAGTAACATTCAAACCTTCAACATGGGGAACAGGAAAATGCACTGAAGACACATTTGAATAATTTATTCTATGTCTAGTTTTGCTTGAATACCCTTCAATTTTTGGGAGGCAGAAGTAACAGTCTAAACTATGATCTTTTGGCTCACACCACACAATTAGAACAGAAAATGACATTCTGTTATATAGTAAGTATGAGGGGTAACAATTTTTATTTTGATCCCGAAAAGGACAATCAAAATATAGTTCATATTCCTTCTTAAATAAATCAGTGATTAGGTTTTTTGAGTTTTTGAAGTAAATTTCCCGCACAATAATTTACACAACAAGGAAGTTGTCCAGTTGTCGTTTCTATTAACTTCTAAGCATCACAATTTTCGCAACCTCTCACAAGAAATACAAAAACGCAGGTAAACTAAGACAAAAACTCACAATGCACCGGATATGCTGGAATAACCTGATAAGAAATGCATCATGCCTGTTTCAACATGTGCTAGACCTCTTTTGGAGAACATCTTACCATCAAGAGATTAAAATTTTTAAAATACTGCCACTTTTCCCATCTAGCGATTATTTTTAGAATTTCTACCACCATAGTGCTTCTTTATATTATGAATTAGCAAACAAAAGTACAACAAGAAATTTAAATAAAAGGATAGAGAAAATATCCGTAATATATTTCCAGCGTTTCCGTATAAAAGGTCTCTCCAAGAAATGTAATATTGTCTTAAGGAAGCAAGATGAACTTATTTGAAAAAGAAATACTACTCTGAAAATTTTAGCATCGCTACAAAAAGAACAGTTTCGATTCTTCGCTCTTTAATCGGCATATACATTAGTGATACTGCATGCCGAACGCATCATCCAATAAGAATAGTTTAACATGCAAATTGTCTGACCATGTGACCTACATGCAGTTAAGACAATTTAAGTCATCTGTTCAAAATGTCCATGGTTAGTTATAAATTATTTCATTGTAAACGTAACTGCTTGGGATAGTCTTCAATATCTCAGAAACAAAACCAGAGTCATATTTCACGAAAACTTCATAAATTCCAGGAAACTGAGAATGTCAATTTTCGGAATTGGTTCGCATTATATAAAACATAGTGCATTTTAAATATTTTTTTTCTAAATAAAGCAGTTGATACATGTTTTGACCCTTAGCAACTCCTTTGTAAAGCATTTAACATTATTAAACGTCGCATTTTCTTCACTTTTTAAGGCCTTAACTTTAAGAAAAATATATAGGACATAGAGAATAATTTTTAATCTTCCTTTCGTTTTCACAAATCCAAGTACTGGATATTAGCGCCTTTTGATATCAAAAGATTTCACAGGAACTGTTGTGCCTATCGTTTTCTTGACTGCCCTTATATTCCGTCTTCCAGTAGTATTGTAATACTCGTAGAATGTCTGCCACGACGGCCGATTCTTCTAACATGGTGTACCATATTTTCTAATAAGTTGTTAATTCTTTCATTGTTTTCACGTTTTGTTCTTGTCTTATATTATGACTTCTCTCTCTCTTTCTCTCTCTCTCTCTCTCTCTCTCTCAGATTTAACCCCCAAAACAAGCTTAGAAACCTCAATTCTCTAGCTTTTATTGTACTAGTGGTTATCTGTCTTAAAACCCAAGTTTCACTACCATGAAATAACGTTGGTGTGCACATAAAATTTGAAGCCACAACGTTATATCTCTTCTCACTGATTTTTCCAAAAATTTTTAACATTTACATTTACTGCATTGTATTGTCCTATGTTATATTCTATAACTTGTTCATTTTGCATACTGAAATGTCACTTACTAGGTATCTAAATTATTTATTTGTTCTACCAATTTATAATTAGACGGTGGAACTTTAGGTATCTAAAATAAGCTCTAAAAAGGAAATACTTTGTATTAAAATTGAAAATATTAATTTTATTTTATTTTATTTTATTTTTTTTTAGAGCTACTTAATTGTGTACTTAGGTCAATAAATTTCACATATACCTGTATAACCTCTACTTTATTAACACGGCATTTTCAAGTAAAATACATGTAGTAATTTTAAAAGTATATTATTTAAAATAATGCAGCTAATATACAATCTAAAATTACTTGAATTTGGTACTTAGAAGGCAATTAGAAATTTTCATATGAAAATTTTGTTTTTATCACAAGAGAAACCACGGTTTCACTCTATAACTGACTCAGTTTATTGTGATACTCTTCCGGGCTGTTTTGATGTGGTCTACAGGAGATGAAGATTTCAGACGTTTCGTCTTCAACACCGGCAGACATCTTCGGTGGCGAATACGGGTTCTCCTCTCTGGTAACACCGCGTCTGAAGCATTGGCGATCATCGTCGCTTTGTTTATACTGCCAGCGCTCCCCGCTGACCGCGCGGCGGCCTGTCGGCTGGTGAAAGAAACCTGGCCTATTCTGTGCTGCTGTTTCTTGTGATAGGTTTGCTGTTTTCGTGTGTTGTACGTAGTACTTTGTTGTCGATTGCTGGAAACCAGTTGCTATTTAGTTTTTGAGCTTCTTCTTTCCTGTTGAAATTGTTGGGGTGTTTGTTGATTTCGATCGCTTCTCGCTCTAGTCTTGCATGGTAATGTGTCGTAGATGAGAGAATGCTGGTATCCTGAAACTTGATGATGTGTTCCCCCTCCGCTTCGATGGCATGTTCTGCTACCGCGGACTTATCTATCTGACCTAGACGACAGTTCCTTTTGTGTTCTCTGAGTGTGGTGTTGGTGCTGCGTTGTGTAGTGCCGATGTAGACCGAACTGCAGGAGCAGGGAATACGGTAGACACCGGCCGACGACAAAGGCACCCGGGGATCTTTGAGCGTTGTAGATTTCTTAACTGCTTAGTAGGCTTAAAGACAGTCTTGACACCGTGGCGTTGCAGTATATGGGAAACAGTCCCGAAGAATATCACAGTTACACCCATGACTCCGGCCGTGAAAGCCTACGTTCTTAGTATATATTTTGTTTCATTATTCCAAATAAACTGCAAAAATAGATTTTTTAAAACAAGCTTTAAACGAGCACATGATCTGGCTAGATAACTAGGAAAAGATAATGATCACACTGTTAAATACTTATTAATCACTTACTTCCAATTTGGCTCACCATAAATTACAAGTGCCTTTAAAAAAATTTCTGCCAAAGAATTGTATTTTTTGTCTTAAGTATAAGCTGACAGGCAAAAAACGCGTTTTCACATCTACAAATGCTAATGGAGCATATTTCATTTTCGGAACATGCATAAGATCAAGTGCATAGCCAACTTCAAAGTTTATTTCTTATAAAAATATTTGATAAGCGCATAAATATGAAAATGCTAAGTTTTTCAGCAACACAAATTCCAGTTTGTTTCTTACTCTTCTTCCAAATTCCCATAATGGCTTCACATTTTGTGGTTGACAGTTTCAATTATTTCAGTGTTTCCCTACAGAGGTGTGCCTGGACCTTTTGAAGCTAGGTTATTGAAATTTTATGTAAAGTATGCTAAGTACCTGGTTATTCAAAATGTTTATATGCAGATGTGCTCTTTCAGGCTGAAGATTCGTCACTTAACATAAAAATAACGAAATATATATTTTTATGATTTGGGTGCGTTTGAAGTTTTATACTAATATTTTAAGCATCTATCTAAGAAATATGCACTAGTGCCAAAATACGCATTTATTTACACTATAAAAGTACAACTTTTAAGTTTTTAATGCCCAGAAATATCCGAATGTCCTTCATCATATATCTTAAGGAAGAAAATAGGCACTTGACTGAAAATCTGCTGTATACTTGTCATTTATAATTATTTTTGCTCTTACATAATAAATTTCTTCCATAGTCATAATTCTTGTTTTATTTTTAGGAACTTTGAGATTGAAAAAGATTATTTAGTTTTATAATATTTTCTTATAATACCTGAAGTATTTATTTCTTCCGATGTATGTACATTTGGGGTTAGTTAATTTCCATACATGAATTACTTTATTAGTATATATATATAATATAAATGAAAAATAAAAATAAAGTAACACTATTAACAATGTAACAAATTAACAGTAATAATAAAAGTAGATAAGGATAAAACATTGAGATAAAGTCACACTTGAAATTGCTATATTTCGAACTACTGGAGTTCTTCTATGAAGAAATTGATTGAAGAACACCAGTAGTTCGAAATATAGCAATTTCAAGTGTGACTTTATCTAAGTGTTTTATCCTTATCTACTTTTATTATTACTGTTAATTTACATATATATAATTAGTTACAGACCACAGCTTTGTCTTTATCCTTTGTTTACAAGAGGGCAATTCTGAGTATTATCATAGAGGGCCTATTAGAATTTATCACAATAAAGTTTTACTAATGTGTAAAATCAATTTAATCTGGGTATTTTTTTCAGAGCATGTTCAGTCAATTTCTTGTTTTCCCCTTTAAATAATTAAGAAATTAAAAAATGCAACTCTATGGATTATAGGAAAAGTTTGTTTACTTTTGTAAAAGCAAACAATTATCCGTGTTTCCCAATATCAGTTCAAATACCGACACAGTTACTCCTAAAACTCTAAAGTTATACTTTCCATTTTAGGAATGTCTATTTTCATGTTTCATAAAATTATCTTTATTTGTGAAATGAGCGACATTAATAGGGGAAAACAGTCTTGAATTTCGCTCATGAAGACATATTTAATAATGTCTCTAACATCCATTTGTACTTGACGTGACTATTCTATTCCAATGCCACATGCCACCTCAGGTTCTTCATCATTTATATTAACTATATCCGATGGTGAAATTAGTTATTTCCTTTGTATTTTTAGGTAAACCAAAAGAGATTGGGGGAGGTAGAAAGGGGAAGACGAGTTGTAGAACACAAAGCAATCCCCGCTGCCCCTCCTCAGCTCCTCGTTTCCAGGTTCGCTCACTCACTCCACGTTCAGTTCCAGGACAGCTGTTGAGTTTCCGAAAGGAAAATATCGACTCGGACACGACTGTTGCTTGCATATAGCCTAAGCTCCAGGCGTCCCGCACCGCCGCCACCGCGTGAGGTGGGGGAGGGTGCAGAGCACGGCGTGCAAAGCACACACATTCTCTCGAGCGAGATCGACACACTTATTTGTAGCATTCTTTGGCACACCATTATATCAAATAGAGTCTGCTCATACTTGCAAGGGCACATGCATCCCGCCCAACGTTTCGTCATATACCTCCGTTATGCGGACAACAGACATATTACCATGTGGCAAGAGGCAAGTGAAATATAGTGCTCATATGTATTAACACCATTTGACCTTCAATGATTTACTCCTACAGCTCATCTATGCTGTTAACGAAAACATTGTCTTTTGTGTATATCGGTTTCATTTTAATATATAAATATATCTTATGGTGTCCCTTAAAGGGCAAATAACCCCCAACAAGTAGGAAGATCTCGTTTTTTTCTAACGTAGTGAGCTATTTCACTACGTATGTTGTGAAATAGCTCATGTATGTTGTTTAAGATTTATTCTTGGTTACTCCATTTCTCACTGCATTAGTTTGCTTCCCGAGAGATTTCCATTTTTCTCTTCCTCTTGCTGCTCTTGACCTGCATGTTCCTTGAAGTGGTCTGTCCATCTTCTGGGTCTACTTTGTGTTCTTTTTTCTATCCGTGGTCCCATATGGAGATCTTGTAGATCCACCTATTGTCCTGCATTCTTGCAACGTGACCGCCATATTGTCATTTGATTCTGGTAGCTATTTATACAATGCCTGTTTTCTGAGACAACTGGTTTATTACTAATTTAGGTATTTTGTCCCTCAAAGCTATTCCCAGGATCTCTTACGTTCTTTGGCATGTTTGAATTTTGTTCCTTTTTTTTTTTGTTCTTTTTTTTCCCTTCTGTGATTGACCATGTCTGGTACCCATAGAGAATAAAGTATATACACAGGTTTTGAGTGTCTGGAATCTGATTTTCTTAGTTAGTGTTTGGTCTAACAATTTAAAATCAAAATGCTCTCTAGATTAATGAGATCCTTCATTATTATCATTTAAGAGCATCTGCTATCCTAGGTATGTATAATTCGCTCACATATGTGAGGACTGTTACACCTATTTTATCGCGGCTTCAGGTTCGTTTGAAATTAACTGTGTCTTCAGTTTGTTTAGTGAGAGCCCTGCATTTTTGCTACGCTCGCATTATTGTTCCAGCATAGTTTGTAGTCCTTGGTGTTTTGACGAATAAGACCAAGTCGTTGGCAAATCTTAGATTTATTAGTCGATTGCTGTTTATGTTGATTCAGAAATTATTATGCCAGTTCATTTTCTAGAATACATGATCCATTACACAAGCGAAGAGTTTGGGAGAGATTGGATTTTGCCTTGGCGAGCACCTCTTTCTAGTCGGAATGTTTGGCCTTCTTCTTCTGTTTTTTTTTTTTTTTTTTTTTTTTTTTTTTTTTTTTGTCTTCGCGAAACTTTGACTATAGATTTTGTGTAAGATACGAATGTACTTTGCCTCTATTTCTTGAGTTGCATGAGCGTGTAATATGCTTGTATGTTTCACTGAGTCGAAGGCCTTGCTATAGTCAATAAAAGCAAGATATATAGGTAGTGTTAAATGGAATTCCTTTGCTCTCTCTATCATCTGGTTTATAGTTTGAAGATGGTCTTTTGTGCTAAACCTTGTACGGAAACCTGCTTGTTCTGATGGTTGATTTTCATCCAGGATCTTCGTGTTTGTTCTGTTAAAATTTATGTAAACTGTTTGTATATATTTAACATCAGCCTTATAGGTCTGTAGTTGCTTATGTTATCTCTGGTACCTATTTGTAGAAGAACAATTTTGCTGGTTTTCCATTGTTTTCTCTTTTTAGAATTGCATTGAAGATTTTGGTGATTTTGGGCATTTTAATATACTCCAGCATAATGTTCCTATAAATTAATCAATTATAAGAAATGAATTACACATTCAGTTGAAAAGAAAATCATTGAACTTTTTAAGCGTTATAGGTGCAATTTCGGATTGTTACGTATTTTTCTTTATAGGCAAGCAATCTTTTATAGAGAGTCATTAATATTTATAAGTAAGTTAGTAACTAGTATATACATTTTTCAATATTTTTGAAAAATTTTTCTTGTTTCAAAGAAATATTACGTGTATTTCTCAATAGAAATAGTATGTAAAATATTACTTAAATCTTTGTATTATGTTACTAATATAGCAGCAGTAGCAATTAGTGAAAACGTATTTTTGCAGAATCAAATAAATGTAATTTCCTCGAGCTGAAAAAATTTAAAGTACTCTATGTACTTGAGCATGCGCATTGATGGGATCATCTGTTATAGATTTTCCTTCAGCCTGACATGTTTCCAGAGTTACTAACATGGCCACTTGTGAAATAAATCTTACAAACCAGTTTAATATGTAACATTACTAATTGCGTTAGGATCTAATTTTGAAACCGCGTACTAAATAATGTGGAGTGTATTATAAAATATGTAATTTGTACCCATTCAAATAGATTTATAATTATCATATTCCGTATTAAGCTAACATTGATAAACTGTCGCATTAAAACATTTTACAGTACATAATGTTACAAAATGTAGTTTCTAGTATTGATTCCTTGTGACAAAGGAACTCACTTCAATAGGAACCGTCTAAACATTATAAGTTTATTATTTAATCGCCATTCAATTTTCTATATCCCCTACACCTGACTGATATGAACAATAACTCTTAAATGTGAATTGAAATAAAATATATTGAACTGGTTGAAAAAAATATATTTATTTGTATCTAAATGTTTTAACAAAAATACATTTATTATTTTAAATATACTTATTTTATTTTGTTTTGACATTTTGATATATTTTATATAATTATAACTAGTAAATGAAAATTTGAAAATATAAAAGCATTAATTAATTAATATGTATTCTGCTAGAATGGTATGAAGCAAAATATTTAATTGCAACTGTATAAGCCATTATCTCAGTAGCTCTGCTGGTTAGGGCTTGAGTAAAATTTACTTGCATTAAGCTGTTTTAATTCTGTAAGGATTTCAGCAGCATTTTTCAATCCAAAGGAGAATATTAGGAAGCAGTTTGTGATTCTCGCAACTTAGTTCCCAAGCAAATATGGGGGGGGGGGAAGAAACAAATCTTCATAATCCACAATCTGCTGTCCTGAATGAGTCAGCTAACCCTTATGTTTATTTTATTTTATTTATTTATTTATTTTGACTGTAAATTTACAAATAAACAATTACTTTTTAGCTAAACACATACAAAATATGAAGCAACGCAATTTATGAAACTAAATTTAATGCAGTAGAAGCAACTTATATGCTTTATTATATTATACATAAATAATGAATATTATACATAAATAATGAATATATTCTTCATGTTTTATATGTAAATCTAATATACAAAATATTATATATTAATTACAAAAAAGTAGGCACACAATGAATACATACTTTTCATATCTGGATATTCTTCTTCTGAGATGTCAATCAATGATGTCTCAGAGGCATGCATTCAGGAGTAAGAGAGAATTCCAGCAAAGACAGGACTGTAGGTAAAACTTGCCCATTAATAATCAATTGAATTTTGAAAACATTATATCTTTATGGGTTTATTAGAACACATGTCTATATGGGCTTTTTGTGCTGATCTCCATTGTATTATTCAGGCTTCAATTACTATGATATGAATTCATGCGCAAAGTTAGAGCTTAATAATGCTCAAACATTTGTAACAGGAGATGCAGATTAGACTCCCATAGAATTAATAAATAATAATTATAAGGTATTGCAATGTAATAGTTTATTAATGTTTATCTTTTATTATAGATAATGTTATAAAATGAACAAGAGGTAAAGATAGGATCTTGTGCAGTAAAAACGAAATATGTAACCTTTATTTTTATGCCAACACAACCTGTCAAGAGGGCCCCATAAATGACAAAACAAGGAAGTCGCAAAAGCCAAACATGCATTTTAAATGTCCAAGAAGAAAAAATAAAACACCTAAATTAGAAATCAGAAGAAGAATTTGAGCACTGATATATTTTAATTAACCCCGAAGCGCCTCACAGCAACGTCAGTGGAAGTGGAAGGCAACTCGTTGCCAATCATGTAAACCCATATATTTGCCTGTATGTATTATATTTAGATATGTTCAATATCTGTCAAGAAGACACAGAAAATGTTAAATTTATAATAAGAGTTGGAATAGGAAATGGTTAGCAACCGCTGATTATAGTATTTTTGTGTAACTCATTTGGTTATGGGGGTGATAGTTATGGTTTATTTAATATTCTGGGAAGCCTAGGTTAATAGTAAAGATTAAAATGTGTGTGTTGAAGAAGCTGCGTCGAAAATAATTTATCTATTGTAGAGGAAGAAGCTATACCGTCCAATGTAAAGATAAGTTTCACGAAGATGGTTTCATTAAAGAAGTTAATATGGAAAGAGTAAAGTAATTTTTGAAGTGAAGAAAGAGAGATTTCCTTCAAGTTATATGCTTTTTGCAGCAACCCAGCAATTATATATATATGGAGAGAGACCCTATATACAGAGAGAGAGAGAGAGAGACTATATATATATATATATATATATATATAAATTAACACTAATAATAAAAGTAGATAAAGATAAAACACAGAGAAAGAGTCACACTTGAAATTGCTTTACTTTTACCACTTTCACTTGTCTAGCTTCTTGCCATTGAAGAACTCGTAGTAGTTCGAAATTAGCAATTTCAAGTGTGACTCTTTCTCTGTGTTTTATCTTTATCTATTTTATTATTAGTGTTAATTTGTTACATTGTTAATAGTGTTTCTTTATTTTTATGTTTCATATATATATATATATATATATATATATATATAAGTAAAAAGTAGCGAAGGTAGAAGCTTATTGTTGAACCAAAGAAACACGACCGACTACACAGAGAAATTAATCATTATATTTTAGATATGCGCACAGAAGAAAATTTAGGCAATTGAGAAAGCAGAGCTGTGTAAGGAACAAATCCACTGAAAAAAGGGTTAAAAACAAAAGTTGAATGGACATTATAGCGCTTTCCATAGCATCCCAACAATGCATACAACAGAAAACCTTTGTAGCCCATCATACCAGCTGAGAGGGTCAAAATGTTCTTTGACCGTCAACATAAACATTCTGTGAATTCCGTTTTAGCTAGCAGGTCAAAATATTCCTTCAAAAGTAAGCCAGGAATATGACCGAGTATGTCCATAAACCTTTACAAGAAAGAAAGAAAGAAAGAAAGAAAGAAAGAAAGAAAGAAAGAAAGAAAGAAAGAAAGAAAGAAAGACCCCTCACAACGAAGATTATGATCTTTTCGCTTTAATAGACATTAGGAGAATAAAAAATTCCCTCTCCATAATGAAACTGGTTACAACAGAAATGCATCTTGGTATGATAAGTTTAAACTCTTACATTAAAAAGTACCAAACAAAAATAAAACAAGAATGCGGGCGGTCAGAAATAACTGTCCTGCATATTTAAACGTATACATGCAAATATAGATAAAGGAAAAACACATAAACAAAGTGGTAGTGTTGTGAGAATTTGTAGTGTGGAGTGAAACAGGGTTCTAAGAAATGGGGATGGTAAATGAACTAAAATCATTGGTCTAAGAAGTTATAATGAGAAAATATAAGGACCATGGCAAGGAATGTGATTTTAGGATTAATAATATATTATATCAAACTTAGACATACTTACTATTAAGCTAATTTGGATAATTTCGGGGATATTTCATTCCGAAATGTCTTCTGAAATTACTTTCGGTATATGTAACGGGAGATCCAAATTCGACTCTCATTGAATTAATAAATAATAATTATAAAGTGTTGCAATGTGATCATTTATTAATATGTATCTTTTAATATAAATAATGCTATAAAATTACAAGAGGTAAAGATAGGATCTGTGTAGTACAAACGAAATATGTATGTATTTTGTTCAACAGTCTGGTACCTTTCGCAAGGTCAGCTTTTTGAATAGCAGAGGAACCTTTATTTTTGGGTCTCTGATAAAAAGACCTTGAAACAAACTTGGGTAGCCCGCTTTCATCCTTAAAAAAGACAAAATCTCGCTTTTTCTAAAGTAAGGAAGAAAGAAATAAACTCAGGCAATAATAAATCCAGTTTTATATTATAGCCTCCAGAAGATTGTGAACCATTACACTTTCTATCAAATAGAGTTGAATTGTTATATTTATTTGATTATGAAAATATGTTTTTACTTTGTTGCATAGTGAGGATGTAAATTATAGAACATAAAATATGGATCAAATGGGAGATACCATTGTGCAAAATAGTGCCCTCAGATGGTATGTGTTTTTTCTTTTGGATCTGTTGTGTGTCCAAATGAGAGCCTCAAACAACTACTGCGGGCTGTATGAGCGTTTATTTTATAGAAACACGTTTGAATTAAAGTTATATATTATACTTAATAAGCTTATAATGTCATTTGGCATTTATTTATCTTTCAGTTGCCTATTCATATGTGAAATCAGTTTGTCATGGTGTTGTAGTGGTAACCATATTTGCCTCCTAAACCCAAAATCGCAGGTTCAAACCCGGCCAGGACCGATGGATTTTTTTCGGGAGTAAAAATCTTAAGTATGGCTTCCTTCGGAAGGGAAGTAAAGCCGTGGGTTCCGTGTCGTACATTTACGGCACGAAAAAGAACCTCAAGCCTGAAAGAAGAGGCCTCTGAGCAAAATTGGTCGGCCGTTTCACGCCCTGATTTCAATGGGACGCTGATGACCTGAGATGTTAAAGAGCGTCCGTAAATAAACAAAATAAAAATGTGTAATTATGTCTAAAATGCTACACTTGATTAATCTGAATTGTTAATTGTTATTCTAAAAAGAATGTTACTGTCTTCACTACCGGAAATATCGAAGCATATTCAATGGGATTTACCTGTGTTCAGTAATAATATATTATTCGCCAAAATATTATACCATAGCGTTGGGCTCTTTTATTTTGAATATCAAGTTTGGGGTAAATAACACTTTTTCAGCAATCGGAATATGGAGTGTTAGATCATTTATATCAGAACTCTACATTATTCGTGATGCAACCCATATATAACATTTTTAATATCAGATTTTGATATTCATCTGTACAGTACCACGATGCTTATATCGCACGAAGAACACCCAATTACTCGGTATTTTAGGCTTTCTGCTACTTCAAACAGAACATTGTGCTCCAAAAGATCAAATTATTAATTTAAATGTCAAAACACTTTGAACAAAAGTTTATAAAGCTCATAGAATGAGAGCTATCATTACTTGCTTTTGTGACATTAAATTTTCATTTTCTTAGTGATTAAACAGAAGTAGACATTCAAAAAGACGCTCTTTATACTTCACTACTTTCCACAGCTAAAAGGCATCTTCTTACTAACGTAGAAAACATTAACATGCACTATTCCTCCATTTTCAGTATTAGTCCTAAACTGTCCTTTTCCACTGAACTTAATAATCATCATCCCAAATACCATTTTCTGTAGCTCTAGTTTTCATGCCCTCGGAGACTCGTCCTCTCCATGGCGTATAGTCCCTCTTTCTGGAGACTACTAATTCAGAACTTTATTGAGAGAGAAGGGCTCAGTTATCAACTGGATATATCCAAATCGTTGAAGTATTCGGCACTAAAAACTTCTTTTCTTGAACGTTGAGTCTCTCCAGTGTACTTTCGTGCTGATTACAGGCGAGGAACAAAAATAAATAAGTAAAAAATAAAATGAAAATAAAAAAAATTGCATATTCACTTAATATGGTGTATTTGAGCTCCCCTTAGCTCCAGGCATCTTCAAATAAGTCAATAGTTTGAGAATTTTGTTTTTCTGCCTTATGTCAAGAGCATCATTCACTAAAATTAGATTCCAACATTTCCACAACGAACTTACTAAAAATAAAATATAAGTAGTTAATGAAAAAAATCTAAATCTCTTTTCAAAAGGAACCCTTAGTTTAAGAAAACAAGGATGGATAATTACACGTTTACAATCTACGTAAGAAACACATTGCAGAAAACCTCAAACGACAGATGTAGCAGGAAGATATATCTGTAAAAGTTGTGTATACTTATAATTTTAAGCTTAATTCATATTTACTTATAAGATTTATCTTGAGTCAGAATTAATATTTAGTAAGTAATATTAGCAAACATATTATCCATGATGGAGAGAATGCATATGTTTATCATAAAAAGAATGTTAGCGACAAGTGAGTAAAAGTAAAGGCGGATCACTAGATTATGGAATGATTATGTTACTATATTTGCGATGTAACAATCAGGCATATGCCTCAATAAAACTAATGTAAATCAAAAGTCACAAAGGGAAAGGTATAAAAATGCTAGATATGCACAAAGGGATGAGACAAATGCTTCATAAACACGATATCAGCATGGCTAGTTAGGATGCGTAACGTGAGAGGGAACGGCGGAGTAAGGGCACGTACGCTCTCTTTCACATACACTACTTGTATAAAGGATACAGTTTATATGTCCCACGCAGTGTACAAGCTTTGTACACTTTGTCTTGGTGCTCTGTTTTGTTTACATCACAACAACGCACCTGTAGTTGCACTTAAAGTCGATGCGCAGACAACTTAGCGTCATTTCAAGTATTTGTTCCATGAAATAACACTTGATAGTATTTTGTTTATTGTGCCCCTAAAAATTAGAAATTTTGATACGGTGTGAAACAAATAAAAAGGAACAGTTACACGCAAAAGAGGGTACAACAACAACAAATAAAATAAAGACGGCTGCTCATATTGTACTCACGGCATCGATAAAACAGAAAACAGTTTTTTTTAATGGTGTTTAACGCCCATTTTTAGTACCGAGGCAACACAGGCGGTGATACTGATCATACATGAAATGAAATATTGGGAAAGGCTTTTTCTTAATGTAGGAAACGTTCCAGGCCTAAGTTTAGGGTACCTCCCCGGCATTTGCCATTTATGAGGACTGAGGAATACCTGGAAAAAACCTCAGTCAGGGAGGACGGTCCTGGCGGGATTCAAATCCCATACCTCCCGCTCAGGAGTCCGTGCCTTAATGACCTCGGTCACCCGTAAAGTAGAAAACACAGTATCCATATTATAAGATAAAGCACTAGTAGGAGCGAAGGCAAACCGGAAGTGTTCTATCAGATACTTCGGAAGACAGTGCAGAATGCCTTTTCCCAAATGTTTTGCTCAACACAATTTTTCTTTTAGAGTACTTTTTTTGTAAGCAAAAAGTACGTTCCCCAAATAAGGATGAATAAAGAAAGTAGGCGAATTAAATATTTGGAATTGGAAAAATATCTTCTGTAGGGGAAAGAGGTGTTTCAGGTCCCGAAAGAGTTGCTACTAGTATTTGGAACAGGTGTAACAGTCAATCCATAATGGAAAACGATGATGATGACATTTTGTTACCCTTCCTTAAACCCCAGTAACATAATTAGTTGCAGCAGAGGTCTGGACTGGGGGTGGTGATTCAGCCCGGCCGCGACAAAAAGAGCGCAAGGACACACCATGTGTAACAAGAGAGGGTCGATTCGTCCCGATACCACCGCAAGCTAATGTGTACCACAAGCCCCATGTTGCTCTGGCACAGCTGGTCCTCCTGCGCAAAACGACCTTGACTCCATCCTCTCTCCATCTTACGCCCTGACGAGCAAGCAATTCGATTCGCGCTAGAAAATGCACAGAAATATTGCGAGCAAGGCTACTTTCTTGCAAACTGAGAATCAATGTAACGGAGAACTTTTATCATTTCCTCCCTCCGTTCTTACCGTTCTAACCCAACAGTCTTCCAACCAGTGATATCCATTATCGAAGGCCAGATACTGCCCGTCGTTTTTGTCATCTAAATCTTAGGACTCCTGAGTACCCAGCTGTCAAAAAGAGTGAACCTACACGATTACCGCTATCCCAATTGCGATTCGCATTTAATAACATTTATTTAGTAGAGAAAGGTATTCAGAATGATACATCCATATTCAACGGTAGGGTAACCCACGCGCGCCAGAAATATGTACTGCAATATTCTGCATCATCGATTAAGGAGTTGGGTTAACGAATACAATAAACATCTACTACGTGTATCAAGTAGGTTTCAGGGAAGGTTTTTCTATGGTGGATAGTAGATTCGTTTTAATGACGGTAATAATTATAAACTTAAAAAAAAAAAGAAAACTAGGCAAGGAATATTTGTTGATTTTAAAATAATGTTTTACAGTGTTCAGAAAGATGCTCTGTGGGTAAAACTGTGTTAGAAAGGCGTCTCCAACAAAACGATAAAAGTTTGATGCAGATGTACAGTGGTGTGAAACTCAGTGTCAACACGGATGTGGATCAGTCAGTAGAGGAGCTCGTCAGGGATGCATTATAGCTCCGTTATTTTTTAATTTATTTATAGATGATATCTCGGATGCCTCCCTTTTAGAGGAGGAAACGAATGCACCTGAAGTGGTCGATACATGTTTTCCTGTAGGTTTGTATGTTGAACTAATTCTTTTATCTCTAACAAGGGATAGTTTACAGAAAGGCATTCATATATTAGAAGAATATTGCCTGAAATAGGGTATTATAGTAAATGTTAACAAAACCAAAACAACTACTTTTAAAATGGCTACGTGTATGGCAGAGATATAAATGGTACTACAGTGGGCAAGAAATGTAAAATGTTAAACACTTTTGTTATTTAGGAGTAGCTTTAATATGAGTGGAAAATTGAATACGCACTTATCTGTTATTATTATAAAGTGGGAGGTCAGCTAATTGGGATACTAAGTGTTCTGACTCGCGTTCCAGATATATCAGTAGATACATTAGAGAGGATACACCATGCTATGATTAAGTCTATTCTGCTATATAGAAGTAAAATATGGGGATGGGAAAGAACTGAGCATGTAAATAAAATACAAGTAGATTTTTGGAAAAAGATTCTCGGGCTCTCCAAATGGACGTCAAACTGTGGGGTCATGAGGGAGGAGGATTGTTTTGAAGATACAGTTAAAAGTAAAGGAAGAACGGTGAAATACTGGTTTAGACTTATGTAGAGAAACCAGTCTACACTTCGCGCTAAATTCTATAGACACCAGATGCAAAATATAACTCTAACGTATTGGGCTGCAGAAGTGGAAAGACGACTCAGTGGAACTGACCTGGGTTCAATATGGTAAAGAGGCATTGCAAATAATAAAAACGTATAAAAGAAGGTTAGAACAAAGGTAGAGGCTATCAGCAGGTTGGAAATTGAGGCAGAATGTAACACGAAAATCTCCTTGAGCCTATCGAATGAAATTAAACTAACCTGGGGTAAAGAGGTATATATGCTCGTTCTGGGGAGAAAGGCGAAATCTGGAATGGCCTGGTTTAGACTAGGAAGTTGGAAGGCTCAGTATAGTTCTGGTAAGAGAATCTGTCCATTTTGTGAAGGGGAAGAGGGACGGGTTACATAATCTGGAAAATTGCGCCCTCGGGGAACACCTAAGGAAAACGCTATTTTCCTCAGCTGGAATTTTTTGGCTATTAGAGGACAATTGGCATGCTTGGATCTGTTTGCGAACCTCACTAATTGGTTTAATGTGGGCATTTTCCTAGTCAAAGAGCGCGAAGCTAGAAGCAATTTATTTTCTGGTGTAATTATAAAAAATGGAATATGTTTCCACTCATATATCTGTAAATATCATTATTACAATGTTTAATGTTTATTTATTTATTATTAATTTTGTTTTATTAGTATTATAATTTGTTTCTCTATCCAATTATACATCATACTTAAGCATATATGGTCTACGACCCATGCATAAAATATATTTTAATATGTACCTAGAATTTGCAGTAGTATCTACGGCTTTGCTCTTATTATTATTATTATTATTATTATTATTATTATTATTATTAATTATGCATGTATTCTCTTTCCCTAATTGATATAATATGTAACAATCATGAGTAATGTATATTTAGCAATTTATATTCTTGTTCATATGTTATATAGCTGGAAACTTTGTGCTTTGTCCATCATAGAGCCAAAATACTTCGAACAATAGCAGCCTTGTGAAGGTCAGTTCTTTTGTAGAGGCGAGGACACAGCCTTTTGTATTCTGTCCTCTTAAAAGAGATGCTTTCGTAGGAGACTACTACCGTTCCCTTTAACTTAAGCAAGCGGTTTAAAACCCGCTAGAAGGTAAATGAATTTAACAGCTGAAGTGACAGTTCAGGTTTAAAGCCACTTATCACAGGAAAGGTTTTTAAATCCCCCAGTAAAGAACGAATCAGACGAGGCCAAGCCAATTTGAATTTAGTCCGTGACAGAGCTTAGTTTGAAATTCAGAAGTTAGACGCGATGCCCCCATGTATTTTCGCGCGGTTTGAAGACCCCAAAGATATATATTTGAATTCTGTATATAAAAGTAAGTGTGGACGTCGACCTTCCCTCAACTCTAGATTTTCAACTTACGATTCTCAAGTCACTCGTCACGTTTTCTTCGCTTGGAATCTATCCAGATCTTCAGATTTCATCGATTTTTCATCCTTCGCTCAGCTAGCTTCTGAGCTCTCTTCCGCGTATTCAGGAAATCGGAATACGAAGATCATATCTACGTAACAAACAGTTATCAAGTTCGGGTTTCAGTAAACATAACTCATCAGGACCAGCAGTCCATAAGTAAGCATCGCAGAATAATTACGCGCGGTGGGTCTACTGTACTAACGGCAGAGTACTTAGGTTCACCACAAAATGTCGTTCAATAAAGCATCATTGAAAGTTACATCAAGATGCCTACTTATTCGTAACGCTAATATCTCTTCCTAAACCCACTGAATCTATATCAACAAAAACTAGGGGCATTTGTTATTACTTTTTGGGACGAAAGTAACAAATCAACATCAACAGCCGGGACAAAGGTTCCCATGTTTTGGATCTCCAACGTGGGGCCACGTACAACTGAACCAACTGTCTTCCTCCCTGTCTCTTACAGTCACAAATTTTAGGAAAATAAAAATACCCTACTATCACTACTGCTACTACTACTATTACTTCTTCTTCTTCTTCTTCTTCTTAGAGCTTCAGGGCAACGTAAAAATGATTATAAAATATCTACACAACCAGAAAGAAAACATTAATGGTTTCTCCGGATTAAACACCAATAAAAAAAATTACCAACTGCGTATAAGATATATGTTCGAAATGCCAATATCACTAATATTTGCACTTCGAACAAACGTATTTTAATTGTTAACGAGAGTATTAGCCGGTTCCATAAGAAAATTGATCACTCCAACGAGACAAGTAAATACTGAAATTACTAATTCTGACTTTCCAAGCATTATTGATATTACCTGCTGATGAAATGAGAAATAGACTATTCGTTGCAAGAAGTATTCATTTTCAATTCATCACATTGCGTTTTATATACGTATACATACGGTTAGTTAAAACGAACCATCTAAATAGCTTTTGAAACATGTGACATGAAACTCAATGTGTGGAGATAGAGAGCTCAAAAACATTACCGCATTTTTTTCTACTTCCGGTTTAAAGTAGTAATTGGGAAAAATGAAAGGATCAAACCCGCATTTGAAGGGAGTAACTGCAAATTTCTTATTTTAAATGGAACACCCAAAATATTTTTACATTTTCAAATAATACTCATTGAGAGCTTTTCAAAAAATATCCACACTAGATATTACTGTATAATATTGTTGCTAAATCAAGAAAATCAAAAAGTGTAGCGCATAATAAAACGTTTCTTTTGATAACTGTGTTTTGTCAAAAATAACATAAATATTGCCCTTTGTTTATATCCATGGAATGATGATTATTGATACAGAAACATATTATATAGAATTAAATATGTAATCTAGTGTGTGAATAATTCTATCTGATGTTGAGTGAAAGGGAAAGACTTGTAATTTTAATTATGTTTGGCTATAGAGACAGGCAACGATCTCATCGAAAGGCGGCAATTTTATTTGATCATATGCATCTAGATTGCAATCCAATTCCATATACAGCAGTGACAAGAATGGGCAAGAATATACTCAAACTGGAAGCTTAAAGGATTTACCAAGATCAGCTTGCCCGACAAGTGGAACTGGTGAAAACACTTCATTGGACGTTCTCGTGTGCAAGAAAATACAAACGTTTCTGCTAAAAATTTGTCGTTATAATCAAATATAAGCCAAAATTCTATGATGACAATCCTTAAAAATGCCAAGCAACATTCTTATAAAATTCATTTTTCGCAGGAACATTCAGAATACGATCCCGATAGAAGAATTCAGATTTATGAATTAATGATGGAGTACATTAACAACAATCCAGTTTTTCTTAGACCAATTGTATTCTCAGATGTTGCCACGTTCTGCCTGAATAAATTTGTCAACAGAAACAACTGCCATACTGGTCAGACGTAAATTCCTAACGGGTAGAATAGTACCAATGCTGTATCCACAAAAATTTCATGTTTTGATTGGTATTTTTGGTGATCATATATTGGTACTTTCTTCTTTAGAAAAACACTAATAGGTATTTGCCAATTTTATTTCCACATCAGTCAATCATAGGTTTCTCAAAGATAACATCACTTTCCAAAAAGCTGTAGTTCCAGCTCGCTATGGGCAAAATGTTCATCAGCATTTAAATCAGAATTTTCCACAACGATGGATTGAGAGGTCATATAGAGTGGCCAATAAAATATCCAGGTTTTACGCCTTTTGGTTTCTTTTTGTGGAGCCATTTGAAGCCAGTAGTACATCAAAAAAGACCCAACAACTTAGATGATCTAGAGTTTCGAAAAATGGTAGCGATTCTAGACATTCCTAAGGCCCAGTTAAGTTATTTTTTAAATTATTTCTATAATCGATTGGTACATTGTGAAGTAGCTGAGGGGCTGCCAGATTGAACACAGATTTTAGACGTAAATCTAGCTATGTTTTGGTTTTGTTAGGAAAGGAGCATTTTATTATTCACTACACTTTAAATAAATTTATACAGAAGTATCTAATGTGGATATTTTTTTTGAAAATCTCTTAATGAGCATTATTCGAAAACGTAAAGTTATATGGGGTATTCCATTTAAAATAGGAGAGTTGGGGTTAATTCAGGTTAAATCGGAAGTAGAAAAAAAGTCAATAATATCATTCTTGAGTTCCTATATGCAGTTATCGTTATACAGCGAATTTTGTGTCACTGAACCACAGGCTCAAACGTTATTTAGGTAGTGTGGGTTTTTTATTAACCCTGTATATCAATTAATAAATTTATTATTCAGTACACCTTATTTTCTTCATTTAACAACAATAAATTTGTATAGACATATCTAGTGCGAGTGATTTTTGTAAAGCTCTTAATGAGCATTATTCTAAAATGTAAAAATATATTCGGCATTCTATTTAAATAATAGTTGTAACTACATTATTTTAAAACGGAAATAGAAAAAGGTCCATATCGTTTTTGAGTTCTCAATATCCTTACACACCGAGTTTCAGATCACTTATCCACATGCTTAAAAAGGCGGTGCACCCTGACCTAACCTGTATTTATACAGAATGTCCCACTTATCATGCTCACCTAAAATAAACTTTTCTGGGCCAAATGAAAAATTATTTGAAACGATTTTTATCTTAATTATTTTGGGCGAGGAAGATAAACGGGAGAGCTCCCCCCCTCTCTCTCTCTAAAATATATAAATATATAAGATAAAGTAACACTATTAACAATGTAACAAATTAACAGTAATTATGAAAGCAGAAAAGGATAAAACACTAAGAGAAAGTCACACGTGTAATCGCTACATTTCGAACTACTAGAGTTCTTGTATGGCAAGAAGAATTGCCGACTAATAGTTAGAAATATAGTGATTACAAGTGTCACTTTCTTTTAGTGTTTTATCCTTTTCTGCTTTTATAACACACACACACACACACACACACACACATATGTGTATATATATTCTCGAACAGTGATGAATTGAAAACGGGCATTCATTGCAGGGAATCGTCTATTTCTCAAAGGAGAGGTTGACGCTTAATTTCATCAGTACGTAGCGTAAAGTTAATGAGAATGAGCAATTTCAATATTTACTTGTCTCGTTGAACTAAGTTTTCTTATGGAACCGGTTAATGTCTCGTAATATTAAACTTCTCCGAATATGTCTGTGCATGCGTGTGCGTGTGTAGAAAATGTAGGAAAAATTACAAAGTTAGTTGCTAAACTTACAAAACTCGGGATTTTTCTGATTTTTTTGCTACCTTGGTCTCTAAGTGTATGATATCTCTCAAATAATTACATTATGCTCTTAACTTCTGAAAGAATGCATTTTCTTTTCCAAACGCTGGCATTTAGATTTCTAATACAGATTTTATTAAACTCTCATTTTAATAATTTGTTGCTACTTTGATTTATCTACATAATTTTACTCGTTTCTTTGTGCAGCAGCTTGAAAGGTAAAATAGAGGCATGTGGCATTTCAGCTTTCATTGAACGCTACACCGCGATGTTTTCTTATTATAGGCACAAAATGAAATTAAGTAATATGCCAATACCGCATATCGCCACAAAAAGATTTTTGTGTTCCAAAAGCAAAGGTGAATGGAATCGATTTAAGCATACAAGCTGATTACAAATGTATTTCAAATAAAAGCCCTAAAGAAGAAGGCCTGGGGGTAATTGATGTTTTCCCTCCAACTCCTATCTAAACGAAGTAAGTCAATAAAATGTGACTAGGAAAGTATAATATTATTAATTCCTATTATTTTCGTAACAGAAAACCTTTGATAAACACTGATATAGCAAACATTATTCGATGAACATAACTGTTGTCGAATTTCACAGAATTCAAGTCATGAATGGTGCCATAGTTAAGTAAGATTGTTGGATGTTCTATATTTTATCATTATTCTCAGCAGCAAAAAAGCACCACACACTATCATTAAAAACTCAATTCACTAAAACCAGCATGTTAAATATTTTCTGTGCGTTATTCCTTGGATTCTAGACATTTGAGGTATTATAAATGCAGTCTTGTATTAATAGATTTTGAAAACCCTTCCGACAACAATTTCGAAGTTCTTTAATTAATATTGGTCTTCCAAATTAATATGTCGCCTTAGCGTGCTTGTAAGTCATAGTCATTTGCAACAACAACAGCAGCACGTTAATCAATAGCAACTACAGTAAATGATATTATACCAAGGAACCAATAATAGAGTTACTTTTATATCTCTCTGCCTTGTCTCAAAACTTCGTTTAAGTTTTGCAACTGATAAAATAAATTCTAGCAATTTTCTATAAGAATATCCATTTTTCCTCTACTTGCAATTTTGACAATGAATTTAATATTTAAAGAAACGAGTTATTATGTCACATTACCCATTTTATACTTTTTGTGTTATTTAATACTATGAGCATGGGAAAGAATGAAAGATAATCAGCTCCATATATACTGTATTTATTTTAGCTTCTCATTTATTTGGTGTACACACTTACCAATTTAAAAGGATTTATAAAACTTGTACCAAAGAAGAACTTATCATAATACATGGACAATATTAAATTATTTTCTTATAATATCTTCGTTGGTATTCAGAAAATTTAAATGATAAAGCTGACGGAAAGGTCTGGTGATAAGTTTCTAGCCATTATTGCCTAAGCATGATAAAATTTGCGTTGAATAAATTCCATCTAACAAAATAGTTTAGAACAAAGAGGTAATAGAAATATGTTTCATGACCTTTTCTATGAAAATTGTCTTGAGATTTGGGCTGTCATCAGAAAAAAAAACTTACCGAATTCAAATTTTCTTATATATATATTAAACCCAGTAGTTTGTTAAGACTCAAATTATTGATTATCTAAGTGTTTCGTAGAATATATTCTATTACTTCTTCCAGCTGGTCTACAGGATGTTTCATAATTCGACCGAACTAATTCGACAAGCATTTTGAGATAGGAAACTTGGAGTCTGCGGGTTCAATATTTGAAGTAAAATTTAATAAGGATAGAACGCCACTGATTCATCTTCCAATAAACGTGGAAAAGTGTCGCGAGAAAACTCACAGTTACTCCGTAGCGCAGCGTCCATATCTTTAGTAAGCAATTAAACTGAAGTTATGATCAGAAAAAAAGAGCGACAGCTCTAATCTGAATGAGTGCATTAACATATTGCCTAGGTGGTTAAAGTGAAAAAAGCGTTTTTATTCGATTATCTGTGCATTTCAGTTTTATAAAATCTAATGAATTACAATTTAAAAGAATTTAGGAAACCATTAGTAGTTGCCTGTACGGAATAAATTAACACATTTTTAAATAATTAAATAACAAGCTAATACTACGAAATATTATGCTAACATGTCCATAGTGCATAGTGCAAAAGCAAATGTTTAAGATGAGAAGATTAAAAATATATTGGGAAGATAACTAAAAGAACATTTTACACATCTCTGAAAGAGAAAAAAGATGTTAATAATAGTATTACAAGAATGTTGTGTATGTCACCTTTAGTTAGAAGAAAGATGTTAATGTACGATAAAACAAAACCTAATCCTATTTTTTTACTTCTAATTTCCAAACGGAAGAAATATTAAACAACATAAACAAAACAGGATCGCTTTAAAAATCTATTCCTTTTCATGAAGGGTGCACAAATTAAGCTTTTGGAATAATTTTTAATACACTTTATGTACTACGTTAATTCACCCCTCTATAATTATTATTACAACATATAATACGCTCACCTTTTTTACATAGCGCACATACAATTGCAGCTTTGCTATCCTCCAACATCGATTACAAAAGTGTAACAGTCTTTGCTTAATCTCTTCAGACGTATTTTGAATTTGAAATATTATTTTCTTGCCAGTTCATGACTAGTATGATCAGAATTATTGCTTTTATATCTGTTGTATCTTTCGTTTTCCCATTTAATTTAATTAAATTCAAACATTTCATTTTGAAAATTAATTCAAAAGATTTGAATGAAATATCCTAGAAACTCATAAACAACATCAAAAGAAAATAGAACCGAAATTAGGAAGGAAAAAAAATATTCAAAATTCTCGTGAAGAGTGAATCATTTTGATGTCTTAAATAATTACATCTTTAAAAAGAAGAAAGTAAGAATAATCCTAAAAATTTTTGGAATGATGTCCACATGTGGCTGGGACAAAAAAACGACGAAATCCTTCACAAAAACTCTTATCGGTTAAATTAGAGAACTTTTGCTAATCAAAAGGCTTCTAAAAACACGTTACGAAATATGCGGTTGTGTTCAAAATGAAGGCAGAAGGAAACTACAATTTTACTGCTGGTGCATTAGGTTAAAATTTGCTTAGTTCATGTTTAAACAAAAAGTTACCGCAGCATGTTAATTTAATTGCGGTAATTACTTTGAGCTTGTGGCAGTAAAGATAAGGGGAATTGGCGGTAACTTTTAACTGAACATTATCACTGGACATGTAATACGAAGGTTGTTAATATAATTCATTTCCTATGTTTCCTGCATGCTGCAGCAACCAAGTGGCTAAGCAGTTTGAAGTTTTAGAGAGCACAAGTTATGCGCATCGTGAGCATTGGTTGACTTTTATTTCAAGAATACAACGGATTGTTCAAGAGTAGCAGGTCTTTAAAAAAACTACTTTTACGCACATTGCAAAACCTTAAGCAAAGACCAGATCAACCAATCTGGTTCACAAGTGATAACTGGAATTCTACTCTAATTCTTGAGTTTAGGAGAATACTTCTATTCTGATCACACTAAATGATTGTTTTTTATAAATAAAATTTTCCAAAATGTCTAATAAGAGCATAAAGAATGTTTACAGAAATAATTTATCAAATAAACCATATAAAATAAAACAAGTAGTTAAACGAAAATGCAAAGATGTTGTCGAGATTTGATAAGCCTTAAGTTATGTTCGCATGTACGAAAGAGAGGAAGAGAATGAGAGAGGAAGAGACAGAGTTTTTTTTTGAGTAGTTTTTAACGCCTGTTTTTACTGCTGAGGCACCACAGGCGGTAGACACTGATGATACATGAAATGAAATGATATATTGGAAAAGGATTTTTTTAAAGGAAGGAAACGTTCCAGGCCTAAGTTTAGGGTACCTCCCCGGCATTTGCCATCTATGAGGACTGTGGAATACTTGGAAAAAGCCTCAGTCAGGGAGGACGGTTCTGATTGGATTCGAACCCAGACCTCCCTCTGACGAGTCCGAGCCTTAACGACCTCGGCCACCCGGCTGTTGGGAGAGAGAGTACAAATATACAGAAAGCTATTAACAAAGAAAATAAACATTATTTTTAAATGCCGTACATTGAAGAAAGAGGACCAGCAAGCACAAAACACAAAGTACGCAACAGTTCAATTACTTAATATATATTTATATAACAGTCTTGTTATATGCACAAGAAAACAAAAGGGGGTAGAATAAACACAACTATATAGTGATCATACACAATTAATATTTTTAATTTTAAACAACCTACAATATCTTGTGCTGGAATTTCAGAAATGTAAACCAGCCACTAGGTAGAAATATGACACCAAAAAGTGTTCAAGTTAGCAACTCAAAGTCTACTTTTGCAAGCTTAAAATGTGTCGGAAGTATTACAACAATAGAAATTAAAGTTTGAAGCAAGAGACTGCATAATATATATATGCTATTAAATGGATTTTGGAAATATTTGCTACAAGGAATAAAAATATAACATGGCACTTTATATGAAAAGTTTCCTTGGAGAAAATTAAAACAAAAATACGCCCTTTGGAATAATATATTGAAAAGCTAGAACCAATTTAAATGTCACGTAGCAAATAGAAAATATAGAACGGAGCATACGTCACCAGCGATTTTATTATTTAGCGAATATGGATAACTTTAACTCTATTGTGTTCACTCCAGAAACTATTCAATCACTTCCAAAAACATTCAAGAATAATTATCTTTAAAGTGAACAGAGTTTGTTGAAATGATTATCCGTTACTAAAACTGTAATATTTTAAATACATTATTTAACAAATGCTTGTGTGTCATAGAATAAGGAAATCGCATATGAGATTAGTGATATTATAAATGAAATGGACCTCTAAACACATATTTTTAAACAGCAGTAAAATAAGAATATAAAAATTTATATGTGTAATAATGCATCAATAGTCGCTCTAACTTTCGATAGCCAGATTTAGTTATTGAAGAGATAAGCTGCAAATTTCGTTTGATTTATTTTCCTTCATTTTAATTTATTAGTTACTTGCATACGAATACATAATTTGCATTATGTAAAATATTGATGGTCATTTTTAATTGTTTTGGAACGTTATCTTCTTTGAAAATACCTTGCGTTCCAGACAACTATCTGCCGACTGCCAACCGAGCACATCGAGGAGCTGTCGATCCGTTTGAAGATGGTTGAATGGGATGCAGTTTTATTTAGCAGTTTTTTTTTTTAAACTTTATTCAATACCCATTCTAATGCATCTTATATGATATTGCAATACGAAATCCATTTTGTTCTTCTAATAAGTATTGTTATAAAATTAATATATTTCTATTTTAAAAGATGTTAGTGAATTATAATCTAAAAACAATAATTTATATCTGCATCTTTCAGTAATTTCTTTAGTCTCTTTATTGCAAATTAGGGCCATCAGAGCTTTGTATCGGCTAGAATAAAATAAGTTATAGAGCAAATTTAATTCGAGAAATCAAAAGTCATGGGCTTCATAGGAAAATACTATCTTAGTCAAATGTATACAGAATAAAAAATGTAGAACAAGTTTCATTTGAAATATTTAGAATATCGGAAAAGAGAAGAGCAATGCAATTTCAATCTACCAATGAATATTATTAATAACCTCGTTATGCCTTCGCTTGTTCAAAACACACTAGAATTAAATCTTACAAACATATCACGATTCTTCATCACACTTAATAATGAAGTTTGAATTATACGTACATGTAACGAATAGCGCATCATTTTCAATCTAATTAACTTTTTTCAAAAGAGCTGCAAATTACCCTAAAGAGGAATAAGATATTCCAGAAGAAATAAAAATGCACTAAATGATGCAAGAGTCAAATATAGGAACCATACCATAGTCTTAGAAAGACTACCACTGTAAAATATTTCAAGTACTAATACAAACTGAAAGGGTAAAAAGTACACGTTAATACAGGCGTGAAAGTTTCAGTAATCATGGCCTCACAAATAAATAGTTTGCAAAAAAAAAAAAAAAAAAAAAAGCCGGGGGGGGGGGCCGTTATGATCCGCCATTGACTGCTTATATGTTCATATGGACACATTTTGCTACTTTATTCGTTGTACGCTAGGTGCATTAGTTCTAATTAATAACAAAGAAAGAAAATATTTATATTACGCTATTAAAATTAGTATTTCTGTACTAACTATTCACTTTAACAAACAAGATCTTACATGCTACAATACAACCATTCCTGTTAAGAAAGATCCAAAGTATTTGATCCTTAAATGTTGAACAACGTCCACAATTCTTCAATTGTGTATACAGGAGAGTATGCAGATAACTCAGATACATAAATGAAAAGGCTTTAAGCCAGGTGATGAAGGTATAGGTCGCCAATATCGTAAGTTAGATGTTGTCTCACAGTTACAGCAAAATGTGCCGGTGTACCGTCATGCATAAACTCTTCCTTGATCTTGCTGAAGAGGAACGTCCTCAAGCACCTTAATCATACATTCACCAATATAGTACAAACTGGTTAATTGTAAACCCATGATAAATAAGACATTTTTGTTTTCACCCTTTCGGTTTTTTACTATAACTTATGAAAAAAACTGTATACAGTTAACTACAAGGTAGAAAAACTGTAGATCATCTTCAAAAACGCCGGAGTGAAACAAGAAACAAGAAGTAGAGTGCAAATCAAACAAATATGCATAAAACGAAATTTTGGAATAAACTTGGAAAAAATACCCGAATCTATGCTTTTTATTTGTTCAAAAGTCACCTGAAGCTTAACAGCAAAGCATAAAACTTGAAAGCTGTTTTAGAAATGTGCTTTTTAAATACCCCTATGGGCATTTAAAAAAAAAAAGAACGAATACTAATGGTGAACTAAGTAAGGAATTATTAAAGATTCAACAGTTACAAAGAACCTCCTACATAGACTTTCATGCGTATATAATGCTGTGAATCTCTCGAATTTTTAAGGGAGATATAGAGAAACTTTTATATTTTGGTCGCCAATTAGAAATAAAAAAAAAAGAATCTGTATTGATAGTATATATATATATATATATATATATATATATATATTTATATCGGTTTTTTAATTTCAAAATAGCGTAGGTAGGTCTGAGACAAACTATTTAAAATAGGGAATTTATGATCTAGCTGTTTTCGAGCATGTCGCTTTGACTCAGTCGGTATGGTACTGGCATCATGTAAAATCGGTTCATAATTATGGAGTTTGAGTCTCATATATTTATTATTATTTACTTTTATATTTTATGTATCAGTATACTTCATAATACAATTTTAAAAATTAGTAAATCCTAATGCGCAGATGGTCACTAGCAGAAAAACGAAAGAAAAAAAAATTAAATATTCCAAAGAAAAATGCAACGCAATATCCTGGGAAACACTTTGAAGGACAAAATACTTAACAGTAATAAACCAGTTATCTCAGACAGCAAACATCGCACAACTAGCCAACATAATAAAATTGCCATGAGAGGGGGGGAAGTTACAAGAATGCAGGATAATAGGTGGATCTACAAGATTTCCATATGGGACCTCGGAATAGGACAAAGGACACAAGGCAGACCCAGAAGAAGATGGACAATCTCTTCAAGAAAAATGCAGGTCCAGATTGTTCAAGAGTAGCAAGAGGAAGAGAAAAATGGTAATCTCTCGAGGAAAAAAAAAACTTCTATTTGTTAGGAAACCTTTGACCCTTAATTGCCCACAGTAATCTATCTTTATCTTTAATGCGCAGGACACGAAACCACTGTCTGTCACCCTAATCATTAGGTCACACATTCTCTCTGGTGACTTCCCCTGCACTACGATAAAGATCACACATTCACTCTCTCTCTCTGGTGACTTCCCCTGCACTACGATAAAGATCACACATTCACTCTCTCTCTCTGGTGACTTCCCCTGCACTACGATAAAGATCACACATTCACTCTCTCTCTCTCTCTGGTGACTTCCCGTGGACTACGATAAAGATCACACATTCACTCTCTCTCTCTCTCTGGTGACTTCCCCTGGACTACGATAAAGGTCACACATTCACTCTCTCTGGTGACTTCCCCTGGACTACGATAAAGATCACACATTCACTCTCTCTCTCTCTCTCTCTGGTGACTTCCCCTGGACTACGATAAAGATCACACATTCACTCTCTCTCTCTCTCTGGTGACTTCCCCTGGACTACGATAAAGATCACACATTCACTCTCTCTCTCTCTGGTGACTTCCCCTGGACTACGATAAAGATCACACATTCACTCTCTCTCTCTCTCTGGTGACTTCCCCTGGACTACGATAAAGATCACACATTCACTCTCTCTCTCTCTCTGGTGACTTCCCCTGGACTACGATAAAGGTCACACATTCACTCTCTCTCTCTCTGGTGACTTCCCCTGGACTACGATAAAGATCACACATTCACTCTCTCTCTCTCTGGTGACTTCCCCTGGACTACGATAAAGATCACACATTCACTCTCTCTCTCTGGTGACTTCCCCTGGACTACGATAAAGGTCACACATTCACTCTCTCTCTGGTGACTTCCCCTGGACTACGATAAAGGTCACACATTCACTCTCTCTCTCTCTGGTGACTTCCCCTGGACTACGATAAAGGTCACACATTCACTCTCTCTCTCTTTGGTGACTTCCCCTGGACTACGATAAAGATCACACATTCACTCTCTCTCTCTCTGGTGACTTCCCCTGGACTACGATAAAGGTCACACATTCACTCTCTCTCTCTTTGGTGACTTCCCCTGGACTACGATAAAGATCACACATTCACTCTCTCTCTCTGGTGACTTCCCCTGGATTACGATAAAGGTCACACATTCACTCTCTCTCTCTCTGGTGACTTCCCCTGGACTACGATAAAGATCACACATTCACTCTCTCTCTCTCTCTCTCTCTCTGGTGACTTCCCCTGGACTACGATAAAGATCACACATTCACTCTCTCTCTCTGGTGACTTCCCCTGGACTACGATAAAGATCACACATTCACTCTCTCTCTCTCTCTGGTGACTTCCCCTGGACTACGATAAAGGTCACACATTCACTCTCTCTCTCTCTGGTGACTTCCCCTGGACTACGATAAAGATCACACATTCACTCTCTGTCTCTGGTGACTTCCCCTGGACTACGATAAAGATCACACATTCACTCTCTCTCTCTGGTGACTTCCCCTGGACTACGATAAAGGTCACACATTCACTCTCTCTCTCTCTGGTGACTTCCCCTGGATTACGATAAATTAGATAATAGTTGTTCAGTGTCATAGGTGTATTATGACGAGCCCGAGATTTTAAAGACCTTTATAGCACTAATAATGAAAATGCTGATGATGAGCATGATTGAAAACGAAGATTTTTCCTCGCCCGCGAAATAGGTTTTAAGACTATTGGAAAAGGTTACCCCATTTTGCTTTAACACTGACTTATCAGCATCATAAAATTCCTTTATTTTATCTTTGGATCACATATTCCCGATTTCAAATTCCTTGCTTAATATCTCTTTTCAATCTCTGGTGCAGTTGATTAATAATCGCTATATGCACTTACAGCGTTCCTATTTCTTGCATCCTACAAAAGTTCCTTGTGGCGGGGAAAGAAATTACTTAAGGATTGCACACACACAGTAAAAATCCGCTGATGCTAAGACAATGAGTTTCACATGGGGTATCATCTTGAATAGAGGCAGATTGAGTAAATTAGAATTAACTTCTAATATATTATTTCAGAAATGTATTAACAGCTTCCACAATTTTAGAATATCTTAAATGTATAAAACAGCGCTTCCCGCGACGTGAGTGCTGCGTCTGGTATATCTTACAAACCTTAAAATCCAGGAATGGCTGTTGCCACAAGTAACGACAGAAGGAGTGAGAGGCGAGGAGCTGTTCACAGTAGACATCACAGGAGTCGTTACAGTGGGTTTATCGCATTATATAATTACGACGATGTTAAAGCAAGGCGGAAAAATAATCTGCAAGAGATTTGCTCTTTCCTCGTCTCCCCGCCCGCAACTCAACTAAGAAGGCTGCCTGGAGCTGTAAACATCGTCGGTTTCGCAATGTTACACATGATGTCACGGGACCAAAGCCCTCGAGCGGGGAGGGAAGTAATCCCTTGCTCATGGCACGTCGACTGTGGAAATGTAATAGCAACACACCACTGAAGCTTCTGTGATAGCTTACCCCTGAGAACCCTTTTGTGGGCTGGGTCTTACGGACCGACGCGCTTTTTGCATTTTTACCTTACTCGAAAATTCCCTCCAACAAAAATACAACGGCATTAGTGTTTCAGAGCTGCCTTCCAAGGGAAGTGGGAATATTTTAGTCTCTTCCTACGTTTTGGCCACTTCTCCAACTATGTGTTCGAGTCTTGCAAGAGAGACGATCATATTTAATAGAAAAACAACTCTCGATAATTTGCAAAGCTTCTGTAAGTGCTTCGTTGAAATACGTTTTTTGAACAGAATCAATATAGAAAATGAAATGTAAATTATTCATGTATATGTGATAGCATTTTTACATTAAAATTGTTCAGAAATAGCTCAAAAGTCAGGCACAATTCTAATGTGTAACATATACTCTATGTTATCTAAATACATTTGTTACTACTGGGTTTTCATTCAATTGCCAATTGATTTTGTAGATTGAAAGTTACAGCATAAATACCATGACATCTGTCGAGGGAAATTATTTCACGCAGTCGGAATTCATAGCGCGCTTTTTGTTCTTTTGTTATTTATTGGTATTAAATAGTAATTAATATAATACCATCATAGTGGATACTCGAAGTGCCTGCATTCGCCTGAATACTTTTGAAAAAATTTTGAGACTCTCACTGCAATTTGTCTTTCCGAATATTCTACACTGTCTCCCAGATGTTTTGTTTCAGTGTTTCCATGGTTTTATTTCAGGCACAGAAGTAATTTTATATGGATGAAGACGCTGCAGCCGAGTGACTTTAATACGTACTTCCGACAGATACCCAAACTTACTGGGCTAACCGTGTTAAAGACTTCCGAGAAATCTCTAATCATGAAACTTCTCTGTTAAACTCCATTTTGTTTGTTTGTTTGTTTTTTTTTTTTCGATTTCTTGTCTGTACAAACGCTTTAGTTTCCAACTCCGTTTGCCAAATTGAAAATTACACTTCCCGATGGAGATATTATTACTGGAAATTTAACACGAAATTCTCTTCTACAGCACTTATACAATTTCTTTTGAGCATAACAATTCTAAATTATATATTCTTTGATCTAACGCTATTTCATCTCGGTATGCTCCACAATACACAGGCACACAGTCGAAAGTCTGACACTGCCTTCAGAAATGCAACTGAATCAATTAGAATAATAAATACGACTAAACAAGCTTAATTGACTGCTTTGGTGGAATTTAAACTCCAATCTTAACGGAATGCGCTTCCATTGCAGGTCAGCCGTTTTCCACTAGTGTATACGAACTCCGATTACTTAGCGGAATGAGGGCACGGTATTTATTATGAGTTTAATTAGTCTAAAGTGCCACCTTAATCCTAGTCCTATGCCATAATTCATCATCTTGGTTGCAAATTTGAACTTTAAAAGCGGGAAGACTATGATGTAACACTCAATTTATGTAATATTTTAAGAGTAAACCAATGGCGAAATCGGATTCTAGATATCTTAATGCGGTCGGTAACATCACTTATTAAACTTTCCATAAAATTATTACCGCACTTAATATTTATTGTGAGAGATAGAACGAAATATTAATATTTGTTCATATTTTCCAATTGTTTTAAAATATGATAAGTAGTCTTGTAAGGTTTTAACCTTTTTTTTTTCAAAAAAAACTACTTTAATTTCTTTATTAACTTCACCAGTATCTAAATGCCCAAAAGGCATAATTTATTTCAATTCTTTGTACTCGCTTGTAACCATTGTTAGCACTTTAACTCTGCCCCGTTTGATGTTATTTCAACTTGCTGATTCGGAGATAGTACGTCTGAGCTTCAATGTCTTTAAATGTCACTTACAGAATCAAAATACTTTCAGTTGATATTTTTGAAATGCACGTCTGCATTATTTAAAAAAATAATCAGAAACATTGAATTTCATTTCTTAAGTTTTAGGAAAATCTTAGTTTCGTCTGAGAAGAATTTTAGAATTAAAAAAAGATTGTGTCATTGGAATGGTCATACCCTATCATAAACATTCCACCGTCACGGGTGTCCGAGGTCGATAAGGCGCGGACTCGTTAGCGGGAGGTCTGGGGTTCGAATCCCGTCCGTCCTCCCTGGCTTGGGTTTTTTCCAGGTTTTTCTCAGTCCTCAAGTCCTCATAAATGTCGGGGAGGTACCCTAAACTTAGGCCTGGATTGTTCCCTTCCTTAAAATATCCTTTCCCAATATATCATTTCATCTCATTTATCATCAGTGTCCACCGCATATGCGGCCTGTTACTGTAATGCGGAGGGGAGGAAATATTTATTTATTATGTGTTCGATAAAGAAAGGAATCCTATGTATATCCCATTAGAATATATATAAAAGAAAGATGCATATGTTTCTCTATGTAACAGAAATACTTTGTTACGACCTATATACTTTGTAAAATAGATTTCGATAATGCCTAAATGATAAACGGTTATATTGCATAAAATGTGCTCGCTTCTTAAAAATATGACAATCAAATGACGTGACATAAGAATGTTATCGGATGGTTAAAGTTCATTACTTGGGAAATAAATGAAATTCTGACTAGGAAGTAAGCCAAAATCTAATCCAATAACATAAAGATACAACATGTCGCATGATTTAAGTACGCTCATGTCACATCAGCATAACTTCTCACTGAATACAAACATTCTCATTGATAGACGGTGCAGTCCATTGCCAGAAAACATGGAATGTTTTAACCTATTGTCAATATTTTTCTAATTAATACAAAATCGTATTTTGTAACATTATACAATATACAAATTAAAGTATATTGAAACCTATTTTTAATTTAGATAAATTCAAGCTTTTTAAAAATATTTATATATTTATTTCATTTTTTAATGAAAGGATTTCATATGTATTCCATTTTTTCATATTCCCTCGCTCTCTAGTAATAAAATAAAATATACCGTTCTATGTTTATCTCAATGGGAAGATGTTTGTATATTTTGAACTTGCTTGTAGATAAAGGGAAAACATGTTCCGATGTATTCAATCTGATACCTAACATTAATCGAAAGAAACAAATTTCTGATTTCTGTTTTTGAGAAAGTTAAAGAACCCATCGGATGGCTAATTTATTTCATGACATATAATTTCATATATAATATTATGAAGGTCGGAAGAAAATTTATTGAAACTGAAAGTGCAAAGAATCTACCAAAACCATTTTCTCCGTATGCAAGAAAATTCGAAAGTTTGGCTACAAATTTGGCGTTAAATCACATATCAGTTGAAAGTCCGTGATGAAAATCCTTAAATGAACTAACTACCATTTAGAAACCACATTCTGCTTGAATATATTTGTCAATAGGCCACTGAACGGGTAGATTTCGCTATGAGAGCGGTGTGTTTGTGTGTATGTTCTACTCTGAACCGCTGAGGGGGTGCGGGGCAAGGAGACAAGCACCTGTACAAACGCCTCCCCCCAGCACTATAACAGTTTCACTTACTATCAGAGGGAGACAATCACATGGGCCCTTCGTGACATTGAGCTGCAGGCTTCATGACTCTTCTCGATTGTTAGCTGATTTATCACCCTCCAATTTTTATATTGCTAGTCACGAGTTTATTATTAAAGTTCGAATAGCTTCTTCCATTAAAGCATCTGGAAGTCAATTTTGTTTGTTTCAAAACTTAATTGTACGCTATTACTTAATGATCATGCATAGTTTCCCCATCTACTTTTTTGTCATACTTTTAATGCAAAGAGCAAGATAGAAATAACAATTTTAGCAGCGATTTTTGTTTCAACAAATTTCAAATTAATTATATGGAATTTAAATCCTATTAATATGGGGAAAGCCATACCACATTAAATTATTTTTCTCAAACATGGCTTTACAATTTCTAAGAGGTCTATTCTAGTATCTGCTTAAAAAAATTATAATGTTCTTAGTCACTCAATTATGTTTGCTTTGTGTGATGATATTGAGTGATTTATTTTCTTTAATTACTTGGCTTTTAAATTAAATATTTGGAACTATATATCGCTGACATGTTAACCGCTAATACAGTAACAAATTCTATCTCCTTTCACGTAGCTTGTCTTTACTACCACGAAACATTGCTTAAAATAGGATGATACAAAATGAAACGAATGTTTTCGAAATACATTTCTGTTTTTAGGTCCTACATTTCAGTTAGAATGTCGAAATTATGTGTAACAAATGTTTAAAAATAAAATAGATACAAATACGAGTCAAGGACTTTTATAAGAATATGTTACTTCTAATTTTGTTATATGAAAACGTTACCTGGAATTATATACAAAAGACAATGTCGGTCCTGGTGGTGTAGTGGTTACCATACTTGCCTCCTAAACCCAAGATCGCGGGTTCGAACCCTGCCGATGGATTTTTTCGGGCGTAATATTCCGAAGTATGGCTTCCTTCGGAAGGGAAGTAAAGCCATAGGTCCCGTGTCGTACATTTACGGCACGAAAAAGAACCTCAAGCCTGAAAGAGAGGCCTCCGAGCAAAATTTGTCGGCCGTTTCACGCCCTGCGTTGAATGGGACGCTGATGACCTGAGCTGTTAAAGAGCGTCCATTAATAAAACAATCAGTCTAATGTATTTGGTAGAACTAAGCAGTTTTAATATCAACGGTTGTATATTATTATAACATAGTAGCTATAGTGCATGAAGTTTTACTTGCTGAGCTAGCTGTTCCTCAAATTAGAACAGAAGGAGTGATCAAAAAATAAAGGTACTTGCTTTCTGGTTATTAATATCTGTTAACGGTAAATGAAGATAGTGCCTTAACGTGTCAATAGTGAGTTTTTACCGCATATTTGTTAATCTGTATAACAAAATTAACAAATTAAACTTTTCAATTACACTATTTGTTTCCTTATTTAAACTGTTAAAAATATATCAATTGATTTCTGATTGTTCAAAAGGAATTAATTAGAAGACCATTCATATTGATATTGACTCCCTAGTAGGGACAACAATCTTTTAGATGCTCTCTCTTACAGGACTTATCATCAGTGGTGCCCAAAACCTGTCAAGAACCCCAAAGATGCTGTATAAGGAGTAAGGAAGTCATAAGAAATAGCACAGCAAAGTCTTATTAACACGTTTAGAGGCATAAAAATAAACAACATTTAAGATAAAATAGTTCCAGTTAATAGAAAGTAAAACTAAAGTGAATAAATGTGATAAGTGTGTCACTTTTTCAGAAACTAGCTTCTCAAATCTGGAATATGTATTCATTACACATACAATGGTTTAATTTTCAGGTTAAAAACAATTTCTCATTTTTGTTTTAATGGAAGTCATATCGTGAAAGTTGCCATGTCTCTCACAAATACGAGGTAACAAATACTAAATGACTCAGGATAACCATACCCAAATTTGTGAAATTTGCTTATCCTGCTGATTGTGGAAAATATATCAATATCATGATTGTTACTTCAATTGTTCCTAAAGAAGCTATGAAAAGAATAAAATAAAAACACACACGATATTATTCTCAATAGTCATTTCAGGGAACAGTCTAAGTTTTGTGTTAATGCAAAGGGAAAAATGAAATAAGAAAATAAAAAGAAAAACAATGCGGGAAAGAAACCAGCGACAGATAGCCAAGGAACTGAATCTTGAGAAAACGTCACTTCAGCGAATTATCCATGAATTGGGTGCATGCAGGTTAGTCAACATATACAAGCACGTGATTTAAACCAAAGACTTCTGTATTGTGCTTCATCTCATACCATTGTGTAATAAAGTAAACTTTTTCTTCACAACATTTGGTTTTTTGACGAATAAATGTTACTTTGACTGGGTGCATAACTAAACAAGCAAACAACAACGTTCCTTAAATTGGAAAGATAAACAGACTTGGTTACCTATTCTCATTACAGCAACAAGGTAAATTATATGATGTGATATTTCGGGTGGCCGAGGTCGTTAAGGCACGGACTCGTAAGCGGGAGGTGTGCGATTCGAATCCCGCCAGGACACTCCTCCCTGACTGGGGTTTTTTTCCAGGGTTTTCTCAGACTTCATAACTGGCAAATGCCGGGGAGGTACCTAAACTTAGGCCTGGAACGCTTCCTTCCTTAAAAAAAAATCCTTTCCCAATTTCTCATTTCATGTCATGTATCATCAGTGTCCACCGCCTGTGGTGCCTCAGTAATAAAAATGGGCGTTAAACACTACTCAAAAAAAATTCATTAGTCTTTACTTCATTGGAGATAACTATGTAAATAGAGTTAACAGTGAACCAAAAAAGGTATTACCACTTAATTAATAAACTTTTGTTGCAGTAAAATCGTTTTTTCCCCTTCACATTGGTTGCAAGAAAATTCACACTGCATATACAGCACGAAAACATTTCCAAAATTACATTTAAAAATGATTCATTTCAAGGAATATATATAATATATTCCTTCAAACTATCCTGGCCTTACACTTCATAGTGTACCTTGAAGGAGGGCGTATGCACATACCAATCATTCAGCTTAAATAAAACAAATTATGTGCTCCTCGCTACATAACAAAAAAGACAACAAATAATATATTTAGTACTCTTGTTTAAAATCCAATGTATGTTTATGTTACAGTTTACATATAATCCTTATATTGAATGCTAGTATATTATACACATAATGAGTACATCAAGTCTGTCTGGATAGCTCAGTTCGTGATAAAACAATTCCTTATATTTGGTACACTCTACTATATTTTCATTATCGCTTTCCTTCTCTCCTACTCCCAGTAAAAAGTTTTATTTACAGTTTGCATTAATAACATCAAGGAAGGAGACAGGAAACAGTGTTTCCAGATTTTAAACACTAAACGTAAAGGTACATCAGTTAATGTTAAAAATGTTATTATAAATAAATTGATGTCCCACAACTAACCATTACAGAAAGTGAATTGGCTACGTTTCGAAATAAAGTTACTGCAACGATCCCTGCACATAAAGAACATCATTTTGGAAGTATTTCATAGCCATTTAAAGCGACACGCCTGGTTCTTAGTCGTTAAATGCGAAGTACTAAAGTCTGTAAGATTATATATGTACAATTTTAAAGAAACTAATATCCGGGATAGCGCAAACGGCACGAGAAAAAGGCGATAGTTAAAATACTGTATCCCAAAGTAAAGAGCTGCGGGTGTTTTGATCTACAGAAGGGTGAACTGTAGGCACTACCGGCACACGTGACAATGCTGAATGTTATTGGTTGCCGATAATGTACGAGGCACTCTACAATCGAAGTAAAACATCTGCTTGTGCAATGTATTAACGCCTATGTTCATCTCATAGGAAAGTTCTTTGCTTTGGATTTTATATGTGACTTCCTTCTTCAACAGCTAACGTTAGTTTTCAAGTATTCTCAGTGGTGATATTTATACTGCGAATATACGCTAGCCTACGTGCTATTACTGAAACGAATTACATAAAAATACTATAAACTTTGTATCATTTATAATAATTTGTTTCTGGTTGATTATATCTGAATATGTGGTTAAAAATTAAAGTGTTGCAATCTGATGGAAAGATTACGTTTAGGTTTATTGTATTTAAGGAAATGTTTTAACATCTTTGGTTATTAGCATCCCATTCATATCAAGGCGTGAAACTACTAGAGGTCTCTTCTTTCAGAATTGAGGCTTTTCGACGACAAGACTACTTGTTCTACGACAAGAGACCCATGGATTTACTTTTATTATGATAAAAGTCATACTTTCAATGTTCACGCCCAGAAAAAAAGCCATCAAACATGCGCTTTAGATCTACGAGGCAAACATGGTTACCACCTGACTAAGGATAGAATATATTTACATTAAGTGTATTAGTAATAAAGCTATATATACGAGTACAGGATGTTTGAAACCTAATACAGAGAGAATTAGAAAAATATTTAATAATAAATACCTAATGTTGTGTATAACTATATTATTATAACCTAATGAAAATATATTATATCCACTTTAATGGAAAGAAAAGCATAGTTATGATGCATACTTTCCTTTTTAAGAATGAATTTGAGACATTGAAAGTAGAAGATCGAAAGTATGGTTGTAGAAATTATTGAGCAAATTGCAACTGCTATCCTATATTTGACCATTCTGTTTACAGAACATTTAACAAGGAAAACAAACAAACAAACAAACAATGCCAGTGATTCGCAAGAAAAATTATGAACCCGAAGAAACGGCTAACAGAACACACACAAAAAAGTATATTTCTTTATCTAAGTTCCGTTAAGAGGAAAATATATCTTTTACATTTTACTAGCATGTTTGAAAAAATGTGCATAAAGACTAAATATAATGCAAGTTTTTCTGCATGAAATATTCAACTGAATATTGACATGTCAATAACAATTAAGCATGAAACTTTTCGAATACAAACATTAATTTATTTTTTTAAAAAAACTATATTTTGTAAGAAAAATGTGAGAATTAAGCATGGAGTTACTTTGATGAAATATAAATCATTATTAAACATGCCCACAAAGAAAAAAATCAAGATGCGCTAAATCGGGCGTTCGCGCTAGCAGCGCTACAGGTCCCGATCTTCCCATCCAATGTTCCAAAATTCTGCAATAAGTGTGCGCGCAAATCAAGTGGAGCGGGGCTTCATCATGCTGGAACTAGACTTTCCTGCGCACAGCAACTGGTACATGTGAATCAGGTCCGAAAACTTTTCTGCATTAAAAAAACAAACTTTGTACTACAGTGTGACAGAGAAGATGAACTGAATGCGCACTATATAGAGCAGTAAACTTTACGTGCAGTGTGACAGAGATGATGAAACGAATGAAACAAAGTATTACAGTAGTCTAACAAGAACTTAAGGCTTGCACTTCATGCGCGGAATGAGCTTCTAAAACTGACGCATAACTTGGGGTAGGTGTAAATGAACATAAGATATTCTCCACAAAAGAGTGCTCCCTCTTGCATGATATGTCATTCCTCGAAGTTTGTTACTGAGGTCTGTTTACTTACTGTACCTTTTGTTTTTAATAATATGATCAAAATGTTATTGCAAAGTGCAAATGTGTATTAGGAATAAATGAAAAATATGCGTCGCTACCATTAATCTACAGTTTCTCGTACATTGTGAATATGTGTTGTGCGCATTAGATAAAATAAATGGATTTTTATAGTATAGAGCGTTCATTCCGCTACGCAATTGGAAATAGCTTTTTCCGACGAGAAAGTTACTAAGTGACGGCCTGGCAATAATCACGTTGCGCGGTCGGCACTCTAACGGTGTAATTTTCTTATTTATTTCGTTATTTATTTGTAATAATAATTAATATTGTTATCACGTATATGCTCCAAGTGCCTGTCGTTCGCCATAAGACATATCTGCGTCCTTTTGAAAACATTTTGAGACCCATGCCGTAATACATCCTCTCGAATGTTGTAATCTACCTCCCGGATAATTTGTTGCACCATCTGCATGGATTTTATCTCAGGCAGAGAAGTAGTTTTAAATGAGTGCAGATGAACTAGCTGAATGACCTTATACGCACTGCCTACAGATATACTAACTTGCTGAGCTAATCGTGTTAAAGACATTCGAGGAGAGGTTTCTACTCGATACTATTTCATCAAGCGCAACCTCTGTTACTTTTCTTTTTTGTCTAGGCTTCTGGTCTATAAAGATGTCTTGGGCTCGAACTTGTTCCCCAATTTGAAAATTGCACTTCCTGATGAAACTCAGCACGAAATTCTTTGTTAAAGTGCTTGTACCGTTCCTTTTACATAAATAAATGTTCATTGTTCTAGCGCAAGTCACTCTGGGCGTACTCCACAGTACACATACAATAGAAATTCCTGCAGAAATGCAACTGAAACATTGCTGAACAAGCTTAATTGCCTGCCCCAGGGGAACTTTAACTACAGTCTTACTGGGAATGGTGCAACTGGGTCCATCTAATGTCAACAATCCCCGATTGCCTAACAAGATGAGGCCACGGTATATGTTGCTTAGCTGGAATACTATCTGTGTTGTTATTTATAAAGATTGCTTACCACTCAATTCTGCAATTCAGTGTTCCAGTTATACCATAAATCAATACTTCTGCATCATTGTAAAAAATATAAAAATATAACCCCAGCATCTATAGTCACGATATTTTACACACAAATTTATAATTGATTTAAAATCGAAAACCACAAAGTCATTTTAAAAAACAAATCTCATACAATGATGTGAAACTCCAATGATGTTTTAATGTTTGGCGGACATTGCCAATTTAATACGATTGAATTCGGTAGAATTATAAACCGAAGCATATTTATCTTTCAAAATAAAATATCTATTTATTCGCCATTGCTAAGAAACATTTGTATAAGGCACGTGGAAATAAAAAACAAAGAACATGTTTCATGGAGCAATGTAGTTTCGTGAACCAAGTCATTATGGTAAGTTCGTGATTACTTGGGCGACTCCGAAAGTGAGGGTAAGGTGCCAATTGCTACGAAGAAGAGAATTCCGCCACTGGCAACCCCGCAGACGACATGGAAGGAATTTCTCAACTACTGCCATCTACCTAACAAGATCTTCTGTGAAAAGGAGAAAGTGAGCTTCTCTCATTCTAGAAATCCTTGCCAACTAAAATCTTAAGACCCTTTAGAAACTGAATGAACATTATATTTTTTATTTAATTTAAATTCTTTAAAATAAAGAAATTTATATCGGAAGATATAGCAAATATAGAAACACTCATCAAAGCATAACACAAACAAATTAGCACAAGTTTTAACAGTTTACATCGTTCAGGTTTGGATTAAATCTTCACAAATGATTCAATTTACGCTAGGAAAAAAAATTAAAGAAAAACATTTCAATGATAAACATAAAATTTCCCGGCTGTAAAATAGAAACAACTTCTGAAACAATAACTGTAATTATTTCTTGCTTAATTCTGTAATTAGTTGTTTAGCAAAGGTTTATTTTTATTTAAGACTTTATTATTATTGATTATATAGGGTGATTCGTTTGGGTATGGATAATATTATTATAAAAGCTAATATGATAGTAAGAGACATTTTTTGTCAGTAATAATTTCCTTAAAAGAAGGGAGATTTCATACATGGCAAGAATGAAAATCAACAATGCATAATGACAAATGAAAATCGAGATGACTGAAATGGCTTCTACAAATCAACAGCAGGTGCTGTACGTTCTTTGATATGCTAAATTTGAGAATGTTAAATAAGTTCAACGAAATTTGACTTCAGTACCTAACTGAAAAAAGCATTGCTATTCACTCTAACATTGGTGATATGATTTTTAAATTACTCCAGCTTTCAAAAAATTCACCCCTCTGATGTTACAAGGAACATGGGCTGAATTGCATCACAATTATGAGTTGTGCAGAGTGTGTAATGAAGGCCATGTAACCCTCTGACAAATCTCCTATCTTTCAATATTGCATACACAAAGTTTCAAAACGTAAAGTTTAGCAATAAATATTTTATAGTGTTTTCATTTTATCCATACCCAAACGGATCACCCTATATTAAGTTAATTGCAAGAGCAACATGATAAGGACATTTTGTTTCTCCAAAATTTACGCAACGAGAACATAATAAAACATTCCAAAAAGGAATTACTTTTATAAAGACTTAAAGATCAATACCCTATACTGCGTTTGCAGGTATGCATCAAACAAAGAATTGCCTGAATAGAGGGGGGTTTCTTCATTTTGGAAGATTCAATATCTTTACTTTAAGTACCTACTGGATAAACGCTAGTTCAACAAGAGGTTTTTTTTCAGTAGTGTTTTAACACTCGTTTTTATTACTGAAATACCATAGACGGTGGACACTGATGATACATGAACTCAATTGATAAATTAGGAAAGGATTTTTTTTCAGGAAGGAAAAGTTCCAGGCCTAAATTTAAGGTACCTTCCCGGCATTTTCCAGTTATGAGGACTAAGGAAAACCCGGAAAAAAGCCCAGTCAGGGAGGACGGTCCTGGTGGGACTGGAACCCCAGACCTACCGCTCACGAGTCCGAGCCTTAACGACCTCGGCCACTAGTGGCGGTAACAAAAGAATGAAAAATATGTTTAAGTTTCGTTTCTCTTCCAAGGTATCCATTTCATTTTGTATCCAAAGAAGAACAACCAGCTATTGTCCTCCAATGTCTCAGGTATGCAAGAACGTTATCGAATGAGAGCGTGATCCAATGTAAACGAATCGGAACGGTGCCTTTTCTATTACTCACAACATGAAGGAAACGCAATGTGTTTTTACCTACTGCTGCTCTGCTGACTGCATTAGAGCAAAAGCGATCTGAAGTCTAATTTTATTACGACTACTACACACATTTCTTGCCATTTTCAACAATATGTAAATGCCCTTGCTTACACCTTATATTAACACTAAAAGATATGTATGGTTAAAATAAATGTTAAATTCAATAAGTTTTGTTTTATAATAAGGCGATTATAATATCACCTGTTTGAAGTAAATAAAAATCAATGCTTAATTCTACTCAAAGTCATAGACCTACACCATTAACGGAACTGCAGATAATTTGTTCGACCAAGAATGAAACAAAATATTAAAATAATTGTTGAAGTAACAGATATGACAAATGAATATAAAAATGGACACCATATATACCCTTCAGGAGACTTTTATACATAAAAGGAGAGAGAATTTAAACCAATACTTGCAAATAATCTGTAAACAGTTATATAGCACTATGATATGCTGCTTGTCAAAGTGCTCAGTAATTTAACGGTTACCACAACAGAATTTCTAATATTTCATAAATATTGCCACACTTATATATTGTGCAGGGAAACAGCTCATTAATGATTTGAAAATTTCAAAGAGGATGCAACATTTCCGATTTAGCTATAGTAAAAGAATGACCTTTCATGCACAATACTTTCATTCTGAAACAATATAACTTATCCAGTAGAGAGCGTGAGAAGGGAAACAATAATTATTGAGGAAATTTTCTAGTATGGGCTTGTTTTATTTTACATTTGAATTATTTCCTAAAATAAGTTTCATTTAGTAAACTGAGCGTGTTAAAACGCTACTAGCATTATGCCGTTATTGAGCGCATTCCTTTGCTGCCTGATCGACTCATAAACCTTTTCCTTTCTTCCTCACTTGGCCACGTCAGCATGGTACATCACGCCTGCCTTATTAACCCATGATTCAAGGTCAACTAATGTTTACTAAACCGGTGTTGTAGCGTGCTCACTTCTTTTCCTTGTCACATAGAAAGGAGTACAACCGGTGGGGTGGGTTGTACACACATTTCGGCTTTTAATTTCAAAATTATAGGCCCGAGATCTTCTTCATTACATACACTCACACTAACCAGTAGAACGTAGTTTTGAAACCTTTTCTGGTAAAATTTATTTCCAACAAACACAAACAGCATTACAATAAACTAGCATATCTCCATTATTTCATAATAATCAAATACAGTTGTTAATTAATAGAGTTTTCCCTAGCCCCCAGATTTTCATAAGTATTTAATACATATATTAATTATATATTTGGCTGTCCATTCTATTTGGCCCTGGTCACTCAGCTGGGCAAACCAGTAAAGTTGACAATTACATGTTATTTAATCCTTACATTTATAGTGCTATATTTACATTATTAATTCTGCACTCTTTTAACACTCCATTTCCAGTTATTTTTACTTTCCTTAAATATTGCCCAATGCTCTTACAGTTGTTATCTAGAATTTTATTTTAAGTGTTCTATTCGTTCTATACCATACACTTACCTTTCTTCAAATCTCTGTTTCTCTGCATGCAAAGAGAATGTGTCGTATACCTTCTTTTTCCCCACATAATGAACATATGCCTTGCGGATAACCATTTAGTTGCCCCTTTAGCCTCCATACTTTTGTTCTTAACCATGCTATTCTCCCCCTTCCTTCTTTATTACTGGCGTCTACATATTTCTATTTTTCTCAATGATTTTTCATTGTAACATACAATGCCAACGATTTTTACTCACTTATCTGTCTAAATAATTTTTGTATCTCAATATGTTCAAATCTTCTTCTTATATTTCTCAAAAAAACTTGTTATTTAATTCCCTTTTTTGTAAACATTTCCCAACCATTATTTTCTAAATTATTTCTTAGTTAATTTATCCAACCGCTTCTTTGTAGATTAATATGTTGGCATTTTAAGCATTGATTTAACAAATTAATGTCATCGAGGTGCAGGATTCTATTCCAATATTTTAAGGCTCTCTCCATAACCAATCCTTTTATTGAAACTCGTCCCAATTCAATTTGGGCTATTCTATTAGCCACTGTTAAGGACAACCCAAGAATTTCCTTACAAAATATCCTATGTACTTGGTCCACAACTTCTCACCCATTTTCAAGCTCCCATACTTCAATACCATGTAACATTCGAGCCTCGACAACTTAATTGTGTACTCTTTCCAATCATTTCATCTCGATCTCTGGCATTTTAAATAAGCATCTTCTTGCAGCCGTCATTACTATTTTCCCCTTTGCCAGAGATGCTTTCTTTTGTTCCTCCCATTTCCCTTCTGCGTCTATTTTCATTCCTTTTTTTCCCATTTTTCATATTTACTCTATTTTCCTTTCTTAAACACTATAATTTGTGTTTTCTTTTCATTTACACTCAATCCCCATTCAGCATTTATTTCCTGTAAAGGCAGTTTTAAACCGTTTACAGTTATGGACTCTACTACCGAATCATCAGCGAAAAGCAGGACAGGTATCTGCGTATTATTCATTATATGCAAAAAATTAATGATATTGTTGGTATTTAATAATAAATCATCAATAAATAAATTAAATAAAATTGGGTTTAAATCTATATCCTTTTCTTAATCCTTTTTTGTGTGTTTCTTTGGTTATTGCCCCTTCCTCCTATTTTACACAGGAAGTATTGTCCCTACATAACCCCTTTTGACTACTTATTCCTTTCTTTAGTAATGTGTACCACAACCATTTCATCTCTATTCTATAAAAGGCTTTCTCTAGGTAAAGAAAGCCATATACAAATTTCCTCCTTTATTCTTTAAATATTTATTTACGAGGGTAGGTCCATAAGTTTTCGGTCTCGCCGATACGGATTATCACCTTCACAAAAGCCTTATCTGGTGTCATACCTTACCTATTAAGTAAATAATTGCAGCTGTTACTTCCACTCCGCTGTGTTCAGTTGTTCAGATGTAGTTGCATAAAGAAGGCTATGTGCAGCAGAATGTGACATCTTCAAAATGGAGTATCGAACTATTATTCATTTCTACACTAAAGGGCTTACTCAAAATGAAATCAAACAGCGATTGGACTATGTGTATGGGGAAGCATTCACCTCATATTTACCGTAAAAGAATGGACCAAACTTTATCGAATGGATCGAGAAAGCAATGAAGACGAAGAGCGTGCAGGTCGGCCCTTGGAGGTTCTCTCTCCTGAAAACATCGCTCTTGTGGAAGGAGAAATTATAGAAGACCAGCGGCTCAAAGCTACAGAAATAGTAGCATGCCTTTCTAAAACAATGGTCGTTCGAATTATTCATGAACATTTAAACATGAATAAGGTTAGAGCAAGATGGGTGCCTAGACTTTTTCCTTAGTTCAAAAGCAGCAACGAGGCATTGTCAGGCATTTTTGGAGTTCTGCCGTGGCAACGGGAGAGGAGTGCTGCAAACCATTGTTACAGAGATGAAACTATAGTCCTCTACTATAATCCCTTATCCAAAAGAGAATCAATGGAGTGGAGTAAACCTGGCGAAGTACTGCCTCTAAAGGCCAAGGCCACTCAGTCAACTAAGAAGATCAAGGCCACAATCATTTGGGACTATGAAGGAATACTCACTCTTTATTGACTTCAGGGAGAGGAACACCACAGTAAATGGGGAGTAGTATGCAGGCCTACTGCACAGGCTACGTGCTTCCATCAAAGAGAAAAGGCGAGGAAAGCTGAGTGGTAATGTGCGCCTTCTTCACGACAACTTTGTGCACAGGCGCTGTGCACAAAGCTCTTGTTGCAAAGAAAGCTGTGTAGAAATATGGCTTCAAGGAGATCGACCATTTACCGTACAGTCCTTATCTATCTCCCAGTGACTACTTCCTCTTCTCAAAACTCAAGAAGGACCTTCGGGGAAGGAAATTTAAGTGTGACGAAGAACGGATGGATGCTGTTTATACCCCTCTAGCAGTAAAAACTTTCGAATATATTTGAGAGGAGGGGTTTGAAATGTTAATTCAAACATATGAGAAGTGTATTGCAATAAAGGGTAACTATAATGAAAAGTGAAATATAGTTTTTGTCTTTATCATACCTAGAAACTGATTAGGCTGGAAACTTATGGACCTACTCTAGTACTAATGTTCTTATCACAAATACATTATCAACAGTTCGTCTTTTTTCCTGAAACTCATTTGAAACTCTGACAAAATGTTATATTTTTCTGCCCATCCTTGGAGTCTATCTGCTAGGATTCCGGTGTAAAATTTTCCCACATTAGATAATAAAACAATTCCCCGATAGTTGTTAGGATTGCCTATATCTCCTCTATCTTTTTACTTTTCTCCAACTTTCTGGCGTGTATTCTTTGTTTTTTATAGAATGAGACATTGATGTTAACACCTTAAATCAATTTGAATCCCTACACCATTCCATATGAAATTCTCCCGGTATCCCATCAATTCTTGGGGGTTAGTTCTTATTTTTTTAAATCTGGTTCATTACTTCTTCTTCTATTATATTACTGTCTAACATTTCAACGTAGTTGTTTTCTATTTTTAAAATTACTGTATCTTCCAAAAAGCATTCACAAGTATATAAGGTTGAAAAATAGTCTAACCAATATTTTTGGCTTTATTAGGTCTAACTACAAAAATTATTTACTGTATTATCTTATGTTCGTTTAAAGTTCTCTTTGTTATAATTTTTGTTCAGAAAGAAACTTTCATTTGTAAACGAGATATGAAATCTATTGTAACTACGGTCTTTTAACCATTGTTAAAGCAGAAGATTTTATAATACGCTTATGCCCTGGTAATTATTTGCCAGGAATATGATAAATTATTAAGTGATAAATATGACGATTTAAAGCTTAAAATTTCATATGTTCAAACCTTTTATCATTTTAAATGTATTGCTGAGATATGTTTACACCATTTGCATATTTGAAGTTGTTTTCCGTTTAATAACAATTTGTTCTTAATATACGCTAAATTTTACTTTAAATTTATTTCATATTTTATTACTATTGTTTAATAAACAATACTGTTTTTTTCGATTATTAGAAACTGTGAAATTTCTTCTTTTCCCATATTGTGAAGCTAAGTATTCTGGGTGTTTTCCTTTCAGCATACTCCCAAAGTTAAAACTGGTCTTGGCATCAATGGGAAGGTATTGTTTAGTGTTCATTAAATTATTTTACCTCTGATATGGCACAGCATTATACAAAATATTGTATGGCTTGCATAAAGTTTTAAATATAACTGAAGAACCTATTTATTCGGTTATTAACCTCCTAATTACATTTGGTTATTTTTTGTTTAAGAACCCAAACATTTAACTCTACGTCTAAAGTTTAAAAACTGTATTCAATTTTCGTAATTAGTTTAAATGCTATTTAGAAGAAATATAACTTTTACGTATGGGAAAATATATAAATAAGTGCTACTTACATACAAATACTATGGTTGCCTCCAGTAAATTCCCTCGTAAAAGATATTTCCTTGAATATATCTGTTGGCGCTCACCTGAAAAGAAAATTGCAAGAAATACTATAGTAATATCTGAAATAAGTGCAATTGAACAATAATACCCCATGCACCTGAATTAACAAATTTTATTTAGGAAGATAGATTAATTAAATAAAATATTAATTCCAGTATTAAAGTAAAAAATATTATTACAAACAACAACAACAACAGCAATAATAATAATAATAATAATAATAATAATAATAATAATAATAATCCGGGTCTTCACAGTTACAAAGAGACAAGCTGGTTAACAATACAGACGGCATCATTGAGAGGTCACGTTGTAATTTGCACAATGCAGCCTGATGCAACAACTAAAGACATTTAAATATTGAAGATACAATGACGATTTACACAAAGAACTGGCAGCTCTCACATTAATGACCAGAGTTGCATGAATGAACAGAACAATTTTAGAAGAAATTAAATCAAAATGTTCATCAGTAAAGAACAGTTAAATACTTTTAAGTTCGCTTTCGATGATCAAAAAGAAAAGGGGGAAAAAAGAAGAAAAGAAGTTATTAAGGATTGAACAGTTAAATAATTTAAAGACATTAATGCCCAGAGAGCTGAATTATTGAGAGGTAGAATTTTCAGATAATTATGTTATTAAGAAAAGTACTTATTTTAATATTATGAAAGTAGTATTTTCTCCAAAAGTATTTATTATAAAACCTAATGAAAGGTTTATTTCTAATCATTTTCTTTACTGCTTAAAGTTGGTTAATAATGATAATGGTTATGATGATGATGATGATGATGATAATAATAATGATAATAATAATAATAATAATAATAATAATAATAATAATAATAATAATAATAATAATAATAATAATAATAATACAGTGCCTGAAGTGAAAAACACAAGATCGCTTTTTTGTTATCGTCTTTTGTCAATCAATAAATCTGTATCACCTAAATAACCGAAAACATGATTTTAGAAGTTAGCATTCTATATTAATAAATATAAATAATGAATGTTAATATATATTTTGCCACCTTCTAGGTAGCTGTTAGCGTTTTTTATTGTTGGTCGGGAGGTCCCAGGTTACATCACCGGTGCCTGCTTAGGAATATTCTAAGTTAGTGACGTCTGGAGCGGGATCCACCAAGTCTCTTGAGGAAACTTTTGGGAGGGGGGCAAGCTAATAGAGAGGTAGCGTCCTAAGAACTCAAAAGCTGCGTAATAGACGACGGGCGTGGATCCGTTTTGTTAATCATATGCTCCCTGCAATACTACACTCTACAAATGATGTCGCAAGACGGAAATAGAGGACGGAGCGATCGCTGCGGAATATATCGAGCTGTCGAATTATATGGAGGAATAATATCTTACCTATAAACATAAACATGTGGGAAAAATTATGTTTCTCAAACTAATTTAATTTTACTGAACATTTTAGCCCTGACTTTATAAGCTTTTACATTACAAAGTAATTCCAAGTCTTTAAAAAAAAAAAACGATCCGTAAATCACACTTGCACAGTCATTACTTCATTCAATCTCATCCTCTTTCCTTTAGCAATATTCTAGAACTAAATTTAGTGCACAAGAGGGAGCGTCCAACGATTGAAATCTAACCATCGAATTTCTATAGTCGGTCCTGAATCTAGTTGTAACCACACTTGCCTCATAGACCCCCCATGTTGCTGGTATAAACCCGCCATGGTCGATAAATTTTTATAGGATGTAAAAATTATAACAATGGGTTCCTTTGGAAGGAAAGTAAAGTCTTGGGTATTGTGTTGTAGATTTACGACACGTAAAAGAACCTTAAGCCTAAAAAAAGAGGCCTCTGAGTAAAATATATCGGCACGGAATTGAATGGGATGCTAATAACCAGAACTGTAAAAGAGCTTCCTTAAATAAACCACATAAATAAAAAAAATTCTATAATGCAGCCAGAAATTTATGAGCAAATACATTTTCTTGTAAGGGGAACTCACCTGCGAAAGCTTCATTACGATGTTTCTGCACATTCATTACAGAAGTTTAGTTAATAGTTAATCTAAATAGGCATTGTTAGTGTTTTTCCTTGAACTAAGTAAGTTTTTAAAATAATGACAAACTGAAGACAAAATCTTTCTTTTGAGCAAGACATTTCTTTGATTGGGGAGAATAACATGTTTTCATTATTTTTATTGTTCCTTTTGCCATGTTCTAGATGCAGTTTTCACTTAAGCAAATGAGTTGGCTACATTTGAAATGGGAGTCTGAAGTCGGTGGTAAAAGGGCATTAAGCATTTAAATAAAATGGAAGTGAGATAGGAGAAATTCCATGTAACCAACGGGCTATAAAACAGCAAGCTTCTCCCATCTGAATTTATATTATCTAAAGAAATAGAAGATTATCTTGTTACAGAAACTATTCTTAAGAGACGATTCGAATATTCGGGTTTTTATGACCTAGATTTTTTTCCATGTTTAAAATGTTTCTGATGCTGTTTAATTATTATGATTAACCTATACTTTGACTTCAGTTAACGATCTAGAAAAAACCTATTCAAAACCGAGAAATTTCTATTAAAATTGTCAATAATCAGTGTTCAAGGATTTATTTAGAGATGACTTACTTATTCAAAAAACACAAGTAAATTACACAATCATAGGGCATTTTCAATTTTCATTTTCAATATATGCTTAAGTCTCGACCTTGCAAAGCTACGTGGATATTTCTCGAAGTAATCACAGAGCAGACTTTAGGTCTTTGTCCACTTGTTTGTTTTGGCGTCCCGTATAAGCTAATTTATCGGTTTAATTTTTTTTTTCCATTCGTGTATACTCGTATTTGATTTAAGACGTACTGATTTTAAATACATCCTGTATATGAATTTTATCCTAAGACTTGCACATTGACTACTTGTTCTGAAGTTTGTAAAAACGCAAAGCAAGGATTTGGCATGGGTTACCTTAGTCCATAAGATATAGTCCATAAATTTAGAAATGTGGATATAAAAGAACAATAATGTGAAATTATTATTTAATGAAAATGTTAATATCAGAAAGAGTGGGAAAAGTTAGCATTGAATGAATGTGTTTTCAATAGAGGTCGCTTGATCGATACTCAAATTTTATATCAAAATGAAATATCCTGCTGCAAGTGGAATACTTGGTTTGTCTCTACCGTGCTTCCTTCGTCCGTTGGAGCATTTTAATTTTGGGTTCAACACAATAGATAGAGAATCTATGATTTGTCTGTTCTAATTTCAAAGTTGGCATTAAGTTACAAAGGACCAGTATGCTACTAACGAAGTAGAAATAATGTCACGCAGTAACAGATAGAGGATGTAGAGATAACACATTTTCAAATATTAAAGAGATGTTTAAAAAGGGTGTATGATATACCTGTTAGAAGTTTGTTTTTTCATAGGTTTCCTCAAATTTGACTCTGGTCTTGTTTCGCTAATACCCCTAATTTTGCTAATAGTACAATTATAGCTTAGAGAGAAAAATAAGAATTTCTATAGAACATTGACAAAAGAATATAAAAATCTCAGGTATATATTAAACTGCAGACATACGAGTACATAAAATATGCATTATATCTAGTAGTCTACGTGCTTAAAACACTTAAATAATTGAAAAGTAAACAAAATTTTATCATTATCATGTATCTACATACAATTTTTATGCTTGTCTATATGCACATATGAAACTAACTACAATTCCAGTGGAAAGCTTGACTAATTGCCATAAGACTGGAGAATGAAACGTTGCTACATAAACTACTCTATAAAGGTGTAAATTTCGTTTTCGGTATTAAAAAAGCACCTTTCAAACATGCCTGTTCTATTGTTTTCGGTGAATAAACAGCGAGTTTGTATTTTTCGTGAGAGTAGAGAAATGTAGGGAGCGTGTGAGAGGTATTTCAACTGGTCAGACCAGCACAACAGTTGGCTGTGACTGGTGTGGCGCTATGTGAGCGTCCACAAACATTGTGCCCCTGCTCGTGTCAAAGCCCCTGTCACCCGAGCCCAGCGTTCCTCTTCCACTTAAGCCTTTAATTCTTATCATCCCATAATTCCCGAAAGGATGTTACGCAAGCATGTCATATGCTGAAACATTTACAAAAAGCGTCGTGCAGCAAAGAAGATAAATACAAAGTCCGAAAAACTGGCTTGCCATTATCCTGCAACCTCCACATACAGTATTTCGAGCTCCCATGTTTTGAGCTTAAAAAAACGGAAAAAAACTTTTCTTAAGGCTCAAGGGTAACGGAATTACCTCTGCATAACTGCAACATAAGCACGCCGGGGGAAATGCCCATGAGTTCATAGAAAACAGCTGGCATTACAAATAAATAAATATTATTAATAATAATCGCTCATGAAAAACTCGTGTTCATGCATTTTAATCGACGTTTAGGTATTGATGACAGAAACAGTGCTGAAAATTACATAACAATAACGTTTGTAGCAACATACATATTACAAATGGAACTTTACAACGCTCGAGCGGCAGAACGCTGCATCGGATAGTTAGATAGTATAGCTCTGTCATATTGTAATCCGTGGAATTAATGTCCAAGTTTATGCAAAATCCAGATTATATTTTCTTGATTTTGATGGTGTCTTTACATTTAGATGCTGTTCCTTCTCCATATCTTTGATCAAAGTTATTATTAGGTGGTTGTTCGCCATGTTTATAGATTTTGCTAATCAGTTAAGCCTTTGGTTGACTCCGTATAAGACAATTCTTTGAGTGACTAGATTCCTAATGAGAGCAGGAGATAGCTGTTTAATATCTGCCCTTTGTCATGAGCAGGCGTTTACTCCTCCCAACGATCCAGTTGAAGCAGATTTCTCAACATGAATTGCGATCAAAGAATGGTGAAGCTGCAGTTTGGAGCTACCATTTAGAAAGATCTTGTAAATTTATTAACTCTTACATTTTTGAATCCTAAATTACTATTCCGTTCATTTTCTGCCAGAGAGAGGCCCTAATTCCATAGTCGCCTTCGTGTACAACCAAGTTTTATAAGTTACTGATAGTTAAAAGCTCAATGTTTTTCCTATGTCTATTTGGTATTGCTTTTAACACTGAGGGATTCGTTAATGTAAAGGAAAAAAAACTATTTAAATGATCTGGAAAATGTACTATTTAGAATGACCGGCGAACTGGGAATTGCACAAGAGGCCTCCCGAACGGACTGAGATATTCGTAGAAGGCTATATCGTATTGATAAAAATTATATATATAATAAGGTCTGAAAGAAAATGTTCAATAAATACATTTTATTCCTAGCTAAACACTATGAAACTCATTACAGTTTAACATTAAAGTAAAAAATATATTTTACAAAGAACCATAGCAAGCTATGACATTTCATTCAGTTGCAAAATGCAGTTACTCTGAAGAAATGGATCTTGGTACTACTAAAGAATGTATACACATTTATTACTTCAAACAATGCTTAGCTTGCAATAGACTCAAAATGATCTTTGCTGATATGTCAGAAAAAAGTTTACCATTTCTTCGAGAGGTTTTAAAAAGGGCGAATCTTATTACTAGTATTTATTCCGGAAGAATGTTGAAAGGCTGAAAGTATTTTGTGTTAGATGAGCAACTCTAATAGAACAACATCCATAGAGCTTGTAGCTGGTTTTCTTTCAAAGGATAAGTCCTAGAATCCTCTCACATAACCTGAAAGATGTTTTATTAATGAACGAAAGAAAATAAAAAGGTCTGTACCTTTGTGAACGACATACTATTAAATATTCCTTTTATTGCAAATCTTGAGTTCCGGAAATTTCAAAGATGTTCAGAATGTTTAATAAACAAATAAAAATTGGCTCAAAACTGTATAAAATACGAAATAAACACACAACAAAATGTCCAAATATTTAATGTTATAAAAGTAAAAAGTAATGTGGCCTATACTCATAAAATTTTGCAGAAGAAATATATCTAGAAAATCGTCTTGGAACGAGATCTCAGGGGGAGCAAGAAAACAAAGAAATCGATATTGGTTTATGGTACATGGCAGAAAATATGAAACTGCATTAGGTGCAGAACTAGAAACTTCCTTGGATGTCAAAAACCGTCACATAATTTAGAACAAATTCCCAAAATATTATTTACTATATAATTAAATGTTGATTTATTTTATTTATTAAAGGAATTTTAACTATTCTTGTATAATTCAAAATTTTCGTAACAACGAAAGAATTTTAAAGCAAATTAAGAACTATTATAATATTTAGGAAATTACTGCATGTGATATCACGAGAGGGTCTGAGATACCGATAAAATTACGAACATAGTGAATTTATTTGGAAAGCTCAGACCCTTGAGCGATATTTATTAGAACTATTTCACGAATAAAACAAGAATTTAAATATAATTCCTTTAAACTTGACTTACAAAATTGTAGTAATTGTGTATCTGTACTTAACCTTTTCAAGCAATCTTGCGATAGAAGAATTCCGATTACCAGTAATGCCAATAGAGGAGAGCAAAATACGGGTTTAGGACTATTTCATGAGTAGAATAAGTATAAACGTGTTATATATTTGAAATTCGCGCACATAATATTAACCCTGGTATAAAATGTTATATTTATGAATATCTATTCTATTATGAAAGCGTGAGACTGAAATGGACAAAAATCGACTATTACATTTGCCACCGTTCTATTTTTTAATGCCAACTGAGAAAATAAAAAGATAACATATAGTATCTCTATTTTTCTTTGTATTCTGTGGTTTGGAATTCCAAATGATAAGACAAATTTGCACATTGGACGCGTAACCAAAACCTTTGAAGAATCCTCCAATTTGCGTTGTGATTGACGATTGTCCATGCTTTTGTTGCTGTCAATAGCTCACCGCCGCCTCTAGCAAAGGTTTTCAGTGATTATATATATATATATATATATATATATATATATATATATAGTTGGCTATTGACCACAAGATTGCACGTCGGGTGATAAAACAGATTTTATAATTTGTTCGACAATTTCACTCTGTAATCCGGCTGTGATTGGTCAAAATTCAAAATTTTGTTTCGTTTCATTTGTCAATTTTAAGATATCACACGAGTATTTCACTCATGTGACGTCAATATACATTTTTTTCTTTTTTTTCCCCCCTTAGTATTTTGTTTCTTGGTTTACAATAATTTAATGCATAAAGCTGATCGCATGTTCATGTTGCATTAAAATGTGTGCATGTCATTTCTTAAATCAAACTTACATAAAATAATCCGAGACTGGAAATAAAATAAAATAAATAAATAAAACACAAAGGAAGCGCTGTGAACCTGTATCAGTTCTTAATTTGTTATGTGTCACCAGTAAAGCTGTCATAACAACGACAAATATGTGTAATAATGTTGACTAACTAGTTATGCAGAGTTGCCAAATTGTGCAGTTAAAAATTTAAAAGCTGTCGGACGATATTTTGTCTTGTCATTTTCTTCCTTCTTTTTATCCAGGTATCACAAATGTTTCCTGCGTGATTAATGGGACATCCTATATATATATATATATATATATATATATATATATTGGTAAAATGATTTATCTAGCAAACTATAGATAAGATTCTCATTATTATAATGTTTATTGAATATGTGATATGTGTGTGTGTGTGATAGTCCTAGATATTCAAAATGATGACGCAAATTGGATTTCCTAAGCACCTTAAGTTTTCGAGCATTCGTCTGTTAAGCACGGATCTGAGGGGGAGGGGGGAGATCGGACAATTTCTTCAAATAAACAATCCGTCAGGCAGAAGTTGCGTAAACTAAGCCAATTCCTCAGCAAGTTGAATTTGTGAAGGTTATTACAGATCAATTGAGCAGAGAATCTAGTAGAAAACAAAAGATATACATATGTATTCAATAAAAACACAACTTTCAGAATAATATATATATACTTTTCCCGTATACCTATTTTATTACGTGTTAAATTGTTAGCTTAACGTTTCCAATTCCACTTAGCTGATTAACAACTAAAACGGAATGTGATTAACATTTAAGCTACATAGTTAATTTTAAGCGTACGATTGCTTATTTTTCTGCATTCTGAAACCATTGTGTTCTCTACGTGTGCCTTTATTATACACTTTACACTACCAAGGTTAATAGAGTGCATACACTACCACTTATTTGTACATCGCTGCTTATCATTCCAGCATTCCCTGGAAATTTGCTTTATCCGCTTCTGTTAGGTACTGAAACCGCAGGACGGTTTCTGTCTATAAAAGTAAGTCTGATTATTTGTCCTTGTGTATGCGCAGACTATTATCCCCATACTGTTTCACGTGACACCGAGTTTATCGCCTGGCGAAAATATCCCATTGTTAATACTATCAATAACAATACCTCTGTATGTCCCCCGGGCAAACATAATCGACGACCTCGGCGAATACGAAATTTATCATTTCAGGTATACACCCCTTCTAATGATAGGATTTCTCCGGTTTTCAGAAATATTTTCTTATTTTGTTTACATAGTTTCCATGCAAAAAAACAAATACTTTTTTTTTAATTCTGGGTTTCTAGTAAACCCCCACTTATAATAGTCTAATATCGCTGATTTTTAGAAAATATTTTTCTAATTTTATTTTAAAGGTATGTACCCAGTTTCCTTGATGAAAAAAATTGCAACCGCTAAAGTGATTTTGGAATTTTCACTTTAGATTAACCCCCTCCCTCCTCAGTGGTCCAATTCTTCTGGTTAACGAACTTAAAAATCGTTTTCATTTGTTCTCTATGTGTTGAGTTTCGTAGAAAAAATTAAATCGTCATTTTGGTGCCTAGAAATTAGAATCGACGGAAGTTTGAATAACTTTTCAACATTTTTTTCATGGATACAAACTATATTCCTTCGGAATTCGCTAAAATCGAAGTTAGTTGATATTCGCCCATCCGAGAGAAAGTCGTGGATTATTTAAATTAATTGAATTGACTAAAGAAGATAACATTCCTCCACAAGAGGAGCAAAGAATACTTGCTAGTAAGTTTCCTCCCCAATGTTTGCAGGAGAACGAGAAGTATAAGAGATATAATGAAGCAAGCAGATTAATTACAATATAATTTATTTATTTTTCCACCTTGACGTATTTGCTAGGGCATTTGCTATAACAAACATTAAAGTTTTATACCCAATGTGGTTGTACACGCGTAAAGATTTATGAATATTTTCTTCAAATCTTCATTGATTCTGCTTACTAAGCACCAAAAATGACTATGAAATAAATGTTTATCTGTTAACGCTCTAGCGACCGATCAAATATCAAACGGTTCATCGAGTTCGTTAACCAGAAAAATTTGATTATAAGGAGTGCGTGTTAACCTAAAGCGAACTTTTAAAAATTGCTCTAGCGGCCGCAGTTTTTACTTTTTCTCAACGAAACTCGGCATATACCAATGAAATAAAACAAGAAAAATAGTTTCTGGAAATCAGCGAAATCAAGCTGAAACACAACATTTAAATATTTTTGTAACGGAACTTGGAATATTCCATTTAAATAAAATAAGAAAACTTGAAAATCAGAGATATCAGGTCATTAAGAGTGGAAGTATATCTGAAAAACGAAATTTAAAGAGGAGGGTTAACGGAAAATTTAAGAATCGCTCTAATTACAGCAATTTTTTTCTCAAAAAAAACTCGGTATATGTTATTTAAATGGAAAAAGAAAAATAAGTTCTGAAAATCAGCGAAAGCAGACAATTAGGAGTGGAGGTTTATCTGAAACCCAAACTTTAAACATCTCTTTAATGGTCACAATTTCTGTTTCTGCTCAAAGAAACTCGATATATACCACTAAATAAAATAATGAACATAGTTTCTGAAAATATCCGAAATTAAATTATTCGAATTGGGGGTCTGCATGAAACCCAAAATTTAAAAATCGCTTTAGCTGCACCAATATTTGTTTCTTCACAACAAAATTCGGTATATACCATTTAAATAAGACAAGAGAAATATTTTCTCGAAACTACGGAAACCGGATCATTAGAAATAATATAACCGAAAACCGAAATTTAAAAAGCGCTCTATAGTTTAATTTTCTCTCAATTGTTTAAAATATAGGACAATTAACTTATAATTTATAACAATACATAGGTTTTATTGTTTTATTTTTGGCAAAAGCATTGTCGTGAAGATAGCAACTATGAAATAACCTATTACTGCCACTCTCATCATACTGCCATGGGTGGCTGAGGTCGTTAAGGCGCGGACTCGTGATCGGAAAGTCTGGCGTTCGAATCCCACCAGGACCGTCTTCCTTGACTGAGATTTGTCCCAGATTTTCCTCAGTCCTCATAAATGGCAAATGCCAGGGATGTACGTCGGTCCTGGTGGTGTAGTGGTTACCATACTTGCCTCCTAAACCCAAAACGCGGGTTCGAAACCGGTCAGGACCGATGGATTTTTTCGGGCGTAAAAATCCTAAGTATGGCTTCCTTCGGAAGGGAAATAAAACCGTGGGTCCCGTGTCGTACATTTGCGGCACGAAAAAGAACCTAAAGCTGAAAGAGAGGCCTCTGAGCAAAATTTGTCGGCCGTTTCACGGCCTGAGTTGAATGGGACGCTGATGACCTGAGATGTTAAAAAGCGTCCATAAATAAATCAATCAAAAAAAAAAACAGGAATGTACCGTAAACTTAGGCCTAGAACGTTTCCTTCCTCTCCTGCAGCCGTACGTTTGTCTGTTGTTAATCCTAGACTGCTATTGGCTGAAGCTATTACAGCACTCCACGTGGAGTTTGTCTGTTGTTAAATCTTAGACTACTATTGGCTGAATCTAAAATATTATTGGTGCGGTCAGACGTAAAATTTCTATCGCTAGGTTATCGAAGGCTCTGGAGGAAAGGAGAGGGGAATAAACGTGGCTACTAATCACCTGGCTTGGCCCATCTTCTACATCAAAAGGTCAAAGGTCAGTGTTTTGGATTGTGAGCTCCTGATAGTGGACACACGAGTCACTGCTTCCTCCCAATTTCCGTAAACTCAATATGTAACTTCTCTGCTGTAGCGCTCTGTAATATCGTTCAGATATTCAACTTGCTACGGAAATTGTTTAGTTTAAGCAGCTCCTGTGTGACAGACTTTTTCATATTCATAAGAAAAAATGGCATCCTGATCGTTGAACCATTTCAATACTTCATCTTTGAAAGAATCGTCTATCAAGTAGACGTTTTCTCAGATTCCTAAACAGAAGAAAGCAGTGATGGATGGGGAATAAGTTGGCAGTGCCATGTGACCAGTGCGACATATGTAATTGACATTAGACTAATTGCTATAAAAGAAAATCATGTAGTTTGTTACAGCTTCTACCAAGTGGCGTCAAGCTAGGTTGTGACCTAGTTGTAGTTAGACCCAATATTGCAATTTGTAGAGGGTATTGAATGAGTGGTCAAGAGAGGAAGTACGCGCCGTTATTAGATTTCTGTGGGCAGAAAACACGGACTCTATAAAGATCGTGTCTGTGTGTGCACTGAAAATGATGCCCGTCTATTAGGTGCTTTTAATTTGCAGTCAAGTAGAGTTTTTTCCTTCCTAAATAATTTTCATTCTATATAATCTTGCTATATATATCTTTCCCTATATTTTCTTCTATTTCTGTTATCCCAGGTATGCAATGTTTCATCACATCTTACAAATATATCCAATGGCACGGGTGCAATCATATTTACCATCAAATCAGCATAGCCTTATAGGTTTCCTCACTAGCCTTCTGCAGCAATTCTATGCTGTCTAAAATTTTGCTACACCAATAGCCACAGCATGATCATAAAACTGCCTATCAGAAAAACAAGGTATGCTTATTACCAATTTGCATGGATCCTCATTTCTTCCACATCAAAGAAGGGGCGGAACTGGTGCTGTGAATTTACAAATGCTTGAACGACGATAAATATTCTGCTACTTCTGGCAATAACAAAGAACTCCTTATTCACCACCGACTTTCATCTGTTTGAAAAAATGATGATATGGTGAAATGACTCAACAAACAGGACGACAGTTCCTTCATATGTGTATGGAAAACCTGACACTGTGACAAATGGGTGAACAAATTAGGCAATTATGTCGAAAGATGAATAAATGTCCTGAAATGACCTTGTGCTTTTTATTTTATTTCCCTTCGTTTTCCTAAAGAAAATTATGGAATTTGCCCTAAGCATGCCAAAAGGTGCACATTTAGATATGTTTTTTCATTGCTTTTAATATGTTTAAGATATTTTGTCGATTGTAGTCTCCATCTTCCCTGTCCCTTAATGCCACCATTGTCCATTCGGACTTGTGGGATGCTTCCCCTGCCTGATGAGAATGTACCAAGTTTGAAATTTGCATGCCTCGAAGGTGCGACTACGTTATCTCAAGAATAAGCTGCCGGGGATGATAGATGACAATTGGACCAAATGATCTCGGAAAATGCTGTGGCCTAAAATTGTTTCTTCGCCTAAATAATAGACAATTAATTCCTTTCCGATTTCTGTAATAAAATACGTTTAAAGGCATAAATTGAATAGAATTAAAAGTGATCTCTATTGTTTTTTGTAAGAGAACAATCCATAATACTTTTTCAGACAAAAATATGCAATTTAATGAATAAAATGCATTTAAAAACATATAAGTTAAATATTGCTAAAGTGACCGCAATGGTTTTTATGCGATATAATAATCTACAGTAAAGTTTTCTGATGAAAATACGCACTTTTATGAACGTAGACACTTCATATTTTGCAAAAAATAATGTTATTAACAAATAAAATAGTATAATAATCTCAATTTGGTGAGAGTATTTGTAAGAAATGTAACAAATATATAAAATGTAAACATTTTAGCTGTAAATTTTTCGGAAATTTTATTTTCAAATTAATGCAAATAAAGTGGTTGATACATACGGGTTTATAGAGCGTCAGTAGAATCATAGGAACGATTTCTTCATCAAAATAAAAAATTTCTCCAAGTTGGGAAAACTCACTTAACTATACATGGAAATACTTTAATCTGAGTATTTTTGTTTGTTTTAATTTCGTTGTTTGAATTAGAGAAACTTCTAGGTTTATACAAAAACCGTGTAAAAGTATATTTTCTCTCTATACCAACATTAGAACCACAAGAACACAATATTAACAAAAGCAAAGTTTGCATGTTATATACGATGCGAAAAAAATGTGCAAAAATTTATGAGTACAAAGGGGAATTGGACAGCAAGTACTTTAACAGTGGAAACGAATGGTCTCAGACACTTCAAAGTAGATCTACAGCCACAGCCATGCTGCACTATGACAACAGCCAGTCAAATGTAAAGAAAACAATGCCATTGGCGGAGACGCAATCTTTAACAGGCTCACCTCCATATAACCACAAAGCACGCACTGTCTCTCAGTGCAAAAGTTTCGATGGGCGTGGTAAGGCGTTTTGAAAACTACAGCAATTTATGGCACATTTATGCGGTAATAATGCATTAACAATATTCTCTGATACAGCTAATACATTATTGTAACGTATTGTTTAGCCACTTATGGTGCTTAGTTAATTTTGTTTCGCTCATTTGGTGTATATAAGTAAGGGAGGATGGTTAGTTGCAAAGCGCGTGCGCACAGTGTTGATGTTAGGAAGGAAGCGTTAGGAGACGGGACGAAAAGGGTCTTCTTGAGAGGGATTTGTAGGACGGTTTGCTCGCCTGATATGCTCGGTGGGTCATTCAGCAAAGGAATCATGTAACAGTACATCATCATGTAGGTTCTATAAAATTAATAAATTGAGTGTACATTGATATCTTGCTAATAGGCATGTGTGTTTATTTAAAGATTTTCCTTTAATTCCTTTCATTGAATGATGTCCTAGATATAGTCCGATTTGTCAGGCTTGTTTCCTTGTCGCATCACGTGGTAAATAGAATTCAGTATTGTTTTTAGAATATCGCGAGTCGCTCCACGATGGTTTGCTACAATTTAAGTTTTATGAATCATTTAAAATATTTGAACTTCAATTAATTGAATAATTTGGGGAGGGGAACATTTATTGGATTGATTGTACTGTTGTTGTTTGAAAGGAGTTATAGTTTCACGCATGAACAGATGACTGAAATTCACCTGAGTATGGCGCTAGAGACGGTAATGTATTGGCGGTTTATTCTGAACTTTACGTATTACGGCATGTGATGTACTAAAGTAATGTTCTGTTATTGACAGAATAAATTATTTGTTTGATATAACCTATTGTCTTTCAGCCCTAACATCTATTACACCACAACTTAGTTTCCGAAACCATTTGTTACTCGCAAATTCTTCGTACATATTTTTTCAGCGCCCTGTATAGAAAAGGCTTGTAATTTAAAATAGTAACTTGCATTGACTAAGTAGCTTTTTAATTGCTCGAGAGGTCATTACATAAAGCTGTCCTATTTATATTCTCTTGTGTGCAACAAAATGTTGACCAACATCAGGCGCCTCTGCAGACGCTGGAGGTACCTGCTGCTCCCACTTTCGTAATAACGTCCTCTTCTTCCCTCTCCTTGAGGTTTCGCGGGTTTTCGCATGTCACTTGCAGACTTTCAGCTGTTGAGTTTCTCTTTTCGTCCTTCCCTCTCCTTGTCATCTGCGGTCTCGGGTATTACGCGTTACAAAAGCATGTGCCCTTGTGCACAGAGTCATGCTAAGTGAATTCTACAGCATTTATCATCAGCACGAGGTGTAATACTAAAACCATTATCACGTGCAACGTGCTACAGCTACACTCCTATTACGTACTAGGTTGCAAGATAAATTTTGATCTTAAGTACGATAGAAGTGGCGTAGGATTATAAACATTTCCTCTGGCTTTCGAGTGAATTTTAGAATTACAAAATGCCATATACAGTTAATTTATACTTTATCTGAAACATTGAGAGTAAATTTAAGAACACAATAAAACAAGCTGTTATGCAGTAATATGAAAATTTAACATGGCTCACGCTTTGTATGCACAGTAAAAGCTTTTGCAATTCCAATGGAATCTCGCTACTGAATTTTTTCATAAAGGGGACACAACATAATTTTATTTCAAATATTAATGGAAACCTTAATTGAAAGGACCTAGATCGACTACAGAAAGTAAATCGATGGCTGTGATGACAAAGTTCCACCTCCCTAACTTGAAGCTGGTTCAGCATTCGTGATCTTAACCTAATGTGCTAATAATCTTTGGTCCTACAACTCAAAACTAGATACTTGTTATTTTTTTATCTCTGATGGCGGGATATGTCACGAAGATTATATAATATGTTATGATGGAGGCACGCTCTTTAGCAGCGCCGGTAATGATATTATGTAATGGGCTACTGGCGGTATAGACCTATGCCACTCGATCAATATAAGATATATGTTCAAAGTTACAACAAATTTGTGTTTCATTTATTCTGCTTTCTGCTCGTCTATGGTATTAAATGTTCAAACATGGAAGGTAACGCTTCTAAAAGACTCTATTTAGTATTGAATCTGCAAAGAATTGTTACAAAATGTAGCGGCGGACACGCAAATTTGTTGTCAACTTTAAAACCCTTGGATGAAAGACAGCTCCATTAATGATGAGGCTGGCGTGTCAGTTTTAACACTCTACGTGCATATAGCATTCTGCACTCTAAGTTGCTGTAATTTTGAGTTTCTTCAAGTACTATAAAATGAGATTACATTGTGTAAATAGAGAAGCTTCTCACCCATGAAGGAACGAGCAGTTTCGACTATGAATCGAGAGTACCGAGAAACTCCCCTTGTTGAGGACAAACAACTCAAAGACAGATGGCTGAAGCACGAAGCAATCTCAGCCAGTTCGGATTTTTGGTTACAACTATCAAAAGATTTAATTCATTTATATAAATTTTGTTATGATGGTCGGTGCAGATCTGGGTATGCAGATTTCTTTCTGCATTCCAGAGGAAGCATCATGTGACTTGTTCCTGCAAATTTTTAAAGCTTTGAGAATAAACAGAATGTCTTTGCAAGAATTTACTCATTTATAACATAAGAAATGTATTTATCACCTTATAAAATAAAAATGCATGTAATAGCAAAGAATAAAATATTGAGATCAATGTGTTAAACATTAGCAGTGAACTAAGTCAGGGAGCATCATAAGTGTAATTTATTTTTAACAGAAGAACTTCACTTTCCAACGAAAACAACTTGTTAATTTTTTCTCGATAATGATGTATAAATATCTGTAGTATTATCTAAAAAGATAAGTCTAGCGTAAAACTCATCATAGCCTACTATTCAGTAGCCTACTATTCAGTGACAGCTAAGTACTAATGAAACACTGATTAATTATCGCTGTTGGAGAACATCTGCATGAGAGCTTAGCTACTTTAAGTGTAATATTGTTTGATATTAAAATAGCTGTAAGATTCTTCAATAATATGATCGTGTTGCTATTAATATGCTGTTTCACTAAAAGTATCTAAAATTATTTAAATATTTAATTCAGCTTTGTAACACAATAAACAGTTGTACAAAACTCGAAGCAATCTTTCGTGCGACATCATATGAGGAAAGGTAAGGTTTCTGGTGTTGCACACATATGACTCATGGCCAAGAGTTCTCCCACCACTTCCTCTCACCTATCGATCAAAAACTCCACACATTTACCAAGGCACCGAGAAAGCAAACTAAGTCCCTTGCAGATAATAACCGCGCAAACAAATCTAGAAGTTCCCTACAACCATTTTAAGCATAGAACGCCTGTAGCAATAGTTATAGAAAATAAAACTTGAACTTTTGGGAAGTAGCACAAGTCAACAAGTTTCTATAGAAGCTCCTCCTAGGTACTTTTTGGATTAACCTATGTCTTGTACGAGGTTTTAAAATGCTGGTAAAAATAAGTTTTTAATTTCAAACACAGTCTCCATCGAGCGCTAAACTTTTCATCCTGCGACTTAAGAAATGTTTAGTCAAACTCTCAAAATAATCAATGACATCCTCGTTGTTCGCGAACTTCTTCTCGCTGATACAAACTTTCAATTTCGGAACAGGAAAACGTCGCTAGAACACATTGCGAAACCTTGCAATTTTGCTGTTGCGACTGTAGGTGTGTGGGACTGCGCATCGTCTTAGTGAAAGGTACACTGTGCATTGGTCTTGGGCGTTTTTCTTCAATTCATTATTCAAGTGATCCAATAATGCTGCATTGGGTTCTGGTTATGTTTTAACATGGTCATTCCTTCACCTTCCTTGTTGGTGAAACTGTCTTCGTTTTTTCGGTGTACTTTTACAAAATGAAATTTAATCACACACGGAACTTCCCCCATTTTTATTGAAAATGTATCAGTATTCATATGGCAGTCAAATGTTATCAACACCTCACACGTAGCTGAAACTTTGTCACAGACCTCCGTCAAAGGAATGGTTCTTACCAACAATAATACCGCTTTACTTTTCTCGCGATTCCAGTACTGTTAACTATCAAAAACTGTGCAAACTCAAAGAAAGTAGTAGTAGATTGTTCTCAATGTTATCCTGGTAACAAGCGACTCTTGAGAGATGATGTACACGGTTATCAATAGCTAGGAAGCTTATTCTGTGTTTGAGAGCCATTTCCCTGCTTAAATTTGTAAAATGATGAAAACACGAATTTCGTGTTTTAAAAATGCACTTTTTTTTTCTAAAAGAGCAACGCTCGCAGAAACTAAGGAAAATCCTGACAAACATTACGATAAAACTGCACCTTTGCTTAGAATGGTGCGTAAATGGTTTGGTGAGTGTACATGTGGAAAGAATGCGAATCTTTCTGGACGTTCTGTCGAGTTAATGAATTATGAAATGATTGACTAAAACCTCCACATTTTGCTGAAGCATCGGAGACGTAAGTTACGGGAGCTGTACGCATTTTTGGAGATTGAGTGTAAAATATTTTGCAAAATCATTTGCCAATAAAAAAATCTATCGGCGAGGTGGGTGCCGCATTTACTAACGATTGATCAGAAAAGGAAACGAGTTATCATTTAAGTGCGGAGTTTGGACCTGTTTAAACGAAATCCAAATAATAATTTTCGGAGAAGGTATGTGAAGTCGGCTAAATTTGGATCCACCAATAAATGTTGGGGAAGATGTTAAAAAAAATACAGTGGGTTGTAGCCGGTGAAAGTTCTCCGGGGGAAAAAATCGATCATTTAGCAAAGAATACGGACCAGTACCATCCCCGATAAAGCGCTGGCGCCCACGTTTGCGATTGTGATCTCAAAATGTTTGAACTTCAAGTGAAAATACTTTCCTCATTACTCTATTCTGCGTATTTTGCTCTCTCGGGCTATTTCCTATTCCCCAACAAGAAGAAATGACTAGGAGAAAATAAACTGGCATCAAATGAAGAGATCAACGGCAAAACCAGTGCATATTTTGCGGAGTTGAAGAAAACCATTTTATGGATGGGATACACAATTAGAAAATAGCTGGAATAAGTATAAAGATTTGCAAGGAGATAATGTTAAGAAATAATTCGACTTTTTCTAAAAAATTTTGTGTTTTTATTACAGAGTTATAGAACAGCCTTCCTAATACCCTAGCTCAAATATTGGCAAAAATAACTAAATTACGGAATCTTGTGTTTCAGTGCAAATAATTTCTAAAATGCCTTTCTTTCATGTTAAAGAACAGCTACAGATGTGTTTGAGTCCAATTATGGGAGGATGAAACCACCACTACTACCACCACCTACAACAAACAGTAATAATAATAATAATAATAATAATAATAATAATAATAATAATAATAATAATAATAATAATAATAATAATAATAATAATAACGGCAGCACAGCTGTTCCAATGCACCAAGGAGTGTTGAGCTGGTTACCGCCTGAGTGCGCTCCGTTTCAAAACTAGCCCTTTCAGGAAAGTTCCTTAGGAATACAGATCTGTAAATTAATACATCTGATTTTTTTATTTGGTTTATTTATGAACGCTCTTTAACATCTCAGATCATCAGCGTCCCATTCAATTCAGTGCGTGAAACGGCCGACAAATTTTGCTCAGAAGTGTCTTTATTCCAGCTTGAAGTTCTTTACGCCCTAAGAAATCCATCGATTCTGGCCGGCTTTGAACCTGCGATCTTAGGTTTAGAAGGCAAGTATGGTTACCACTACACCACCAGGATCGACATCAATAGATCATCAGGTAGATACGCTAACTACTTCACTCTCGGAGATATTCAATTTATACAAAGCTATCAAAGTTTAATTCGTTGGCTATCTAGCCTAAATCTGCTCCCTAAAATTTTATACTTTCAATTTTAAATTTTACAAAACCAAAAATGAGCAAGAATTAAGCAGAGAGCACGGATTTTTATACAAATGTGTACATCAGTTTAATGTTTAGAACATCTCTACATTTGCTTGTGCTATGAATAGAAATAAATTCAGTCACTGTTCTGTTGTGATGTAATTGTTTCCTAAAACAATGTCAGCTGTTCCCTTAAAATGAACGGTTGACGCATTTGTGGATATAAATCTAAAAAAATTAAAGTCAGCAAAAAGCACGCTTTCCGCTGCTCTGCAGAATGTTTTGATAAATACTCGCATGCATCTATCTCGCATGTGAACTTGACATTTGTGTTGGTGTTCCTCCACATGCTGAATAACCGAGCGCGGTTTAGTCTCTTAGTCCGTAATGGCCACAAAACCAATGTTGTTTCCTCAAGCAGGTGGTGGATCCAACCAATAAGCAGACTGCCGACGACGTACCCTTTACATTAACTTATTACCAAAGTTTATAGCGCTACCCTCGGACGGACGGGAGGACGGACGTACTGGTAGGAATATCCTTTGGTCTTTACCGCCCTTACAAAGGTCCCAGTCAAAACATTGTTGCAGATAATAACTTGCAGATGGACTGTGATTCATGGAGCACCCGAGATTATCACCTTGAGGTGATTATTAATTATCTGGTTGATGTGTATTTCACAAAGCAATGCCTTCCAGTGAGGTTACAGCACAAAGGAGTTGGAAACAAACTTAGAAACACCGCCCTCCGCAATTTATATCAATGACTTCAAAGTGTACAACAATAACACACTCCAGTTGCATGAGTTTGCTAAATGTTGCCTACATCTTTAAAAGAAGTTACACACGCAGGTATATCCCTTCCTCTTTCACGTTTCTTCCTTATGTTTATATTCATTCCTAAAACGGCAAATAGAACATAGTTTAATAAACAAAGAAAGATAATTTAAGCTTCAGGCAATAAACCGTTTCAAAGCCTTTTGGACACTCTCATTAATTTGTTTATTAATATTCTCCTTTCAGGTGCATATTTAGTTGGATATTTGGCTATTTGGCTAAAGTAAGGTATCTCAGAAAATTCTTGGATAACCACGTATCTCATATTTTTTAGAATTTCGTAGAATATAATGAGGCAAAGCTCCCTGGAGTAAGAAGTAACATTGATAAATTAACGCTATGAACATAAGCTGTTCGATGCTGGATTGGATAAATAAAGGAGACGAAGCTTGTAAACTCATTGAAAGCGTTTTCTACTTTTAGTTGCTTCAAAGAAGAAAGTATAGCAGCCCTCAAGGCGAAGTAGAAGATGGAATTTGTTATTGACGGAGCTGAAACAGAATCTTCTTAGACTGAAGGTTTGTGCGCTTCTTTATTATGTTAAGGCGAGTTCTGTAATAGCAAATCAAGGGTACATTGATATTATAGTGTAAAAAGAAAACTAATTAAGCGTAATATCCCTGTATAAAATTGCAGTCGTCCTCTTTAGAACATAAATCTGCATTATTATTGAAAGCAAAAGTACCTATCCCCTTCTCTAAACATTACTTTGGCGTCATAGATGCGACAGTATTGTGTTTAAATACATATTGCCCCGCCACTAGATTCTGGAGAATTGATACGCGTGCAGAGGTCTGTTCCCGATCTCTGCGAACAAATTTAATGCTGTGTCTCTTCTACAAATTGCACTATGGTTTTCGGAAACTACTTTTTCAATTTATTTTAAAGAAATTTAGCGATCTTCGTTGTGATAATTAAAATTGCGGCAACTAGAGTGATTTATCATTTTTAAAAAAAAAACTCATTAGGTTAATGCCCACCCCAATGATCCAATTTTGCTTATTAACGAATTCGACAAATCATTTGTTAATTGATGGATATATGCCGAGTTTCGTTGAGAAAAAACAAAAATTGCGACCCCTAGAGCGTTAACAGATACACATACACATAATATGGGAAAGAGACACATTTTTATAATTATTTTGTCTTTTTTGGTGCCTAGTAGGTACGATCGATGCGGATTTGGATAACTTATTAAAAAATCTTACCATTGTTACGTCCGCAATAGCTTAGATTCCTTCGCAATTAGCTAAAAATAAATAAATAAATAAATGATCTAAAAAATAAGTAGATTTTTCACGGGTATGGCCGTAATAGCTTCATTCCTTCAGTATTGGTTCAAAGCTATTTATCTAAGCTTGCAAATTGTACATTCGCCTTGTGGTAGGCAAAATTACATAATACACTTAGACAAATAACATGCAAGCCCAATAACGCTGTAATAGTTTTATACAGTTTACTTTATAAATAAATAAAATTAAACTAAAAGATTGCAGCAATTATTGGTCATCTCAGTAGGCAAGAATTTCCCCTTAAACTTCTAAGAAAAAACCGAAACAGCCCGATTCGCCCTAGGAACTTCTTACCTACGTTCTATCACTGCAACAGCTCAGAAGAGAAGATAAAACACTGTCTCGGACCAGAGGTAATAAGCACCGAGCGTTTAAGACAAAACATGTCTAAAGTGAAGTCACCACTCTCACGTAAATCTACCTAGAAAGTGAACATCCAAATATGACCGACGAAAGGTTTTTGTGCGACAACGGCATAAATGATAAAACTCGATGTGCTAGGGCAAATCTGACTTCGGATATGAGGTCATGCATAAATTTCAGTATGAGATAGTTGGATTTTCTCAGTAACAGACACAAATTAATTGGCTATGGACCAGGTGATAGAGAATTGTGTTAAAGGCGTTCCTAACTATATCTACAACTCTCTATTAGACTGGGTTACTGCCAGAGACCACTGTTTTGATTTTGCTCATTTCTGATGTTTGACTTGCTGCAGGCCACGTATTTGCTTGTTTCTTAACCTTTGGAACAAGTTTCACATGTCTTATACTTAACACAGGTTGATTACCTGAACTTTAGCTTCTTGTACACTTTACATCGAAAAGAATTGTGTTGTAGCCTTGTAATAGGTAAAGTTGTTGCTGGATATAAACTTTTTTGTCCTTCACACTGAACGATAAACTTAGCACGCACAGTTGCTATTCTCATTTGTCCCCATAGATCATAAAGAGCTCCGTGTATATGGAATTCAGAGTACATTTGAAAACATAATAAACAAATTAAACAGTGAACTAAAGCACAGGCTAGATTCAAACTCTTAGAAAATAATTGTTTAGACCGCTCAGTAACTTTTACCATTGCCGTTTTAATGAACCGTCAATTCATTAAATGAATTTATAGGTAGTACACGAAGAGAACAAAACTCTAAACGCTAAACATCTGTTTTTTCACCGATAGACCCGGGTTTGATTTCCGTTGAGATAAGTAGCATTAAATTGACTTTTTCTGAAATATTCCCTTAACCAAAAGACAACACCTTATGCCTGGTAATGGTAGAAGACAAAGGGGCAAAATATTCAGTAATGTATCATTTTATAGTCAAAAGAAAACTATGGAAATGTATAGATAATTCAGAAGAATGATGCGGGAGGAAAGTTAAGCCAGTAAGTGTTCTAAAGGAGAAAAACGATAAGACATAAGATTTTACAGTTATATATCAAGGACTATTTTTCTTTGGAAGAATGATTGAAATAAATTAAAGGCGCAAATTATCGATGCAAATCCGTTGGTACCTAAAATTAACTTGTGTTTTCAGGTTTAATGAAAAATATATAATCATTTGGTAAGCAGACAGAGACTGAGGTAAGTGAGCACAGAATATGTTGATAATACGTAAAATCTGAGTCAAGGAATCACGGAATGTGACGTCATGAGGATGAGTAATTCATTGACAGTGTTTCAATAAAGTCGTTAAGGTAAGCTCATGTGGAGAACAGAGACAGCGATCTCGAGTGTATGGAAACCGACCATTAGCAAAGTTCTGGTGTAAAGGAAGAAGAGGACAGCACTGCACTCTCTTCTCGTACAAGGTGTATCGAGCTTGTTTGTCTTCCCTCCTGCTCTTCTTCTTCTCTTCTCCGCTCCATTTGCCATAGCGAGACAGAGAATCAGTGCTTGTTGCTTCATCGGCACGTGACGGGAGCCCTCCTTTCGCGGACTTGGGGACGCAAAAGACGGAGCGTCGAGCTTGAAGCACGTTTCACCCGCTTAGGTATCAGAGATTCTTAGTCCGTCTTGACAAAGAAAACAAAATCCTCTCCACAGGAAGTCTAGCCCGCTTCCCATAAATTTCTGCGTTTCACACAGCGATCCATGGTTAAGACGTTTTATGGTGATCTGATTTATTTTTCCATAAATCTATTAGCCTGTATTCTATGTAACCAACAATTTCCAACCCTTAATATTGGAATTTGTTGTATATTTTAGTTTTGATCGTATTTATTCTATATTGCTTCAACCGTTATGTAAGCGTATGATATTCCTTTATCTTTGTTTTCACTAAGAGCCTTAGAAAATAAAGCTAAACTATTAAATATATATATTTCTAAGAACCAATATTCCCAAAGTTTAAAGGTGTACTGTAATTACGGGCTGGCAGAGTGTAGCTGTGTACTAAAAGAAGTCTATCTTATAAAGCATAGGGGCTATACAGCGCGTTGTTGTGCGTTGGTGTTACTTTGTGCTTTCATTGTATGTAAAATACACGTTAATTGTACCTTGTTAGTTATGTCACTACGAAAAATAATCTTAAAGAACGGGTTTTATGCACGATATGTATGAAAACGATATTGCAGAGAAGTCGTAAGGCAATTCATAAGAAAATATACTGCCAATCGTGTTCCAGGTAGAGATGTGTATGTTAAAAAGCTACGAGAGACAGGTGTCTCAATGACAAGAAATGTGTTACGAACTGCTTCGGTGGTTCTTACGGAAGAAAAGTTATATGAAATACAGAAATCTCCTACATAGATGCCGACAATGTATTGCTAAAGAGGGGCATGCTTTTCAGCATTTCTTATAACATAGGCTAATGTTTATTACTATCGGTTTTAAATAAAGTATAATTATGTGCTGTAAGTAAAAATAAAAATACTAACTTTACGGTACAGCTCTATCTCCCTTTTTCCGGTTGCAGCGGCTACACTTCCCCAATAAGCAGTGGGCTCAGGCGTTCGTAACTCGCTGTAGATACTCTTGCAGTTTACACATTTGCTTTTTAATATTTATTACATGATTGTCTTTGTGTGTTTATATCTGAATATGTTATTAATATTTACTATTATTGTTGTGTATTATAATCAGATAAAATTCTGTTCAGTTCCAAACTACTTCTGTGTAATGATTCACATTAGGACCTATCAATTTCTACAAATTCAAATTCAATTTCAATATTGAAAACCTAATTCCCAAAGTAAAGACGCCTAAACATCAAGTCATATATTTACAAAAACATTTGTACTTGAAAACCTCTTTGCACCGTGATTGAGAAGTTATCAAAATATAAGGAAAAGCTATACAAGGCGATATTAAAAAAAATTTACTGAAAGGCATAAATTCATATTTATATAAAAGTTGAAAAGTCTAATTAGCTTAGCTCATTGACCTTATAAATACCAAACTAATATTAAAAATGAATAACATATAAACGCTAATAAAACAAATAAAAAAAAATAATGCAGGTGTTGCAAGTATTAATTTGTAGCAGCGGGATAAGAACGCTAAATTCAAGTTTCATGTAAAAATATGTGATCAAATGTTTGTTTTAAAGTAGTTTTGCAGAGCTAATTGTTCACTTTCCTCTGGAAGAGTATACAAATTATTCCAAATATATTAGAATGTTAACGTTCTTGATTATATTGTTTATCCTGCTGAAAATTTAAACTCCTGCATATTGATCTGTAATCATATTACTTGAACAATATGAGTACAATGTCGAAAAAATAAGCTGCCGTGGTCGAACGGCTAGACTACCTAGGAGATCCGAGTCCGCTCCCAGAGGCCGCAATAGGATACTACTCCCATCTTCATCTTCATCATTCAGTGGATTGCAGTCCGCCGCTTCGTGGTGCGCGCATTTGAAATGGAATACGCTACTAGCCTCTGCCTCCAGCGTGCAGAACTCCAATGCCTAATCGCCAAGTGAGTTGGCATTAGAATTCATTCGCTCATGTAATGTCGAAAAGTTTATAAAATAAGTGTGACTCAAAGAAATTAAGTTAAGTACAAAGCATAAGTTGTTATCCTTTCATTACTCTTATGGAAATTTCTGAAAAAGAAAAAAACGATCTTCTTACCATATCATTGTTGGAATGTGTGTTTTAACTGTATTTCTACATTTAACCTTCGCTTTGGAATGAAAAAGTGTGCCATATTTAAAAAATTATCATTATATCTAAATTATTTGTGCTTATCCAAAAGAGATAATTGTTGAGTGGACTTAAGCAATGTAAGCAGATAACCCAAACCTTAATATGATTAAAGGCTTACTAATTTTAAAGTGCATTGAGTTATCGGCATTCTGGTATCATGTTACTTCAGCTTCCATGATACATTTATAAGGCAAATGATTTTTTCTCTATCTGGAGCAAACTGAACTAAAACATACAAACTAAATTTAAAATCCTCTCCTGCAAAATCAACAGTAAAAATTATTATCATCTAGAATACAAAATGTTAACAGCCAGTTTCTCATCTAAATAGCAACAATTTTTGTTAAATTCTGCCAGGAAAAAATTATTATAAAGCTCGTCAATTATAAATAAGCAAGAGATTTCTTAACTTCTAAACAGGAAATGCTAACTTTCCTTGGGACCTCTAACAAGGATATATATGTTCTGATCTGACTATAAACGTAAACTTAGAGATGCTGCTAGCACACTCCGTATTTGTAGATACTGAGATGTGTAAAACAGAAAGTAGGTTAAAAAAGAAATCCTTGGCTGAGTTACTTGCCTGGTGCTGCTCCCACGTCTCCGTAATGTAACATCAATCTCGGGAAGGATCTTCATCCTTAATGGAACCTGTTGTTGTCTCGCCCTCACCCTTTTCCTTCCTTCCCCCTCCAACGCCGCTTTGTCCGTCCGCAATGGCAACTCGATACAAGTGACGACCGTCTTATTTTGGCTACCCTGCACGCGACATTTCCAATTTTTTCTGTCTCACATAATCCGTTCTATTTTTTTCTCCAGTCTTTATTTATATATTTGTTCTAGATATCATGCGAAACAAGTGTTAGGTGCTCACAGGCTCTCTAACAACAAGTACCTCTAAATAGAAACCTTCCTCAGACTCTATCAGAGAGTATGCAACCCATATATTGATAGTAGATTCAATATCTAGGGAATTTACTCACCATGTTAAATTGATACAGAGAAACATTGAGAGGGAACAAACTGCAATATTTTATATCACACTATGATCCTGCAAAACTGCCTGTTTTTTTAAAGCGTTTATCAACCTTTAAAGTCATTCAAAATATTTAGTAATCTCTATTATCCTGAATTTCCCGTTTTCATAGATATTCATATAGATTTGGAACAGTCTCTATTAATTTTCAAGTTTGTATGCTATGAAAACAGTTAGGATCTTATTAATATGACACTATAAAATACGTTTTCTTGCAGTTTCATCAACTGTCAGATATATGTACCAAATTGCAACAAAATGCATCTCTTGGATCCTAAACAAAAGCTATCAAAATAACAAAGTAAATGTTACTTACTTTAGAAAATGTGCTTTATTATAAACATGTTTACTTTACCATAGCATAGATTACTTATAGAGCACAAAACAATCTAGAAGCAAAATTTCTAGGGAATTGTCTGCAATTACAACGCATTAAACCGATCCTACAATTTTTTATTCCCAGAAGGAACGAGTGTAACTCGTCGAAAATTACAGCAATACCAGTAGGTGTCTGAATTTCATCGCGGTAGAACTGTGGTGTACCAAGAATGCGGGATGTCATTTCAAGAAATTGATGCTCGTGTTAGGCAAAATGCGATCACAACGAAAGGATAAGATCAGCGGATCGAGGTAAAACGAATACACAGACGTGAAGAATCCCAACGGCCCCGTCAAACAACAAACTAGAAGGCAGATCATTTCCGCATGGCTATTACGAATACGCACAATATGTTGAAATTTTATGGCCAACAGTGGATAAGAGACGCTTTCTAGATCTTTTAGTAAGAGTAATAAATTATAAATGAATAGAGGCATGGCACGAGATTATACAAGATGGATCACTTTTGCCTGTATTGTTTAGCATAAAATTTGACGAGTCATCAGAAGATGACGAAACTAGTTTCGGAACTCCATGTGTTTGTAGATATAAGGTAACATCAGAAATTTAGAAAAAAATATAAAACATAAGTACACAAATATATCACTGATATTTCTGAGACAAAATACGAATATATATTTTGTTCACCATAGGAACCAAATGAGATGCAAAATAATGGTTTATAAGAAAAGAACATAACCTATATTGCTTCAGTTATTTAGATTCAAGATATACATATGATTGTCAGAAGAATTGTACAGAAAGCTAAAATGCTACACCGCAACAATTTTAGAGATTGTAGAGGGATTTTAGGAAACTGTTTCAGATAGGTCACACTGTTAATCTTCAAAGTTATGACTTAAGGTTCTAAAGGACCAGTACACCACTAGCTATTGAAGCTTCTATTCGAAATGATATCGCACAATACTGGACAGAAATTGTGTGCCATTTCTCTTTAGCGCACTAGCGCAAAGTAAAAGTGGATAATTGTTATCGAGTTCGAGTCTTGTTCATTACTATTTTTATACTTTTATATCTTTAATGTGCGCGTACTTCATAAATAAAAAAAATCCTCAGAATTCGAACCTACGATCTTCGAAACTACATTACGCCTTATCCATTAGTCAAGTGCATACAACCCTCTAAGACTAGCGGCCATGTGCACCATTCTCGATCAAACCCGTCCTGATCGAGGGTAACTGAATCGCGATCAAATTTTGACCACGGTGAAATTGTAGTTGCAATGCAGTTCTCGTTCAACGAACCGCCATTAGCTGACCGGGCGCTAGGTTGCTGGACGATTACGGTTCTAAGATAATCACTCAAAGGAAAGCATCTAACTATAGCCTTAGAGTTTGTAGTACAATTACAAAATCCTTGTCTATATCGCTTTATTTTTGTATTGTGTTTGATTACCGTATGTAGCTAAACGAAAATGGAAAAGGAATAAAGGGGACCCAGTTTTTCTCAGCATGAGAGAGACGTTCTGATGGAACTAGCTATCTCACATAAAGTAAATTGAAAAATAATTCTAATTACTAAATAAATAAATCATTATTTGTTAAAACAATGTGAGTCATTGTAAAAGTGTATTCATGGGTAAAACAGGGTGATTGTGGTTAATAGGAAACGGGAACATCTTGTTGTTTCATTGGTTAGCCATTACACTGAATCCTTTGATAGCCAGAATCTTTTTTCAAATTTCTTATCCCCATACTCTTACCACAATGATTCGGTTTTGACACTGGTCCCGATTTAAGTAATCCAGGTAATTTCGTCCTCAATATCTTCAAGAAAATCGAAACGGGCAGCCATTTCGTATAACTTAACCGCAATCAACGGAGTTGATCGGCCCAGCACCCGCGGTCAAAGTAGAACATAATCAACTACCTCGTTTAACTTTGATGATTGTCGATGCTACGAAAAATCACATTGAACGCAGACAAATCGAGGATGGCACACATGCCCATAAGCTTCTTAAACAGACAAATCAGCTAACTATAGTTCAGTGCCGTACTGTCAATTGATTGGTTCGAAATTTTAGAGATTTTCATAGCACTAATCCTTGGAAATGCTGATGACGAGCTACTAAAAATTGGAATTTCCTATCTCACAAAGCAGATGTGCAGAAAATTTAACATACATTTTTTTACCCTAATTCGTTTTAACAATGACATCATCTCAACTTCTTTATCACCATATCATTGTATTTTTTTCGTGGACCATAGATTTTCTATTTTAGTATACAAAACTTAGGAACAACGACTTGAAACACACACATAAAACCATTTTGATAAAAGCCATAATATTGTGAGACTAAAAGGAAAAGAAATATTAGATGCCTATTTACAAGATGAAAAATAAATCGAACTACAGATCTATTTTTTTTTTTGTTACTTACAATAGACATAATATATTCTCACCATAATCTGAAGCAATGTGTTTTAGTTTCCAGAAAGCGCATATTTCTTTTTCAGTTAATCTGTAGAACGAACGAACGCTACCAAACTGAGATGTATGGATCTAAATGCATACTTTGTATCATTGCCAGAGATGGTGCTCTCTCTCAATACGGAGGCTCCAATGCCTTGTCCCTAATTATCAAAAATACTATACCTTTTTACATTAATTATATTCACTCATTAGTAGGCCTTGAATTTTGTTTTGTATATCTCCTAAGGAAACAAAGGAAAGTTTCTTAAAGCTCAGACACAAACTAGCAATCTACTATCGGCTGCCACTAACATATGAGCTGAGATCACGGTGACGAGAGTAAGTGTCCATTCAGATTTCTGAAAGAGTAGTTGCAGTAGGGTGTTTTATATTCAATTTGTTTTTGTTAAACTCTGTTCCGTGAAGCTCAAAGTTAATTTCATAAAGATTTCGAATATTACCTATACATATCATTTAACAAACAACATTAGATTTGGATTGATTGTACTTTGGAAAAATCCCCAAAAACCATAACCCGTCCATACTATAATAAAGTGTAGATACTGTGAATTGAATAAAAATAGAGCGTATGACTGAAAGTTTGATCCTTTTTTGGCATGTGTTCAATGGTATAATGAAGTAAATACAAAAAAACAATAAGTATTGGAGCTTTGAAAATCTCCAGATAACTGTGAAGAACTCCTCAATAATGATAAAAATTTGAAAGTGTATAATGTGCACAATAAGTGGAGACATGATAGAGTGTTCATTTTTAAGAAAAAATCGTCGATGGTACAAAATACGAGCAGCGGAATTTAATAAAGAAAGAGGATGTTTAATTAAATTTGTAATGGATGGATGTAGGGTAAGCTTATGGAAAGATTTGATTGAATGTTTTGAATTCTCAGGGGTAGTGATAATACTTTCTTCTTCTCCCACGATGGTTACCGCTGTCTTACAGTTTTCCATCGCTGTTGAAACTCTACTGCTGGATATTTTATAGTCCTGTGATCATAAGGGAAGGAGTCTTGGAGATTAATAATACTTTTTGTTATGGAAGATGACTCAATTTACTGTCCATACACTATTGCACTATTGCATTTAACCAGTAAAACTCGTTCACTTAATTCTCTCCCAAAATTATCGCTTTCCACTAACTGAACGGAACTGAGAAAGCTCTTCCACTGACATTGCCCCACTGAATACTCTTGCAAAACTGACTGCGGGCCTCAAAGCTACAAACTAAATAAACATGGTCTACGTGAGTTTTCCATGTATGGCTTCTTCCCTTGAAGAGGTTATCGGCCCATCCTTTCATCCCTGCAGTCGCCAAAGGTTTTACGGTACCTACCCTATTTAAGAAATTCTCTAACTGAATAGCAATAAACATATTGCTCAAGGATTCTTTACAAATATTGTTACAACAGGCTAAAGAAATTCTCAGGTCAGATTTTATGACTGCAATAGCTTTCTGCACACTTGCGAGAAAATAACATTTTGCACATAATAACTCAACACTTGTACAGGGAAATGACATTACACTTATCGTTATAACGAAGTTACATAAACTTGTTTATTACAATCAATATAATTAAATATGGGGGTGTCAGCTCATAAATACTGTCTCATTTTTTTGAGATAGCGGAGGAGTTTGTACTTTTGTTTGTGCGACAATACATAGTACGGGGACTGTTCAATAAAGAATGACCATACTTTTTTACATTCATAATTTCTCGCGATAATCGTTACTTTTACAATATTTGTTAGTTTAATACACAATATACACGTTGTACTATTTTTATTGTTATCACTTCCGGTTTCTGCCTATAAGAAGCATGCAAGTTGAGACATGTTTAATCCCGCTAACAGCAAAATGGAGATTACATGCAACGAACAATATCCTAACTGGAATTCTGTTTTTGATTCAATAATCTTCAGCTGAGATTTATGCAACTTTACAGGGAGTCTATGGGGTGTTTGTTCTTCCCTGATAGATTTTAAAATGTTTAAATAGGAATTTCCAGTATGAGTTCTAACGGAGGAAAACATTTAGCAGCGCTGCTGTCATCGTCGAATAACTTTAAGAACACTTTCAGAAATTCTGAAAATTTCTGGTGCCACCCATACGTTGGTAACTAAAAAGTTGCACATGGTACGTGTTTGTGCACGGTGGGTTCTAAGACTGCTGATTTCCAAATAAAACAATGTTTGCATGCAGTTGAAGATGGATTACAGGAAGAGATGGAAATTCTTTCAAAGGTAATCATTGCAGATGAAACTTGGCTATATCATTTCGATATTAAGAGGAAATAGTAAAGTTCTGTGTGGTGGCCAACACACACACACACACACACACACACAATGGTCACCTCTACTGGGAAAGTTATGGTCATATCATTATACCGAATTCCTTACGTGGAAATACTTTAATAATCTACCCAAATCGATCGTCACTACTAAGCACCTACAATTAAAAAAAAATATGTGTATGTGTGGTCGCAATTTTTATTTCATCTCAACCATTTGTCGAGTTAACCATCAAAATTGGATTATTAGGGCGGTGGTTAACCTAAAGCGCACATGTTTTAAAACATTGAAAAATCACGTTTTGTTTTTTCTCAACGATACTCGGTAGATTTCTTTACAATAAATTTATAAAAGTAGTTCTCGAAAATCATGGCAATCAAGCTATTACAAGTTGGGGTATGCCTGAAAAACGAGTGGGGTTAAAGCAAAAATTTAAAATAGCTCTAGCGGCTGCAAATTTATTTTTTAAGGAAAACTCGGTATATACCACTGAAATAAAACAAGAAAAATAGTTTCCGAAAATCAGTGAAATCGGGCAATTAGAAGGGGAGTACAGAAATTAAAAGTTAAAATATCGATCTAGCGGCATAATATTTGCTTTTTTGCAACGAAACTCCGTATATAATATTTAAATGAAACAAGAAAAAAGTTTCTGAAAATAAGGGAAATCGGGCAATTAGGAGGGGAATTTACCTGAAACCCAAAATTTAAAAATCGCTCCAGCAGCACCAATATTTGTTTTTCACAACAAAACTGATGAATGCACCATTTCAATCAAATAAAAAATAGTTTCTAAAAATCAGTCAAATCAGATTATTAGGAGTGGGGTTTTACAAAAAAAAGTGGATATTAAAGTAAAATTGAAAAATATTTCTAGGGGCCGAAGTTTTATTAATTTTTCAAAAGAAACTTGGTATAAACCATTGAAATAAAATAAGAAAAATATCTTCTGAAAATCAGTGAAATCAGATTATTATTATTGCCTGAAAAACGAGAGGGGGTTAAAGTGAAATTTATAAATCCTCTAGAGGCCGCGTTTTTATTAGTTTTTTAAACTCGGTGTATGCCATATATAGCATTGAAACAAAATATGAAAAATAGGTTTCTTAAAATCAGTGAAATCCGACTATTAGTAGGGGAGTTTACCTGAAACCCAAAATTTGAAAATTACTTTAGCAGTACCATTTGTTTTTTCGCAGCAAAACTCCATATATACCATTTCAATAAAATGGGAAAAAATAGTTCCTGAAAATTGAGGAAATCGTGTCATTTTAAGTAGCGGTGAAAAGAAATCCAAAATTTAAAAATCACTCTAGATGCACCAATATTTATTTCTTCGCAGCTAAATTCAGTACATATCATTTAAATAAAATGCATGGGTCTAAAATTTAATTTTGAAAAAGTATAAATGCATGGTAATAGGAAGAGGAGAAAAACAAAATGCAATTATTGAAAATAAGGGAGTGATTAAATATAGTGAAAATATAAATATTTAGGTGTCATAATGACGATGGAATAAATGATAAAGAAATTAGAAAACGTATAAAGAAAGGAATGCTTGCAATAGCAACTGTTAAGCTGTATTATGGGATAAAAGATAAATAAAGAAGTAAAACATCAAATTTATAAATCGATTGTTGATAACACACGTGTATGAGGCGCAGAAACATGACAACTTAAAAATACCTACAAAAACAAATTTTTGGCAATGGAAATATATTACTGGAGACTGTCAGCAAGGGTCAGCAAGAAATAGAATAAAAAAAGTATATATAAATGGCTAAAATGGGAATTAAAAATAATATTTTCAAGACATTTTAACAAGATAATTGATATGATATGGCCATTTAATACGCATGGGTGAAGAAAGATTACCAATAATGTTGCATTAAGAAGAGAAAAACAAGGAAGGCTACAGACAAAGTGGATAAAGGACATCCAAGAAGAAATGGAGAATAGACACCTAAAAGAAGAATCTCCTGGATTTGAGAGGAATGGTTTTCAGCAATTCATGTCATTTATAATTAACTATATAATAATAAATGTGAAACATCTTGTATTTTGTAATTGGCTGTCATAATATATTAATACATTATAAAATTGATTAAATAAAATCATTCTTGTTATTTAATCATTTTTTATATTCTTTATATGCACAGCTCTAGTACATATAAAGACTGATGAACTCTATATAGCATCCAAGGATAGAATTATCAATATAAACTGCAGAGCGTGGCATATAACTCGAGTTTGTTAATATGCTTGAAAAAGAAAGTAGAGAGTTTTGGCGTTTCATTTTCTTGATATCACTTAATTACGCTTATAACATTTAATAACAGTCTACATAAATAGCATTAATTCGCCGCTTTCATGTTCCAACACCAACTCCGTAGCAAGCATATGACCGCCACGGCTGGTCGAGGTCGTCAAGGCGCGGACTCGTGAGCGGGAGGTCTGAGGTTCGAATCCCACCAGGACAGTTCTCCCTGACTGAGGGTTTTTCCTGATTTTCCTCAGTCCTTTTAAGTGGCAAATGCCGGGAGTACCCTAAAATTATACCTGGAACATTTTCTTCCTTAAAAATCCTTTACCAGTATATCATTTCATTTCATGTATCACCAGTGTTCACCGCCTGTGGTGCCTCAATAGTAAAAACGGGCGTTAAACACCGTTCAAAAAAAAAAAAAAAAACCAAGCCATATGCTAAAGCGCCATCCCAGCTACTTGTTGCAGTTTAAACATAATTCATTCACCTGTAGAAATGCGAAAATTGTGGGGGACGTGCTGTAGCTGTTTATTTCTTCAGAAACATCCATTCCATTGCTATCGCAGCAACGATTAACTGATAGCTTTGAAACTGGACGTCACCTCGAAAACCCGCTAGTTAGTAATTTGTAACTTCCAATCACCTTTTATTCTGCAACTTCATGTTGTAAGTGCAGTATAGTGTAGGTAAATCAGAGTTGTAGATTGTCACGATAACAGTGGCAGTACTATGTACAAAATGAGAACCTCTTGGTCAATTCCCCTCATTATGTTTCCAACGAGGCGAACGCAAAACATCAAAATGAAAACCGAAGTAATTAAAACACAATTTGGTTTAATTTACTCTAAAAGTTTTGGAATTGAACGTGTACGAAATAAGTCTGAAATCCAAATGTGGCGAGAGATTTTTTCCTTTATACCTATTGCCGTTTAATTTCAAAAACACTGTGACTGGCAGCAGTGGATAGAATGAGTCTACTGCCTTGAGGAGACCTGGCATTTAATCAGTATCTATTCCGTATTTTAAACACACACATACACAAAGAGACAGAAAAAGGAAGAAGCAAGGCATAGTCTGCCTGTTGGTGACAGGCAAATCACATCTCCATCTTCTTCCCGCACCTCTCACGCGCAGCTCAAGTGGTGAGCTGTACAAAGTAAAGCAGGAGAAAACTTTCTGAAGAAGTGAAGGAGGAAAATCATAGTGGTGTGGATAGGTTATTAAAATTAGATGCCAAGCAGGTAGGAAAACCACAACCAGTGGTGTCGCCTGCACGCTGGTAAAAAGGAGCCTCCTAAAACATACTAGTTTTAAGAATAACACATAACAAAATGAATACTTTTCAGCTAATTAATCGGAATTGATAGAGCACTAAAGAAACTGGTTTTAGCATCTTAGCTTGACAAGTGTCGTTTTTCACTCGGTTATAAAACAATGAAATGCAAGTTTATGTAAGCTCTCTCTCCAATAAAGCGATTCCATCGAAAAGGCACGTATATTTATCTACTGTTCTAAAAAATGTGTGATATCTATTAATACTTTTAGCGTTCACTTCAATTTTCGCTCTTTCTCCTAGGTGGCTAAGGTATTAATGAGCATCAGAGGTACTGATGTATTTACTAAAACAAAATAAATATTGCAACACTCCTCTATTGTAAAGTTTAGGATGTTATACAGCAAAATAATTTGAGTTACAGGCCGGCAGAGCAAGACCGCGTACTGGGAGAAACCAGTAACTAAGGCCGTATAATGCATTTACAAGTAGCAGCTTGTAGTTAGTTTTAGGTAGCTTTGTCAGCGAATATACTGTTGCTGAGGGGTATCAATATCATCCATCATAACACAGATTGGTGCTTAATATTGTCAGTTTTAAACCCAGTGTCATTTTATACTTCCAGTAAAAATATAAATATTAAAATAATACTAACTAGGCAACTAATCTTCCCTTTTCCGGTTGCGTCGCCTGAACTTTCTCAGTAAGCAGCCGCGCTCAGGGCACGTAACTCAAATAATCTCACAAACAAATTCAATAGAGAGACTGAAACACTTTATTTATATCTTATGCATAATAATCAACGGTGAAAACGTATTTGATGTTATAACAGTGGGAAATAAAGTTTATAATTACTATTTTGTAAACATGTGCCTTGTTGTATGTTAAATGTAGCCAACAAAAAGAAATCGTGGTAGTTTTCCCCTCTTTTGCCATAATTTTTTCACAATTAATGGCATGTGTAAACATTTACCATTGCAATGTGGTAAATGTTGGTATACCAATTGAATCAGTTTTGCCTCAATAATGTTTAAAGTTGTAGTTTCTGAGTTTGTATACAGGGTGCTATAGCATTGCTGAAATAATACATAATTATACAAATTTCTATTTGCTTTGGTTTACACTTTTTAAATTACGGCAGCATGTTATTATACATTAGTAAAACTTCCAAGTTAATTTGCTGAAATCAAAGTGAATGTCGGTTAAATGTTTTTGGAAACGCCAAGAAACAATTATTAAGGTAAAATAAAAATTCAATGGAGGACATCCAATGAAGTTTCAGGGGTTTAATCGAGAAAAATTTCCTTTGTCATTAAAATAAATTTCGCAAGGAAAGAAACACAATCTCGAAGTGATAGTAAAGCAGCAAACCCTGACACCATAATTGATGAGCAATTATTGATCAACAAAACACTCAATTGCACAAATTCAAATGTAAATCTACAAGAAGGACCACTCCAATGTAGCATTCTTGGCTACTACTGCTGGATCCTGGGCTTGATTCCCGGACATGCCATGGGGATTTTTCCTTGGCTAGGAAGATCCTATATCGCTTATAGTTTGGTAAGGTTAGGTCTCGCGAGATGGAAAAACATCCAAGATCTGAAAAACAGGGCCATCAATGGAGGAAAATGAATTAAAAATAAATAAAAACAGTTAATTAATTAATTGACTACCCTAGTAGCGAAGTACGGCGGGGTGCAGGCATTCAGATCACATGGCCCTCTGCAATACTACACTCTAGCAATAATATCGCAAGACGGAAGTAGAGGATGCAGCGGTCGCTGCGGCAGACCAAGGACCAATATCGAGCTATCTCGCCATAGAGGAGGAGAGATTAGCGAAGTCGGTAGATCACCTGCTTATTGCTGTGCTTAGGGTTCCAAATTCAATTCCAGGTTGCACACAAAACAAATGTTTTATTAATAAGGTTACTTGCCATGTATGATGTGAGGTGTGTGTATATCGGTTATTTAATACATTTAAATCATTTCAAGACTGCCATTGGGCTATACATGAAAACATATCCAGTCATATATGTGTATGGCTAATATATCAGTAAGGAGCACAACCACATGACATTTGTAAGTGCCATAAAGCTAACCAAAACGTTAAAAAATAAATACATTATTTTCTAATCAACCATTCTCTTATGCATATACTAGTGTGATAGCATCGCTCAGCTGAGGACATGTAAACTAACATGCGCTACGGTATATTTCCAATTTTCAGATAATAAAGAATAACATTGTTACACTTCAATTATTTATGATTTTACTTTTTTTTAAAGAGTTTATGTTAGTTAAAATTGTCATGTTCTATATTGTGATGTGAATATATGAGACTATTAATAACCAAAAAATAACATGAAGCGAAATATTATAGGTGTGGAAAAGAAATAAGTACTACCTGGGGGTAGTACTTAAACAAAATCTAAAGTCTTTGCACTACTTTACTTCTGCACAAGTCTGTACACGAATAAAGTCATTTGCAAATGTCTTCATAATATTTATGATATTTTGCATTCATTTACTCTACATCTATAGAAGATCCTTTTATCTGCATAAGCTCTTTCTTGGTACTTATGAGTTTAAACTTGTCCAATTTTGAAATATTCTGAATGTTTGTACTTTTTCTACTCACTTGGAAAGTAGTCCAATCTTGAAGATCAATTCTTTGTTCGCTACCAGTTTGCTGTATATGACATAGATATTTGTATCGTTCCCTTGCAAGCTGCCTTTGAACCTTTTACCAAGTGTCATGTAACGAACCTTTTTTTAACCACAAGGAGTTAAATTCCTTTACCAGGTTATTTTAATTACACGTATACCAAATCCAATGAAATAACAAAATAATGTGTGGGAATTATACAAAGTTCATAAGTATGAATTTGTCTTTCGATGAATAACTGTTTTAAGAATGAAGGGTAAGATGGATGAGGAATTCTGATGAATTCAGAGTGTACATGAATTAGTACATTTAGAGCATAAGGTTCTCTTTCCTTAAAAAAAGCAAACGAAAAAAAAGAAGAGGAAGAAAAGCTAAAGGTGAATAACGTAAAACCTCATATTAGAAAAACGATAACTGCAGCTTTTATGTCTGTTTATATTTCAATATTTCAATAAGTCAGTTTATGACCGCTTCCGTGGTCTAGTAGCAACGGCTGTGACTACTAATTCCGATATCCTGGGTTCGATTACCGATTAAGTTAAGCTATGTAAAGTTTTTTTTTTTTGGGGGGGGGGAGTTTTTTCCTTGCCCTCGAATGTGAATGCTAGATACCTTAACGCGCTAAGGACTTCTAGTTCATTTGCGCCATCATTAATTCGTTTCATTCCATCATAACTGGATTTCCACCTACAGAAAAATCCGATCTATAGACGTCGCGAGAAGACCAATGCAGTGAAAGCGACAATATATACATTAAAAAAATTAAGTTCAAACCTTACGCACATGCTCGAGACAGGAAATGTGAATGTCATAATAACAGAAAATTAAATAAGAATAGAAAATATATTGGAAAGTTAATGAACTACATCACAATAATTGCAGCAGGGTCTCAGACCAGAAATTTGATATAGCTAATCTATGAACTATGAAGAAAAATAACTGATTTTATATAATAAAGAAGTTGTAGTTAAATGCAGATAAAATAGTGTTAAAGACAAATGGGGTAAAAGTTTGTTTTTAAATGTCTTCAGACCTGCTTTGCGAACGAATAGTGTTTAATACCCGTTTTTACTACTAAGGCACTACAGGCGGTGGACACTAATGATATATGAGATGAAATGATCAACTAGGAAAGGATATTTTTATTTTAGGAAGGAAACGTTCCAAGCCTAAGTTTAGGATACCCGGCATTTTCCAATAATGATGACTGAGAAAAACCTGGAAAAAAACCTCAGTCAGGAAGGACGGTCCTGGCCGGATTCGAATCCCAGACAGCCCGCTCACGAGTCCGCGCCTTAGCGACTTCTGCCACCCGTGGCGGTGTTTTTCGACGAGAAAAATCTCGATTTTTACTAGGTTATTATAGGCATTTTTAAGATTCAGTGCTATGAACATGTATACAATCGTGGATTGATCATATTACAGCACGGTAATAAACAACGGTTCATTGATTTATCGTGTATAGAGGGATAGGTGCACGGAATTTTTGAACCAATGGATAAGTGGATATGCTGTAATTACAAAGATTGTGGGTTAGACTACTGCGGAGTAGGTTATATTTTTTATATAATGAAATATTCTAATGCATAACATGCAAAAGTTAAAAAAGTTCATAGCAATGAAGTGCTTTTAAATGATGCCAGTATTATAATGACTGCCACCATAGAGAAACTCTCCACAACTTCCATTTCGAATGGAAGTTTCATTATTCAGTGGCGAATTGGTCCTTTAGAAACTTAATGCAATAACTTTGAGATTTGAACAGGCAGACCTTGTCTCAAATTGCTTGTCTAAGACCCTTCTCCTTCTCCAAAGCTATTGCGGTGTAGTTCAGTAATATCCTGTAAATCGTTGTGCTGAAAATATATGAGACTTAATACTAAGCTTGTAAACCCTGCTCGATCCTTCAACATTGCAAAAGCAGGCTCGTTTAGAAGATCAGTATATGAAACTACCTAAACCAAGAACCCAATGTATTGTGATATAAGACAAGATGTAAATGAAAAATTGGCTGCGGTAATGAAGAGCGTAGAGTTTAGCGTTGCTGACTGCTGGTCGGAAAGTCCAGGTTCGACTCCTGGGACCTGCTCAGGATATATATACTAACAAACATCCATCAGGGAGCTTGTGAACGATCCTCACGAGACAAGGTGACACCGTTTCAGACGTTTCTAATTTATATATATATATATATAAATTAGAAACGTCCCTGATGGATGTTTGTTAGTATTTAACGCCCAGTTTTACTACTGCGGCGGTCTGCCTGATGGAGAAATGACATTCTACGATTAGGGAATCGCGTGATAGCCGACCGGTGGGGTGTAAGCATGCTGTTCACATGCCTCCCTGCAATACTGCTCTCTATTAATGAAGTCGTAAAGCAGAGGTTACTGCGGCAGGTAAAGGCTCACCACGAGCTATAGCACAATGAGAAGAATGAAGGGTATTATTAAATATAATAATGGAGGGTTAACAAAGCTTTAATATAATTTTCTAAGCGGTAAATGGTAAACATTTCTATTTCTGAGTACAGTTGTATTAAGAAGAGGAATTAATAAAGGGTTAAAAGGTTTAATTCCTATAGGGGGTCAATCTACTCTTAATTCAAATGTAGGGGTAAGACTTCTATGGAAAAGGTTAAAAAAATGAAATGAAAAAGAAGATTTCTGTGACAATAAATAAAACTATTCCTAATCGTAGTCCGGCTATTACTTTTTTAGTGTGATGGGATAAATTTGACTCTAGCTTATGAAATTCCGCATAACTCCCTGCAATTTCTCTTATGTTACTTTTCAGTTCCTTAAGACAAATCCCATTTTTCAGGAGCGCTTCCTTGGAATGGGAGGCACAGTGAGGCAATTGCTCTGCTCTCATTCAACCTGAGGCGTTCATATTTTTTCAAGAACCAAAAAGAAAGAATATTTTTAAAATCTCCGTCTGGTTGTCCAAACCAGGAAAAAGATCATGATCACAATTCGCTGGGATTACAGGGAGATTCTGATGGTTGACTTCAAGGCAAACTACTACTGCTGTCCTCTACATAAACTGTGAGCAGTAATTAAAGAAAAAACACTTGGTACGCTCAGCCATAGTGTTCGCCTTTTGCATGACAATGCAACAATGCACACTGCCCAAATTACAAAGGATGCTTGGTTTCGGTGAGTTCCCTCTTAATGCTGCAATGCCCTGTACCCCTTCCCAGTTCCAAAATTCCTTTCAGAAAAATGTCTTCACTGAACCTAGATCCGTAGCTTGTTTCCATCCCTAAATTTCTGCCTCATATGTCATTGTAGATCCTACTAATGCCCTATAAACGTTTCCAACATCTGCAGACATATCTGGGGTTCTGCTAATAACCGGAGGGTTGCTCCTTACGCTACTGATTTATACTTTGTGACGTCAATATTGATGCTTCATCCTTAGTATAATAAAGTTTCATTAATCAAATAGTTTTAATTTTCGTTTCATACACTTACACTTTTTCGTTCATACTACAGGTACAAAAATAATGAAAGCTTCATAGCTCATAGGAAATAAGCAGAAGAAAATATCTGCCCATGCTCAGAAATAATGATTACTTAAATATCATTCAGAATAGTAAAAAAGTTATACATTTAAAGCCTTACAAAACAAACCCCGAAGCGCTTGGAATACTGAAGAAAAAAATCCCATTCAGACAGAATTACGTACATATTTTCAAGTGTGTCTGAAAATAAAAATAGTATTTGAATTCAGGGAATGTTTTTATAATCTTTCCATTCGATTTCTAATTTTACGGCATTAATATGCTCGTTCGTGAATGCAAATACTTAGAATATAAGTTGATCCCTTTCCGTATATTTGGCAACTATACGTTAATACCACAAAGATCCATAAGAAACACTTCTTCTATTAATAAAATGTGCACTATATTTGCTATTTTATTTAAATTATTTATTCCTCTAAAAGCAACAACCCAGGTGAGTTCTTATAAATATTAAACATAAATTTATAACAAATTGCCTACAATAGCAAAATGCGAACTTGCATCCTCCATCATCTTATATAATTATATATCTGTTCATTGTTCCCTAGTTGTGTTGTGATTACAAGACGCAATGGTTAAGATGCGCCCGCCGTAATCAGATAGACTCAATGGGTAAACAGTTTGTTATATTCCTAATGCGGACAGAACTACCTCACAGCAAAGCATCAACGAAAGATGGATAAGCCACTTTCATTTTTTGATCTAGAACATTGTTTCCAAAGCATTAAGAAGATTCTGCCTAAGACAATACTGTCTCTGAGGAAGGAAACCAGCTTCCCTATTTCTTATGATGCGATTGTCATCACTTAGTGACAGATTAAAATAACTAAACGGATCCTTCTTCACAGGTGTGCAAATCTGATCTAGAATATATATATATATAGCTCATATATGAAATCATGTTTAAGGCAGTCATGTTACTCCATCAGGTAAATTTTGAACTGTGCAATACTATATATTTTCGGGAAGGTAGCGTCCCCTAAATGTATTAAGAGCAAGATCATTAAAATTATTAAAACATTTCAATTATCATTTTCCAATACACAAGGTCATCCAATTATCTGATAACATACATGGCGGTCGGGACTGCGTCGGTCGATAAGCTATCATTCACGGCAGGCTAGGCTATCCTAGAGTTGGGGTGAGCGGCAACACAAGGGTCGGTGTTGATAAAAAGCTAGATTGACAGTCTAGTAAAATCTAGGTATGTTCTTACCGTTATCAAACAAAAATGGCGTAACTGCCGGCCTCAGAGTTCATACATTTTTTATTTATGTTATTGCCCTCAACCTTCTTAATTCTATTTTGAAAAATCAAAGGGGCGGATGTCATCCTTTAGTTCATTTAAAGTTTTTTTTAATAGTGTTTAACACCCGTTTTTACTGCTGAGGTACCACAAGCGGTCATTTAAAGCGTGTGTACTATATTTATTTATTTATGAATCTCGTTACGACCTGAAAATACTTCTTTCAATGGTCTTCTGACAGCACGAGCGGACTGGATATTGACATAAATCTTAATAAGCATTTGTAGAATACAATACTTTTATTAAGACTAATAAATGTCATTTAGTTTTTGTAGCATGACTTACTCTAGGATTAAACATGTTTTGTTTCTTTCGCTGTTCAAACGACTCAAGACCAGGGTTCGAATTAACGGGGGAAGGGGGGGATTTCCACCTCTCGTCAGATAAAAGGTCCTTCATTACCAGGAAAATATCCTTCCTCTCATTTCATAATCGTCAGTGTGTAAACGCAGGCAAATTCCAATGCAATTACTGGAAACACGCACCTGCCTTAATGACGTTCTGCAAATGAATCACTTACACAATGCACTGCAACAGTATAAAGCACCTAGCAAGCGTTAGATAAGCAATAGAAACACGTCCGTTTCTTTAGGCTGACAATATAATTTAATTGTATGCTATGACCAAAGTGAGGTAGGAAATGGTGTACTGTGGTAGTCACTTAAGTGTGTCTTTTTAAGGAGAGTGGATGTTACTAATAGTTGGTTAACATGAATAAATTTATAATAAAAAGTGCAATGTAACATGTTCAAATGGTGTATGCCTATCACAGTCTCGATCGTCACACATAAATCTACGTCTTCTACTCATAGGTAAACAAACATTCCATTGAAACATACAATGGAAATTGTGAGATTAGTACGGTAGCCTAGGGGATATATATATGAGGTGAAATTCGAAAAATGGAAAACAAATCGCACTTGGATTTCAGGAATTATTTTCAGAAGAGTTATATGCTTGTACTGCTCAGAAATTGAAAATCAGTAATATTGAGACACTTTTTGTCAAAGGGTTGAATAATCAAAAGTTAAATGATAAAATTAGTAACCGCGGGAAGAATAGGTTTCACTTGAAGTGTGAATCGAGTTTGAATGAAAAGAGGAAAAAAAAAAAAAAAATAAAAAACAAACAAACAAACAATGAGAGAGAAAGAAAGAGAGAATCAATAAATCTCTCTCTGAAGGTTTCAGGACATGCGAATAAAAACTGTAGAGAAATTACTAGTGACAGAAATTGTTTTTAGAAAAGTGTATCTTATATGTAAAGAAAACGAATCATCTAAATTTTCGAAAGTTTATATGAATATGATATATGAAACATATATAATCTCTCATATCGAAATTTATAATTGATACCTGTTGGTTTTCAGTCTTTCAGCACGAAAACACTATTCAAGCAAACGAATCATGCTTAATTGTCTTTGTATGTTGCGTCTACGATGGTGCATAGTGCAATTATTTCTATGATATAGTATTTATCAACAGGAAAAATCGTTGCTCACAGTATTATATCTTGTTTTATTAGCAACAGTATTTCTGAAGATATTTTTATTTAAACAGTTGATAGATGGAACTGCAAATTTACAAAGGAGCAGGTACATACATTCGTGATAAATATAATCCTAATATTGTAATTATTCAAAGTAGGAATCATAAACCGAAACTTGCAATATATTATGTAACAGATACCATGTCTGTTCTGCTTCATTTCAAGTCCTTCATGGACGTATTGTATTCACAATTTTCTGCTAGCTCGAAAAATCAATGCAAATTTTTTGAAATTGCCTGACATTGGGCCTTGAGCTTTAAAAAATTGGAAGTATATTTGATATGCGTTGGGTAGCATCCTCTTGCTGTGACAGCTGTGATGTCAAGTTATACATCGTTTATCCAGTATTTAACAAGTCAAGAAAATTATCATTCACTGCCTTCATGAAGCGGGGCAATATTTCGTGAATTGCTCCAGAAAATGACTTCATGGAATTTCATCGTGGAACTAGTTTCACTTAAAGTTGTTCTGGAAACAATAGTAACTATCTACAATGTAGAAATTCTAAAGTTATAATCGCTTCTCCAGGAATAATACTTTGCATTGATGCATTGACTGTAAATAAAGTCAAAAATGGTGTTCATCTTCAAGCCGTCCAAGTCGATTATTCAGCTGCAAAACATTCAAAGGACATCCTATCTCCGAACCTTGAACACAACTGCAAAACCGTTCACAAATTTCAAGGAGCAATTTCTACAAGAATTAGTGGAATAAGAACGCAAGATTTTCCAGGACTCGTTCATTTTTTAAAGAGAGAAATTTTAAGTAAAATGTCGTGGCCACAGGAAGAAAATGAATTAATGTTATTTGGTAATGAAAAAATCGAATTCTTATGAAACACTTGAAATTATTGCTTTCAATTACGGACACTTTTAGTGTTGTGAAAACTTTGAAAGAATTTCGCCAGTTCCAAAAGTGGGAGGGGAAAATTTTATTGGTGAAATATTAAGGGAACTATGCAAAGGTTACAAATAGTACCAGTGTCTTCCGCAGAATGTGGAAGGCATTTTAGTGTCATGAATAACACATCGTGTGCAAACAAAAACCCTAGCGTCTATGGTGTTTGTGATCATAAATGGGGTCATGTCTAAAAGATTTTTCCTGCCGAGCAGTTTGCAGCAGAATGGATAAAGAGTAAATATAATTCTTTAACAGATATCGCACACAGAAAAGAGTCTTTCTGATTTTCGTCACATCAAAGCAAACATTCCTGTAAATTTGGTGAGTATATTCTTATTACTGGAAATAATATTAAATTCAAAAGATTTTTTTCGACTGTTCATTAGGTTTAATGGTGTTATAATTATTATATAAGGTTAAATATATTAACTGTATATCTCACCTAACGTACCCCCCTTTTCCTCAAAAGGTTTAACCTGCTCAAGGTCAATATAACAGTTCGATAAAATTCCACACTGCTGACCTTGATCGTTTGTTAGCTATGCTTATCGGCCGAAGTACTCCTTGCCCTTGCAGAGAATCATCAGATGAAAGAATGGCCTAATATTTTACATTCCATATTTATTCAATATATTGAAGAGGGTCTACACTCTAATATGTTAGTTTTAACGCCTAAACCAAAGCTCCCTTAAAAACAGAGTTGCGAAATGAAACATTCCGCACCTCTTGAAAAAAAAAAGGATTCGAAAAACCTCATTATTTATTGATTTACTAATCCGTTAGGCATTAGTTCCTTTAACAAAGAATTAGATGTTCAACCAAATGTTGGTTTAGTGTTGTTAAAACCTTCGTTAAAGATTGTTCTAATATAACAGTCCCTGCCTTATATTATATTTGGAATACTTGATCCCTTACAAGTGTTCATGTCTAAATAGTAAAGACACTAACAGAATTTTTACGAAGAAAGAGGCGCTTGCATCAGAAACAGTGTCAGAAGTGAACTACTGCATATAAAGCTAAGAGAATTTCCCAGGCATAAGTTTAAGCTTGCGGCAAAATTCCGCTAATCAAGGTTTAATATAGACGAGTCTAGCACATCTTTCAATTGAATTTAAAACTGAAAAGATTTAAGAGCAGACTGAATAATGTCTCCTAGCAAAAAATAAAAAACATGAAGATTTTTACAAATTTAAATATAGAGAGAATATTAGGAAGAAGTGATTTACAGATGAACATGTTCATTGTTGAAGCACCAATTTAGGGTTTATTTTGATGTCCTAAAGCTACTGTGAATATATTTTGGTAAAAATGCACCCAAACAAGCCTCTTTTCACTCTTTTTCACTCCATATAAATCGGAGTTGACAAACTACATTCGAGTTAAGAGCCCGCTTCACAACCTTAGATTTATGGTCACCATGCAATCCAAATTTAAACTTAATCGATGACTTTGCATGGAACCAACTGGAGAAAATGTATGCCGCCAGGATACAAAGCATTACTGGCCATTTATGTTTTTTCAGATATCCCCTGTGATAAACAAATAATGGAGGTCAGCTACAAACAGGGGTAGATTATGAAGTTCTACATCTAAATGCACTACAGAAAAAAAAATTAATTAAATTGTTTTATATAGCATAGCTTTAAGTTAGCGCATATTTCAATAAAATTTCATTTGTTATTTATTAGGAAAACTTTGTTTAGAATACTATAAATTATAATTAAAGTGTAATATACAAATATAAAAGATAGTACTTACATAGAAATAATCTTATTTTTATTGAACGACAATAATTTTTAAGCTTCCGGTCATGTTTTTTGTCCAATTTGTATTATGAGCAACTTAAAGTAGCTTATTTAATATAGAGATACCAATTTTATGTTTAATTTAAAAATAATAAAACTAAACGGGAAGGCTAAGATGGCAACTCTTGGGTATCCTATTGTAAAGGTCCCGGATCAAAACTTTTGGCCATCCTGATTTTGTATTCCTGGCGAACGCTGGAATGCCTGCTTTTTATCCCTCCCACTTCATCTAATTTCATTCCTTAGTTCTGGTCGCAACGCTAAGTTGATAGAGAGTTCCAAGGGAATTGCAACTCTTTGGAGGGAGCAATCGTCGCGTTGTAGTGCTCGAAATAAAACCGTTAAGGACCCCGCCAGCATTCGATTCGAACCTGAAGCTTCTGACCTGGATACCTTTTGAATCGCTCCCTCCCGGAGGTTCAATAGGATATAAAACATCTTTTTTGCGCTTCCGTGCTTTAAATACTCCTTAGTCCCTACCAATTCAGTTCAATCCTAATAAAAGCGTTCTTGTTCTTCATTACATACAACTCGTTATCTTTCAAGGCCTTCTTTGAAGTTATTTTATTAACATATAGTTAACCCGTTCACAAAATAAAAGGGAAAAAAAGCTGGAAAGTTTCCTATCTCATATTTCTTTAAGAATCCTATATAATGGTATTTAATGTTGTTCCACATTTTATCCTACACTAGTGTAAACTGTAGCAGGAATAAACATTTTTTAAATTTTGCCATTATGTCCAAGACATTAATACATTTTAACTGATTAATCTGATAGCTGGATGTATTTAAAATTTATTCCTCTAGCAAAATATTAAGAGTTTTTTTTTTTTATTTATGGACGCTCTTTAAAATATTAAGAGGTGATACCATAATTCATGTCTATAGCTTTCGAAGCAAAACAATGTACAATCACATCAAAATATGTGTATAATAACCAAAACTCTTGTCCTCGGTCGTCATTTATGCTTTTTTATTTATTTTTTTTTTTTGTTGTAATCTTCGCTTGATCATCTGGGAAATTGCAACCAGAATGAATTATATACATTGTGCTTTTAGCGCGTGTTTGCAAAACAGCTGACATCGATAACTAATGATTGGTATAGGGCTTTCAGAATATGTCCTTTTGCACACTAAACTATAATTTTCATATCTTAAAGAAGAATCTCTTGTTTACAATTATGATTTTCAGAACACCAATAGCAAGTGTTGATTTTGGTAGAATCACGCTTCGTCTGAAAAGACCGCATTGGTTAAATAAACAATTCACAATAAAGCACACATGTTAAGGGTACACTTGTAAAGTTTAGTTTTAACAGTTTTGTTGCTGTGTGTGTGCAGAATGCACTGAAACCACATTTTGTGGTGTTACTTTCAGCAGGGAGTTTGTATGTCCAAGATTTACGCAAATGTCGTTTAATTTGTCATCTGTTAAAACTGTGCGTCTTTGGTGTGTTTCTTGTTTTGAGCTGTCCTGCTATTGCCCATGCCATACCCTCCCTACCCATTTTGCCACAAACTTCAATATATTTTTCCTTGCCTTCATTCTTTCTTAAAACTCCTATAATGTATCAGCGTCTTCGTATATCTTAAGCTGCCAAATATTTCCTGTTTCTGTATATTATCTATCTTTGCTTTCACTTTATTCTACCTGTCTCGCCCATTTGGTGACTGTAAACTAACTAGCTCTCCCAAACCAATTTCTCTTACAATTTCCTTTAACCTACCTACCCAACCCCCTCTTTCCCCTTTCTTGCGCCCCAAGCATTCTTTGAGAATATTTACTTTCTCTAATGATTGTATCCTCTGCCAGTATTTCATAATGCGTTTTATTACTAAACCTTTTCGCCGATCCTTCCTAGTTCCATCAGGGCTACTCCATTGGGTGCTACTCTAGGTAATCACAATATCATTTTACAGACTGCTCTGTGAATCTGTGATCCATACATTCCTTCTCTTTTTCTGTCCTTCAAATTTCTATTGATGCATCATTTTCGATTCAACTGTAGCAGAATACTACATGGTATTTTCGTCAACCATGTTCTTATACTATTGATTTTTTCTTCACTAGTGCACTTTTTTCATCTGTCCATTTTCCATTAAGTCGATCCTGGTGGTGTAGTGGTAGCCATACTTGCCTTCTAAACCCAAGATCGCGGGTTCAAACCCGGCCAAGATCGATGGATTTTTTCGGGCGTAAAAATCCTAGGTATGGCTTCCTTCGGAAGGGGAGTAAAGTCGTGGGTCCCATGCCGTACATTTACGGCACGAAAAAGAACCCCAAGCCTGAAAGAAGAGGCCTCTGAGCAAAATTTGTCGGCCGTTTCACGCCCGGAATTGAATGGGATGCTGATGACCTGAGATGTTAAAGAGCGTCCTGAAATAAAACGAATAAAAAAAAAAAGGTCCATTACTGTTTAGTCTTACCACCAAATAATAAAACTTCCTTACCACTTCAATTTCACTCCCCTGAGTGATGATATATTACATCAATTGATACATAAATTTTGATTTTTCTACACTTTAATTTGTGATAGTAATTTATTGTACAAAAGAGCACTCAACAAAGTTACATTCTTACATACTGTTTGTTTATTATAAGTATACCTATAATATACTTTACTGTTTCTGATATTATTGTTATGAATATCGTTATTTTTATAAAATTCTTTACTTTATTTCATAATATAGTCTTATACACATAAAAATGGTAGACAGTTAACATTTTGTGTTTTATAAATGCATACTTACAAAACTGTCTATATTCTAACTAGAATAGAAAGCGTTAGAAACTAACGTAATACATTTTTTGTGTAATATAAAGTACTTAGCTGCAGCCCCCAGATCTCAATACCATAATGTAGATGAAGATAAATTATACCACAAAAATCTTTTTTTACTCTTTGGAGCCAAACACATACTTAAAAAATCTCAACAGATATATTGATTTAAAATTTTTGCTACATATGACATCTAGATGTTTTGCTCATGTTAATTTATTATCTATCCATGTCCTTAAAGATTTATATGCATTTACCCACTCACATATTTTATATTCAATCATATGCAAATCCTCTAGAGCATTATATTTAACTAGATCAAACTTCACAAATGTTGCTTAATCTGAATTTCATGCAGGATTATTCATTTTAAAAGATTTTAGGATTTGCTCTGAACTCAGATGGTGTCCATTAGAGACTTATTACATTCATCCCAAAGAATTTACAGTAGTATTAGTTGCATAAGATGTATTAATAAAGCTATGTGACTGAAAAATATCATTTACATTAAAAACATTAATTGACTCAAGACCTTTTGGGATTCCATATTTTACCAATCCATATTGAGACCTTACTTTAGATAAGAGATAATCTTTTTTGGTATTAGTTTCAATTTTTTGTTTTCTGTGTGTAGGATAAAATTTAGATATTTTGTGGGAAATTGCTCTAATCTCATAAGATTTCAACTTAAATAACAAAAAATAATGTCTCACATTATCAAAATCTTTTGATAAATAAAAATGTAAGGTACTCATATTTTTATTCTGTTCTAATAACTCTTAATGAACATTATCACTAACAGCAGTTATGGTTGAGAAGTCTTTTCTAAAGCCATGTTGAAAGTTACAGATAAGCTTTCTATCATTAAAAAATCTGCGAACCTAGTTAGAACAATTCTCTCCAAAATTTTTCGAATCTCAGATGTTAATGTAATGAGCCTGTAATTACTAATATTAAATTTATCACCCTTCTTAAATGCAGGTCTTATAACACTTATCTTCTAACAGTTTAGAAATATTCCTTTTTCAACTGAGGAATTTATGAGATATTCTAAGGGTTTGCTAATTCTTTCCTAAAGTATTTTAATAGTCTAGGGCTAATTTCTCCTAACCTGATATATTTTTACTCTGTAGACGAGTTATTGTTTTAATAATTTCATCCATGTTTGTGGGTTTTACATACACAGTTGTATTTACTGTATCCATAATAAACCTAATTTTGATTATTTTCTGATAGTTGAGATATAACAATGGTTTTTAATATATTTATAAATTTTAATTGGTTCTTTTTCAAATCTTCCATCAATATTCAAATATAAGTCTTCTGATTCAGTTGTACAACCCGTTGTTTATTTAAAATTTTCCATAAAGAGTTAGATACAGTTTTAGAACAATGGATTCTCTGCATAAATGCTGTTTGTATATGCTTTTTAATTGTTCTAAGTATTCTTTCCTAAGTTGTGTATTTCTAGTTTTATCCAATGGAGTTATACAATTCATGTAATCCTTTGCCTTTTAGTTTAATGGTATAGTTTGGGAGATTTATTTTAGAGAAATTAATCATGGAGTGTCTCAAGGATCTGTTCTGGAACCTCTTCTTTTTCTGGTGCGTATAAATGATTTCTGCTTATCTGTCCAAGATGTAGGTAATATTGCTCTACTTGCAGACGACACAAGCACTTTGATAAATGGAAATGGCTTAAGGATTGTGTCATTAAACTAAATCTAGCTCTGATCTCCTTGTATATGTGGTTAAAAGCAAACAAATTGTCTCTATATCAAGATAAAACAAATTTTATGACATTTATCATTCACAGATCTCCAAAACCCCTATTACGGAAAGGATATTGTAACAGTGTACTTCTAAAAACCAAAGATATTAAATTCCTTAGTTTAATGATTGGAAAGGTCACATAGATCTTATAATACCTAAATTTAGTAGTGTATGCTATGCAGTAGTGCATTAGTAACGCTGGATTCAATTAGGAGTTTAAAATGAATTTATTATCATTATTACAATTCAATAATAAAGTATGGTCTTATATTTTGGATAAATTCAGTTAAAAGCGACAATGTCTTCCTATTATCAAATAAACTATACGAATAATCGTTGGAGGCATTCATGCAGCAACCTCTTTAGGCAGTTTGAAATTTTAACACCTCCATGTGAATATATATTATCCCTCATGAACTTTTATATAAGAAATAAAGAAAAAAATTGTAATAATCAAAATATATGACAAGACTGCTAGAAAAGAGGCAAAATTACATAGACCGGTTTTACATAGTAAAGCGTGTGTGATTGAGTGGTTTGTCTGTTTCTGCTTCCTTGTTTTTGTTATTTTGGCTGAGTTGTTCTAGGTGTTGCTTTTTCATTTTTATTTTAACAAATTATGCAGATGTATATATTTTTTTGTAAAAACAAATTACTGCATTTGACCATATGGTAGTGTTGTTCAACCGTCTTCGTTAGTTTGGAGCAACCCCTAGGCGCTTTCCCTTCAGATAGACACGGTATAGCCACTTTATGAAACAAATTCGAAGCTGTTCCAAATTAGCTGTTGCGCTTTTGTAGTCTAACCACTAAACCATCATAACCAGTTGTCTTTCTTCGCTATGGTTCGCCACTTTCCATTCGAGAGGACTAAGCAATCTGTAAGGTTAAGTAGAAGTATGCTATTTAACGGTCTTTAGACAGAGACAAGTGTGGAAACTCGAGGTGAAAGGTTTTGTCATCATCCGCTCCAGGGAAACCATCTTGATTAACGTCCATCATGAATGTAGGTGTTAATTATTCATTATAACGATAACTTTATTAATGTTTAAATGTTTGTGCTTTCAGTGAATACCTAAGCCTAATACATTCTCAATATGATCCTGTTTTAGTCATAAGCTTAGGATTGCGTTACATTAGTGTTGTGAGTTACGACCCCAGTCCCCATTCATTGCCTCAGTCGTTAAATAAGGCAAATAATAATATTTCTGAAGAATGAAGCAGGGGATCGTGCCAATATGATTTCTTAAAAACGTATGGAGGTAAACCGAACAACAATTTGACCTCGGTGGAGATATCGTTATTCCAAGGACTTCAGCCAACTTTCAAATACTGATATTATCTACTAGGTGATTCAGAAAAACGCCGACAACGCTTAGTGTGTTGTGCGGGAAGGCAACATAGTCATTTTTCAAGAGTGAACCTCTCCGAAAATACATTTGGGCTTTTTGGGGCGTCAAAGTATGACAACGCTTTGGATATGATCATATGCATTCCACATTTTGTTAAGAAATCTCCATCAGTCCCAACTAAAGCAACACTCGGCGGTGCAGAGATTGGCGCACAGGTGGTTGTGGTTGCGTGCTAAGTATTTCACACGCTGCATGGAGCTATGAGGTAAAGACTTCCGCTTATGTTCCAGGAAACTTGAGAGAGCATCATGAACTTGCACAACAGGCATGTGTGGGAGGAAGAAAACGCGAGAGCTCAAATGGCTCTTAGTAATCAACGCAGGTTCAGTGTTAACGTATAGGCTGGAGAAAGAGGTTCTTACCACATGAATCCATCAAAAGCAAGTCTTTGACCGTGTACGCTCCGATGTACGCTCTATAATTACTTTCGACGGCGACAGTTCTCACCCTTTTTGTAGTTAAATGCGCGATGTGATGCTCTTGTTGGGTTAATGCAAATTTTTTGACAAAATGTGAAACGTTCATCCATTACCCTATCCGAAGCGTTGCCACATTTTGAGTGCCCCGGTGCACAAACCATGCATTTTCGGACAGAATTCTCTCTTGAAAAGCGATCAGATTGCCGTCTAGCATAACATACTAAGCGTTGTCGGTAGACGGCATGATTGATGTAGGAAAGTAAACATTTAGCATGTCCAGCTACTTTCCGCATTTGGCGTAAGTTGTATTTTCTTATGAAAAGCAAAAATGCTATACGATTTGTGAATGTATTTCGCTTGTATTGTAAAAAATACCAAAGTGCTTAAAAACATATCTATGTAGCGATAGTTTTAGATATAGTTCTCTGTATTAAAACATTAGTTAATATAAATTAAGTCTGCTTTCTTCTCTTATTTTAAATGGAAAAATAGTTTATATATTCGCTACTTTTCCCTCTTTTGGCTTTGGAGTGCAATTATAATGGGATGATGAAAAAGTAAGACAGATGTTTTTAATGACAGACATTACTAACATCTACCATGAATAAAATTTAAATAAAGAATTTCACTAATTCTAACGAGCCTTTCATGAACACTTCAAGCTTAGCCTTTTTGGACCACATTACCACATCAGGCACATTTACATATACACACCAACATGTTAAACGCATTTCATACGTGATCTTTTACTTCATACTCTCTCTCTCTCCCTCTCTGCTCACTTTCGTATAAACGTGAATTAATTTAACAAAATATTTTAATGTTAAAAAAAAGTCTTTGCCCTTTGATCATGTCATACATATAGTCAATGGTTATATGACGTCATCGTTGTTTAATTATCTTTTGTGACACTTGCAATATCTGCGTGACAGAGCCCTGGATACCACCATACAGGTAGAATATGGTGCGCTTGTGAATGTGTGTGTATGTGCGTGCGCTCGTTGTAAGCGAACGGAAGGGAGAGAAAGCGGGAGGCAAGAGGGAGAGAGAGAGAAAGGGTGGGAGGGGGAGAGGGAGAGGAGGGGCCGTGTTATAAAAGACAAAACACGCAGTTTTTCCACTTTGTTGTATTTGACATGTACTGTTTGTTATTTCGTTATTCGTAAAATAGTAGACTTCACTTTGTTATTTTTCCATATACTTTGTTGTCTTTTGTATGGCTCTGGAAACGCGGTTAGTTCGTAATAAAACACACACAAAAAGTATAATTAGAAGAGCAAAAGTTCAGTGAATGCTGTCTAGGAAAAGGCCTCCCATACCCTTAGAAAAAAAATTAAAAAGTGCCCGCGAGTAATAATTGTGTAGACGCGGATGTCAGATCTCTTTTTAATTGTTTCAGGAGGACACGAACGTTGGACAGTGACTCTTTTGCATTTTAATACTTGAGGCAGAGAGAAACACATTAAATAGACCGCGGTTTTGCTACCCTTTACAAAGGTTTGGTACACCATATGGAATTTGATATGGGCATAGCCACCCCCAAGTCGTCCAGAGATACCAGTCGGCGTGTTTGTTGATCATGAGCAGAAAAACCGCAGCAGAAACCCCCGCAAACTTTCCTCAAGGAGTATATGTCATAGCCAGCTAGAAAATGTACCTATATATGCTCGTGTTGCATAGAGAAATAATACTTATAGAATAATATTTAAAACATTGTTAAACTTTCTACAAATTTATGGTAAATACACTGTTGTAAAACTTAATATGGACCTACTTTTATTAGTGTAAAAAATGCTGTACAATAATGAAATAAAAATAATTTACTATTTTATAATACACAGAGTGTTTTCATGATGTTTCACGGATGATGGAGAAGGTCAAAAGCATAAATTTGAGTTAATGAATGCAAGTGTGGAAGTGTTCAGTCAAAAGTTATAGGTAAAACTGCTTTAGGATGTCTAAAGTGGAAGAGGAAATCTTGAAGCTTTTTGTAAATTTAAAAATAAATCATTAAATAATAATAATAATAATAATAATAAATTGATAACATTTCAAACAGGTTTTGAATGATGTCCCTTAATTTCAATTCAGGTATGACAATGTTGAAACAAGCTCCGTCGCATCCGATCTAATACATCTGGAGGCATTCTAAGTATATCAAACAGTTGGGGCTCTTGTCCAGAGGTCCTCTTCATCCTCTATAGGTGTATCGTAAATAATATTTTTTTACTTAACCCTTAAGAAAAAAATCAAGTGAAGTCAGATCAGGCAATCGAACTGGTCAAGAAAAAGGACACCCTCTTCCTACCCAATTTTCAGGAAAAGCCTGGTTAACGTACTCACGATCACCATTTGCAAAATGAGCCGGGGTTGAAACCACATGCGTTGATGAACATCGTGTGGGACATATTCCAATAACATGGTAAGTGGTTTTTCTCATATTAAAACAGTGTATCCTGCTTCAGTTAAGCGGGGCGAAAGAAGATATGGGTCTATTAACAAATGGTTGTCTATGCCCGCCTGCACTGCAAATCTTTGTTCATGGGTTCTCGTAAATGAATAAGATTCGCATCGGTTCATACATTTATACTAGGAAACATTCGAAACGAATTTCATCCGCAAAGTAGGAAAATGAGGGTTGATCACACAACGCTGCAATAATCATTGATGAGGTATAGGGGGCAGCTGCTGTTTCTGTACTATCAGCGACAACTATTTCACGTGCTAATTATTTCTCGGGTGCTAGTTGAAGGCTCGTCGTCCAAGCGATCAAGCATTGCTTCCTCAAAATAGGGAGTCCGTCTTCCTTCTGAAATGTGAAATTGTGGTATCAATTGCCCCAATACTGTAACTGTTGGAAAAAGGCTTGAAAACATGGTATATGAGCTGGATGTCATTGTGGATACGTTGACCAATACAAACTTTTCGCTACCATTATTGCTACTGTATTTTCTATTTCATTAAGATTTATCTAGTTGCAAATACGTGTGTAGCAATAAATAACACACACACACCTAACTTTAAACTGTAACAATCTTTTATTTTTCAGTAACTATATAGTAGATGGTAAGAAATAACAAATTTGAGAATGAAAACAAAGACATGGAAAAACTAAGAAATGAAATTCTCAAATCAACACAGATTACTAATTTTAGTACTGTTATTGCTTGAAAAATACGAAACTGCTTTGGCTATAACTTTTGACTGAAGCGGTTCCGGACGTGGGTCCCTTATCTCAAACTGATGTTTTTATGCTCCATCATTCCTGGAAGTCTGTAACGTTACAAAAACATTCTGGAGAGCAACGTTTCTAGAGCTTACTCCTATTGCCAAGAGTTGAATATAATAGTGTAAAAGGGCCTCATTTTTTCGTGTCAAAGTAACGAATAATGTTATTTCGTGGTCTAAATCGAAGAGTGATATTTAAATGAAAGAAAACTAGTGTGCAAAAGAATAAGTTATAATTTATATAGTTATTCCATAATTGGTTTAGTTTTACTGTATTTAATATTAGTACTCTCATGTTAATTTTCACTACAGCTTTAGTAAAAATAGTATAGCTGTATAAAGCAATATAGGTGGGTGTCATAATTATGTTTTTATAGGAGTATGAGAAAACCGCTACATATTTGTTTTTTAAACCTTTATCCCTAATTTCTTAAAAAACACTGAACTATAGTATATAATTAAAATATTAGTATATTAGTATATAATTAAAATTAAAATTTGTACAGACACACACACACACACACACGCATATATATATTTTTTTTTATTTTACTAACATTTTTAACATTAACCTTTAGAGCCCGGTAATACTGTTTGCTATTCCCCTTCATTGGTATTATAGTGCAAAATGTAAATAAAAGATTATTGGTTATAGGAGGGAAGAAAAGAAGTATATGTATTTACGTTTAAAGGAATATTACACACGGGATCATTCTGTAGGATATTTATTTAATCAAAAAGCCACAGACAATATTAAAATAAGGATTTTTGTTACAAACTGAACTATCTGAACTGAGGTATCGTTATACAATGTTATACAGTATATAACATAGATATTACCGGCCAGGACCAATGGAATTTTTCAGGGCGTAAAAATCCTAAGTATGGCTTCCTTCGGAAGAGAAGTAAAGCCGAGGGTCCCGTGTCGCACATTTACGGCACGATACCTGAGATGTTACAGAGCGTCCGTAAATAAAATAAATAAAAAATCAATCAAAATCAAATCAACATAGATATAAAAGAGATTGCATGTAAATTGAGATATAAACCTAGTCATTCTTCAGTCTCCTCTGAAATTAAATGTATTATTATTGAATACAATTCTTCAGTTCTTCTGTGTAGCCTTTATAATTTTTTTTATTGATTTATTTATGGACTCTTTTTAACATCTCAGGTCATCAGCGTCCCATTCAATTCAGGGCGTAAAACGGCCGACAAATTTTGCTCAGAGGCCTCTCTTTCAGGCTTGAGGTTCTTTTTCGTGCCGTAAATGTACGGCATGGGGCCCACGGCTTTACTTCCCTTCCGAAGGGAGCCATACTTAGGATTTTTACGCGCGAAAGTGGCCTTTATAACTGTTTTACAGCTATTCCATAAGAAATAATCGGGATTCAAATAAGGTGTCCTTGACAGCCATAATTTGTTCTAATTCGCCTGTTGTTATTCTTAATTTAAAAAAAAATATTTTTCAATAGCATGAACGGTTTTGCGACCCATGTGACTGGGATGTGCAATATATGTATACCTGGTTTAACTGAAATAATAAATATTACTATTATTAATTATTGCAAAACACTATGGCACACAGTATATGGAACAGCACCATCTTATAGGAAGTACTTCATTTGTAACCTATTTCATTAATGTCTTCTAGGAATTAGTTCAGAATGTTTCATTTGTACACCTTAGCACTGACAGTTTGGTTTTAAAATATTAGTCCTGTGATCCATCTTCGTGACATGGCAGCCCAGACTCCAATTTCAAGTTTGTTAAGATATGCAATGATATCTCAACAAATTCGTGCATTCTCTGTAATTCATATTCAGGATTTTTTTATTGTTATTAAACCAGACTTCATCTATATAAAAGGCAGGTTAAAGATCTCTCCTGTTATATGTTGCTGAAACGAACAATATTGAATTCTCCCTATGAAGACAACAAGTTGAAAGTTTGCAAGAGAACATTCCTGGTTTCTTCTTAAGATTTGGGTGAGCTCTTTCTTAAATTATTTACTAGAATTTCAATAGCATCTTCAACAGCATGTCTGTCATCTTTGTTTGCCATCTGACACCAACTAGATTAAGGACATTCTACTAAAATATTCCGTAATGACATAATCAGGAAAGCATAAAGCAACTGTTGTTCACTTTCCGTTCCACTGTAATTCCAATTTCCACTTTCGACCTTCGTACCTGGAAACGATGAAGAACATTGTTGAAACAATGCAGTATATTTGAGTACCTTGCTCACGGTAGCTCCAATTTTAATATCTGCTCAGTCCATACAGATAAGTTTATTCAGATAGACTATTTACCTGCGTGAAAATAATCTTCGATATGCTCTTTATTCAGTAAAATGGCGACTACATTTTCGAGACATGCACTAAATACTGTTTATTGTGACTGCAAAACAACAGTCTTGAGCCTGTGTGGAGAACTCGAGGAATTGTATTGGCAGAAGGTGTGGGAGTAATGCACAATAAAAAATTCAAATGAAATTTAAATTGTAGTAAAACGAAATTAATGTCCTTGTATTAATGACCAGTTCACGGGAATCCAGCCGAGAAAAATCTCTTTGTAAGCCAAAATTTAAGTCGTTACATTTCCGTGACCTTCTTCAAGGTACTTCAGGCTTGGTTGACATTGAGATCCAGCTTATTTCCTTGATGGTAATGAGCATCGCCGAAAAGGCTTCAAATCCTTAACACTTTATATTATTTGCTAAATTAATTAATTGTAATGCTCATAATTGCTAAACAAATTTTCCATTCTATATTTTTTAATTGTTTAAATATCACTCTATCATAAAATAATGTTGGGTATATCTAATTCAGCTTTTTCTCTACATTTCCAATTGTTAAAATATATGCCACGCTGTTTTTATTAACATTATAAATGCATATCATTAAATATGGGGGGGGGTGCATTTAAAGCGATTCTCGTCTAGAATTTTGCTTAACTTGGTTTAAGTAACAATCAATAGAGTAGTGCACCGCCACGGGTGGCCAAAGTAGTTAAGACTCGTGAGCAGGAGACCTGGGGTTCGATTTCTACCAGGACCGTTCTCCCTGAATGAGTTTTTTTTTTTTTTTCCAGTTTTCCTCAATACTCATAAAAAGAAAATGCAGGGGAGATTCCCTAAACTTAGGCCTAGAACGTTTCTTTCCTTTAAAAATATCCTTTCCCAATTTATCGTTTCATTTTATATCATCAGTGTTCAACGCCTGTGATGCCTCATTAGTTAAAAGGAGTGTTAAACACTATTTAAAAATATTTAGTGCAACTCCAAAAGTGAAATTTACTATTTAACCTCGTGAAACCTTGTGAAAAATATGTGTGCATAACGTTTTAGCGAACTGGACATTGTATTATGATCTTTAGTTGGATGGTTCTAAGAAAGCTTACAAAGATCTTTGGATGTACATAAATGGCTATAGTAAGACCGTCACTAAAACCATCGTTAGTACAGTGAGGTTATTTGAGTTGCGGTCCATCAGAGCGCAGCTGTGTATAAGGAGAAACCAATCCTCGAGGCTCTGTAATGCATGTGCACGTAGCAGCTTGAAGTTACTTTGAAAGAGGCTTTATCAGCAAATAGTTGTGTGCTCGTGGTAAATTGTTCCAATTGTTCTTCATTAGTTATGCCACTATATAAATATAGTTTTGAAGAAGGATTTTTATGTGCGATATCTACGTGAAAACGAATTTTTGCAGAGAAGCAGTATAGGGAATTCGCAATATATACACATATATTCCGACAATCATATTCCAGCTAGAGGAACTGTTCGTCAACTTGTTACGAGAGAGAGGATCTCTCAATGACAAGAAACGTGTTTTGAACCGCCACATTCTTGCGGAAGAAAAGTTAGATGGAATACAGGAATTTCCTACTCAGATGCCGGCAATGTATTGCCGCTGAGGAGCATCGTATCAACATATTTTATAACACATGCTAATATTTATTATCAGTTTTAAACATAGTATCATTTAAGCTTTCAGTAAAAATATAAATAATAAAATATTAAAAATATTACTTTACTTTACGGGCGGCGACTGCACTTCCGCAGTATGTGGCAGCGCTCAGGATACGTGTAACTCAAAATGACTTCGCTGTAGCTATTATCAGTGTATTGTGAACACGTGCAGATTCGCTGCATTCTCATTATTATTGTCTTTTCGAATCAGCACCCACATGCATTATGGGCATGATTTTATAGAAAAGCAATAAAAACATAAACATTAACAGGAATATATAACATTAAAAATAACTTAGATAATAATAAGTAATGGACAAATGATGTGTAGGTGTTGGTGCGATAAGTGTAAAACTTTTTAAAATACAATGAAATAAAATAAGAGCAATAAAAGCAATAAAAGCTTTGAAATAAAAGCAATTAAGTCATCATTGCATCTAAATATTTTTTATGAAAATGTATGATATAGAATAAAGGAATATAAATAAATTTTACATTAATTACTAAATTTTAAAATAATATTACATAAAAATAATACTTAGTTACCACTCTGTACTTAAATCAGATTCACGAAGTAACAAAATAACAAATAATTACTAGTGCTTAGTGATAAAACATTGCATGACGTATTCTGATAAAATCTAATACTATGAAATGTATTCCAAATAATAATAATAATAAACAACTACTAATATAACAAAAGAAAATGCTTTAACTTTGTGTCAAGAAGTCGAAATTCGACAGCACTGATGATGCATCGCAATGCACACAAGGGGCAATGATGATTCACGCAAATGAAAGAGGGTAAGAGATGGATAGCAACAATTTAGAAATAAAAAGTTAAAATAATGAGAAATAAAAAAACAAAACATTTCAAGAAAATAAACAAAGAGCTAACAATAAGATGAACGCTACATTGCTTAGCTTGAAAGTCTTGATCTAAAACTGAAAGCCCAGCGGCATCCTTTACAAACACATTCTTTTGCCTACGGTGAATACCACAGTTGCTTCGTATTCCTAAACCTCATAACTATTTACTAAACTCAAAGTAGAAGAAGACATTTTGTGTAGCTCCACTTCTTCGAATGTTTTGAAAGATTACAGAGACTGCGGAAAAAATATGAACAAAAAATGTATAATGAGAAAGAAGGGTTGTCAGTTAAGTGTTTTGAGAGTGGGAGCGAAAGCGAACATGAAGACGCTTCACCGTGGAGCTGCAGATATCGATATGTATCATTGCCATAGCAACTAGCGACGTGGCGTCAAATGTAAACCAATGTCACTGAAGGATTTGTAGTCATAAGCATGCTGCATCTCAATCTAACAAGTCACACATCCGTGTACAGGTGGGTGAGGACAGCGATAGGTAAAGGAAATGGATAAACAAAATAAGGGGGATCGTAATGTAAACAAATCGCAAAAGCCATACCATATAAACTGGAAACAGTGTGGGAGATGAATCGACGGCAGGCAGGTGGTGAAGGGACTCTAAGAGACCATCAAAACCAAAATAGAGCGGTTAAAAAGATAACCCCCCAACAAGATGCCGCTGTTGTTCGTGTAATTGTTGAAAATCATGTCCATACTATCATCAGCGTAATTGTGGATAACGAAATCCTTAGCAGCAGTTAGACTTTGAGGTGCCAACTCCATAGCGCTGGTATCCACTATCGAACAGTAGCGAAGAAACAGAAACTTCTTTCCATTGCAAACTCCGATTGGAATTTGCTGCAGGAGTATCCTACGTCGTATGAAATATGTATGGGATATCACAAAATGATTAAAAAGTATTTTCATCCGATCCAAATAAGCCAAATATGTGCTGCCGTTCTAATGGCCAGCGCTATGATGAAAAATACTTGCAGCAAACACATCAGTCGGGGCATATACTTGTGTTGCATTGGAATGGATCACTGGTTCTGGACCTGGAGAGTTCATAGAAACAACACCTCACATGGATGCAGTCGAATATGAAGAAATGTTAAGTGATACACTTCTTTCGAGCATCAGGGCATTATTTCCCATCTAGAGAATTCCAGTTATTATACTGGTGCAAAACAACAGCGTCCACGGAGCTTGTTGCATTCATAATTTCATTGTTCGACATTCTGTATTCCAAGTTATAGACTGGCCTTCCAAACTGTCTGACTGGAATAAAATGAAGCATGTTTGGGCTCAGATGGTTAATAAGTGCGGGCCTGGGCAAGACAGAACAAGCACAAATCTAATGCAGCCCTGTAGACGAGTTTAAAGGCCTTTGAAGAGGCCCAAAATACATTAAGAATTCTGTCATCTTGAACAAAAAATTGTGCTTGAACCTCCTATTGTAGATTTTGCATTTTGAATATATTATTATTTCTGTTGTAAAACTTTCATTTGAAATATTATAGCAATTATAATGCTAAAATTTTAACATTTCTTTATATTCGTAATTTTTTTTATGTTCTTTATATTCATATATATTGTTGCACATGATTTTATCATATAAAATACTTTTAAATACTTATTTAACAATTTTAACAAATTTAGAAGCTACTTACACATTCTTAAAAGTATTTTAAGTTATGATATCTCTTAGTTATACTTCAGATTAGTTATATTGCTTAAATTATCTTAAGGTAAATTAGAAATTTATTTTCCGTTGAATATCTGAATTTAAAGAAATATTTATGTTTGTACAAGATATGTGATAACAAGTTGTGTTAATTGTAAATTTTTCATCAAAATGTCTTACTTCAGTGTAAGCATAATTGTAAATGCTACGAGATATTATAGGGAACTATTTTGCAATTTTCTCTTTATCATATAACCGAATAAAATTTTGCATACAGTTTTTTATTGTTTATGTAACATGAAAATGTGATATATTTTGTGACTTTAAACATGAAATTAAATATCCGAAACATTGATTACTTTCTACACGAATAACCCCATCCTTCACTGTGGTTATTGCACCAGTATAGGACACTTATACACAACTGTCTACCTCGCCTAATCCATGGAGTGGGAAGTTCAAGACAATCTCTACTAGTTTACTATTCAGACTATGTTGTTCCTGCCTTTATAGGTTTTCATGGAAGTGATATGGCGTTTTAAGAACTGCAGTAGGTAAGTTTTATGAGCAATTGCAGCGATCAGAAGAAGGCAAACTAGAGGAGTATTCTACGTAAACATTAACAGTGTTGCCAGGTACTCACGTATATATAAAAGTCCAGCAGACGTGCAAGAACTAAGTCTTATCGCTTAACGTGCGGCAACATGGACATCCCACATGCACTCTTCGTGTGCAGATGAACATTTCAAGCCTCCCCCGCACTTCAGCCCGCATTCTTCTTCTTCTTTGAATGGTGTTTAATGCCCGTTTTTACTACTGAGGCACCACAGGTGGTGAACACTGGTGATACATGAAATGAATATTGGGAAAGGATTTAGCCGTCTTCTGATCGCCAGACTATATTATTTGAACTTCAATGTATGTAATAACCATAACTTTATGGATTGTGCTGTTTTTGAAAGAAGCGATATGGCTCATCGTTTCATGCATGCATGCATGAAGAGCTGGCTGACATTCTCTTGGCGTATGATGCACCAGACGGTAATGCACTGGCGGGCTCATTTTAAACAAAACCCATCGGAGTAATTATGCTATTATTTGTTTCGTTATGTTTTTATTTTTATCATATAAAAATATATTTGTAGCGCCCGAGAATATTTTTTTCCTATCCGTTCTACTTGTCAATTCTTTGCACAATTGTTTTCCAAACACTTCACATCGACTATAAAGAATTCCAACTTTCTTTTTGTCGAAGAGCAAACACCGTAGAAGACGAAATGTCAACATATAAGCGTTTAGGGCATTAGGTTTTAAATATAAGGTTTTTAAATAGTTGGCTATAAGTGAATTTCCAGTAACGATTTTGGGTCCTGCTTTATTGTAATATCCAAAATCCTTATATAACACCAAATATAAGCAATCATTTTATAAGTAGGCTTATAAAAGTTTAAAAAGTAACATTTTAAACCTATAAATAACTTTTAAAAACTAGTAAAATAATTTAATAATATATTGTTATTGATATATAAATATAATATACAGTTAAAAGTATTAAGTATATGAAATAATATGAAATCAATGTGATCATATTGATAACAATAGTCTGCGAATATATATTTTGTTATTTTTTTCTGAAATAAATTAAAGTGATTTTTATATAATCACAAATTTCTGAATCCAAATTTTCAGTCAGCTTGCATCTACCCCGTCAAGGTTTTTGTGCAAAAATCATTTTAAACATAATTGTATAATTACGTGAATTTCATCACAAACTTTTACATTGCAATTTTTTATTTAAAATGCATAAAATATGTAATATAACACATCTTGGTGAATTTGTGTATTTATGTTCATACATGTCACTAAGAGTGTTTTTGTTTTGCTTTGTTTTGTCTTGTTTAATTCACTATTGGATGTATAAAATAAGAAAATATATATCACATAAAAACTATAGCCGTTTCTTCTTAGTTGAGAAAATCTTCCTCCTCTTCTTCCTTTTATGTTTGTCTTCAGGTATTTCACACTTTAATATCCAACAATAGTCAGCAAGCATATCGATGCTCAACGTTCCTAGTATCTCTTTTGGAACTCCTGCAGATCCTTGTGAAATCTTTGCCTTGCCCTTTGCTCAATAAGCCTTGATTTTCAGGGAAATAATATAGGTAAATAAAATATAAAATTAAATTTGAGAATCATATTACAACAAAGTTCCTTGTATGCTTCAAGCATGTTACCACTAAGTTTTGGAAAGTAGAATCTTTGTTGCTATCAAGAATTTCTGATACTACTTCGCAGAAAGACACCAATTAATCTTCCTCCTTTTCATCCATAGTGTTTCAAATGCTGCATCAAAAATCAGTTTTCTTATACCACGACTATTAAATATATCTTCTTATAATTTTGCTTCAGATAGTAGTAGTGAATTTCTCACGTGTGTGCTTGAAACAGTATCCTTCCTTATTAATTACAGCCTTCACAAACCGTTTCATAAACCAAACTTAATGCGGAGAGGTAGCAATTAGGACTTTAGAACTTACACAGCTTTGGCGCATAATATTCTTAGAACCGATTTCCAATTTTTCTCGAAGTGGCCAGTCTTCTGCCCTTTACCCAAAGAACAAATTCTCCAATGCATGCTCTACATGCTTTGTATGGTGCCTAAGCTTTACTTTGGTCTCCAAGTTTAATTCCAAAATGCATGCCTATGCATGCATGACATTTTCACAAAATCTGTTTTGCTTAGGTAATATGAATTTCCCACATATATAACAAAAGTATATGGATTATTTATACATGGTAAATACATTTTTACTGAACTAAAAAACTCACAACATTCTACTCCAAAATGAAACCTTCAAATAGATTCGCTTCCAGATGAAACAGAGAGTATTGAAATGTGAGAGGAACGAGGCGGAATATGTACGTGCTTGTAAAAATAAGATAAGATGTGTATCTCACAAAGTTCATATTTCTATCTCCCACAAATAAACATAATAGCATGGCTGTGCGTAATCTCGCTATAACTTCCTGATCCGTTTCCATCCCCATCATAACAAACATCCGGTGTCCTTGGTTTTTGCTATAAACACCTTAAAATACATCGAGTAAATTTGGTTTTCATATATTGTCATATTAAAACTACATATGTATTAAGTTTTATAGTTTTAATAATTAATCTACAATTTATAAAATATGATACAAGAAAATTAAAACTAAAATTAAAAATAGTAGGCGACAGGAACTTTCTGGCTTTGAATTTGGTTTTAGCATACTAAAATTCCGTAAAACCATTCAAAACTTTGGAGATAATAATTTCATCGCAGTGAATTGATATTTATTTTAATAAATTAAAAAATTAGAAAAATACTCAGATTCACCATAAATGCTAAGTTGTTAACGATTGCAGGAGAATAAGGCCACAAAACTATGGAAAATTTTAAACAATACATTTTAAATAATGCTAAACTGAACCTCTTTAAAAGGAAAATGTAGAACTAGAAATTAAATCTTCTAAGGATAAACCTACAGTTAAAGATTTTAGAGAAAAGAGAATAAATCTTACAAAAGATAAATTAGGCCTTCCTGTATTATGAAAAACATTTTGCAGATTTTATATAAACAAATAATGAATTGGCATGAGACACAAGCTTACCTACAAAAGTTTATTTCAAAATCAAAAGTTTTTATATGTTCATACTTCAAGAAGTTCTAAATGACTGCAGTGCTTCCCTTATTTCGACGAACATATTTTCCATCGATAATGTGATACTCCAAATAAGTGATTCACGAACTAAATTTAATAAGCATTTGCACGATGATGCTAATTTGTAAATTATGAAGTTATAATTTGGAGGAAATAAGATGAACGTCAAAACTGAAGTTATCATTTACATGTTTAAGTGTAGATAACGTAGTAGTGTTGCAGAAAAATATGCTACAAAAACGGTGATGCATTTGAAAGCAAAGTTCTCTATTGAATTATCAATAGTATTGGAAAAAAGGCTTATTAAAACGCGTTTAGTTTCAGCTTTCTTTGCCCAAATGTTAACGCTGTGAAGAAGAAACGGCATGGGTGTGCTACAAATTGAAAAAATCAACATCGTAATAGAAACTAAAACGAAAATTAATATGACAGTTTTAATAGGGTGTAACAGTCATTTTTCACTATTAAGGAATACGAACAATGATGACAAATGAGATGAAACTATGTTATCAAAGAAGAGTCCCAAGACATGTTTAGGGTTCCTTTCCGGCATTTGCCACTGATGGGGACCGAGGAAAGTCTGTAAAAATACCAGCAACGGTTTGAACCCTGGATATAACATTCACAAGTTTATGTTTAACGACCTGCATCTTAAGGAACATATTTTAAGGAAACAGTGTAAGCGTCTCTTTCTAAAGGGTTGCACAATGAACCTTTTAGGCTGCCGCGCGGGAGTTCGACTAAACCCCAACAAATACTGCGTCATCTAATCTAATCTGATAGCTCTCATACAACACGTTCTATTTGAATGCACAGAAACAGAGATTTTGAGAAAATAAAGTGCATGGTATAGAATGAATAGGAACACTCATATAAATAAAATTCTAGATAAGAACTGTAAGAGCATTGGGCAATATTTAGGGAAAGTAGAAAATAGGTGGAAATGGAGTGTTAAAAGAGGACAGAAGTAATAATGTAAGAACAGCACTATAAATGTAATAATTAAATATTATTTAACATGTAATTGTCAACTTTAGTGAACTGCCCAGCTGAGTGGCCAGTGCAAATAGAATGTACAATGTACAATTTCAAAGCAATATATTATTCACGTTGCCTTAGTTTGTCTCGTTACACGGGAGTTTCAGAAATGAGTCTTAATGAGCAGAATAAACTCAAAATGAATTGTATGCTCCTCACTAGTACTAGATGAGTGTAGTATGCCGATGCTCAGTAGTATTTGTAACAGGTGTCGTTAGTGATTTTAACATTATTGAAGGTTTTCTGAATCTTGCTTCATTAAAAGACCGGACCACATACGAAGATGTGTAATGCTGTTGCAAAGATAATTGAAAAATGTAATCGTCGTTTGGATAAATTGGTTTGTGTCGCAACGGAAGGAGTCCCTTTGATGATGTGTCATATGTCAGGATTCATGGGAAGACTTAGAAGTTTTAGAGCGGAAATTGAAATAAATACGGACAGCATCATAACAGGTACATTGGTATATGAGTTAGACAAAGCAATAGCATTAGATTACACGCTTTCGCTATTGACAAATTCAGAACTCTTAAAAGACACGTAATCTGAATATTTAGATCTTTTCTTTTTTGCTCAAATAGGAGCAAGAAGCTTGAACGCATTTATCTTCTTACTAAATAATAATAATAATAATAATAATAATAATAATAATAATAATAATAATTAATTTTGCAGAATTAAGTAGTAAAGGCTGCATTTGTGATTTGACTTTCCAATGGATCTAACATTGCATTTAAATAATTTGAACACTGTGTTACAAGGAAAGAAGCATTTAATGTCATGAATAAATTACGAATGTGGATATATTAGGTAAAACGAAGAGATTAATACAATTTTCAATCTTTAACATTGCATTTAAATAATTTGAACACTGTGTTACAAGGAAAGAAGCATTTAATGTCATGAATAAATTACGAATGTGGATATATTAGGTAAAACGAAGAGATTAATACAATTTTCAATCTTTAAATAATGTGCTCGGAAATTGATCCAGTACAAGAAAATTATGGAACACGTATCGAGGCTTGCTGACAGATTTGCTAGCCTCACATAATGGAGAGTTTTTTACAGTCTATTCTCTTTCAGAGTTACAGAGATATCGTCCATGTTGCAAATGGAATCAATCGATCTCCAAAATAGTATATTTCCCCGGACTTCAGCAATGTGTTCTTTAGTACTCTAACGTTCATTGTCTTGAATTATATTCATTGTGTTAAATTATATTATCCAAATCCGCGTCTCTTAGAAAGTCATGTTGTAGCTATGTTCGGATCAACAGATATCTATAAACAGTTGTACAACAGACTGAACAATATTAAAAGCGACTCGTGTAGCAGTTTAAGTGACCAAAGATTAGTATCTTCATTGCGATTGAAGTGCTCGAAATTAGGACCAGAATATGACTAGCTAATACACAAGAATAGGCATCACATTTTCACCTCCGAACATATTTTTGGATCTAGTATACCTGTAGTTTTATTTTCTATTTTAGTTTAGTGCACATTTGTATATAATTTCATGGGTTATAGGTCTAAATAGAGTTTCTGATCTGATAATCAAAAGTCTGAGTGATGTGTCATCTGCAATAATGTGTATAATACATGTACCTGCAATAGATGTTGTACATAAATACATTTAATTTTCTGTGTAAAAAAGTAAATGTACCTTACACTTTGAACGTCAATTCTTAAGTCTATGATGCACGCACCTGAGAGATTAGGAGATCTGTCATGCTAAAGCCCTGGATTAGATTTTAATGTTTGCAAAGAGGAAGTCTAATTTTAGCTCAGTGATACAAGCACGACCTTATAACCAGAGCCTGGAAGTTAGGCAAAATACCTTTTCTATCTAGGTGAATATATTTAAGAGTCAAATAGGAATGAATATGTTTCCATACATTTGGGGTCGGGAGGGCCATTTTTTCCCTTAATATCTATTGAGAATCTTGTTACACATATATTTCTTCTCAAGCAGTCAAAATATTTCTTTCTCAACTCATTCACTTAAGCTCTTTAAATAATGGAACCTTCGTTAGTGAAAGGAACGCACGGTTACCTCGGGCATACGAACCAGGAAATACAGAGGATGAGGGAGGTACTGTAATTTAGAACAGTTCTGGTGAATGACTTGTATCAATCTGCGCGGAACAATTTTAGGAAACTTGTGGTGGGCATAACTTCTCAGTTGCATAATTGTAACAAAAATAGCAAGTGAAAAAGTTGAGAGCGGTACAGCTGTGCAATAAATCGTCTCTACAATGAGTTCCATACGGAAATAAGAGAAATACTAACCTGATTTCCCTATAAATGCATAAACAAAAAATGCACTCGACCAGAAACTACTGCGCATCTTTTACTCTTTCGCCAGGACTATTCAAAACTACTTTACTTTGTCATGATCGACATTTCCATGTTGCCCTGAAAGGTGAATGTTCTGTTGTAACTGGCATGGGTCCTTCCAAAAGAGCTTGTTTTAAATATGCTTCAATCACTTCAGTGGAAGTAGAACGTTCTTTTCTCATGATAAAAAGTTTTCTCTGACAAGCGGCTGACTATGTTAGTCGATACCTTGAAAAAACATATCGTTATTGCTTGAAACAAAGAAAAGTAAGCTATTGTATGGCATTACTCACTGCTTTTACTTTTAATAAATACCCATTTTAAATATATATTCAGTATTTAAAGTGCTTTTTTGCCGGCCTATTTTTAACCAAAATAAGTTCCTGAACTTCTGGGCTCTGCTTATAACAATTTATTTAAATTTTTGCAGAGTAAACAACCACTAAAAACTGCGCAAATGTAATGTTTATGGGCGAAACAATCAATATCTACTTTATGGGTTTAGATTCATATTAACTATTCCAAAAAATGAGTAAACAAAATTTTCCTGTGAAACAATGTTCCTTTTTTCATGAATGATTTTCTCCGCTTATGCTTCAGTAAGCTGGTCCACTATGAATATGGAAACCTGCCACCGAACAGCGTTTGTGTATCATGGATTGTCCTTAATTGGATTTCGACTCCCACCACTTTATTTTGTGTTATCATTACAGCAACATGCTGGTTTGAAGAGAAATCTTGAGGATCGAACAATCAATTTACGATTAAAAATGACACAGGAATCAATGATGAAAGTATTTATCGAGCGGAGCAAATAAATGCCTTCTTATTTTACACGTTACCTTAGTTCTTGGTACATTTAGATCACTATTCGCTCTACAAATTTATTGCATATCATTAATTTACAATGTTTATTTTTTCTAATATTACTGCATGAGTAAATGTTTAAGAAAGGAGCGAAAGAAATACAATAATTGTATAACATTATAAACGAGTTTCATTCGCTATTTTTGCATACTACAATTATGACCGGATAATAATAAAATAAAATTAATATTAATGAAGATTTTGTACTGAGTTACTCTACGGTTAACATTTTTATACTTATGATGCAACTGTATCGATAGAGATTAATTAGTTCGTTTGTATATTGTTATAGTTGTTAGCGAAGATAGATTTACAGCAAGAAATATTAGTTCAAGTTGAAAAGGCTGAATTACCATTATTACCGAAGAAATATTTTATGTTTATCAGAAGGGATACGACTAAAGGAATTCATTAGATGATTAGTATAAATATTAAGGATATTTCAAAACAGATTAGTATTATCAAGTTATATTAATTCATGAGGTAGTTAACTTATTTATTTACTTACTTTCACATTCATAAGTAGCTGTATTAGAATTTTTATTATTCTGTAGTAACGTATTCTGCAATAAAGATAAAGTATTGATACTGTTTAGAGTAGCACCGGATATTTTCGTAACATAATATTCAGTTAATGACACTACTTTAGAAACGAAAAATATTAATGATTTTATTGCTACTATGGTAATTTTATGCCACAAGTGTCATATGTAACATTTTATTAACGGTATCGACTAACAATAAAAACTGATTATAATTCTTCTACACAAAAGATTAATTTATTGCAAAATGTTAATGCCACGAAGCATATTATTTAATTCATAAACTATAAAAATAGCAATGTTAGTTCACAATGGTAGCAAACACATTACTTTTTAATTAACAGAAATAAACAAACATAATTTAAATAGAGAAATGCAAAAAGCACATTATTTTAATGCAAATTATAAGTACATATTTTTAAAAACTCGTGAAGGAATCGCATAACTAAGTGAATTCCTCACCAAGTTGAATAACTTTAAAAATGAATATTAAATCCAAATGAGGCCTTATTAATTAACGAAATGAAATAAGTTATGGCATTACTGTGCGGTATTAGGTAACAAAAAAAGAATCCTTACAATCTAGTGTTACCAAAAAGAGACCACATTTTAGAAGTATTATTATTATTATTATTATTATTATTATTATTGAGATTACATTACTAAATTAATGCTATACTATTAACTAAATTAAATATATAACCACTAATTGACAAAGTTATACTGAGTGGTTAATCTTAAAACTTTTTAAATGTAACCATGTTTATGAACCGGGTCCTTAATGTGATCTTTATGTTCACTAATAGGTTACATTGCGTACTAAGAAAATGAAGTTCATATGTTTCAATAAGCAAAAATATGTTACTCTTCACAAACAACTACAATGCAGCGAAAGTTTTATCTATTTACATTGACTTTAAAATTTAGTTTAAATGTTATTGTAGTAAAAACATGTAACGAAAACGTTTTCTGTAGGCTATTACAGAACGCTGTTACATACAAATATAATTCTTAAACACATTTTAAATTAATATTTCACATTTGCTATCTTCACGACGATGCTGTTGTTAAATATAAAATATATGAAACGTTATAAATACAGTTTATATGCTGAATCAATTTGTCCTATTATTTTAAAACAAATCAGAAAAAAATTAAACGCCATCGGGCTTTTAAAATTTCGGTTTTCAATTATATACCTACTCCTAAAGGTCCGATTTCCCTAATTTTTAGAAACTATTTTTCTTATTTTATTTAAATGGGGTGGCTACAAATTCTTAGAAACGAATCTGGGCAAGGCAAGAGACACGATGTTTTATGGCAAGTTGCACAGTCCTTTTGAAAATATTGACGGCGGTGGCTGAGGCGATAACGCTGGCTCATTCTGTTAGATTGTTGATTTGTTTTATTTAGGAAACTCTTAAACATCTCAGGTCATAAGCGTCCCATTCAATTCAGGGAGTGAAACGGCCGACAAATTTTGCTCGAGGCCTCTTCTTTCAGGCTTGAGGTTCTCTTTCGTGCCATAAATGTACGACACGGGACCCATGGTTAAGGAAGTCATAATTAGGACATTTGTGCCCCAAAATTCCATCGATCCTGGCCGGGCTAGGACTCTTTCGAGAAAGTCTCCGCCAGCGTGGGGGTTCACTATGTGGAAAGACTCTTAGGGACTCCTATCTCGTTCATTACACAGCGCCGCTGGATACTGACAACCCATTGTCTCCGTTAAATCTTCCTTCCGGACATACCGCCACTGGGGGGCGCAAACTCAAACGGCCAGCCTTGAGCAAGTTGGAAGTATCGAAGATTCCTCATCACACCCTAACAATCCAATGTAATCCAGTACTTGTTGGAAATGGCTGGAGTGAGTTCATTACTGTCCAGTTTCTCAATTCATTCACTCGTCTGTACCGATAGGTACTAGGGCTGTTCTAAAAAATCTCGGCCTGACTCAGAGATGTCGTGAAGATGGTGAAATTACTATGATAGTTGTTGAGTATCATCCTTTAGATAGCATGTTGTAAAGCTTCAAACGCGTAAGTACTTATTTATGATGATCATGCCAACAAATTAGTGTAATATTTTCTGCAAAATATTTGCAAAATATTTGCAAAATATTTGCAAAATATTTGATATAACACTTTATTTTGAAGGGTCTAAGTCCAACAGAAATTCAAAAGGAAAAGATTCCACTTATTGGATTCTTCTCCTTTTTCGAGGTTTAAAAGAGGACTCCTGAATTTAAGCGTGGTTGCACAATCACTGAAGATAATGAGCGCTCAGGACGTCCCTAAACTGTGGATCGACGAGATTCTGACTAAAATTCGCAATGCTGTACTCAATAATCGCCGATTGAAGGTATGCAAATTGCCTGACATTGCAAAGACTTGGCCATGTCCACTACAATTTACAGGACATTTTGGGTATGAGAAAGCTTTCTGCTCGATAGGTGCAACGTTTTTTAACAAAATCACATTCGAATGAAAGTTTCGCAAGAGTATTTAGACTCGAATACATCACTACATGCCAGAATAGAGGAAGAGTCTAAACTGTGGCAACGGGTGAAAGTGCACCAAAGGAAGCAAAAACGGTTCCATCTGCAGGAAAGGGCATGGCTATGGTTTTCTGGGATTCTCATGGTGTGGTGCTCGTAGACTACCGCCAGAAGTGCAGAACTATCACTGGGGAATTGCGCTTCACTATGGACCAACTGCAGGATGCTATTCAAACTAAACGCCCATTTTGCGAAAAAAGTTCTTTCACACAGTGTGCTATTGTTGCTTTAAAACTGCATGACCTTTGCTTCCAAGTGCTTCCACGTCCGCCAGATTCTCCGGATTTGGCCCGTCTATTACATTTTGTTCCCAACAAATCTGAAGAAATGGTCGGGTGAATGAAGATTCACATCAAATGATGAGGTTAAAACTGAGACAGATACTAATTTTCCGCAGATCTTATTTTACTGAGGGTATTACAAAATTGGAAAGTTCTTGAACTAAATGTATTGATTTATAGGTAGCTATGTTAAAAACGTTTCTCTTAAATCTTGTGTTTTCTTGGCAAGGCCGAGAACTTTCAGAACATCCCTCATATTTAAAGGTTACGACTATTCGATTTGCAGATGCACATCCTGAAATGTTGAGAAGATTGCTCTGGACAGGCCCTGCTGTGTTCTACCGCATTTGTCGAACAGTAAGGGCAATGCTTGGCAGTCTCAATCAGCAAAGTGTCAGGTGTTTTTAACTTCCTCACTAAGGCAAGTAAAGGGCGGATACCCTTTAGTTGTTTTTTTTTTTTTTTTTTTTTTTTTTTTTTTTTTTTTTTTTTTTTTTTTTGCTTGGCAATGAAGTTCGATATTCAGTTTTTTTCTAAAATCACACGCTGGCATAGCATATAATGCAAGTTCACTAACAGACAACTATCAAGTTTAACTTATAAAAGAAAACGTCTACAGTTCCCTCATTGTTTAAACAAAACTCTATGAACGAATTGTTAATCACACACAAAGTTATGTTATTTAAAAAGTTTTATATTAAGTAATCTTTTTAATTTGTATTATCGTTCTCTAAAGAATGTTTGCTCATTTTTATTTTTCCTATCATTACTTATTAGGGCTCGGATTTAAATTCTTAAAATTTAATTTTTATTAAAAAGAGAATAAAATGTTTTAAAATTATTTAAACTGAAAATACAGAAGTATAACAACTTTCCTGTATTCTAGTTATTCAGAGAAGAACTGTTAAAGTAACCAAGTAGGTTCAATTTAAACTGGACCTCTCAAATCTCTCACGATTATCATGGAATGTGACTTGCATTTTAAAAATGAATCTTCAGTATCACACAATATCAGTGTTGTATATTTATAACACACAACATCAATAATATTTGTGTTTCAGGTGATGGAAATCCTCTACTGGTCTCCATTAAAGGTATATAACATTTGACATATCCTTTGAAATATTTTATACGTATTTAGACATAACAGGAAAGGTTAACTGTGCTCAGTTTTGAACCATTAAAGTTTAATGTTGCTGATTTATTTTGTTGTTTCGTCAACAACTGATCTTTTTCAACTTTGTGATGGAGTATGAGAGGAAATAGATGTTTGTGTTGATTAGTGCTAGTTTAGCTTAAGTTAACTTACTTCATTTGGTCTTGCAGCATTGAAGTAGAGAATGCATTTTCTTTTTCGAGTTCATTTACCATCAAATAAACTATTTTAAAATTTTCCGCATAATATGCAACAGCACACAATTTCAATGTACAGAGCAGAGCTTTGGTTTAAAAGAGCTCTATTGTACCTAGAGATTTCTCAAAAAAAAAAAAAATATTTTCTTTCGCAATCAACTGATCTACATTCGAACAAAGTGCATGATTACTTTTACAAATCCTACGCTAAATATGAAAATGGATTGCTTACAGAAAGCCCCTCTTCTATTTATATCAAATAATGAATAACAGCTATTAGCAGTAACAACATTGTCATATTTCACAACTAAGACCAAAGAAAATACATAACTTTATTTGCAAACACGTGCTTCTGTTGTGTAATTCACTGCAGATAATTCCTTACATTCTAAAAGAAAATATTTATTGTTTTCCAAAAACCCAAATACAACATTAACAATTTCTCTTCCATTCATCCACAGTACTGAACCTGAAGTTGTAGCATTAGTCGAAGATTCGTCAGACAGAGATTGTCTCTTTGGCTAAGCTTTTAAACGATAATTATTACTATTACTATGTGCTTGTAGGCATTGCATCACTTAAGAAGCAGGTTTGCAACAAAACTTCTTCGCACGCCTTACAGAAAGGAAATGCGCCATCTGCTGTGTTCATATATTTTTAAAATCATTAAAGCATGACGCAAGCAAACACTACCATTTTTTCACTTTTCCCATTGTTTTCATGGTTATAATACCTCCACAGTTGATCGTAACTGTGCAATCGAAGAGCAGTGTCTGGTGAGATGAAATTTACCTTATTATGTAATATGGGGAAATCCTTAGTAACGTGAGATGCATGACGCAACATCGCTCCGTGCTGTAAATGCATCTTTTATCACAGACAAATTTCAACGGAGTTCAAAGTGTGATTTAATTCTATTAAAAGTCAGAATATTTATTATTCGAACGTTATAATTAGGAATAACAATTTTAATTAATAGGAATAATTATTCAAATTGAAAATGAAAAAATTAAGTGATATGCAACTTGACATTTAGAAACTGAAGATTAAAATTTAACTTTCATTTAATTTTTTATATCGTAGGTAAATCATAGAAAAATAATATATATGTACTTATTTAGCTATAACTTTCATCCTTAATTATCATCCAAGTAGCAACTTTCATTTTACAAATGTAATATACAATGGAGTAATAATTTATAAGATTTTTCAAATCCCAGTGATTTTCTGATGCGTTGCAAAACAATAATACTGATAAGTCTTACGAGTGCCAACATTTTCTGTAAACTGCTAAGAACTTTCAAAGTGTCTCACAAATTTATAATGTTTGTAGCTTGTGATTTTACCAGGATCCACATGTCGCACTGGTAAAGTTTTTTATCACCTTCAACTTGATATTTGAAATCCAATACATTGGCAGTTTTTGTTTAGGGAGCATTCTCTTCTTTCAGATTCCCGCCCCCTTCTTCACTCCCAGTTTTCCAAAAACTCATGTAACGGTCAGGATGAGCGAATCCTTTTAAGCACTCTGGTTACTCGAGAACATTAATATTATTAAACTTTATATACTCGCACAAACCTAATGGAAATGTAGTCATAATGCTATAATGCATTAATAGATCTTATTTGAGGTTTCATACGCATCCAACACTATAGTCTATCGAATACATTTGTTTCTCTTTTGCTAGTCAATTTCTTTTTTAAACAAATTCTTACACTTTTTTTTCTGCTTTAGAAATTCCAGATATATCACATGGTTCTAAAAGTAGGTTTCGAAAATGCCAGCTGTTATTTGGGCTATACAATAAATGGTTTTCATTTTAACTTACTGCAGATATCTGCCAAAGCCCTTCGACTTGGGGACTTGCATGCAGGATACATAATTACCTTTACGAAGATCCACCAAAAGAAAAAAAAACAATATTTTATTTCTTGCTTATATTGAATAATTGATAATGCGGTAATATTGAAATTACATGGCCTGACTGAACTTGGAATTTTTGAGAAGTTGTTGTTTCACGATCTTCAGCAGGATCGCAGATAAAACCGAAATTGTGATTTTCTAACCTGAAAATGTACTATTTTTAGTTCATAGATGCTCATAACAGCAGAAACAGTCTACTCGTTGGCATGAAAGGAAATTGCTTACTTAAATCTAGTGCTTTTGATTATTATAGAATTTTCCGCAGGCTTGAAGGAGCTATGCTGCTGTATTTTTAGTGATCCAATAATTTATGTAATTTTTTCACATATTTTAAGTGTAATTTTATATACATAAATTCGACATACTTGCTATTTAAATGTCTTTCATACCTTTACCTATTTAAATGCAGTATGTTATTAACTTCTGCACGACAATACAAAAATATTTAAATACCCCTGCTTCTTGTATTAGTGTATTATATTATTGAACTGATATGTTTTTTGTCTTTTTATAAATCCTAAACAATCTTCGTTACTTTTCAATTATTTATAGCATTAATCAGAATATTAGCAATGTTTTAAACAAGTTATTCTTTTCGGTATATTGCTTGCCACGTAGACAATAGTATTACATCTTTCTAACTGTAATTTAGATACACAGAAGAGAAATATGAGACGGTGGCTAAGAAGATCGGGATGATTTTTGAAAATGTGTTGGACAGTGTAATTAAAAGTCATTAAACATCCAATCAAAATTAGATATACTAATACAAAATAATATAACATGAGAGATAACTTTTGTAGGTACACATCACAAATGTATCATAGAAATCATGTGCCATAAACTTGTTATAAGAATCAAAAAGATGCTCACATAAATAATAAAAAAATTCTAAAACACAGCTGGGCAACCGTTATCCGGTTAGAGCATGTAATTAGCTAATTATAAATCAATTTAGGATTCAGATTTCTTCAACCAGCACTCCTACATGGCACACTAAGCGATGTCTCGGAAAATTTCTTCCGAGTACTTCTAATCTCCCTGCTATTAGTTTTGCTAACAGCTCCGTCATTCTCATTTTTGAGCGTGTCTTGAAAATATCAGAAATCGATAAGAAACGATGGGTAATTGTTAAATGCACCACATATTTAATGGAGAGGAAGTTTGATTCCAGAAACTATTGCTTTGAAATTAAACACATTTCATATTAATTGCATTGTACCAAATGTTAATTGCATAATAGTAGAATCTTAGTGGCGTCATCATTTTGGTAAAACTAACGAAAATTCAATGTTTTATCCAGGACTTTATCACTATCTACAGAGCAAATTCTGACTTGTGCATTAATAAAAAGTCAATAATAATAATAATAATAATAATAATAATAATAATAATAATAATAATAATAATAATCTTAAGAAGCGGCCTCTTCGAACATCAGATTAGATTCCGAGAGACTCTGGGAACTTCAAACTAAATTTACGTAAATTGTATTGTATATTTGTCATCCACTATTAGAATAAAATTCAACTATAAGAAATTCACCAAATCCAATTGAAATGGCTTCAGGGAGTGAACAGAAAAGTTTTGGACATGCAAGATGCATATTTGGATGGAAATATATCTTTGGCTTGTTATTGATTAAGTTTTAGTATTAATAATTACATGGAAAATTAATGTTCCCCTATTGACTAGTACCAGTGCAGTTTGATCTCAAACAGTTGTGGTAAAGCTCTATTCTATATCCAAAAAAGGAAATCAGAATAAGTTGGGAATAGAAGGCAGTTGGGCACTTTATTTAAAAACCTTTATAAAAAGCCTAAAATCATTGGGCGATTAAGAATGATAGTAGAACAGTAACACCATGGATATCAACAACCACCAACCGTTTTAGAGAGCGTAATATAACAACATTGTCCATTCTTTGATTTAGTTAGGGTACATCTTTCATGAAAGCAGCCAATGAATAACGATGAAAGTAGTGTGAACATAATAATCAGTGTGTATATCATTTAAAAAGATATGACAATTAATAGGTTATAATCAAGATATTCATTAATCACCGTCAGATGCTAACCACTAAAAAGTGAATATCGAGTAAAATTAAAAGCTAAGAACGTTTGCATCCTCGTTTCATTCATTACATTTATTGTTTTGAAGATCTTGGAGTTGGCAGCCATTAAATGCTTACCAAAAAAAGAAATGTACTACAAAATTAAAAATACCAATAAGGAGGTACGATTCTCTAGACTATCATTTCTCACAATATTTTTAAGTGGGGTCCACTCTTCAAGTAAACAGAGTCTGTAGGCCGCTTTACTCTTTCTGCTAAAAATTGTGTATTTAAAAATAGAATTATACATTTTTATTAGTGTTAGTAGCTTGAAAAAAGATATTATTTATATAATAATCGAATGATTCGTCTGTTTTATTATAATTTTATAAGCTATTTATTTCCCAAAGCAGAGTTTATATCATTTCTAATTTAATCTTTTTGGAAATAGAAAAATAAATGTTCTCTAAATGCACGCTGCAAGGAATTTCAAAAAAAGAGGAAAATAAGCAGAGTTCAGTAAATGTTTTCGAGGGAAGCTATTACAATAGACGTCCTGTTTCTTTGTGGCACTCAGCAATGAAGTTCTCACTTATGGTCGATTTTACTAATATATTTCATTTAGATTCTCGAGAGCCATACTTTGAGAAACGCTGCTCTATATAAGTGCTGTACATGATAATAGGTGTGGGTTCAGAATCTGAGTGGAATGGTTCGATAACGCACGAGACTCGCATTCGGGAAGTATCGGGTTCAAATACCTTGGGGCGGCCTTCCTGCTCTTGTTCTTTTTTTTTTTTTTCCTCCGTAGATTCTCTTGTTTCCAAGACGGATCTTTACTTTCCACAAATTTTTCTTTCTCCCATTTAATATCATTTCATTTCATTAGTTCTGTTACAGGTTCGAAAGTGTCAGGCAACATGGGCTGGTGCTGTGTGCGGTATGATGACAGCTTACGCTTTAGAAAGTTTTCTGCTCCGGTGTGCAAGTGACCTTGGCGAACGTTGTTGTCAAAGTAGCATAACCCTAAGACTAGCAGGCGGAGTTCTTGACAGCTGGATCATGAGGCTGTTACAAAGAAATTAAAAAAAAGGTAAATAAAACTGCAATACACTCTTAATAAGTTCAATTTTTGTACATATTAATAACCTTCATACAATTACTAAGTGAATTTTTCACATACTTCAGGAAAATCGCCGGATTCTTCATAGCTTTATGGAATTGCTACGCTAGAGCATAGATTAGAAGCCTTAAAGAATGGCGCTTTTTATTAAAATAGTACTTGGGAGTGTTTATATGTTATTCACTTATCTAAATTTATAAGTCATAAAATATAGGCTCTGAGTTCACATATTGTTGAAAAAAATTTTTGAATTATTTAACCGTTTCTTATCACTTCATGTTATATACACTGAGCTGAGGTTCCGTTTTCTTTTGGCTGGGACAATTTAATGGAAAGAGAATCGTACCCTCGAAATTGAGAGTCTATGGCTTAATGTATTGGAGGAAGAAGAGGAGGGGGGAGAAAAAGAAAACAAACAACAGGTCCAGGCGCAAATTGAACTGCGTAATGAAAATGGTTATTAATTCACACTTAAAGAGGAAAGAAGGAAACTGAGGGAGAAACGGGGAGAATAGGATCATATGGTATGCTGCATACTTTGCGAGTTAAGTTATATTTTAGCCCAGACCGAACAGCAGGGGCCAGAATTGGTGGCGGGACTAACACAAGTGCGCTTCGCCGCGGGCTCGCCAGATGGCGTTGACATGCAATCAACCGACATAGCAATCTCTCTCTCGCGCGCGCTCTCTCTCACTCTCTCTCCCACCCTCTCTTTTTGGAGTCAATATAAAGAGAAGCATGGAGGTGGTATACGAGAAGAGAAAGAGACGGAGTGGCGGGAGAGGGGAACCGAGAGATGGGGTGGGGGAGAGGATATGGCAGTTGGATGTGACAGGACTTGTCGAGCACCTCCCTATTTTTGGGGGGAGGGGGAATGAGAGAACACCCCCCAGCCCACACGCCCCTCGACCCCCTATAACTAAACTAAAAGCAGCAAAAACATGCAGAGAACTGCTTTTACTTTGTACGTACCACTAAAAGTTTATAATACTGTCGTGCCGGTATACAAGAGAGCGGTTCGGACCTGACACAAATTATTTTCACTGCCCTCCAAAAGATGCCACTGATCGAGATGGCCGAACCGACGATTGCGTAATAACTGCAAGGCACTGTACATCAAACGCCCGCTGCGATTTGTGGTGGATACACTGCACCGCTTAATCACGGCGGCCAACCTTGCGTTAAAGCGACGCACATAGTCGATGGTTATAGTTCACAGACCTTGTTTTACCCCCGTAATATTAAACATTTTCAACTTGCGTATAAACTAGAATACCTTCCTTTTAATTTTTAAAACTAAAATAAAACTTAACACTTCTTTATAGCTCTGTATTAAATTAAATCAAAAACGTTTTTGAAGAATGAAAGAGGAGTGTAGCCAAGTGGAGCTAATAACCAGGTAAACTGCAATAGTTTATCATTTTTATATAATCAATATTAATTGCTAATTATAGAATACATCGATGGAAAGTGTTTTTAAAAATCATTTATGGTCGCCAAATTCTTCTTACATTTGAATTTGCTTAAGACTCGAGCTCGTCATTTTGGTGTGCAGTCATTGTATGTTTGATGTATTGAATTTTTAGCATAGAAAGCATTCACTGCCTTTCATCTCATTTTATCATAAGAAGGCCATGCCAATAATACTGCAAGTCATCTGACTTCCTCAAATTAAAAAGGATTTTTTATTTAGCTGCTGAAAATCATTTGACTCCATCTAGCCTTCTTGTGGGTATCGTATTACCATGAAAGGTTTCTGTCTCCTTACAGAATTTATATTACGCATCTGGTAGTTTACATGCTCCTGATTAGTGTTTAATTAAAAATAAATCGTTTAGCGAACCGAACAGTTTTCTTGTCCCACCCATATTTCCATTTTTTCCATACCGTGCACCTCATTTTACAAAAGTATTACTATTACTATTTGAAAGCCCTCATTTTTAGCGACATAACGATTGCAGGTTAGATTTAGATTTCTTAAGGAGGCTCTATAAGAACGTTGTTCATTAACGTCCCATTCAACTCAAACCGTGAGATGGTCCAAAGGCTTTGCTCAGAGACCTCTTCTTTCAGGCGTTAGGTTCTTTTACTTTGCATAAATCTACGACATGAGACCAATACTTTACTTCAGGAATCCATACTTAGATTTTTACGCCCTAAAATTCACCCATCCAGGACGGGCTTGAATATACGAGGCATGTGCGGTTACCACTAGACCAATAGGACCGACTTTTAACGATTGGAGAGACCCAACTTCTTGTAGACGTTAATACTTTTTTTTTCTCTTCATCTGACGGGCTTTCCACGCGGCATTGTTTTATGACATTCGCAGATGACTGCGGCGATCAGGCTCTATAAAGTGGCAGCAGTTGAGGTGTAAATATATCAATTTTCACCCTAAGACAGTGTTTTGTCAATTTTTATGTAAGGGTCATTCCATAAAAATTATCATGTTGATTTTTATCGGCACCGATATTAAGCTTCAACAGCTTTTCCATTTTGTGACAGGTCCTCACACTCAACCATGCGCAAAAGTAAATGCTTTTAGATAACGTAAATAGTAATAATTATAAAATATAGCTTACAGTAGCAAACTAGGACATTTCATGTATTGCTAAAGTATATTCATGTCTACCTCGACGTATGACTCTATGCCAATAGGGAAAAGGTTGCCTTTTGTAATCCTTTGTGTTTCTTCTGCTGGTAATGGCTAGAGCGTTGGATCTCTCCACTATAATAAAGCTAAGTGCACGCAGGTGGCCGAACAATAGATCCTTTTGTATCTTATTTGCTGAAAATGCTTCAAAATTCGTTGAAGATAAAAGAAGGTACAGGTGTCGGCGATGAAATCGTTACATCGTATGCAGAGGAACTGTCCAATAAAGGGCCAGAAAGGCGATAGATTTAGAATAAGCGCGTTTGGCAGTTCAAGAGCTCACCAATTATATTTAAATATTTAAAAGGCCTCAGGAAAGCCATGGGCGCTGTGCTGTAAACCCCACGTAACGCTTTGAAACCACGTGGCGATATTTGGATTTCATGTATAAGGAGAAACAAAATCAGTAAAGCACGTTTTTCTACCAGACAGTTTTGACCAGATGGCAGTCGCAGTTCAGATCAGGAAGTTAAGGCAGTACGACGCTTCTCAGTGTTACATTCGGTTCAATCACATATGCGTTTTTCCAGTCTTACGTTCGGCTCACTCACATATACGTCCTTCAGTCATACATTCGCTCAGTTATACATACTTTAGTTCGTTCTCTGATGACCAATATCGCTTTACCAGGGGCAGTAGACGAGATACACACAGATGCAGCATAAGTAGCAAGCGTCATCAAAGTCATAGAGAGAACTTTTTTTTATTTATTTATGGACGCTCGTTAACATCTCAGGTCATCAGCGTCCCATTCAACTCAGGGCGTGAAACGGCCACCAAATTTTGCTCAGAGGCTTCTCTTTCAGGCTTGATGTTCTTTTCGTGCCATAAATGTACGACACGGGACCCACGATTTTACTTCCCTTCCGAAGGAAGCCATACTTAGAATTTTACGCCCGGAAAAATCCATCGGTCTTGGCTGGGTTCGAACCCGCCAAGGGTTTGAGTATAGGAGGCAAGTATGGTAACCACTACACCACCAGGACCGACAGAGATAACAAACCAGGTGACCGATAACTACTGTAGTGTGATTAAACATTTCAATGCGTTTAAATGAAGCAAGGTCGTGTGATTTAAACCACCCCTCTCCATCTTCCTCCTTCCGTGACCAATAAAATACGAAAGGAGACTTCGGGCTCCTGAACGCCCCGGGGCATGAAGTGGGACCCTCGGTCCAACGACTACATAAACTCCAGCATATAAAAACCGCTTCAAATCGGGCACATCCAACGAAGGGCGACATCGTCTACGCACCCCAGTAAAAACCCAATTCAAATTGCTAACACGTTTACATTTTTTATAAACAACCTAAAATGATTTTTTCAAACTTTTAATAAAAGAATCTGGACAGAACCCAAGCTACGTGGACAAAAATTTAAAGCATTAATGAAAAATTGTTCCACATCTCTATTAACATTAAGTCTGGTATTAATTTCCAGGGTCCCATTGCAAAATCGTGTTATGACAATCCTTTTTCTTCTTCTTTTGAGCAATGAAAATAGTGCTGCAATTATTAATCACAATGATAGACCAATGAATGCTGTCTATTATAAGGTCTATACATAACAATTTCCACACCATTCAGTCGTCCATTATATAGGAAATTAACAAACACCGTTGCAATTATTTCAGAGATGAAATGAGAATTTTCACACAATCCTTAAAGTTTGGAATTAGAGTCAGAAAGGAAAAACTTGAGGTCATAACTGCAACTCGATCTTTTGTGTACCGTGTTGATGCTCTTACTAACTGAGTTACCGTGCCATGCAGGTATTCAGAGTATATAGACTCAAATGAGGAAGTTTCGCCTTATGGTAGCTCAGATGGTAAGAGCATTATCACCAACCGGAGTAGTTGGTGAAAGCTATGGTAGTAATTTAAACCATGGACCACGGCAAAACAGCCCGGAGGTTTTAACTGTTTTAACTACAACACAGGCCGTGAAAGCCTAAGAAGTACTTTTATCACGATAAGTCAAATACCCGTGGTTTGCGTCCCGGCCATGACCCGTTTTATTCTTAACTGATTCTGATCCCAATATCAGAGATTGTGGAGGGTTCTTAGACAACAATTCGAGATACGAAATCTATGGATCCTATACCTATGTTCTGCAAATATTAATATTGATATTTAAAAACACCATTAATTAACACAACCCCCTCCTTGTCTAGTGGTTTGCGTTGCTGACTACGGCCGGGAGACCAGGGCTCGATTCCCAGTATCTACTTAGGAATTTTTCTAAGTCTAGAGATCTGGAACGGGGTCCACCCAGCCTCGTGAGGACAATTGGGAAGCTGCCTGATGGAGAGGTGGCGATCTTCAATCTAGTAAGCTGCGATGGGTGGAATGGAATGTGCTGATCACATGCCCCCCAGTAATACTGCCCTCTACCAATATTATTTTTTGGTGGAGGTAAAGGAACCAGCGGTCGTCGTGGTAAACTAAGGCCCACATGGGGAACTATGAGGCTATGTAGTAGAATTATTTAATAGCCCTCTCATTGCTCTAAATATATAACAAAGTATTTAAAGCTGCAGAATTATCTACGCGATAGTTCACCGCCGCAAGACTACTGACACAAAAGTCTTTCCTTGATCATAGCATTACTATTAAATTTTTCCATAAGCATTAGTGTGTGGCGAACAAAGCGAGGTGACACGTTTTAAGTATCCCATTCCACAAGGCATTTCCATGTACAGTTCATTGCGTGTTAACTGAATTGGTGCCCCTTTAAGTAATTATTCTGGAGTTGAGCTTTTAAACGTTTCGCAACACGTAACATAATGTTAAATTCTAAGAGACGGAAAATGCAAAACATAAAAATTCCAAGGTAAACAAGAGCCGAGTTCGCATTCTAAATTAAAAATCTGCTAAAACGATTTTCCGTGCCTACAAACTGAGATTTCATATACTTTAGTGTAAGCACCAAGATGCGCCACTACAGTTATATATTGTTTTAACATTCTAAAACGGTCTTAATAATTAATTAGTCATGACACTTCAGTAGAGCGCGTAGAATAGGCGCACTCCCTCGACACCTAAGTCTACCTTATAAGCGACACTCTCACTAACTGCTTGGCGCAGCGTGGCATGCCTTTTGAATAGGTACTTATGGTGATTGGTCAAACTGTGCAATGCCTTGTAAAGTGTTGTCTGCTTCCATCTATCGTACTGTTTATTGCGCATACAGGTTGACGCAGACTCTTGATGAAAGGGGTAGATGTACCTGCTAGCTTTGCCAGGGACTTATGGAAGTACGCGTGCCCTCCTACTCCACGAGAGAGAGAGAGAAAGGGAAATCAGCGAGTGCGGCTTATTTTATTCATAGGTGCAATAGATGCAATGAAAACGAGAGCCGAAAGCTAAGTGTTTCTTAGTTAAGTTCATAAATATATGTTTAAAAAATTTTATGAACACTCTTAACATTCTCCAAATGAAGACCTTATCGCCATCAACTAATGGGGTCTAGTCCAGCGAGACAAAAGACTACCATTTGTATTAAACTGTAAAGAATTGAATAAATTTGTATATTTCATATCTGTTATAAACTGAATACATATCAGGATATATATTTTAATTTTATATATTTTAATATCCTAAGGTAACCAGGCCAAATAACGTTATGTATACATTTAATGTCAATAAAGTAATTCTTGAAAACATGCCAGATTGATGTAATGCAATATAGCACTTTGCATGCCATCCAGTATCTAATGAAATACGCCATTGGATGTCCGGTATCGTTTATTACTGAAACATTGTACCCGCTATTTGGCACTGTGTATAGTTGATGAATAACACGATAAGAGAAATTATTTCAATTTTTGGATTCAGCTATGAATATCTATGTAAAATTATATATTTTCCTGATTCTTGAAGCTTCCTCTATAGACAGAAGTTAACTAATGTGTATAAATTTTGGCACTGTTAGAAAAAAACTGGATAATGCTAAATACCACTCGGTAGCGCTATAACGCCTTAAAGCACTAAAAGTCTAAATAAGAGTTTGTTGAACTTATCCGAAACACTTTATATGGAGTAGTAGTTATTTGGTTACAAAACTTCTTATCTCTTGGCCTATTTATTTTATTTGCAGAAAATGCCGAATACAGCCACGATTTATTTTAAAAGATGAAGCATGTTTCGCTATTCCGTTTGATGCTTCGTCTCCAAACAAAGAAAATCGTAATTAATTAAGAATAAATGTTTATCAGTTTTAACATAAATTAAATTTAGTTGGATATATTTTAATTGCTAATTTGATTAGTTATGGAAAGAGAATTCTTAATTCCCTGTTTCAGTTTAACCGTTTCTAATAACATCAGTATACAAGCATTTCTTAATTGAGTTATATGTGATAACTAGTGTGAATTATAAATGGTATTATGTTGTTGGTTGAAGAAAATTTTGCGCATACCTTTCCCGACTTAAAGCAATTTAAGTGTTAGCGTGGCGTTATTTGGGAAGTTATCCTAGGTTTTTAGACATAAAATTCAAAAATATATTTTCAAAAGAATATTCAGACTGGAGTTTTATGCTACATAAATACTTTTCTAAATATCTAGTTCTTAATCTTAACATTATATGCAAAGCATAAAGAATAAGGAAGCTCTGTCTTTGGCCCCACCCTTGTAATCTAACAGTACTAAATTTGTGAATGTTTCACTATTGTCACACATCATCTTCAAATTTGTAAAACATTAGAAAGTAGTGATGGGAAAGTGTTACACTGTTTGGATATTGTAGAATGAATAACGGATAAATAATCGGTAGTAACCTACATCCCCTCCATGTCCGTCAAACAGCCTACCCCATCTCACACATGTCACTCACAATTCTGGGTATTCTGTAACACATTCACAGACGCAAGCATGGACACCTACACTCGGCTGTCATGCGTCATATAGGAATTATTTCTGACCGCATTAATGTTAAATTCCTTACATAATGTCCATAGCGTTGTGTAAGCTGGTGCTGACTGTGACGTAAATTGTTGTCTAGAGAATTAAATAAAGTAAAGAACCTTTTTTTTTTTACGTCCCGAAACAGGTAACTTTATCCCACCTAAAAACACCTACCAGGCGCCAACGGTATGTATAGAATTAAAAAAATAGCCAGTGCATATTTTTGTTTAAAAATATTAACGCTATTTTGTGTAGTTACTTCAACTAATGGTGTTTTGAACGTGTGTGTAATCTTTTTATTGCAAGATTTACTCTGACGATACTCTAAGACAGCAGAAAAATACATATCTGGTGGTATACAATTAAATATACAACTATCCCAACTTGTCACTAATTGCCCTAATCAGCAAACCTCGTAAGTGCAAAATAAGATTTTATAGTAAAAGAAAAAATATATATTATTTAGAACTAAACAAATTAATTGTAAAATTCACTGCACTTGTCTGTAACAGCCAAAAGTAATATTGTATGAATATTTTTAGAAATATTTATTGGAGGGCTCTACAATATTAGCAGGTGTATTATTGAAATTAGGAGGTATGGGATACTTCGGTTTTTTTTTTTTTTGAATGGTGTTTAACACCTGTTTTGACTACTAAGGCACCTTTATGTTTTACTTGATATAAATTTTACTACTAGCGAAATGCCATTACCTTGTATATTATATTTTTCAACCAAATTACCGTAATTTAAATAACATATTAAAATTTACAAATTAAATATTTTAAAAACAAGTCTCACGAAGTACCAAATGAAGAAAATAGCGAATTTTCTACTGACATCATTTTTACAATTTAAAAGAGAAAGATGATATATTTAGTAAACATACAGAGGATCTTTCCTGTCAGTTGCATAAAAAATGTTTCAAAATTTTAGGGCAATATGGACAATTTTTCTTAAATATGATATCAGATGTTAATATTTTATAATATAATTAATATGTTTAATTGCGTTTGCAATAGCAACTTTTCAAGTACTTAAATTCCGTAAGAGGAATGCTCTATATATTTATATAAATACAAAAAGGGGGAATAAAAATTGGACCACATTGTGCAGAAAGAAACCTAACCTTAGAAAACTGCTGCAAAACTTTAAACTTAAATTAAATTTCAGGAATGAATGCAACAAATCTTTACAGTTTTGATGATACCGAATATTTAAAAAAATTACTTTTAAAATTAATTTTTTACTGATATAATACCTATTTATTCTAGCAATTTGGTTCCAATTCGCAAAATTTCATCCATTCATACATTCCATTCCAGACGCCAGTGTAGAAACCTTTCTAAAGCGCAAGTCACCATCACACCGCTCAGCACACCTTGCCCTGGCACTTTCGACCTTAAAACCGAATGAAATGATATGAAGTGGAAGAGGGGAACACTCGTGTAATGTAAATATCATAAGTAATGAAAAAAAACCATGATTAGGATGGCCGGCCCAACAGGAATTGAACCAGGCACAAGTATTATACATGTTACTTTATAACGTAAAAGTTCAACTCATTGCAACAGCTACAGCACTCAAGTTACAATTCTCGAATGTCAATATTGCATTATTAAGCACCGCTATTCAGCAGGCAGCTAGAGCAGTAGCTACTCCCAGTTATTTATTCAACAGCAGTGAAGGCCGGTTATCAGACAATAATAGCCTGACTGCCAAAGACGACCTCTTCCATTGTGATTAAGTGCTCAAGAGACCCTGCCGCACGTGCCCCTTTACTCCTATTGAACTTCGGCCTCTAACGAACAGGTCTATTGTGATTTTGATATCATCTCCAACTTGAAGTATGCAATTCTCGCTTACAGCTTCATCTGAATTCTGAGACATTACATGAACGTAGGGCTGACACATATGAACAAATCTATTTACCAATTTCAAGCCTCAAGGTATTCTGTATTTTTTGATGTGTTGGGAGTTGGATGAATCAGTGAAATATTTTTGACTGAGTAAGTTTAGGATTGTCCCACAATTAATATCACAGCACAAAATGCTCTACCCTCCAAGGATTCTTTCATTTGATGAAACATCGAAATTGTATGGAAGCATATGCATTAAAAATGTTTCAATGTTTCCCAAACTGCCAAATACCATCCCCACTATGAGTTGCGCAAATTCCGCTGAAAATTAGTTCGCCTAACTGTTGAACCCAAGAAGCGTTGGAGAAAATACCAATTAAAATTCATGGAATGTTTATCTTTGGGACACATCCAGAATGTCAATCTTAAATATCTATCCACAAGACAATTCTGTTGGACTCTGATTGAAGATTTTTGCGTATTTTGCACCTCTCGTTGGATTGTCACTACTACGCATGCTCAGGTGATGTAGAACCAACCAAACTGCAAATTTTGCACATACAGAGGTTGTACCACACAATTTACTCTTGGGTTCAAATCCTGCGTCATTATTGGCATAGTCTTTGGTCTCTTAGGGAAAGGAGTTCCTACAGAAACTTTTTTTAATGGTATTTAACGTCCGTTTTTACTACTGAGGCACCGCAGACGGTGGACACTGATGATACATGAGATGAAATGATATATTGGAAAAGGATATTTATAAGAAAGAAAACGTTCCAGGCCTAAGTTTAGGGTACCTCCCCGGCATTTGCCATTTATGACTGAGGAAAACCTGGAAAAAATCTCAGTCAGGGAGGACGGTCCTGGAGGGATTCAAACCCCAGACCTCCCGCTCACGAGTTCGCGCCTTAACGACCTTGGCCACCCGTGGTGGTCTACAGAAGCTCAACTGAACTTGAATGGGAGACCTGTATGTGATTATTCTCACTCCATATGAAATGTATGCTCGTTTTGCCCATAGGTAACCTCAAATTTGATCCACCAACGATGAATTAAATACAGAATCAAGACGTTTACTTTGACTATATGCCTCCAGATAACTTGTCTACGCCACACAGGACACACTGAGCATAACTGGTCCCTTTATTTGTATGCAACATTATTGGTGCTGATATATGCTTTTAAGATAGTATTGCCATTGGTTTCTTTACAAACCTAAAGACCATGAGCTTTAAATTGTTCGGTTCGAAACAGTTTTCTACATGTACCACCTTTTCATTAAAATCATGATACAGTGCAAGATGAAGCAGTTGATAAACACAATAATGAATTTATTTATTTACCACCATATCTTTACATAAACAAATTTAAAATGCCTTTAACTAACTAACAGCTAACTGTTAAACTCTTGTCTTCAGCTCATCGGCAGTTTCCCACTGGAATATCCAGAATACTCGGGCTCAGCTACAACTAATATTTTTTCACATAATCCCATATACAAAAAAGTATGAAATGCTTACATTAACAAAACGAAAATATAATAAAAAAACAGCAATAAGTTGCTCTAAAACAAATAAAAATGTTTCTAAAGCGTGTGCATATGCCTAAATTCATCAATATAGCTTAACAACTCCATGTTGTTGTTCTTATTGGTGAAGTATTCCATTCTGCACTAGCCTGAATCACACCATCCCGCAAGCCTCCCACCTTTAGTTACTCTTTTTCATAGTTAGCAAATTTCTCAAATTTATAACGTTTTGCATTTTTCATTCATTTGTGTCTTAATATTTCAAATTATTCTATCATTTACATTATTTTCTCCTTTTATATTTAATATTCTTTTCCTAATACCTCATCCCTAATATTCTGCCTGGGGTGCCTCAGTAGTAAAAACGGACGTTAAACATTACTCAAAAAATCCCTAATATTAAAGCATTTCCTTGGTCATTGTTTTGTATCTATAATTTAGTATCTTCACAGTTCTAACAAATAATGAAATATGTTACTTATTTCCCCACAAAGGGTAAACGTTTAGATGCCCACTATTGCCCAAATCGCATAAATTAACTACCGCATTCTAGCACATACAATTAAACACAATAATAGAAAATATACCCCTAAGTACTATTTTGTTACCCTGGTGCAAGGAGAGGATTTTTTTTTATAAAATATTACTTTTGGTATACTTTATTATATTTATTTGGTTCATTTTTTAAGAAAAGAAATGAATTAATTTATAATGAACAATGTTAAGGTTAACGTAAACATCACCTTTTTTTCCATTAACGTTCTATGATGGGTTACTATAGATACTCTGTTACTATCCTCTATCCATAATTAACATTGAATTATGTTTTTGGTAAACTAATGTGAAGCTTAGAAATGTCCAATTGATTCAAAATTTTCACATAATCGTCTTACTTTAGCCAAAATTTAAACATGCTACATAGGCCATAGGTTAACAACATTATATAAATTTGAAAAATGTCATAATTTACTTACGAAAATTCACTTAATAGAGAACGCCTAAAATTTATTCTTTCTACAAACATTTTTCACATTGCAATATAGAATTATATATTTGCTACAAATGGCTCGAGATTTTTAATTTCTTTACGCTTCTAATATTCGAGCTGTTTAACATCATTAAACTACATTACGTCAATCAGAAATATCTGCCAAACTTTTTTGCCTTGGAAAGATTTGCATATGGAATAGTTTTTGCAATGTCGCCATGCTAAAATGAATTATTCGCTTCTAGAGATAAACTTTAAGTAGCAAAAACTTCTGGAATAACACAACTGATCGAGATGAAAGCACTCCAAATCACTTTGTGATATTATTTGGAATGGGTGTCAGCGTTCCCACCAGCTTCGGAGTTTTCCGATGCATACCATTCCGTTTGGTGATTTGCATTTCATGAAATCACGCCATTAGACTCGTATTTCTAGGCAAGACAAACATCAGTGATCGTATTGACAGTGCGGGAGGATGATCCTGTAACACGGGGACAACCAATTGTTCTTACTCGACAGCCATTATGAGGGGCTTGACAGAATTAACGTGCTTACCACTCCTACCAACTTAACGAGGACTGTTGTCCATGTAGCTGTGTGGGTTCTCAAAACATTGTTCCCACTTATGTCCTTTTATTCTCTTCAGATTTCAAATTCCGTTTTATTTTATGTCTACAGTGCCAAATCCCCAAAAGCACCTTATTAGTTATTTTTATGACCGTGTAATTGAAGATAAATCTTAATACGTTAATTATTTCACTAACATAAAAAAGAACATATCACTGTAGTCGACTGATAAAATGTAATGCTAAATTTACTCTAGAGTCTAGATGCAAGTGTGTTTAACTTGAAAGATAGCACAAGGATAGTACACTTTTTACGGACTTCGTGTAACGAGCCAGCTAAACAACTGGAATATCTCTAATACTGCACAACTCCACAAGTTTTCTAACCTTTTTGGTAAAATAAGAGAAGTTTATTCAATATATTCTCATCAACATTTTACACACCCGTTGAACATCATCATAATATAAGAAAGAGCAAATGCATTACTTACTTCTTCAAAATAGAATATACTATTTTTATTTAACTCCTCTGAAGATGCAAAAGAATGTAGAATTTCAAAGAGGGAACACCGAAAAAATTGTGTACCAGCGTATAACAATTTCCTAGTCTCATTTTGTTTGCCATTAGCTGAAAAAACACGGCTCTGGTAAGAGTGCGGTAAGAAAAATTTAAATTTATATAAAGCTACTAATTGGGTATACATAATATAAACAAACGAAAGCCTTACAGCGTTTCATATATGATTAGGTAATTGCGTTGAAAAGTAATAATTGCATGAACCAATTGCTCTAACCATAATCTAAAACATATAAACAAACTTTAATTGAAGATCAAAAGGGGGCATTCATAATTGTATTTCAAATACTATTTTACCAACACAAAATACCAACAACGTTTTATTTCCCGCGTAAACTGAACATAGGTTTAACAGATCTATAAATCTAACTTCGTATTAAATTTCCGGAAATGTTTCTGGAATTTTAGGAATCTCCTGTTTTATTTATTCTTTGAGTTTACGCCTGGGTAAGAACACACATCATTATTATTATTATGCTGGCATACTCATACGCATCCAAAGCACAAAAATGTTATTTGGTAAAAAGGTTTAAACTAGTTACAATTACGGCGGTATTTTACCTTTGTTTACCAAGAGAAATGTTAACAGAATTTAACAATAAAGTACAATAATAAATTTTATAGGTAAATGTGCAAAACCATATTTTTATATATCTTACACTTAATTTAGATATATACTTAAAGCAAAGCTATTAAAACCGAGGAGGGTGACTCAACTAGTAAAGATTTGAACCGGCAATTGGAAGGTTCTGGGTAGAAATATCTTGGGATCGGTCATCCTGACCTGGGAATTTATCATATTTTCCCCTAGTCACTTAGGTAAACGCTGGGATGGATCTTTCCGTTCCATGAATTTTCCCATTTCATCTCATTTCATTCCGTTGGTACTGTTACAAGCTCAAAGTGCAAGCCGAGATCGGCTGTGTGCGATGTGACAGTATGTTGCACTTTGAAAAGGTTTCTTTTCCAGTGTCTGGTGTGGAAGGAAGTCCAACCCGGCGTCGGAATGTTCTATTTGAAAACAGGATTAGGGGCCCAGTCTATATCTGTGTCTAACTACTCCTGAATACTAACCACGGCATCTCCTTCACATCATCCCCTCCTACCGGATATGGGAACATAAGCAGAAACGACTAACCGTTCAGCTGGGCTGAAGTGTCAAAATGTCCTCCTTCGTCCCTACCAATTCAATCGAATTCAAGTTAACAAAACATGTGGTAATTAAGAAATCCAGGGCTAATGGAATAAAAAAGGAATATTGAAAAGTTAAAACTGATTAAAGCACCTAAGAAAATTTACATTTTTATGTGGTTATTAAACACAGTTATGTTATCCTATCAAAGTAAAACAATACAGCAGTGTTCTTAAACGCAAAATGCATGGACCACAGGTAAACCGCAGAGATCTTTGCCGTGGCCCATATTTTTTTTAAACGTATATACTTAAATGAAATTAATTTTTTTTTTTTTAGGATTAGTAGGAACGGAAGACATTTTGACAGCTCAGCCCAGCTGAAGGCTAGCCGTTGCAATATATGTATAATTAGTTTAACCGGAATAATAAATACTACTACTACTACTACTACTACTACTACTACTACTACTACCACCACCACCACTACTACTACCACTACTTACCACTACTACTACTACCACCACCATTACTACTACTACCACCACCACCACCACTACTACTACCACTACTTACCACTACTACTACTACCACCACCACTACTACTACTACCACTACTTCTACTACTGCTACTACCACTACTTCTACTACTACTACCACCACCACTACTACTACCACTACTTACCACTACTACTACTACCACTACTACTACTACCACCACCACTACCACCACCACTACTACTACCACTACTTCTACTACTACCACTACTTATACTACTACTACCACTACTTATACTACTACTACCACCACTACTACTACTACTGTTACTACTACTACCACTACTTCTACTACTGCTACTACCACTACTTATACTACTACCACCACCATTACTACTACTACTGCCACTACGACCATTACCACTACCACCACTACTACTACCATCACCACCACCACTACTACCACTGTTACTACTACTACCACTGCTACTACTACCACAACTACTACTACTGCTACCGCTACTAATGCTACTACTACCACCACCACTACTGCTGCTACCACCACCACCACCACCACCACTACTACTACTACTACTACTACTACTACTACTACTACCACAACTACTACTACTGCTACCACTACTAATGCTACTACTACCACCACCACTACTACTGCTACCACTACTACTACTAATACTACTACTATCACTACTTAAATGAAGCCCGTTAGTATTTATATAGTAATGGACCTTCGTGGGACCGCTCGACGGTAAAGGCCGGTTGGTCGGTTCAAGCTGGTGAACGGGAGTCAGAAATTTATGATTGTCGCGCTAAACTATTACTAACAGTGAAACACTTAAAAGTTACACTTACTCACATTACCAAACGAGAAGATTCCGGAACTGCCTCCATTCCTTTTCCACACTTTTCTGTCATCGGCTTATGAAATTAACCATTACCCTCTGCAGTTTCCTGCAGAGAAGGACTTTCTTCAAGAATTTTTATTTTTCAGTTCATCTAATGTGTGTGGATGTGTCATGTACACTTTTCCCTTTATTGCCCCCCTCCTAGAGATAAAAATCGCAGGGCGTTAAATATGGAGACTTTGTAGTGGTATATTTAATTAATTGTATGCCAGAATATTTGGGCCGTGTATAGCATTGCAGAGTTCTATTGGATAGTCCCTCACAGTTAATTCAACTAACAGGTGGCGAAATATTCTGTCCATAGCTATCACTATTAATTGTTTCTTTAAACAATAATCGGGAATTTTGTTTTCTTGTCGATAATGGCGCACCATACTTATGTCTTTTGATCGTGCAAGACGGCCAGAGATCGGCCAGGACCGATGGATTTTCTCGGGCGTAAAAATCCTAAGTATGGCTTCCTTCGGAAGGGAAGTAAAGCCGTGGGTCCCGTGCCGTACATTTGCGGCACGATAAAGAACCTCAAGCCTGAAAGAGAGGCCTCTGAGCAAAATTTGTCGGCCGTTTCACGCCCTGAGTTGAATGGGACGCTGATGACCTGAGCTGTTAAAGAGCGTCCTTAAATAAATCAATCAAAAAAAAAATCGTGCAAGAGTTCCTCGTGAAGCAGGTTAGGTTTTATACGTTTTTCTGAACTCCATTAACGGATGTTTTGTGAATTAACATCGAACCAAAATTCGTCCGTAAAGAAAATTAGATTAAGGTAAATTTTTATATCACGAACACTATTCAAAATTCATTCACAAAATCTACTCCTGAATGCAGGGTCACCCGGTTTAATTTTCTTGCACTAAAATAATTTTATGGCGGTTTAACTACAGTAGCATTGCAGTCGTTCGAACAAATGAATTGGAAATTTCATTTGCTGAGAAAGATGTCTAAATTATTTTTGCGGGAACGTTTTGGAGCATGTCCAATTATATCTAATATTTCTTCTATGAATATTGTGTGTGAATGTGAATGCTTTCTATCAAAAATACTTCTCCTTTCACGAAATTTAAGTACCACTCTGTGAATCGAACTTTGATTTAGTAGTTCATTATTATCAGGGAAACCCTCTTGGAACAATTTTCCGTAAAACACTAGGATTCTGTACGCACGTACAATTGGTAAATATATACCCTTTGGGGAATAGAATGAATGAATTGAGTCATATTAACGTAATTAATATACTGCATTACGCCATCTAATGAATATTTAATGCACCATCACACAAGAACACGTCCGTATGTTCTAGAGCTAAACTCGTAGTGACCTCCCCTCCGGCTCCCCAGCCGGCTTTCAAGCGTGGGAACAAGACGAAAATTGCAGAGCTGGATCAGCTGCGGCCAACTGCACGTGGAGCAGTCCGAAGCTAATCACCCAGTTCATTACAGCGTAATGTTCCGCGAGCGCAATTGCAATTGTTAATGTAACCCGCAGTATGTGACGGGTTGAAGACTCCTGCAATACTGAATCTGGTGTTACCGTCAAATGTGACAGCTATTCTACTTCGTGTTGTTCATAGCGATGAATCATTATACTCTGTATAATGTTCTTGATTTTCCCCATAAAATAAATATACTGAATAACATGAGTATTCTAGAGGACTTAAATATAGCCCGAGTTTATCGAGTCAATCATTTACCTTTCCTTCACACGAAACTGATACATACATTAAATAATGTTCTTAATAATAATAATTTCTTATTCAGGTTAGGTTTGCTAAAATAAAATTTAAAAATAATTTATTTATATTCATCGTGCTAACTCAGAATACGTTGTTCTGACGTCGCGAAGATAGGAAGATAGTATTCGAGTAGCGCCTAGCTTCATTGCGCATCACTTATCTCCCAGTTTTCATACTGTGGAAAATAAAGCGGTAATGTTTATTTACTCCTAAACAATAGGAATAATCCAAATTAACAGTATAGAGAAACAAATGTTTTAATTCCATTTTTTCCTATTGGTTCTGTACTATTAAATATTATAATTCGCAGGACATTATAATCAAAATTTTATTAATTTATTAGACTTTTAAAGCCCGTAATAGTTCCCCATTTCTATAGTTTTCGAATATAAGTCCTACCAGACGAGAGAAATCTCCAGAATTAGTCGGGGAACTTTGCCTAAATGAAAATGAGAGTGTGACCATTAGCAATAAACGAACGGACTTGGCCAATAATTGGTTTACTAAACCCAAGTAAAGTAGTAAAGTCACAAATAGGTTATAGCAGCCAATAATAAAATACAAATGAAAAAACGTTCCTAAACACGAAGAGTAAATGTTACAGTATCTCATACATATTTACATTTTAGTTCGCATTGCTTACTCATGACAAATAGTGTGCATTAAGGAGGGTTAATAACTGCAGAAATGTTCAGTAAACATAAAATTACACATTGTAGCATAATGAAAGTGTTTCTATCAGTTCTTGTGAGGTAGACCACAGCTATTCTTTTACCAAGAAATACGAAAATAAATGTTTATTAAGTTATTTCACACTGTACGAAGGATGCATACATGTCATTAATTGTTTTAATTTCGTTTGTGTATTATCTCGTTTTGGGGGTGATAGTTTCAAATGTTTCTTTTGCCCATAGCTTTATTTTTGTCTCCACGTTAAAACAAAGGTGCATCCTTTTATTGTACCAGAACAGGTCTGGTGATATTTTGTAGGTATATTCTTTTTCGGTGAGAGCCAGGAGAGCAGAAAGAGCTGACAGTGAGAGAGGTGGGTGGTGGTGGTGGTGGTGGGTTCTGAGCCGGATTAGCGCGCCCGACGTGCGGTTCGCATCCAGACAATACACCTGGGTTCTCTTTCCCAACTCGGCCTGCCACTGCCAGAGGGCGCGGCACAGCTGCGCACACTCGCACACCCTTGTTGTTATACTACCCGTCCGACACCCGTGTCCAAACACCGCCTGCCAACCACACAGATATCTTTATTTTACTACTAGTATTATTATAATACACACAGAGCGGCCTGCTTATCATCTGTAGCTACACCTGCGCCTTTGTTTCACTCTTTTATCTCTCTGCGAAACCCAGCCACTGTTAGCCCAACTTTATGGGAGACTTAATTCCATCCGCACCATGAAAAACTGCAACCGCAATTTTTAAACGGTTATTTAAAAGAAAAATGCATATATACTTTTTCCATAAACTTATTCTATAGACAAAGGTGTACATTTCCTAAGGAAAGATCGACTCTATGGATCTCCAAAATTCACTAACATTTGTCGACTTCGAAAGCGAGTATGACCGTTAAAATTACTTATAAGTCCTTTACTGACTCACATCCCATAAAATATATTTCACTATGATCAATAAACAATGTACAAGAAAAATGTATAATTTACTTATATTTTTTAAAAAATGCCTGAAAAATGTTCGTTTCTAAAACAAATCGGAAACATTTTTAATTAGTTGACAAAATTAGTCAGCTAACCAGCTTGGTGATCATTTTTCTCTGTATCATTTTGTACTGCTGAAAACTTTCTTTTCTTTCATACTCACGGCATCCAGATTAGTACGAGAAAAGTCAGAGTGCCAATATAAGAAATATAATTTCAGTGACCTAACCTAACCTAGCCCTACTCTCGCTTTTTTCATTATCCATTAATAGATCTTCATACGCACTATTTTGTATTAGTTCAAGAATTTCGGGACAATAAAGATACTTGTCTCAGTTTTACCTTCAATTAATCTTGGGGAATTTTTACCTCAAATGCTGGAAATTCCTATACTTTGAAACGGTATTTAGCTGCCTATTCCCCGTCTTGTTAATGTTTAAATATTTTCATCTATTTTATTATATTGGACTAAATATTTCTAGCCTTGATATGTAAAACTTAAGTTACAACATTTCTATGCACGATAACCCGTGGAAAATGGCAAGATTGGAAAAATTGTAAAAAATGTAAGAAATGACAAGAACCAATAAAAATCATTATTTCTTTTTAGTGACTGTAAGATTTGTTGAGAGTGGAAGGTAAATAACAGGTGATATAATGTAGCTAGAACCCAACTTCTCAGCGTTTAAATTTTTTATATTTTTGAGTTACCGCGGGGCATATATATCGTTTCAAAAGCCACGTGTTGCCCGACTTTGACCGCATAAATAGAGCCCGCTAGCCATGCCCCAGCAATATTCTTCAGACACTTTACTTCTTCAAGCACATATATACTTCTCGCGTGGATGGTATTTCGCTTTAAAAACCATATGGATATAATACTTATAAATGTTGTTAATGCAAACCCCTACGCCAATCATTTTCACGAGTATGATATGTATTATTGTAGGATCCATTTAAATCAAAAAGTCGTGAATGAGGCCGAACCAGCATAAAGATTCTAAATTTCGAGAACGGAAGCTAAAACCAATAAGCATACATTTCTGTCAAGTGGAGTTATTCTTATTGCCTTCCAGTCGCGAGGGAGGCAAATTGTGAGAGTAAAGCGTTCGTTTACTCCGTATATAATAAAAACAGTGACATTTTGTATCATTTAGTCTCTCCTCTCTAAAATCGATCCTCCGGTCCCTGAGAAAGACTCAGCAATAAAGCAAACCACCCACAAAACCATCGCCATAGTATCATTCATATCGCTGAAATTACGTCCGCCCAAGTGCAACAACACTACTATTGACAATTGCTGTAAAATGGCCCCGGCTATAACGTCCTCTGCTCTATAAGGTCTTTTTACTAACCCTAAATTTTTAGAAAAGGTGGCAGAAAAAACGTTTCCTTTTTAACGAATGATTTATTTCTGACAGCATTTGTTCCCAAACCAAACACCAAACACACCTCTCTTTAGTTCAACTACCTCACTCATACAGAGAGCATATAGCCATTCCAAACCTCTAACGTATTATTTTAAGATCTTCACAGATTTGGCACGCGTATTTTTTCATTCCTTACATAATGTAAGGTTTTGGTTGAACTGCATGCAACATGCTTACAACACGGCAAATAAACATACAAACATAAATTAGCAATAGCTTAAATATTATCGCAAAAGTAATTTCGGTTTTTCCTTACGGCGTACGGATACATCAGAATATTATATTTTAGTCACGTGCAAATTTCAGTGTTATATAAAGAAATAAAATAAACATGTATTTAAACCGAAGTCATATGTAGAACACAAATAAAAAGCAAAACGTTCTAGTAATTACAAAATTCAGAACATAAAATTGTAAACCTCATCGGCGCATGATTGGCCGTTCTTCTTGACTACTCTAGAACGGGAGCCGGGAGAGAGTTTGAGCTGATTTCTCTGAATAATAAAATTAATTTTCATTTTGTTGATCTCCATTCTAGGGGTAACGTACTGTCTTCGCAGCTTCAAACCCGGCAAAGTTCGGTTTCTTTCCGGATGTAAAAATCTCGAGCGCAAGACCTCTGGGAAGTAAAGTTCTTTCAGTAAGAGTATCTCACTCATAAAATAAAACAAATTTTATAAATCAAAGAGGTTTATTTATTTTATCGTTATTATTTTGAATCACACTTAGTGTCATTAAGTGTGGAAGAGAACATCAGTTAAATGGCCTTCGTTGAGTTGCGCGTTTTCAATTTTCAATGGCACACAAATATAAATAAGGCTCAATTTCACGAATAACGTGTGTGATATTGTTCTTTAGGTCATTAACTGCTTCTGGCTTATTGGCACAAACCTGCGATTTAACATAAATTAAATTAAATCACATAATATTGGGTCAATTTAATATTACCACCACGCGAAATGATAAAGCTTCTGAAATTCTCCTTCAGTCATTCAGTCCTTGGATTAAAACAATTTGGTAAGGAAATAATTTCTAGTTTTGATACAAAATTCTCCAAATTATGGTTGATGAAAGGCCCAGTTCTTGTGCTCTTGAAAAAGTTATTTCCGTCAATTCTCGCGTACATATTCGCAAACGGCGACTAAGTTTTCATTGAAGCATTTGCGTCGTTCATGTTGTTTGAATTGCTACAGATCAGATGCCTCAATTTTTTCGACCAAACATGGAATTGTTCTCTCTCGGAGATGATTACCGCACAGTGTACTTCGCGTATTGCTTTAGACTCATTCCTTATTACTAGTTTAGCATTTGTAATATTAAGGCTCTTTGTGCTCTCAGCAGAATTGTTTCAAGTTTCGATTCTCAGAACGTTGACGATGTTATTATAAGGGATATTGCAAGTATAAGGAAAACTAATTCGTAAAGGAAATTAGTTTGAAAGGCAATAGGTTGTACTATGTTACAGTTATCATATATATTATTACTGGTGAAACTGAATGCTCTGAACTTATAAACCATTTACTAAAGAATAAGTAGTTTGGTAATACTTAGGAAGAGAACGAGCCTTTGTAATATAGGCATTGTGATTATAAATGTGCTTGTTTATCAACTTGTTTATCAATAATGTTGTATCTTGTTAGTAGGCAGCGAAGTCTATATACCAAAATAGTGCCTAGATCACCAGGGACCTCTGACTGTAGGATGCCGTCAGTTATTAATAATACAAATGTACGAGTAAACGTTAGAACAAGGCTAGAGGGTATCAGCAGGCGGAAAAATCGAGGCACAGTGTAACACTAAAATCTCCTTGAGCCTATAGAATGAAATTAAATTAAGCTAGGGAGTGGCAAGATCAGAAATGGCCTGGCTTAGTTTGGGATATTGGAAGGCTCAAAACATGACGTATCGTTCTGGTAGAATAATTTGCCCATTTTATGGAGCGGATGAGGAATGGGTACATATTCTGGCCAAATGTACATACTGGTACAGGTTAGCGCCTGAGAAAAACGCTGTTTTCAGAGCATTTTATGAAGGTAATTAGAGGTGGATTGGCACCACGAGACCATACAAATTAACTGAAAATGAGCATTTACCTAACCCAAGTGCGCGAAGCTAGAAGTAATGCACTTAAGCCTGTGCGGTCGTTCACCAGTGTATAAAATGTTTTGTAATTATGGAGTTTTATAACAATATTGATATCACTACTGCGGGTGGTGCTGGTACTACTACTATTACAACTACTATTACTACTACTACCAAAACTTCTACTACTATTATTATTACTACTACTACTACTACTACTACTACTTCTACTATTACTACTACTACAACTGCTACTACTATTACTACTACCACTACTATTACTACTATCAATACTTCTACTACTACTACCACTACTACTACTACTCTACTACTACTACTATTACTACTATCGCTACTACTACTACTACTACTACTACTACTATTACTACTACTACTATTACTACTTCTACCAATACTTCTACTACTGTTACTTGACAAAGTTATCTAGGTACCTTTCAGTTAACAAGCCGAACGGAAGAAGTAGATACCTGAAAATTCGGCACCTTCACATGGCTTTACGGAACGTTTGGAGTTTCTAATCAGTAGGGATGGAAGTTCCAACATTGAACTATGATTTTAATTATGTCGTGTGTTATACACATCGTGTTTTTTGTATTAAGTCAGAACTTTTTTACATACATTTTTCCTATAGTAATAGTAATAGAACAAACAATAAAATCTGCCTACAGTTACAAATATAGACAAAATATCGATGATAATAATAATCTACATAATTACAAATCATAGGAGATTGACTATGAAAATTTTATTACTGTAACAACAGACCCCAATTACTGTAACTTTTAAACAATAATGATCTCATAAAAAATACCTTACGCAAAATTTAGAGCGTATAACATACAGTGAGCTAAAAATAAATATACCTAACGGGGTAGCTCAGGCTGTAACGCTTGAAACTCCCATTGGGGAGGTCACGTGTTAAAATCCTTTGGGGGAGGCCATCTTGGCATCGTTTTTTTCGTGGGTTCTCCTAGTCCCTAAGGTGAATGCTGGGATGACTTTTTTCCATTTCACGAATTTTCCACTTTCCTATTTCATTTCTTTTGTTCCGTTACAGAGATGAAAATGCCAGTGCGAGGTGGGCCAGTGCGCTGTTACAGTGACTTGCGCTTTGGAACTTTTGCTGTCCCTGCATCTGATATGTAAACGGTCCTTCTAAGAGGATGGAACTCTTTAGAGGGTGACGTCGTGAATGGGGATGCGTTTATCTGGAAACAATGTTAAGAACCTCATCTACACGTCTACGTCCGTGCTTCACCGACCAATAGATTATGCCCGCTCGATCGATGTTACCTTATTATCCATATAATCCGCGGGTACCCCTACACCTAGGCACAAACGACCAGGTAGCTCTTGACTAAGATAGGCACCAATATCCTCCTCCGCCCTTAACAATACAATCCAATAACACCGAGGCTGTAAAAAGAATAGATCAGAAAACAATTGCCTTAAAGCATGCGAAATACATTGTTAGGTATCATTTCATAGTGCCTAATTATAGAAATTGGTATAAAGCGCATGCTTATCCAGAAAACCCGATACTGAGAACGCTGTAATAAACAGTTTAAACTCCTTGAAAAATAATAATCTAACTTTAAAGCATGAACACAGAATAATAATAACAATATGGCGTACCCTTTTATAAGTGTACACTTTCTTTAATTCGCAAAAACAAAACTTACGTTTGTATACTATTTACATACATACTCGGACCTGTTAGAAAGTGAAGGTCTCAACCTTAAAAGACAGTGTGGAAGTAAATGAACTATCTGTGTATTCCTCTAACTTGAACATGTTATCATTAGCTCCATTCTTTTCTACTCACACTCTGTTGCCAATTTGCAAACAATACGGTGTAAATATTGAAGAATTATAATTATCAGTTCTGGGTACATTATCCTATGCGGAATATCTTTCTCTATCATATTATATCGTTATTATAGTCGTTATAGATTCCTATGGGACCAACTTTCTAAAGAGAATATGTTTTTCAGTAAAAGTCCGATATTTGCAGATCATATGCTCATCAGCAGCACCTAATAAACTAACAAATTAGAACGCAGCCTGAGCCAGAACAGACTCGATGCTGATACCTGTCTCTTTTGAATAATGCTCTATATTTAATAAGACGGGTATTATAATTTTAAATGAAATAATTTCGGTAAATAATCTGTGTGCAAAAAGGTTAGGCAGCGAAGAAATTTGTTATTGGGTTTATCAAGCTAGAAAAAAATGTTGAGGAGGGTTGGAGACAGTTATTAAAAGAAACCGGAATCCTGCAACTTATTACGTACATTGTTTATTGATGAATAAAAGTCGTCCATCTATTCAGCTAGTAAGCGGAAACCTGACAGGCAGACAGTGTGCAGCTGGAGGGTTAACAATGTTAGTTTGTAAGCAGTTAGTGTATGTTTAGAACGTGAAGTGGAGTGTAGGATATTTATTTAACATTGAAGCTAGGAAGAGGTGAAGTGTTGATAATTAAGAAGTAAGGAACGTAAATTAATAATGAATGTGTTTGATTATTTTTAAGCAAAATGGTAAGGCAGCAATATAAACAGCTAACAATACCGGCTGTTAGAAGCATTGGTGTACAGAATACAAAACAAACAAAAGATAGGACTTTTGAGAACGTCATCAAAAAAGGAAGCAAAAAGGGCGGGGAAAACGAACAAACAAACAAAAAAAAAAAACGCTAGGTTAACGCAATATGACAGAATAGGACTACAGCAAAGCGGAGCGTGGAACATTGTTCGATGTTTGAAAATAATTTTGGCGAGGGTAAACAGTGATGATATTATAAAAATTCCTCAAGGGCCACTTAGAAACGATGTCTGCATTATTTGGGAATCGAATATGAAAGAAGGGCAACAATACATTCTAATAGACAGAGGTGATATTACCAGATGGTGACATAAATATCTAAAAGACATCAAAAAGTTTCAGCCACAGGGAAAATCAGTTGTTTATACAGAAGAGGCATAGTTAAATGTAGGTCATAAAGTAACTGAAGAATGGAGAGATGTCGAAGTTAAAAGTGCTCACCAAGCCGCAATTGAGGGTCCAAGCACAGGACTCAGACCACTCGGGGTCGTGCAGGGAATGAGCAAGGTTCATCAGAAATGCTGCATTAACATTGTAATTGGCAATAGAAAGTATCACAGCAGGGAAAGTGAACTTTTTCATGCCACTTCTTGGAGGAAAAATGACGTTATTGGTTGACTTACTCGGAAAGAAATTCCTTTTGAATATGCTATGCTTAAATGGGAACTTCAATTGTTTTGGATCTCAACATAAAGAAAGACACGGCAAATGCATTGTTGATTAAATGGCAAAGACAGAGGTCCAAAAGTTATTCGCTTGCCACTATATCATTTCGAAATGGCATGGCCATAAGTAAAAAAACTACATTAAAATGAACAATCTGTCATTTAGACTACCAGAAATGAAAATGACCAATCTCAGAAGCATATGAACATATTACCGTACAGAACTGGATGAATTATGGAAACAAATTAGTAAAGGTTGAAAGTGAAATATGGATAGTTCATAAATTGGAAGAAAACGTGTTTTTTTTTTTTTTTTTTTTTTTTTTTTAACCAGCGTTTGCTTGTGCTTCGTCAGAACCCGGTCTGTCCAGGAAGACGAAATGGAAGGAATCGTACCATTATCAGTGGACAGTGACGATAGTAAATGTAGCCAATGTGGTTTATTAAACTTTTAGCATTTTATTTGGCTAATGATATGTTTTTCTGTACTTGTAAAATCCTATTTCGAAGTATTTTAAATACAAAAGAGAGAGATGAAATGCACCTGAAAATTGTTTGCGTTAAAATAACCTTAAATAGCATTGTAGATATTTCACTATATGGTGATGGCGTTAAATTAGTAGACAGATTGCTGCTGCACCCTTTAATTGCCAGCGTACATGAGTATACATGGCAACAGTGCGCCGCATTTAACCTGTACTATCTTCTAAGGTTGAAACGCGCTATAGAAAAGTTCGCTTTAAAGTCGGTTCATTTGTTTATATAACGTGACAGTGCAATGCCTGCCTTTCTTGCTATATCCAACACCACACTACCCCACCACTACTACTCTCGCGCGAACGGCAGTCACGACGAAATAAAACAGCAGTACAATAAGCTCAAAAAGTTCTGCAAGAATTAGAAACGTCTCAGTAATGGGTAAATAAAATAAATAGCAGGTATTCAGGGTTGATACTTCTGGAATTTGGAAAGGGTAGAAGTGAAGCTAAAATCTCTAAGCTTGTATTGTAGATGACATGCTTCCTCTGACTTTTTTGACATTTTTAAACACTAATTTATAAATACGAAGAAAAATAAAACTTATTAAATGTATGAGAAGTTGTTTCTTGAATACCTAAATTTCTGTATGTAATTTTTCATTTACTCTGTAAGAACCTAAGAATTTTAGTTATTTCTTACATACGGTTTCGATATTTTCATAAGGCCACTCAATGGCATTAACAGTTTTCCAGATGACGTTATGCACAACTCCATGGATTATATCAGTGCGTCTAAACACATACCCTGACGGTAGCATTCCATAATTTTAACCAGCACACAGTCTTTGATTATGAGTAGGTATCGAAATTGTTAAGCACTTAACCCAAGCTATGAGTTACCGCCCAGCAGTAAACAAGAATTGATGAGTGGCAGGCATAAGAGGTGAGGGTAATTTGTAGCTCGTGAACCTATTGCAATCCCCCTATGTATTTTAAGCAGCTTCGCTTCAATCAGGTTTTAAATTGCGACACCTATAAGAAAGTGCGCTTTATCATGAATATTGCACAACATTTGTGCTTAAATGAGCTCTCTGCAAGCAAATTAATGGTATGACTGGAAAGAAAATGCAGTGATTACACTCTTGAAACATGCATCAGAAAGTACAAATATCATAGGAGCGAACCATAGCCTTCTATGGACTGTTGTAGGTGAAAAATTCAAATGGTCTGTCAGAACCCAGAGCAAGTCTCTTAGGGTTAATTATCTTTTTAAGTCAAACTCTATAGCCACCATCACAGATGATGTTTAAAGTATCTTTCCTCTGCTGTGAGATATATCTTATCCTTATGAATATATTTTGGGAAACCTAACGCAGTTTGTTCTGCTGAATATTGGCAATTACCTCCTGCCTCCACTTCCAGATCACATGAACTGTTGGCAGACACTTTTTTGAGGTTTTCTGAAAAATAAAAATCATATAGTTTTAAATATGGGGATCAATGAAGTCACAAATCCAAATTAATAAATCTAATCCCCTTATTTTCTTTCCCATATATTGACAGTAACATAATGCTTAATGTATTCCTAGCCTCTTGAACAATAAGGACCAAATCTCTCTAAGTATAAATCACTAAAATTGCTTCTATTTTTAGTAATTCATGTGGCACCAGGTGAGAATCAGATTGAAAAAAGAAAATCGGGTCAATTATTTTCACTTCCTGTTCTAAGTGTACTTGCGATTATTATTATTATTATTATTATTATTATTATTATTATTATTTAAGAGCACTCAGCTTCAACACTAGTCGGTCCTGGTGGTGTAGTATAGCCATACTACTCAACATCGCGGGTTCGATCCCGGCCAGGACCGATGGATTTTTTCGGGGTTAAAAATCCTAAGTATGGCTTCCTTCGGAAGGGAAGTAAAGCCGTGGGTCCAGTGTTGTACATTTACGGCACAATAAAGAACCTCAAGCCTGAAAGAAGAGGCCCCTGAGCAAAATTTATCGGCCGTTTCACCCTTTGGTTTGAATGGGACGCTGAGGACCTGAGATGTTAAAGAACGTCCATAAATAAACAAAACAAAAAAAAAGCTTCAACACTCATTGGTGTCAAGTCAGGTGTGCACTTTTCTCATATGTTGCTGTCCTCTGAAGTCAAAAAGTTAATTATCGGAGTATTGTGCGATTTTATATCTCGATAACCGTTTGCTCCATAAACATAAAAAATGCGAAGAACATTCTAGTTTTATTTTGTTTAAATTTAACCAGGCCAATAAGCACTGTTCCATTCAAAATATATATACCTTTATGCTTAATATGCCTTTCTCTTAATTTCCATACCGCTGTTTACGCTAAATTAACGAGTTTCTCTCTCCTCTTTTATCTTGTGAAAATAGTCTCATTAATAAGAACGCACCTTTAGGAGATATTACAGTTGGTAATTATAAGCATGTGGTACATGTAAGTGGCGCTAATATCTTTAATTATGAATAACATAAACTATTTTTAAATACGAAGTATATATACTTTTATTATGCTTTTGTTTTTAGTATTAAATTCGATTTTTTAAGAAAGGTTCATTAGTATTTATATCACCTTTATTTTTTATTGTTAGTGTTATTATCTTTTTTTTTCACAGAAGATCAAAACAAATGGTAAAAGAAAGACAGAAATTGCATGCCGTATAATTTTATCACTTCCAAGTCTACAGAGTATTTCATGGTCATTTCATAATGATGGGTCGACAGTTAGAGCGGTAACTCTAGGCGAAGCGGCTAACTGATTCAAATTCTCCAATTAAATAGAAAATAAGCACATGCCTTATATCAGAAGATGTTAAAAATCTCCTGCTATATCTACACATTCTGGCATCTTTTTAGAAAACTATTATTCGCGCGAGCCAGTTCCTCTTTATAAATTAGATTAATTTAAATTTGCAAGCAAACACGATCACTGTTGTCCGTGGATTGCAGGTAGGTGATCCTGATATAGGGGAAAATTTTTGTAATTGGATGATACAGAAAATTAATAACAGAATATGTGATTCACACTTAATATTCTCTGCAGATGGAGCATGGTTCGTGGTCATGTTTCGATGTAAAATGACAAGTATTGGAATAAATAAAAAAAAGTTGGCACTATCTATAGTATATTTACCTATATTTATTATTTAACGGCATTCATTTGAAATGTTGAATATATTTTTAAGACGATTCGCCTGTAGTAACTATTATATTTACCTGCCGGATGATTCATTTTCCGCAATCAACTTAAAGAAAAACAATTGAAAATATGTTAATCATTTATGACATTTGTACTTAATTAGAGTTAAGAGTACTAACCTAAAATTAACCCTTAGACTTGGCGGAGAAATAAATAATGACATATTGAAACAATTATTAAAAAGTAATCCAACTTTACCTTGTAAAACATCTAAAGCATTGTCTGACGTTTAATTAAGACGCCTAATGCAGCTTTAAAATTCTCAGTTCTTCATTGTTTTTACTTCATGGTTTAAAAAGATCACCAGAGAAATGCGTGAAGCTTTCAAGGACAGATGAAATAAGAAGGACGTCCTTCAGCAACAGACTCTTTTGTTTCAGATGTTTCCTAAGTGAAGCACAGCGGGCGGAAATAATGTCTAGAAATGAAGCTAATTCGTTACATAAGCTTATTACGCAACAACTGTAGTAAGACGATTCTTTAAAGTTGGTATTCTTACAATTTTGTTTCATAGACGCAATTAGAACTTAAGCATAAATACTTTTGAAGTGCAATGTTATGTCCTCTCCGTCCGTGGCCTTTCACGTTTTCAATTTAACCGCTTAAGGTCGTCTAAGAACTTTAATAATATCGTTATAAAATCGCCACCATAGTCCTATATTCGCGAAAATAAAACGTATAATACCTTCTTAATTAGCAAATTAGAACAAATTTTCCATATTTCGACATCGTTTTCTATATACAAAGGCGACAAATTGTTCAAAGTTTAAACAAACATATTTGTTATTTTGACTTAAAAATGCTACAAACTGGCTTTTGACAATTTCCTGGTCTCTCCGTTCAATAGTTTTTCAATAGTTATGGCGGTTTCAATTAAAGTACGCTTAGATTAAGTAAAGCAAAAACGACATTAACTCATTGGCAGTATGCATATAACAATATTGAAACTTTGAGATTAATAAAGAATATATAATAATTGTAAATAAACGTTAATACTGGCGGGTAAATGATGGTGATGAACGTTTTTAAACTAATAAATTATTGTCTTTGTAACTGCCTTAACCTTTCCACGATATCTACTGTTACCAATCACGTGAAATCTGAACAACGGAGCGATCCAATTAAGTACGAACAAACTTGCGATATTTTTCTACTCAGCGTGTCCACACGTGTTTCCCGTCGTTGACTGAGACAAGATCACGCTAACTTCTGACTGTCAGTTATACTGTCAGACTGATAATGATTGAGTTTAGTTCACCTATTGCGAAAAGTGCATTTAGTTCTGTATTTAAAAGCAAAATGAATTGTGGTTCAGTATATGTTTTCTACTGCACGATTATTTTATTCATATGTGTTAACTCAGTCATTTGTCAGGTTCAAAGACGAGTTCAAGAAAATTCACCATATGTTAATGCATTAAGTTGCATAACAATTTATAATATTTATAATAAATCTCAGGTCATGCGTAGTGTTCAGTGTATGAAATCTAACAAACAGCACAGGGTTATTACCGAAGAAATGTTACATTATATAACATCGATCATCGTTTGGAGAATTCCCCCAAAATCACATAGATATCTTTCACAACAAACGGGTGGCCGAGGTCGTTAAGGCGCAGACTCTTGAGCGGGAGGTCTGGAGTTCGAATCCCGCCAGAATCGGTATCCATTACTGAGTTTTTTTTTCCAGGTTTTCCTCAGTATTCATAACTGCCGGGGAGGTATCCTAAACTTAGGCCTGTAACGTTTCCTTCCTTTAAAAAAAGTTTTTCCCAATAAATCATTTCATATATCACCATAGTTCAGCGCCTAATAGTTAAACACCATTAAAAAAACAGGCATTTCTTATGACTCTGTGCAAAGAATTACCAGATAGCTAAAATTAACACCATATAAGTTACTGCACACTTGAACTATATTTTGATCTCCCTTTTTTACGGAAGCATAAATTCACCTTTTTCAATGAAACTGTCATAGCTCATCAGCAAATATTTTGATGAGAGAAATTGAAAGCGTGCTTCAGAATGACAAGAGTTGTTAAAAAGGATTTGTGGTCCAGCGGACATAATATATTAATAATGCACTATAAGCGAGAAAATTGTCGGAGTAAGATTTGCTAGCACTATTAAGAAGTCTATTTTAATTGCACATTCGTTTAAGTGAGTATACATAAAGATATAAATTTAAAACAGAATTAACTGACAAAGTTCTTCTAGATATTTTAGAAGTGCTTTATGTACTACACATTTACGAATTACCCCAAATACAAAAGTAACCTAGAGCCTTGGCTTAGTTGCTGAACTTTTCTTAATTTTCAATTAAGAGGGTAGATCCATAAATTTCCGGCCTAACCATTTTCTAGGTATGATAAAGACGAAAACTATTTTCACTTTTCAATATAGTTACCCTTTATTACAAAACCCTTCTGACTTCTCCCCCCACAAAAAAAAATAGAAGTCTTGCCTGTAAAATGGGCATAAACAGCATCCATCACTTCTTCGTCACACTTAAATTTCCTTCCTTGAAGGTCCTTCTTTAGTTTTGAGAGGAGGAAATAGTCACTGGGAGCTGGATTTGAGCTAAAGGTTGAATGTCTATTTCATTTCTTCACAGCTTCCTTTGCAACAAGAGTTATGTACACAGGCACGTTGTCGTGAAGAAGACGCACACCACAACTCAGTTTTCCTCCCCTTTTCTCTTTGATGGAAGCACGTAGTGTGTACAGTAGAACAGCATAGTACTCCCCATTTACTGTAGTGCTCCTGTCCTTGAAGTCAATGAAGAGTATTCCTTCACAGTAGCTAAAGATTGCGGCCATGATCTTGGTTGACTGAGTGACCTGGCCAATAGAGGCGGTGCTTCGCCAGGTTTACGCCACTCCATTGATTCTCCTGTAACAATGTTTGCCGAGCTTTTCTCGCATAGCCACGGCAGAGCTCCAAAAATGCCTGACAACAGATGACTCATTGCTGCTTTTGGACTGAGGAAAGAAGTCTAGACACTGACTTTATTCGTGTTTAAATGTTGATGAATAATTCGACGGAATGTTGTTTTAGAAAGACCTAACCTTGCTGCTATTTCTGTAACTTTGAGCCGCCAGTCTTTCATAATTTCTCCTTCCACAAGAGCGATGTTTTCAGGAGTGATCACCTCCAAGGGCAGACCTGCACGCTCTTCATTTTCATCTTCAATGGTTTCTCGACCCATTCTAAAAAGTTTGGCCCATTATTTTACGGTAGAATATGAAGAGCGTACTTCCCCATATACACCGTCCAATCGATATTTAATTTCATTTGGAATAAGTCCTTCTTTTGAGAATAACTTAATAACAGCTAGAACTCCATTTTGAACATGTCACAATCTTCTACACATGGCCTTCTTTATGCAACTGTATCTGAACAACTGAACACAGCGGAGCGGAAGTTACAGCAGCAATAATTTACTTAACAGGTAAGGTATGACACTAGATAAGGGTTTTGTGAAGGCGATAATCCTTATCGACGAGTCCAGGAACGAATGGACCGACTTTCCTACGTACCCGCGAAACTGTAGTATACTGAATCATCGTGTTATTAAATAAATCATTGAATATATCATAAAGTGAACCACCAAAATTAATAATACCTATTATAGGTATTTCATTACAAAATGTGTCTGTCTGAATGACTGCCTATTTAAAATATATTTAATTTAATTTAAATAAAAATAAGACAATTTATATATTCAAAATGTAGTTACAAAACAATGTTGATTCAATTTTGGGTTTCGTCCCCACCACTAGCCAATTCTACTTTGAAATTTAATTGAGTATTCTTACCTTATGATGGTTAAAGTGTAAATAGGATGCAATTGTTTTCTATCGTTGTCATAAAACCTGTTTTTCTATCGTTGTCATAAAACCTGTTTTTGCTATTATTGTTTGAATAATACAATATTTAATACAATACAATACAATATTTATTGCAATAGTTGGTAATTTAATTTAGTAGAGTTAACATATTACCTAAAATAAATTGTGTTTAACTCTACAACTAAGGGATTCACTTTTTTATTCTGTTCTAGGTCAATGAAGAATAACAATAATCCCGTTCGCCAGACAGCAATAGAAAACAAAAAATGTGAAATTTTTGAAATTGAGCTATCATAAGGTAGGGAGGAACGAGCGGAATATCTCAGACGGAAACTTTATAGACTCTCATTTGGCCACCCCAAGGTTTAAATCCCCTGGATTTAAGTTTTGACCTTGGTTTTCCCCTGGTAGCTTTGGGTGGATGAAATGTCCAGTCTTCCGTTTATCATGTCACTGCACTGGTTGTGTATATAGTCTATAGCACAAGGTGAGATGGGCCGGTGCAGCGTTACGGTAACTTGCGCTTTGGAAAGGTTTCTGTCCTTGCATATGGCATGGAAGCAGATCTTCTGAGAGGGAAGTGGTTCCCGCCTAAGTCCTAAGCCCACGGATTCCAACCTCCTGGTGTCCCCCTCATTTCATTCATACCATCCTACTGGAGGCATAAACATAAACCGCTAGCCGTTGGGCAAGACTGAAACACCGAAATATTCTCCTAATAGTCCAATCAGGTGAGATTTCAAAGTGCGATACCTGGGTAAGGGTGTGTAGCCAACAATGTAATCAATATTCGTTCTCGTATCTATATTGATTATTTGGTGGGGGTTATTTTAAAATTATATTCATTTTAAATGCGTAGCTATTTAGACTGGCAAGTTTTGAAAGGAACGCATAAACAGTAGGTGTATTACATTTTTTTTATGATAGAAAAATTTGGCTTATAACCGGAATTTTTTTCACAGAATAAAGCCGATATAAAACCGGTTTCATAGAAACATTTCATATCACATGCTAAGGAAAACAAAGTTAAAATATTACACACACGCACACACAAACACATAAATGCAAGCGAAAATGAATTTTTATATTTACTTTTATTTGTATTTTCTTATACAATATTAGAAGCATGTACAACTTCCTATTTCTATGTGCGAATCTTAAATTGCAATAGCCAGGATATATCTATGTTTTAACTTTAATTATCTCATAGTTTCCATTTTATAATCTTTAATCAAACGGTGTTTATTAATACATTTATAGATAATTATATATTATTAATCACATCATTTGATTATTTTTCTGTCATTTTATATGTCCAAAAGAAAGAATAAGCAAATTTCTCCTGTAATCACCTGATTAATAGAATGGTTTAAGTTAAACGAAGGACATGTATAAGAACGAATGCGATTAATTTTACAAGAAATGTTAACATAGCTATTTAGATAAGTTTGAAGAGGGCATGAGGTAAACACTGGTGAATTAATCATATATGTTTCAAAATCGTAGAGCATGCTGCTATGGATATAAACAAAGACGTATGGGGTTATGATTATGGACAGTATCAAATTCTGTGTATGCAATAATCCCTCACTATATTTTCCAGGCATTTAATGAAAGTCTCGAAACAATCCCTATCGAAGAGGGAGCACTTGATGTGAACTGTGTCACCTGAGGGCCAGCCCAGAGTTCCGTGAGAACTCCTCGTATGCTGTTCTCTCCTCCCTCCATCTGTATCTAATGCCTGTAGAGCCTGTCCCAAACCTGTTTCATATTTTTGGGGACTGATATGGTTTCTTTCATTATACTTCCGAGTTAGTATGATAATTATAACGTTATTTTTAATATTTTGCAATACTTCTTTCTTTTTATTCCCCTTTCTTGTTTTTGTCTTTTTAATATCACTTTTATTTTAATGCTATGTTGCAAGGCAGCACTGCCCACTACATAAATACGGCTAGTGCTATTAAACAGAAAATTAATGCAGTTTATTTTACTTTATGGTACAAATATATGTTTTAATTCCTGACAAATATTATTAATTGCAATATAATTTTATTCCTTAGGTTCAAAAATGACCTCCTACTTCTTTTGCATTCTCCACTTCTTTACCTCTCATTCTTATAATAATTAAACTGTTGTCCCCAGTTTAATTAAAATTGTTTTTTAGTTTATAAGGTTTGATATCGACTGTCTCGGTCTCCAGGACGATGTATAAAATGTATTAAAACAGAAAATTAATTCAAAATTACTTGAAGACTAACGTTATCGAGCATTTTTCTTTTAAAACATTCCCAATAATAAAACCCGGGATTCACCAGTTGGAGATTGTATACTTAATTTATCACACTTTCATCTTATTCGTGCTCTATGGCTCATGTTTTTTAGTTTGTAGTTCTACTGACTTATTCTACACAGTGTTAGGCAAGGAACAAAATCTTAGCCTAATTTGCAGAAGTACAGCTATTGAGGAAATTTTCTGTGCTGCCTCTGAATGAATGACAGACCGGAGCACACGAGGTGTGCTGGGCCGTTGGGTTTAAAGCCAGGTTGCTCCGACCAAGATATGCAGATACAATGCTAGCAATGATGCTTTCTCTTGCGGCACGAGAGAGAGAGAGAGAGAGAGAGAGAGAGAGAGAGAGACCCTACTCGCTTGCCTTGCTCTGATAACTTGTTGACATTACTGACTGTCGCAGTAGTATCCCAGCTGTTCCCGGGTGTGTGTTGTGTTGTTCGTTTCTTAATGCGACAGTTTACATAAAATGCGCATGTGTGTTTACAACGACACATCGTATCTTTATGTACGGTTCATTTGTATGGTGATGAAAGAATCATACAGCCACGGGTGCAGAGGTCGTTAAGACGTGGACTCGTGAGCGGGAGGTCTAGGGTTCGAATCCCGTCAGGACTGTTCTCCCTGACTGAGTTTTTTCTTTTCTTCAGTCCTCATAAACGGCAAATGCCGGGGAGGTACCCCAAACTTATGCCTGGAACGTTTCCTTCCCTTTCCCAACATATAATTTCATCTCATGTATCATATCAGTGTTACCGCCTGTGGTGCCTCAGCAGTAAAAACGGGCATTAAACACTAATAAAAAAAAGAATCATAGGACTAATTTTTTTTTACCACACAGTTAATTCTATTTCTTATGTGAAAACTATTAATCCTTTTTTTTTCAGATAATTAGCCGAAAGGGAACTGATTATGCATTTTTTTCAACTGAACGCTGCCACTACTCATACTACGAATAATTCCATAAGCAATTTACAATGTGTTTCCACAAGACTTAATTATTAGAAGGGATCTGTAGCTCCCTCAGTCCCCCGATTAACAGTTTGTGGTTGTTATTCTGGGGTAAATTAAAAAAAAAAATACGGTGTACCAAACGAATTCGCACACCATACAAGAACTCAAAAATAATATTCGTCAGGAAATTGTCCGGATTTCTCAAAATGAACTGCACCGGTAATGAATAATCTCCTAAAGGGATACTAAAACGTGTGAAGAATGACGATGAGCATTTTCAACACCTCATTTGATAATTTGGTAAGTAATGAGTTTTTTTAAATTGATATGTGTATTGTTGTATGGTTGGTTTATTTTGTTTTACCCTCACTGTCGGTCCTGGTGGTGTAGTGGTTACCATACTTGCCTCCTACACCAAAGATCGCGGGTTCGAACCCGGCCAGGACCGATGAATCGTAAGTATGGCTTCCTTTGGAAGGGAGTAAAGCCGTGGGTCCCGTGTCGTACATTTACGGCACGAAAAAGAACCTCAAGCCTGAAAGAGAGGCCTCTGAGCAAAATATGTCGGCCGTTTCACGCCCTGAGTTGAATGGGACGCTGATGACCTGAGCTGTTAAAGAGCGTTCATAATTAATAAATCAATCAAAAAAAAAAAACTCCCACTAATCACCAAGACCCGCGCGCGCTCGCCCAAGGCAAAACACTCGGGTGGAAAACAAAGCTGATCGCACGGTTTTATCCAATATAGAATGCCGCATACATAAGCAAACTAGCCGAAATTGCATTATCTATTGGCTGTCCTTTTCACAATACACTACAAATACTGCCACTATCTTCTATAAATAATCTCCATAAAGCAATAATGCAGCAATATACAATAACGTGTCTAAAGTAAAAATGTAGGCATAGCTAATCCTGATTTTGTTTTGTTTTTGTTTAATATCCTTTATTTAATATTTGCGGTCATGTTGGTGGCTAAGGCCCGGCTATACAAAGCTCCAGATATTTACTCAATGTCTATCTATTCTATAAAACATTCAGATAGATAATTTAACTTGGTTTCTGATGTAAAAATTAACATTTCGATAACTATCTCTTTGATAGCAATATTTAGATTAATCCAACAGATAGCACTGTTTCTTTTTATAGTTAATTTTGCTAGTAGTCGCATGGTTAGCATGATGGGCTCTGTATGCACAAGAAGACAACTGGCCATGCAAAGTGCGTGCAACTAGAAGCACTTTGTTGGAGTATGTATATGCTTATTAATTGCGATTGGGCTTATACCCGATGGCAGTGAAAAATAATGAAAATACAATAGTTATTTACAGCAAAGTTCTTAAAAACTTAGCTTAATTAAATACATGCCCACTTATCATTAAATGCATCAATCTAACTTAAAAATTTGTCGATTTAATTGTAAACTTTACATGCCAGTTAACTTTAATTAAATATATTTCACCTAGATGCGTTCCTTGAGTGAATATGTTCGTGAGTGTATGAGTGTCTGTGTAATGAATAGCATGTACTTTCATGCGAAAGTTGTTGTAATAATATATTTGTAAAGAATGAACCATAAATACTGCAGCGGTATTTGAAGAGAGGGAGTTAATAAATTAAATATGTATATGTGGATGGAGGGAAGGATTTGAGAAAAAGGAAACTTGATTTGATAGGTTTTAGGTGTAATCTCAGGGGTAAATAATTCCTTTCTCTCCGACGATAGTTACCCCTGTCTTATAGTTTTGCCATGACTGTTGAGACTCTGCTGTTGGATATTTATATGGTACTGTGACCATAGGGGAAGGAGTCCTGGAGATTAATAATATTTTCTGTAATGGGCCTATCTTTTCATTCCTGCAGTCGCCAAATGTTTTATGGTGCCTACTCGGCTTAAGAAATTTTCTAACAGAATACCAATAAACATCTTGCTCAAGAATTCTTTACAAATATTGTTACAACAGGCTACAGAAATTCCCAGGTCAGATTTTATAGCTGGCGTAGTTTTCTGCTCCCTGGTAAGAAATAAGAAAATAACATTTTACACACAGTTCAACACTTATACAGGAAAATGACATTACATTCATGGCTATAATGAGAAAGTTACATAAATTATTTGCTACAATCGATCTAATTAAATATGGGGGTGGCAGCTCATAAACGCTGCCTCAATACAAACCATTATTATAGTTAATGGAGTGCCCGGAAACAGCTCTGTAACAAGAAATGACAACAGAGAATGTGGGAATAAGATGTCCATTAAACGTTTCCTGCTCAAACTGGGTAATAACTATTAAAAATTATACTATCGTAGCCAGGGGAGTTATATACCATTAAACGTTCAATGACAGTTAGCCTTTCCTGATTCTGTACAGTTCTGCATGTTCTCCACCAGGGAAAGGTGTACGTGTATGAACGCTGTCCACACAGCCTGATACACTAAGAAAACTTTCTTTATTTTTTAAAAAATTATGATGATGATAATAATAATAATAATAATAATAATAATAATAATTCGAGTTGGTCTATTTCTATTATTTTGTGACATTTTATCTAATTCTACTTTAAAAGTGCAATGGAATTAAGATTATTTCAATAATTCTAGCGGGAACCGAATCCCAAATATCTCACTCACCAGTCTCTTAATGATCTCGGCCACCCATGTTAGTTAAGATTGTATTTGGTTATACATTTTTTATCCTGAGGACAGAAAACCTTAGCTGGACACCTTGACCAACCGGATTCGAATCCTACATGTGCTTCTGCATATTTATTTTATATCAGAAGTTATTGTGCACACTTTCACCTACTTAAGGAGTTATGCCACTAACATTTTTTGTCTTCCAACGGCAAAAAGCAGCAATTACTATCGCTTTATAAAGTTTCTTAAATGCCATATTATAAAGATATTTAGAAATTAAATTGTTCAAATAAAGATATATCTTGAATATTAAAATTATGGAGATAATATTTTAACTCTATAAAACGTGAGAAATTATAATTCAAAAACCAAATATATAAGCATAATAAAAGAGTTCGTTATTGCACATTATGTGCATAGCCTTCAAAATAAATTCAACTAAAGTGCAATCATTTGGAGAATATTGAAAACAAGTGCCTACATGCAAAACTATTCAAGATTGGCTTTAATTTTTAAATACAGCCTGCACTATATGTAATATTATCAATAATTCAATTTATATCATATCAAAATCCAAATATAATAATTCTATAAATATAAGTATAATGTGCACATTCTCATAAACTTCATACAATAAGAGTTTGGACGTAATCTTGAAAACATTAAGGCGAAAGGATTCGCCACGATTCCTGTCTCCTTATTAGCGTGGGCTGAAGAGTGTAATGGGAGTGAAGTGTTTTAGAATCTTCTTTACTTGTATTGCTACTTGTCGACATCTCGTATGTAACGAGTAGTGATAGACTGATCGACCCTCGCAAATGTTGACGTATACTCTCCTTTCCACAAACACATGGGATCATTTCGGCTTAGTGGTCAAATGTATTGTCGTAAACACCCTACACTGCCTATAATAGTAGTATACAGTTGCATCTGTACCCTTGATCCAAATTACACCAAAGTTACACAAAATTAGAATTTAATTCATTTTTAGTCCATCTGTTCATTTAAGATCAAATTCTGTATATGACAAAATATCTGTATGAGGTTTTCATCTGATGTTCTCTACCCCAGTTAAGAGTTGACTGCCTCTTCTTTAGTGATTCCTTCCTCGAATACAAGCATTGCATGAAGTACTCATAGCCGAATGAACAAAGACCTGAAGGGGCTCTGTTGAAACTATATAAACCCATAGGCCAGACCTCCTGTGCATCTCTCATGAGTTGAATTGCAAACAACAGTATGAATGAAATAATTTGGGCAAAGAATTACGTATGCTTAAAATGCAATTTCTGAACAAAACAACGTTACGATAAAATACAAAAATTGCCTTGAATAAGCAGGGAATGCAAATAAATAAATAAATAAATGAAAATAAAATAAAAAAATGTACGAATGTTAAATAAGTCTAAGCCACTGATATCTATTCGAACTATTTCATGAGTTGGCTCATAAGAAAATAGGTTACTTGCTGATGCACATTCAGTTTAAATGAATGGAGCACCTATTTGGAAGAAAATACCAAACCGTAGCCGAGGCCCCAGGTGCAGCTATAAAGTTTCTAAGAGACTTCCATGATTTTTCCTTTCCCAAGAATATGCAGCAGAAAAATGTCATCGACCGTCCAGCATCAATCCTGCTACTCACAGGTCCAGAGACTGTCGGCGCCTCAAGATGCACGAGATGGAGGGACAAAGAGACCAAACACGATTATATCTCAAGAAGTTGGGACTGAGCGTTCATCATTCACTTTTGTTTATATTAAGTAACCGTGGTTTACTTGGGGATAGTTAGAAACGGTGACGAAGAGTAAGGGCCAAGAGGAAGGGGATAAAAGGGGCTGTATGATACGTCACAGATACGGGTGCCCCTATCCGCCATGGTTTTACTACAAAGACTATCCTTCCCCCCTCCTCAACCCCTAGACCGCCATCCCTCATCCTGTGATTCTCTCCTTCATTTAGCACAAATAAACTAACCCGTGCTTCTTTCATTCTTAATTCAAGCATTGCTGTGGAATGTGGACTTATGTCTTCCTTCTCCTGCAACACTGAAAGACTATGTGACAGTAAAATATGTGATGCTGTGGATATTGTTCCTAAATGCAATAGTTGGAACTCAATTCCCTCGGGCTTTCTTACTAATCTAGAATAACATAAATAATATTTCTATAAAAATGTTATGGGACAAATAAAACACAGCAATTCCATATACGCACTTTGAGTCTGCTACCGGTACGCCATCGGATTCTACTAGGATCAAAGACATTCTGTTGAGATTTCAGAAATTGACGGGTATTCATTTTTCTTCCCCTCCCATTTCATAAAGGACGGTTCAACACAACTGCAGCTGATACCATCAATTGTGAGAAACTAATTGGAATATATGTAATATTTTATTTCAACTAGCTGTAAGAGAAGGATTCTGTAAGTGTGTAAAACTGTCACGAAAAGCAGGCATTCTCGCTCGGACAGCACAGGGGCTGTTCTGGCAGGCAATAGAGTAAGTTTTTTTCTTTTGTTCAATGAAAGTGGGTTGCTTTTCCCCCAACAGGTATGTTAGCAAAGACAAACGCTGTTAACACCTGTGCTACAGTTAAAGGACGGTAGAAATTGAAATTGAGCGGTGGACGAATCGTTAAGTTGCTGCGTTAGATAATCTGACTAGCTAGTAATATGAGAATTGCATGATGTCACCGATAGCCTATAAGGATGTCTAAATCCATAGTGGCGGGAAAATAGAGCTTCCGTGGTCACGTGGTCAAGCGAGTCTTGTAAGGTATATAGAAGATCGCCCGCTCACGTGAAAAGGACACTAGGGCTACTACTTCTACTGCGGCTACTACTTCTTCGAGCACTACTACTACTACTTCTTCGACGATTTGGACTGCAATTTGAACACTACGAGGTCCACGCGTCTGCCCACGGTGTCATTACTGCGGTCCGACGTGAAACGCCCTGGTACGCACTTGCTGGTTCAATAAATGACGTCAACTGGTCTCATCAAACACATTAGCTTTAATTCCCTAACTCAACCTGGCACTAGCAAGTCCCAAAAACCAGCAACATCCCTGTAGATCGACAATAAGAATTATTTAGTGATGAGCTGTATTTGCATATAATCAAACTCCCATCACAATTCCTCTCTTACAGCTAAGCAATCCTTCCATTTTAAATCGATGTTATACATTAGTAAACGTTATGTTCTTATAATTAAAATATTGTTCCAAGCTTCCATACTTTCCTGTTGTTTCAACTTTAAACGTAGTTAGCATTTATAGAACAGAAACTTATTAACGTTAAGTAACATTCACCAAAAATAAGCGCAAACGTATGTGAATACATATTAATACGGATAAATTCAGAAATATGCAACATATAAAAATTTCATAAATTAATAAGCACAAAAATACCACACACATTGTATCTAAGACACTTCTATTTTTTCCAGCTGTTAAGAGAAATAACATTTTATTTTAATGCATACCAATTACTGCTGAATAATAATATGTCCGGTTACTATCTACAAGAATGAACTATTTAAGAACAAATGTTAAAAAAGTGCGGTAAATATGTTTAAAGAATGAACGAGTATAAAGGAGGCTTGAAACTATATATTTTGAGAGTGGTAATGAATGGTCTCAGACGCTGCTGTATGGAGCAACAGGTATCGGTATGAATCAACGCCACAGCTACCTTGCGATGTAACGTGCGTTCATATCCAGTCAAATTTAAAGTAATGTCACTGATGGAGGCGCAGTCATAAGTAGGCTACACATCAATCTAACTACCAGTCCACGCACAATCACTCAGGGTTTTCGTGGAAGTGATAATGAATCTTGAAATCTAGAGTAAATATATTTTATGAACGATTATTGTACCTGAACCTCATAACTTACGCATTATCATTTACTGTATGGGGTGACTTGTTGTTTGAAAGGAATGTTATGCCTCATCATTTCACGCATGGAGAGCTGGCTGACATTCTCCTGGAGTGATGGTATTGCATTGACTGTTCGTTTTGAGCATTTACGTATTACGACATATGATGCACTATTCTGTATTTGACAGAATTAATTACATGATTAAGTTAAGCTATTATGTTTCCAGTCTTCTTGACCATAAATAAACATATTTGTAGATTGAGCCAATGCCTGCCTGCACCACCACAATGAAGCGCCAAAGACCATTTGTTACTATTCTTGAGCTTCCTATATTTTAAGATATTTGTAGTAGTAATGACTCCACATTGGGCGCCAAATTCGAAGTGGTTTTTATGGATGTAGGGCGGCTTGCGGGGAAGACACGGGTCCGATGCTAATAGAATTACGATGCTACGATCACCTTAATGCAATAGAATCTTGCAGAGTATTTACCCTGGGGCCCCACCTCGTACCCAAGGTATCTCAGAGGCCCGAAGTCACCTTTTCGTGCTCTCGTGGTCACGGGAAAGGGAGGTGAGGGGAGATGATGCAAATTACAAGGTACTGCATCATTTAAATTTTTGATGCGTTTATTTGAAGATGAATTTATGGACGGCCACCTGGTTGGCTGCTATTAACCGGCGAAGTTAGCTTGCTTCCCGAACACGCGATTCTCAGAGATCTTGTTGAACGCAATTATTTAATGTTAGTTACTAAGTTAGTACGTTTTCAATCCCGCTTGAGCGAATTGCGAAGGCATGCTAAAATACGAGAGTTGGAACCAAGTAACTGCATGCTAGTATTCTTAGAAACTGATTGGCCTGCACTGAACTACGCCACGTGAATTAATATTCTATCACTTAAACAACTGACGACAATTCATAACTCATCTAACTGAACTGAATATCTCCACTGCAAGTAATAACCAATCTGCATGGACTGTGTGAACTGCTTGCGTCAACTCCAACTGCTTCAATCTTCTCCCTTTGTGGGGAATGTTTCCCTTTATATACTATTTTTGAAGTGTCGCCACGTGGTGTTCTTAGCTCATAGGGGTTTTCACAGGCCGTCCACGAGAGCTGGGCTCTTGAAATTCTTTAATGTGATTGCAGAGTTCTAGTTCACCTTGACGTGCTAACTTTTAACTCTTCAAAACTTTCGTTTAAGATAAGTCTACAATTAAGCATACCATTCCGTGGTGTGAGAGGTCAGTCACACCTCCATCGGTTACTGAAGAAATTTGTAACGACTCTGAGAGGATTTGACAACTAGCAAAAATACAAAGGGCTTTTGTTTCGGTCTTCCACGGCATACCTGTGGTCACTTAGCTATTGTTACCATCGGAGGCCTTCGCTTGGGGTTTAAAGGGAGTGGTACCAGGTAGCCTTCTAAAGTACATACGTTTCTTTTATGCAATAAAACAAAATATTAAACGTTATATAATGATTATCAATTATCTGCTATGTAAATTCGCTTATGGGCGGGCGGAGGTGTGAAGACCTTTCACAGTTTCTACCTCCTTTATACTCCTCGCTCTGTAGATTTCTATAATGTTCCATTTACTAGAATGTTGATAAGAGATAAGCGTGATTCGCCCATGCTCTCGCACTAATCAAGATCTCGGCAATGAATCTACATCTACCCAGCATTATGACATTTGTGCTTGGAAAATACATGATTGGTCGAAGTAGTGAAACTATTTGTGGCTTGTAGAACGCCTAATATAATTAAGCATTAAAATATTGACCCGCTGTTTTACATTATATATCGCATTAATAATTATGGATTACTTTTTGTTTGAATGATTTATTTATGAACGCTCTTTAACAGCTCAGGTCAACAGCATCCCATTCAACTCATGGCGTGAAACGGCCGACAAATTTTGCTCAGAGGCCTCTCTTTCAGGCTTGAGGTTCTTTTTCGTGCCGTAAATGTACGACACGCGACCCACGGCTTTACTTCCCTTCCGAAGGAAGCCATACTTAGGATTTTTACGCCCCGAAAAAATCCATCGGTCCTGGCCGGGTTCGAACCCGCGATCTTGGGTTTAGGAGGCAAGTAACCACTACACCACTAGGACCAACATTATGGATTACGATCAATAACTATTGAGTAAATGTATTTGTTTGGCAACAAGATTTATACTATGTAAATGAATAACATCATAATGAGGACTTATAACACGGAGTGCACAAAATTTTATTATATGCAGGATTAAAATCTACCCAAAATTAATTTTATATTAAGTGAATAAGCTGATTTTAAGAATTAAAATAATCTAACAATTACTACATAAATACATATGAGGAATTATGTAGAGACCATTTTAAAAGCCATTACATTTCCCATTTTTTAATTCCAAATACCGTTACAGGATTGTATACGGGCATCCAAAACTTTAAGCTATCGCGAACTGACTGATAAATTATGCCTACCCTAACAAAAGTATGTTAAAGAGCGTCCATAAATAAATCAAATCTAACAAAAGTTAAAACAAAATTCGAACTACTTCTGTACTCTTAAATTAAAAATCGGTGTATGTTTTTTGCAGTCTGTTACCATTGCATTAATTTTAAAAATATAAGATAATCACTGCTCTCTTTTGTTATTTATAAAAATGAAGAATAAATTGCAAAACTGTGTTGAAAGGGGTTATCAGAAAGTTCCACGGCTAGGCCTACAGCATGAAAGCATAGCGGAAGACAAGATGAGCGCGCAGTGATGACTGCTATTAGTCCTTAAACCAAGCAGCATTTTCTGTGAATATCAGGAGTGTGTTACTCAAGTTTTTGTTACCATGTATACGGGTAGCTTTGCGATTTAATTATCAACCGCAAACTAGAGCAGAACATCAAATTATGCATTAAACTTGACTAACTATAATAATCTTTGAAATCATTTGGCAGGTTTATGGCAATAAAGCAATGAGTCGTACACCCAGAATGGCAGAACGAAGATGGAGAAAAACAAAGGCGACCATCCGCGAGCACCCCTGAAAATTAGAAAACATTAGATGACTTGCGTAAAGATCGTCGGAGAAAAAATTAAACAATACTGGCATAATAAATTATTGTCTAAGGAAGAATATTCAGCACACAAGACCTGAAAGGTTTCGCAAGGGGCATTGTGCTTTTTCATGATAATTCAACCCCTCACAGAGAGTTATTAAAGAATACATTTCTCGATCATAATGATGGTTGTGATCATCCATTCTCTCCTCATCCTTCTCACTAGAATGGCCCCCCGCAACTTCTTCCTCTTACAGAAATTGATGCAAAATTTGAACAGTTGTTGACTCATGAACGAAATCCAGCGTGACTCTAGAAGTTGCTAAACACACTTCGAGGAGGAAGGTTCCACAAAGTGGAAATGTGGGTCCTGGTGGTATAGTGGTACCTACTTGACTTCTAAACCCAAGATCGTGGGTTCAAACCCGGCCAGGATCGATGAATTTTTTCGGGCGTAAATATCCTAAGTATGGCTTCCTTGGAATGGAAGTAAATCCGCGGGTCTCGTGTCGTACATTTATGGCACGAAAAAGAACCTCAAGTTTGAATGAAGAGACCTCTGAGCAAAATTTTTCGGCCGTTTCACGCCCTGAATAGAATGCGACGCTGATGACCTACAATGTTAAAGAGCGTCCGTAAATAAACCAAAATAAATAAAAAATCACAAAGTGGAAATGAAAGGACATCCATGCACAAGAGAACTATTGTAAAAGGAATTGTGGCAACATTTAAATTAGCTATGTACTTTGTTGTAATTAGGCTAGATCTTGAAAAATTTTAATAGCACCTATATTATTTTTAAAAGATAAAGCCGTTTCAACATCAATTGCTTCAAAACAAAGGTATTGCAAAATCATTCATATACTTAGAGGTATTGTATGGATGAGCATTGAAGTCAGCCCTCGATTCGGTAAATCCAACAAGAGAACAGCTTTCTGGAAGGTTATAGACCAGAATTCAGAGATATTCATTGAAATTGGTTTCACGGTCAAACATTAGATTGCTTCTCAAACAGTTTAAACTTCGAGATTAACTTTCATATGCTTATTGCAAAGCAGAAACAGAACAGAGTGAAAAAGTGATGGCGACTGATTTCAAAGTACGCTGACAAGCTTAAGACAGAATCGTTTTTCTGATAACATTTTCAAACACAAAATCAACCGAATTAATACAGTGTGTGGAAGTTCTTCAGAGAGGGTACATCACTTACATCTGTGATGGTCTAAGCTGAAGACTCCTCTGGTCTTTTTTCAAGTCTCTCTACTAAAGTCTCAACAAGGGAGATAGGCTTTTCAACAAGATCCGGTTCCTTCAAGTGGTGTTAATAATTAATAATATTGCCTTAGAGGAAAAGTCCCAAACCCATTTCTAAGGAATATCGTCATTCTGCTCAGCTAACACACTAGAGTCAGAAAATATATTGTTATTAGGATCAAAATCTTTCACCAAGCTGGTTGAATTGACGACAAATGTCTTGCTGTAGTTTATTTCTTAGGTACTGCTTCTTTCTTTTGTCCAAAGTCTCATGAGCAGACTCTGCCTAAAATGAAGTATATATAAACGATCTGGACCTCCTTATTCTTGGTTCATGCCTTTTTCAAAGAGAAGTGTTTGGCGCAGAAGGAACCCTTGGGGTGCACCACTTTAGATTCTTCTTTCCTCGATGAATATCCACTTCAGGTACAGTGAAACGCTCATAAAGTTCCCATTAAGAGCAGTAGCAAGGCGGAAATCCCTGAAATACTCTCTTGAAGTCGCACAATATATGACACAAAGTCTCTGGCTTCTCGCAATCATGAAGGTTGCGCAGTGATATTTGTTGGCTTTTTCATGGTACATCTGACGGCAGCGATATCAGGCTAAACGTATACACCGCACGAGCTACCTGTCTAGTGTATACGTTCCCATCATCAGCGCTGGTGTTTGTACAGCTCTTCCTATTGAAGTTTTTATTATATGACATTTTGATGACATATATCCATTGTAAACATAAGAAAGCCTTTACAGTCATTCATCCAAGTTGGTATAGAGTCTCTTTGTGGGTAGAAACTCTACTCTTACAATATTTCATTCTTTGACCAGCGGCTCGATTTATCCATTATTTCTCCAGGGCAAGGATATTCATGTTGGTGTAAAGTAAACAGGTATTTGTCAGTTAAGCTCTAATAAGTTCGGACATCGTAACTTTCCAGGCAAATAATAACATTTGGACTATGCAGATATTTTTTTTTTATTATGATTGACCCTAAGCGTTTGTCTGCATTTCTCGAGGTTTAATCAAATCTTTTATGAATGGATTTCTATACAATCCTTTTGTTTTTACTTACAATTTTGTTTTTTATGCACTAGGTGGTAAAATTAAACTTCTTATAATAGTTAAAAGAACCATCGTAACATAATCATGCTTGCCTGAGTGTGACGTTTGTCCCCCCCCCCCCCAAGGTCAATTCCTTGCAAATATAAAATTTATTTTTTAGTAAACCGGTGTTTAATTTATGTTATATTGCATTTGAATATATTTTAAATTTTTTTCTCCTACTCTATTACTTTCGTGATATCACCTCCTGTATCTCGCCTTCGATTCAGATCTGGGATGGGATGGATTGAACTTTGTAACATTGCAACCTTACACAAAAACAAATAGTACGACAGATCTGAAGCAAAGCATAGGTTTATGAAGATCATGTTATTTAAATTTCGTTTAGTTGAATTTCATATTATTCATTTTTATTATTATATATCATAAACGTAAGTTCAACTCCTACAAATTATACAGAACATTGACGTGAATATACACCATTCTATATATAACAGAGGGGCTCAGAGGTGCAGTTTATCATAAGGAACCCACATTCTGAAATCGCCAAGTTAGACGCTAGGTAATAAATTTTGAAACGGCATTACCCATTCGCCAAATGTGGTTACTGTACGGAAGGCCTGTTGCGTAATCACATTCTTCATCTCTTTTTTATTTTTCCTTAATTTCTCTGTTGTACTGTTTTAGAAACGATAGTGCAATATTTTCCATTAATTTATATTACCTACAACATGTTCCCTAAATGGTTTCGTCCGACTTAAATGCATGTGCACGCAGCAACATTGATTGTTGTACCCCTTCATAAATCCCAGGTTTATATTTCGATGTCACAAGCAAACAAGAATTCATGTCAGAAACTCCTCCTTGATGTCAACAGGTGTCTTGTAAACTAATGTGTGACAGGATGGCGGTGGTCAAGTATCAGCACCTCTTCTTCTAATCCACCTTGCCGGAAAATGACCATTCCAGTATTCATACCGCAGCACCAGATGGATATTAACACACCCACGAAGTTTTTGTAACTGTGCTCACTTACCAAACATGCCTATAGGAACTCTGTGAGTTGGTCTCTGGGTACCTGATCGCATAACGATTAAACGGTTCATTTTCACACAGAATTGCAAAGAATGCTTTGTTCCTCAATCGATAAAATTTTATAAGCCAATTGCTCGAACATTCTGTATACTCATTATTTAATTTCATTTTAGTACCGACTTGGTTTGTATATTTGTATAGCATTAATTTGCTGTATAATTCTTTCTTGGAGAGAATATTACATGTATGTTAACGTGCCACTGATACATAGTAACCTCACTTGACAATTTCTTTGCATACATGCAGTTTAAACCTACGCACTGTTCATCGTTTAAATAAATTCCCTATGTAGTTTCTTATTCATCCGACTTAGGTATACTTGGTTAATGCCATTCCATAGCTAAATCTCTCTCTCTCTCTCTCTCTCTCTCTCTCTCTCTCTCTCTCTTACAGTTGGAATAATGCATCAAGATCTCATTTCCGTAAACTGTTTATCAGGTTTAAGTGATTGCATTCCTCACACTATCAAATGTTACTAATCTTTGTCTATCATATGACTTCGATAAACGAAAACAAATTTTTCAGTTTGAGAAACTTAGTTGAGTGGTTGTATAGTTTTGTATTTTGTAAACTCTACGACCAGCGGGTCCACGGATAAAATGAAATCGTAATGTGTTAATAATAAAGTTAAAATTACAAAAATTAAACCATGCAGAAAAAGGAGGAGATGACTACGAGTGGATTGAGAAAAAGAAAATCTATCAGAGAAGCAAATATGCATGTCAATGGTACATTTCTTCAGAAAAATCCCTAAATTTGATAACTATTATTTATAGGTTGTTCGCATTATAATAATCGACGGCCTACACAAAGTTCATAAGCTTTCATTACAGTCATTCCTTTATCATAAGCATTCGTTCATCATTTAAGTTAAACAGAAGGAGGCAATTTTGTGCAGTATAATTTTTTAAATATGTTTATATATAAAATTTAAATTATTTTATTATTTTTTCCTTATTCTCATTATCCAATGCGATATTTTGAGCACTTTTGTCAATAGTATATGTTTCATATCTTAGTTCTAAAGTTTTTAGAACTATTTTCATACAATCCACTGGCCAAGACATTTACTTGATTCTTTAATTTTCTCTTTTCTCACTTTATTATACGAGGTACGTCCAGAAAGTAAGTTCCGTTTGGTAATAAAATTAAATTGTGTACAGATACAGAAAAATTATTTATTACACAAAATTCTACAACTCTTAAACTACTTTTCCACATAACTGCCGAAATTTTGCAGGCATTTTTCTTAGCGTGGCACAAGTTTTTGTATACCTTCTTCATAGAAGTTTGCCGCCTGTGTCCTCAACCAGTTGGAAACATTTTCTTTCAGCTCTTCGTCATTGTTGAAGTGTTGACCGCTAAGGAAAGACTTGAGATGTAAGAACAGATGAAAGTCGCTAGGAGCGATAAATTGCCGATAAATTTCAATTGGTTTCACTTTCCTAGCATTCAGAAAACGAATCACAGATCTGATTTCACAAGCGGCGGGATTTTCAATCAACACCGACATTGTAAACAAGCACAACAAAGCGTACGTGACTGACAGCGATCTCAAAATGGCGCACGTTTCTTCTCCTTGATACAGAGCGTCTACCGCGCATGTGCGGAACTGCGATCGCAGCGCTGCAGCGGAGATAAATTGAAACGGAACTTACTTTCTGGACGTACCTCGTAGATAAAGTAAAACGCTTCATTTCGAACACTTACAGCTGATGACGCTGTACAAGTAAAATGTATTAGCAGGTCGCCCCCTATTCACTAATCTAAAATTATAACAATTAGTTAAAAGTAAAAAAAAAGCACCTAAACTTAATTCATTATTCTCTCTTCTATTGGACAAAGGTGGTGCATGTCATCAAGATCATTATTTGAGCAACAAATAAAACCTGGCACTGCAAGATACTTGGGTTGGAATGTTATGCAACTATTCGATCTTGAGCATGGCTGAATATCAACGTATATAATTCTAAATTGTTGCATGCGGCATTTTACAAACTGAACTGTAGTACATTATACTCCGCACGGCAGTTACTAGTCTCTACATTTATTTAATGTAACGACTTAATCCTCATGGGCCAATAGCAGAAAGATGAAAAAAACTACACATGTGGGGCAACTGGACAGTGAGTGAATGCCCCCTAGGTCGTTACCAATCCATCACAGTTCTGTCCAGAGCGAGGGATCACAAACAAATAAATTGACAATATTTCATACCTCGCCATAAACGTTACCTGTAACTCACTTTCAGGCAGCCACATGCTGTGTCACTTCAGATATATATTATTGCACAGATCTCTTCCCCCTTACTCTTCTATACTCAATGATTACACTAGTCAACAAATTTCAACCTTTTATTCTGAATCAGGTTTGAAACACAATGATCCTACCTAAATTTGGGATTCTGAGTTCAGATTTTTCTCTATCTTGTCACATTTCCTGGATAAACAATACTTTCACGCAAACATGCACGACAATGTGGGCACACATTAATGGTTTTAAAAATAAAAATAAAGATAGCCTATTGTGTCCCTTAAGGGCAAATACCTCCTAACAAGTAGTGAAAGCTCGCATTTTCCTAACGTGGTGAGCTATTCCACGCTAGTTGTTTATATGCTGATTAAGACACTATGACTGATTTGTTCTTTGGTTACTGCATTTTTCACTACACTAGTTGCTTCTCGAGAGAGTTCTATTTTTCTCTTCTTCTTTCTCCATCTTCTTCTGGGTCTGCCTTGTGTCCTTTTTCCTATCCGTGGATCCCACATGGAGTTCTTGTAGGTGCACCTATTGTCCTGCATTCTTGCGACGTAACCGCCCCATTGCCATTTGCTTCTGGTAGCTATTTGTGCGATGTCTATTGTCTGAGATAACTGGTTTATGGTTTTCAATGCACCAAAACAATTACACTTAGAAATAATAAATATGTGGATGTACCTATTTTTGAGTTGTAGAATTCAATGGAAAAATAAATTTTCCCAATGAGGTTACAATACTTAAATGCACAGAATAATTTTAAAAAACACCAGGCCAAACATATACATAATTAAATATGAACAAGAAATGCAGACTGAGAACACACTAGTGTTTTTATGGTCCAATATACATGCGGACGTGGTGCAGAAAAAATTTAATTTAGTTCACAATATAGTTGCAATTTTACTCTTTATTTTGTTTTGAAAAATATCCCAACGACAATCTTTATATTTATGGTATTTCACCACACTCCTTAGGAACACAAACCTATCATAGAAGGGTTCTATTGCTCTTGAGAACAATGTTCCATAGTTAGGAGATCACTCTGCTCATCGCTTAACGTGCCCAAATTTTCCGGGAGGAAGTCAAAGTACGAATGTAAAAAGAGACTTTTAAGCGACTCTTAGGTTTCCAATAGATCATTCCCTGAGAAAACATAATTATCATCTTTTCTATCGCCCAGAAAAATATTAACAATAATTGCTTTGAAAGAGAATCAAACGGCTAAATCGAGATTTTTCAGCTTAGTATCAAAGGTTGGATCTTTAAAATGTTTTCTGATTTGTGGCGCAACAAATATGCCTTCCTTCAGCTTTGCTTCACTCAATTTAGGACATTTTTGTATCAAATCAAAGAAGACCTGACCTTCTTTATGCAGAGATTTCAACTAAGTTTTTCGTTATGCCTAATTTGGTATGAAGCGAAGGCAAAATGATTTTATTCCTGGTTCTCTCTTAAGCCATTCCTTGACTTTATAATAGTTCTTGGGTTTCGGCTTTCCCACAGGCACAAAAATAGCAGTATTTCGTGAACCCACGCGTAAACCTGTAAATAGTGCAAGAACTTTTAAATCACAGCAGACTTGCCATTTATATTTGATTACTTCTAACAGCAAATTCATGTTTTCATAAGTTTCTCTCATGTCTACAGCATAAGCCAAAGGCACAGAGAGCAATTTGTTGCCATTATTAGTCGTACTGCTTTCAAATCGTTTGTAATGGTGTCAATACATAGTCCCCGCTCCTGTGAGCTATGTTGTACACCTAACTGCATAAACGTTGAATTTTGTATGTGGAATTATTCAGTGAAAGAGCTACGCTTAATCCAAAATATGGAATATTTGTCACTGGAGCAAGTATTAATGCAATCTCAACCCCAAGATATAAAATTGATGTTTAGAAAGTTGCAGATCGCGGACCAAATAGTCAAATTCTTTCTTTTCTATAATATGAGGCCAAGTGTACTGAGATTGAGGGAAGTATCTTCAACAGGTTTCTCTTCTGATTCAGTTGGATTGTTGAACCTGGTGAAACGTTTTGCAAGTTGCAGGCAAAAACAAACAAGCCTTCACTATCAGGCACAGGCAAATGCACTGACACGGTTGGGAATTTATTTTATCTCTAGTTTTGCTTGAGTACCCTGCAAATTTTGTGAGGCAGAAGTGACAGTCTGAACTATTGGCTCACACCACACCTTTGAAACAAAGGATGTCATGCTTTCCTTACAACCATTCTGTTAAAGTAATGATAAGGTTATGTACGTATCACGAGGTACAAACTTTTTATTTTGATCACCAAAAGGACAATCAAAATATACTTTGTATGCCTTGTTATACTAAATCAGTGATTGGAGTTTTGAACTGAATTTCACGCACTCGTAAAAAAGAATTGTCCAGTTGTTACAGAACAACAATGTTTACCAGTGTCATTTCTTCTAACTTCAAAACACCACAAATTCACTATCTCTCCAAAGAAAACAAAAAATGCAGATAATAAAAATTGCATCATGAGTCTTTTAACATGTTCTAGAGATCATAAAGTCTCTTTTGGAGAACATCTTGTCATCTAGTGATCAATATTTTAACAATCCTAACACTCCTCCTAACTTATAAAAAGAGTTGAAAACAAAAGAGCAAAAAGACACAAATATGTAAACAAAAGAACAGAGAATAGCGAAAGACTTAAAATTAAACATCTAAAAAACCTTATGTACTCACATATTTCAAAAAGTAGATTGTATGCACAAAACTACACACTAATTTAAATATAACTTATCAGATAAAATGGATGTTTACTAGTGTTATTTAACGTTCTGGTAACATTTTTTTCCTATGTTGCCGAACCAATCCAACCATGTGTGCTAAAAAACAGTATAAATATATTAACTTTGTTTATAACTCCTCTGCTTTCAACTTAAATTCCAAAGAGTGAATCACAGTGACCATGGAAGATGAAACATCGATTACGTTAATATTCTTGAACTGCTATGTCATACAAATATTGTTTATCCTGTGGGATTTTATCAAATATTAGATCTTCTATAAAACCTTCTAAAAGAACAGAAAAAAGGGGATGACAATCAACGTTTCAAATGAACATGGGAACCTGGCATATGGAATGTCGCACTCCTCGATAAGGATCTAAGCGGGATGCAGACCTTTTTTACATTATGCTGTCTCCCTCATTCTAGTCTCCCCACAAAGTTGTGACATGACATCCCACTCTGATAATGACTGCCGTGCCATGCGCTCGCTTGTTTATCCAAGATGGAGAAGATTGTGTGCTGCTTTGCTAGACTACATGCTAGCCACGTGTATCTGCAGTTAGCAACATCACGCCAAAGAAAGTGCAAATGGAAAGACGAATAAAAAATATGCGTCAAATGGGTGCTGTTTGTTTATTTGAAATAAAATAACTAGTTTTTGGACTGTGGTTTGTAAATGACACAAAGGTATAAAAGTTTACGTTATAATATGTCGATCGCCAAGTAATACTACAAAATGCATATATCAGTATTGTCATTTCTATAAACCATAGCCTGAAAATATAGGGTCATTTTAGAGCTGAATAAATAATGAATGGCTTACCCCAGCAATGTTTTAATAAACGTTTTCATTGAATGTGGTGTAAATTATGTCTAAAGAAGTTGTCGACGTGAGAAATCTCTAAATTTGCCCTAGTGTCTTTTTCGATAGCAAAGAGAAGCTATGGCTTATATTTTACACTTGCTCTGGCCTTTCTTTATGTCTATCAAGAATGCTATATTGTAATTTACGGTTTATTTTCTTAACATTGTATTTTAGTGTATATATGGAAAAAATATAAGCCTTATTTCAAATATATATAAAATGTTTACAAAAATCTTAACTAGAAGAATAACGAAGACCCTGGATGAAAATCAAACACCTGAACAAGCAGGTTTAGCTACAAGATAGAGCACGACAAACCACTTCTAAACTATAAACAGTGCAATGCAAAACTATAGCAATGCCTTCAACTCAGTCGAACATACAAGCATATTGCATGGCTCTGGCAGCTCAAGGAACAGAGGAAAAGTACAGTCATATCTACAAAAAAAATCTATAGTCAAAGTCTCACGAAGATAAAAACAGAAGAAGAAGGACAACCATTCCGACTAGAAAGAGGAGTTCGCGAAGGCGATCCAATCTCTCCCAAATTCTTCACCTGTGTAATGGAGCATATATGCAAGAAAATGGACTGGTATATTAATTTCGGAATAAACATAAACATAAAAATGCAGGGCCTTCACTAAACAAACTGAAGATACGGTTAATTTCAAACGGACCTGAAACACCGATAAAAATAGACGGAATAGTCCTCACATATGCGAGTGAATATACATACCTAGGGCAACAGATTTTCTTCCAAGATAAAATGGAAAAAGAAATACAAAGTAGGATATCATTAACCTGGACAGCATTTGGACCCTTAAGTTCATATATTAGACCAAAAACTAACTAATAAAATCAGACTCTAGATTTTCGAAACCTGTACATACCCTGTATTACTATGTGGGTGCCAGACATGGTCACTAAAAGAAAAACAAAAGAAAAATTCAAACATGCAAAAAAAAAAAAAAAAAAGTAACGAAAGATACTGGGAATGCCTTTGAAGAACAAGATACCTAAAGTAGAATAAACCGGCTATCCCAAATAACAGACATCGCACAAATCAAATGTCAATGGGGCGGCCATGTCGCAAGAATGCAGGGCATAGGTACATCTACAAGATCTCCATTTGAGACCCCCGGTACAAGGCAGTCCCAGAAGAAGATAGACCTCTTCAAGGAACATGCAGATCCAGATTGGTCAAGGGTAGAAAGAAGAATAAAAAAAAATGGAAATCTCTCGAAGAGCAGCTTGTACAGTGAATAAACATTACAGTGAGAAATAGCGTAGCCAATGAACAAATCAGACAGAATATGTTAAACAGCACACAAAACAACTAGCCTGGAATAGATCATCACTTTAAGAAAAAACGAGATCCCCCAGCTTGTTAGGATTAGGAGGCCTTTGTCCTTCTATCTGCCTATCCATCCATCCATCCATCCACCCATCCATCTATCCAATAAAATAATTTCATTAAAGAAGTATTACCTAACATTAAACAGATTGTTTAACTCTTTTAAAAAGCACACACACTAAAATTCTATATTTCGGGTCAAACCCCTTTTTCGAGAAGAAGCAGACCATTAAGAAATAAGATGAACGGAGCATGGAAACTAATACAAACTAGATTAAACGACAATAGGTAGACTGTGGAAAATCAAAAATATTCAACGACAATGTCAAGAGCAAGAAGCACCAACATATAATAAAAAGTGTGTGCATAGTAATCAATGACGTGAAATAGAGACATTAGAGTGTTATAGATATAGATTAAGAACAGGCGGAGCGCATGTTTTGTGATAAACTATGGCCGCCATGTCCTTGTCTTTAAGTGCACTTTCAGAAGCCAAAGGAGATAGGGCACCGGTTAAAGTTAATGAAAAATTATGAATATAGAAAGCGACCGACAGCGGGGATTTAGTTTTAACGGACTGTCTATGATTATTCATCCGAAAAGAAACCATAATTGAAGTTAAACCCATGTAAAAAGCTGGACAAATTTTATAGTTTAGCGTATACATAACATTTTTGAAACACAGTTGGCAAACGACTAAATTTTAAAATTAAGGTTAAGGACCCGGGCTCCTGCAAGTGGTAGATGATGATGGTATATTTTTGCATTCGATGTGGCGACATGGCTATCAACCAGGTTGTGAAAAGAGATGTTAAGCTGTTAAATTACGTTTGAAAGTTTGGGGAAGATTTAAAACCCAAATGAGGTTTCTCTTGGAGTAAAGCTCTTTTGAGAAGAAACAATATTTGAACATAGTGATGAAGGATAGCTCCTATCTTTAAGTTTTTGAGTTAAATTGATGATATACTTATTTAAAGAAGGAGCATTGTTGCAAGGGCGGTGCCCACGAACAGATGAAGAAAAAGGAATATATCTTTTGATATGCTTAGGATGACTTTCTCAAATGGAGACATTGCTGAAGGTTGCTTTACTTGACGTGGATTGACGTCAGGAATTGCTTGTTAGCAAGACTGATATCCGAATCTGCAAACAGTAATAGAAGTGCGAGAAATGTTCCACTTGAATTTTGCAGAATAATTGGAATCTAGTGTATGAATAAAACTATTGAACAAATCTGAACCATGATTCCAAATTATACAAATATTATCGATAAACCTCTTTTTTTATTGATTTATTTACGGACGCTCTTCAACATCTCAGGTCATCAGCGTCCCATTCAACTCAGGGCCTGAAACGGCCAAAATTTTTTGCTCAGAGGCCTCTCTTTCAGGCTGAAGGTTCTTTTTCGTGCCGTAAATGTACGACACGGGACCCACGGCTTTACTTCCCTTCCGAAGGAAGCCATACTTAGTATTTTTACGCCCGAAAAAAGCCATTGGTTCTGGCCGGATTCGAACTCGCGATCTTGGGTTTGTGAAGCAAGTATGATAACTACTACACCACCAGGACAGACCCGATAAAACTCAACCAGAATGAAGGGACATGAGTTTGAGGTTGTTCCTATTTGATATATGTATACACAAGGTATATAATAAGAACTAGAGAAACGAAATAAATAAAACACAAAATCAACCTCACAAATATAGCGCATAATGTCAAACCGATTTTGTTTACTTCAAAGTTAGAAGACAAATGAAAGTTATGAAGATAAACTTTGAATCTTGATGGTAACTAAAGTGTGGGAACATCCAAAACAAGCCAAAATGGGAACGGGTTGGGAGAGCAAAGTAAGTGTTTTACAGTGAGGCACATTTAAAACCTTCAATTTTAACCAGCCACTTACAGATGGGACACCTCTTTATCTTTTTAAAACTAGGGTATTCAAATAAAATTAATGGATTCTATATTCACCCTTCTTGCGTGAAGTATTGCCAAATCTGTACCATACATAATCTTTACCTTTTTAAGAAACTACCATTTACATGTGGTTTTTGTGTTAATGGAACTAGCTGGAATATTTTGTTGGAAGTTCACACAGAGTATAAGGATTAGCGATATATATTCTATTTTTTTAGAATCCTACAGATAAAAGGCACAGGCTGTTAGATCTTGAGAACATGAGAGCCACTAACTGCTATTAACTCTTGTGACACAGGTTTTAACTTTAGTAATTTTGTTGTTCGTCTTGCAGATTCTTTAGAAAGTCCTTCTGCTGTGTTAGACGTCCGAGGGATTTTCGAGAGTTACGTTCCAATTTCATCAAGTGTTTCTTCTGAAGTGCATGATATCTTCGTTTCCTTTTACGATTCATCGCAGTAACTAGTTAGTTAAATGTACTCACTAAATGTGTTATTGTTGTTATTTATGTAACTGGGCGCTTAGGAATTTGGCATCTAAATGTTTGGCTTGTCCTACTGTACGATTTCTTACATTTTACATTACGTGTTCATAATTTATACACACTTATGCGGTGAATACCTCACACTACTGCACCAACTTGAATGATGCATGACTCACCATACTGGCGACGGTGCGAATGGAAGGTTTTAAATGTGTTTCACTGTATTAACACAAGATAAAATATCTATTGGGTTCTTCCCCCCCCCCCCCGTATGACCAATAATAGACATTCTGTTAGAAGGAAATCTTCCTTACCGGTTGCTCAACATGCCTATCCCAATGTAAAATTTGGCTGATACGTTTAATTTAGCACTTACTTGACGCATTATTAATTTATTTTCCTGAAATTTGCTTTAAGGATGGAAAGTTAGCTGTAATTATTTTCCTCTTAAAGGCGCATACACGTGTCATATTTAAAATTTACATGTTAATAATCTTCATATTTTATTTTTCTAATTTTTCTTTTCTAGATACAGTATTCCTATTTATTTTGCTCCCGCATTCTTTTCCCTTTGTAGTTTGTTGCGGCTGTTATCATGCTCGAGAATCAGTATTTACTTTTAACACATTCACTTGCCTTCTGCCTTTGAATAAAACAAACTATTCTAAAGTTATGCTATTTGTAAAACTTATTCAGTGTTTTATATACTTGTGCTTCTTATTATAGCTATATTCTTTATGAGTTACTTTATTATTAATTTAGTACAATAAAATACTTACGTTCATTTCAAATATAATTTTGTTAGCTTTATTCTTTTTAGGAAACTTGCTTGATTGTAGAATAAAACGTATAAAATATTCCTGGTATGAACAGGTAAAGCTAAGATAATTTTTGGCCTTGTAGCTGGGTATTTTGACACTTTTGGCATTTTTATCCCAATTGATGTCAAAGCATGCTTTAAAACGGCGATTCCCAATCTTTTTGGGTCTACGACATATTTTACTTCCGATAGTGTTTTGGATTTTAAAGTGACATTAATCTATAACCTAATTTTAGATAAATATTTATGTGTTTTGATCATCTAGTATAGATAGATTGAGGTTATATATAAGTGAAGTTATTCTGCGAGAGGTACATACAGTGTAACAAGTGGCACAGAGGAAAGATTAGTAGTAGTAGTAATAGAGTAGTAGTAGTAGTAGTAGTAGTAGTAGTAGTAGTAGTAATAGAAGTAGTAGTAATAGTAGTAGTAGTAGTAATAGTAGTAGTAGTAGTAGTAATAGTAGTAGTAGCAGCAGCAGCAGTAGCAGTAGTAGTAATAGTAGTAGTAACAGTAGTAGTAGTAGTAGTAATAGTAGTAGTAGTAGTAGTAGTAGTAGTTGTAATAGTAGTAATAGTAGTAGCAGCAGGAGCAGCAGTAGCAGTAGCAGCAGCAGTAGCAGTAGTAGTAGTAGTAGCAGCAGCAGCAGCAGTAGTAGTAGTAGTAGTAGTAGCAGCAGCAGTAGTAGCAGTAGTAGTAGTAGTAGCAGCAGCAGCAGCAGTAGTAGTAGTAGTAGTAGTAGCAGCAGCAGCAGTAGTAGTAGTAGTAATAGTAGTAGTAGTAGCAGCAGCAGCAGCAGCAGCAGCAGCAGTAGTAGTAGTAGTAGTAGTAGTAGTAGTAGTAATAGTAGTAGTAGCAGCAGCAGTAGCAGTAGTAGTAGTAGTAGTAGTAGTAGTAGTAGTAGTAGTAGTAGTAGTAGTAGTAGTAGTAGCAACAGCAACAGCAGCAGCAGTAGTAGTGTATTTATTTTAGTGGCTACAACACAAAACTACTTCAACAGACACACGGATCCAACGGACTATATATACTTTTGTAAAATACTAGGTCTGTTTGATTAAGCACAAGATATTACATTACATATTTACAATAAGATATGAAATTTATATTCAACCATAAAAGCAAATAAATAAATAAATAAAAAATAAACAAACAAAAAGGAAAAAAGAGCAAAATAAAAAATACTAGAAGAATAATTTTTAAAAATATTAAAAATACATATAAAATATAAAGAAACCCCATTATTAGAAAACACACAGCTGAATTCAATCAATTTGTTTCTCCTAACCCCCTCCGCGTCTTGTGTCTTTTCAGATCTGGGCTTTTTCACTTTTATCAGAAATTTACCAAAATTTCTTCCTTGCCTCCCAGAAAGCCCAGGATAACCATCTCCCCTTATTCGATCCTGTAAAGGAGCGCGGAAGATATTTTTCCATCCATTCTTCTGTGTCTTTACACTCAGCCACAATACGTGTCCATTATTCTCCGTCCTCACTGATGGGACATACACTCCGATCACATTCGTCAGTGAACGTGCCTCTTAGTCCCTGTCTAGTGGGTTTAGTCCCTGTTTGATGTACTGTTTCATTCCCCATTCCGATTTTAGCCCCGATTGCACTTCCAGCGAAATCATCACTCTGCATTGCGCAATTGTCTGCTGCCTATCCATCTCTGAAACGGTTCTTAACCTTCCTCCATACGTTTTTATTCCCTTGACCCGCCATCCAAATGGTGCCCATCTCTATTGTTTCAAATCCTTTTCTTAATTTGGATGTCCATGTCTTGTTCCGTCCCATCCCCAACTGTTCATGATAGCACAGTGCCCTAATTGGTTTTCATAAATAATTCAGAGTCAGTACCTCAGTACTCTGATTTTACACTCTCTGGTCTCGCTGTGGACCCGGAAATCTCTCTTAATTCTGCATTTCGCTGTGTCCCTCCCCGGTCGCAAAATTCCTTTCAGGAAACATGTCCTTACTAAAGCTAGGTTCGCAGTTTGTTCCTATCTTCAAATTTCTGCCCCACATGTCATTGTAGATCTTACTAGTACCCCATACACGATTTCCATTACACCTACAGGCATATCTGGGATTTTGCTATATAACTGGTGAGTTTCTGATACTTTGACTCCTGCTTTATGCTTTGTCAAGTCAATAAAATAAGTGCACACACCGGCCGACCTATCTACACTGAAAAACCGATTACAGAAGTATTATGAATATTGATACTCATCTATTATAGTGAAACTTGCAGTGTGTACTGCAAACAGATTATTATCAATACATACTCTTATAGTTGACAGACCAACGTAAATCGTCAAAATTTACCAGTTCTTTCTCTTTATAATTTCATTATTTTCTCTGTAGAAAATTCAGATTCGAGCAAGCATAATGTGCAACAAATAAATAAATAATAACTAAAAACAGTAAATATATATATATATATACCATTGTTTGGGTTTGTAGGGTCTTAGCGTCGTGTTTAAACATGAAAGGCCGCTATTGAAGTGTCTAGAAATTGTTGTTTTCATATAGAATCGTTTGACAAATCTAGCAGTTATTTTCTGTAATCGACGATTAGTTCATTAGAAGAGTGTATATTTTTCTCACCAGGCATACTGAGAAAGAAATTGTTCATTATATTTCCGAAACGGCAGGGAAAGGAAGTGTTTTATTGTTGAGTTTTGTAGCATATGCTTTAATGCGTTCATTCTGAATAACCTTACTCTCAAAATATTCGTTAGAAGAGAAGCAGAATAACTTACCAACTGTGCTTCACGAAAATGTCTTCAATACATGCTAGTCTGAAACACCAAATATAACTTTGTTTCATACTATATAATATATCGAGTTTCATTTCTTTCCGCTCTTGAAAATATTACTGGAAATGGAATTTGGCCTTTTTGTAATTATTTTCTGGACTCCACTTTTACCAACATGTTAATACACAATAAGAAAACTAATACATTGGGATAAAATAATTACCTTAATACTGTTAGGTTGAGTGTGGGTAAATTTAGCAAAGTTTATCTCAGTCTTAATCTGAGATACACAAATTGAGAAATTATTTCAAGAAGTGAGTATGTAACTTGAGCAAAACAGATTCGTAAATTGGGGTGCGTGTTGATGGAATCAGTACCCTTTTGCTCTTGCATTCCTACTTTTCTTGCATGTACGTCTAACAGATAACACAGAGACCGCACTGAGAACCTACTGAAAAAGTGAACTTAAGTGAGTTTGAAGCGAACATGGAATTCATAAGCAGCGAGAGAGGGGAAAATCCTCTAGGAAAGAATTGTTTCGAAATGGAGGTGTACGCTAATTGATTGAAATGCCAAAATACACACTAAAGGACGATCTTCAGAGCAAATCAATATGAAAAAACCGCGTTGTTGTTCATAACGTATTTTTCCATCGTAAGAAAATTAGCAACCCGTGTAACAGAAAGGAGCCAAAATGAAATTGAAATACCCTCCAAGATTTTTAGATACGTGGTACAAAATTTCGACAACGAAGGTGGATTGAATCTGACATATTTGACTCTTAATCAGAATAAATATTGAAATCCTATGATTCTTTAGCTAAATCTAGAAATAAAGTCTATGAACACGTGGATTTCAAAATATAAACACTAATAAGTCAAATGGGATAATACTCTTCTCAAGTCAGACAAAACATTGATTTTCTGCAACAAGTTACACTACTCTTGGACGGTACCTTTGAATATTGTACCAAACATTTCCAACCATTATATACCATCTTGAAAAATGTTATTTTTGTTCCACTTCTATACTGCACACTACCAGATACATATATTTAAATTGTTCACCATATTAAATTCAGTGGAAATGAAATTAAGATAGATAATGTTTAGATTGTGAGGTTGCTGTTCATAGATCCGCGGCCACAGTATGTGAGTGTACTTGGATGCAGTTTTCATTTTGGGCAAGCATGGTTTCGGAAGATCCAACAATTAGGAAGGACAAATGTGCTACAACAAAAGCTGTGAAAGAGATTCGGATTATCGTCTTTGGGACCAGATTAAGCTGTTGACTATTTTATGAAACATGTTTTTCTTTTAAACTATATCTTTCAAAATTAATTAGATCTGTGTGGGTTTTTACGTGGACGAACACCGTGCTTTCCCACTTTCTGTGTTCACACAACTACCTACGAATGTGTATGTGACAACAAACGCCTGTGGATTTTCACTCTACCTTCAATGCTAGCTTTTACCATCACAAACCTCATCTCTTTCAGTTCAACTCTGTACTAAAATAAAATAAAATAAAATTTACGTGTACATAAAAACGAGAACCAATAAGAGAATGAAATTTATAAGTGCGAAATGACAGTAGCACAAAACCAACAAGATAACCCAGTATAAGTTCATAAAACTAGGTTCATTTAAAATATCCCCAATGAAATTCCACATATAAACGATTTATAAATAATACAAAATTATTTCTATGACATTTTATGGAGTATGCACATTTTAATTTAAAATCAAACCTTTTGACCACATCATTAGGTAAATATACATCATTGTAAAGGAAATTACATATACGAATATCAGCGTAGTCTATCAGTATTGGTTGCGCTTCCCACGTGTTGAGCCTGAGTTCAATTCCCGATTGGGCTAGTTGCCTAACTGAGGTTTTTTAAGGGTTTTCCCTCAGTTCTATCGGTGAATGTCTGGGAAACTTAGACATCAAACCTTCATCTAGCACAATAGATCTTTAGATCCCGGTGCCATGATCACTAGACCGTTACGTATACTATCAGACCTAGCTCTGAAAAAGTGAGAAGAAAAAGAACTCTTTGCTCATGTTTTATTTGTTCAATTTACTAACCTAGCTACCGAGATTTTGCGGAATATACAAGTCTTAAAATCGGTCCTGGTGGTCTAGTGGTAACCGTACTTGCTTCGTTGACCCAAGATCATGGGTTCAAACCCGGCTAAGGTCGCTTGATTTTTTTGGGCGTAAAAATCCTAAGTGTGACTTCCTTTGGAAGGGAAGTAAAGCCTTGGGTCCCATGTCGTAGATTTACGACACATAAAAGAACCTCAAGGCTGAAAGAAAGCCTCTGAGCAAAATTTGTCGGCCGTTTCATGAATTGAATTGAATGGGACGCTGATGACCTGAGATGTTAAAGAACGTCCGTAAATAAGTGAAATAAACAAATAAACATATCTGAACTCAGAGGTAATATGGCTTTCTGCTCAGTTTATAAATCCTAACTGTTTCTCCCTCTATCAACTAATTATTTTTTGACTGCTTCAACTGTTTGTCGATAATTATGAAACCTGTAATGAAGATAATATTTACGCAAATCTTCAAAATTCGACATTTTCAAATTTCACCTTTAAAAACCACATGAAATACATCTTAGAGCTCTAACATAGAAAGACAATATAGCAATAAATCTGTATGTTGAGCTCCCATAGACTCGCAGAGCTTCTCATATGCTCTTAACTTGGTTTGTCTTATTTTCATATAAAGTGTGCTAGTCCCAAATCCTTTCCTCATTACCCCATTTGTCATCATTAACACCTTTCTGTGCAAGAAACAATGAATTGTTACCTTGACAATTTTACTTCCCTCAAGTATAAAAGCTTTAATTTTCCCTGATAATGCTGCTTTACCGTCAGTGCAGAGAGAGGCACAAATTTCCCACGATATTTTAATTTAAAAGAGTAATTATTAATAGTTCTAAATGTACTTGTCTGTGGTAGTGTTAATAATGTTTTGCAAAAAAAAAAAAAAAAAAAAAAAAAAAGAATTTTTCCCATATCTAAATTATATTTATAGGTATGTAATAAATATTATTAACTGACATTTGCCACATTCCTCGGCCCTCTACCTTTAAATCAAACATAATGTCCTCCAATAATTTTGGTTCACGTTTATTTCAGTGTCATCATAATTTCTTTTATGTCATGCCAATAAAATAATTTCGTATATTCGTTTTCTACAACATTAGTAAACATTATTGCGGCCAGCAAAAGTAGTCACTTCAGTTATAAAAGGTTTTACCCTCGTTGCTCTATTAACTTAGATATTTTATAATAAGTATAAATCACTTGTGCATATGTGTTTTAATAAAACATGAAGTTTGATTTTGGTTCTGAAGCTGTGTGAGAAAGATTACTCTGTAAGAGCTTTTAAGTTTATTCGGCACCGTCTATTGATTTGGCAAAGCATTACAAGTCACTCTGTGTTCTAGGTGAGCCACTAAAATCACATCACACTTACCTGTCACTGCAAGTCCTTCCCCTCTCCCTTTTTGGAAATATGATAAACTAAATTTCCACTCACTTCTTTAGAACAAGCACATCTGATAACAATGTCACCTTTGATTCAACTTTGTAAACTCCTTTCCAAATAAAATATTTGTTCATGTTAAAATTGAAATGAAGCACTTTGGTAAAATAATTTATTTACGCTCTTCCAGCTACGCTAAACCTTAAATGAAACTGATGTTATCGTATGATTGTCACAGTTGCAAGTAAAAGGAGAAGTAAATTAAGCACGTGGCAAAATCTTTGTGATAAAATAAATATGCAATTTGATTTTATTTACTGAAAGGAATAAAAACTCAATACGAAAACTTCGAGACACAGCTTCTGGATCTTCATGATGCATTAGTTGCCTTACAGCTCACGGAAGATCACCACTGATTTAAGGGAAAACATGTTACGAAGAACTTAGATTAGAGTTTTAAAAGTTTAGCTGAAGTAAAAGAATAATGATTTAATACACCTTCGCAAACACGATTGTTACCACCATCTTAGTGGTGAGAAACAGTTATTCATCTTGAAGTCATCAACAAACATCCTTGACGTTATTTTTCCAATTCCTGCATTTATCATCAGAATGAATCAGAGAAGAAGTAGAAAGAATAGAAGATCTCAGTTTATGTTAGGTGATGTGACAAATATTGAAAGGTAACTTTCGAAAGAAAAAGTAAAACTGAAGGCAGCCAGGGAAGATACAAAGAAACAACGCGAGTTATGAAATTTTAATAATGGATATAGTGCACAACAGGTTGAATATGAGGTGACGCAGATCTTGAAGGTGATGAAGATTATACACCTAACGAACATTAATGATAAAACGTTATTGTAACAAGCTACCTCTTTTTAAGTACATGTTGTCGCATTCATTTCGTCATTAAAATAATAAATGAAGGCAAAATCATTTAACTGTTATGAAAAACGTTGTTTGCTCTTTTAAAATATTTGTGCCACTACACTACTGTTTCAATTAATCCAGTATTTATCAACCGGTGAGTTTTAAGCTAATGGAAGTTAGTGGCCAAGCGCAGGGGGCCATCTTTGTATTTTTAATAGGCTTCATTAATATTTCTAGGAATATTTTGTTCAAAAATAGAGTTGTAATTTTGAAACATTAAACATATTAAATGTCAAAAGATTGCTAACAAAATAACTGTACAATATGACCGCATATATAGCAATTCAATACATATTTTTAACACGTTAAACGAGTTTCACAATATCTTGTGCCCTTTTTGGGTGCATTTCCTTCTTACCTCATACATTCCCCCTCCCTTTCATTACCCTGTTCACCTGGTCACATTTGAATGATTGGCCAATTAATGAATGGTTCCACTCTTATCAAAAGTTTTACCATGACTTTACCGTTCTGACATGCAGGTAAACTTTGGTCTGCTTTCCATGCGTAGAGATATCTACGGGACAGCTTGGGTTGTACTTTTTTCAGCCTTCTCTTCATAATTCTTAGGACTGAGGCTTCTCCGTAGGGTAAGCCTTGTGACCCAGGTATACATTTTAAAGTTTTATTGTAGTGTATGAGACTATATTGGCATAAATATTTCTTTACAATGCACTTAATGAGTAGAAAACTTGGATTTTGCAAAACCACGAATAAAATATGTTGGTTAAAAGGATTTTATTAAATGCTTGTGCTCATGCATTGTTATATTAAATATTTCCATCAATTTAATGTATTTATTAGAGATCATATTTTGAGAACATGAACTTTTTGCAAGAGATGTTGCTTATTTAAACATGTGTAAATTTGCTATTTTCTCGATCAAATGTATTTATTGTTTAATTAATCATTTTGAAATTGCTAACCACCCTTCTATGTAATGTAATCTTTCTATGACCATATCCTGTGTTTTTTCCTTCCAGCGCACTTCCAAAGCTAAAACTTGATCTGGCATTAATGGAGAGTGTCATATTTTGGTACTGAGTTCCAATAACGTCATACATAGCAACCGATCCTTTATACTATTTGTAATTTAAATTGTTTCTGAGAAATAAGGTGGATTTAATTATTTAATTATTGTCATGAGTAATAAAGGATATTTATTATGGATAGCAGCGAAGCGTGGGTTTTTTGTGTAGCATAAGCTGAGATATGGAATGCTGAAATTAATGTAAAATCTAATTTATGCTATGTTACCACAAAAGTAACTCAGTAATGTAAAAAAAAAAAAATATTTCGCGTTCAAAATGATGGCACTGTGGCTATCAATAATATAAGCGATAAATAAATTACGTCGCATGCAATTTTAAAAAAGTTCACACACACATAAATCTTTTCACATATAATCTTCGATCCATTTTCTATGCAAATACGGCAATTAAAAATGAATTCTTGGCCTTTACTGCACTTCTTACTCTTCTTTTCCCTATAATCCTAGTAAGATAACGCGCTGTTCTGCTGTAGTTACGTAGAAATAGAGCGAAAATAGTTATAATGAAGAGCTGCCAATCTATCATAGGTCTGCAGTCCCGAGTAAATTAAAATACGATTAAGGGTATTGAATAATTAGTTAAAATAATAAATCATAGACAATGACATTTAATGCTAAAATATAATAATTACAGCATTCCATATCACAACAACACAATCAAAAGTAGCCAACTGCTACACTTTAACTTGATGTTGTTTGATTTCGGTCCTTCTACTGGGCTTCAGGTTCTACAAAAACTCAGAGAAGAGAGCAGATATAATCAAATGAGCTGATACCTACGCTAGCTTACACAGACTCTATAAAAGACCCCCTTAACCCCACTTGAAAATTACATTTTAACTACAGAGGCATCGCAAGCGATGCACACTTATATTACACGAGATGAAATGATACATTGGAAAGTTTTTTTTTTTAAAGGAAGCGTTTCAAGCCTAAGTTTTAGATTTATCATTTATAAAAACTGAGGAAAATCTGGAAAAAACCTCAGTAAGGGATCCTGGTGGGAATCGAACCCCAAAACTCCCGCTCACGAGTCCCCGCCTTAACGACCTCAGCCACTCGTGGCAGTTTCTCTCTCTTGAAAAATGATTACTACGCGTGCACAAGGCAGACTGAAGTGTCGACCGTATTATTTGTTGAGCGGCTATTCCTGTAGCAGACAGCATACTAGTTCAAATTAGAAATTTGTTCAGTTCACCGATAAAAATTAATACATACGAGATAATAGAGTACTAAAGGGCAGGCTCGGTCTTAGTCCTAATAAATGCATCGCCCTTGATTATGAAGCAGCATTTACGCTCATACTGAATCGGCCTAATTTGAAATCAGTAAGAGAAAGTTTCATTGAGACATACTTTTAAAGCTTATTCAAAAGTATGGGAACAAACAGTTCAATGTCTCCGTAAGAGAAGAAATGGACGAAAACAATCGTTAAGAAAAATGTTAATTTGCGAAATGTATTTCAAAAGGTTTTAGATTCAACTTAAAAAAGCCAGACATATCGCAAAGGAGCTTGGTTAGAAAATAAATTCTGCTCGGAAATCGGTACATTAAGTAACAGCTCTTTCATATCGTTCTCGCAGCTCTTGTTGCATTTGTATAAACTCGATCCTTAAATTTGACCGATTCCGTATGAGGGTATATACTACTCCACAATAACTACTCTTTCTCTGTCAATGAGAATCAAAACGAGATGATTAAGTCCATATTATTTCTCGGAAACAATTGACGTTAAAAATAATATCAACGCTAAACTGATCCATTTCGTTTAACATATTTAAATATGTAATCAAATTTATACACTATATTTACAGTCATATTTCGAGATCGAAGGTCCGAAGGAACGAAGCATGAGTTTGAAAGCTCAATTACATTACCTAAGAAAAATTATAAGCAGAAGGGGAATTCGGTAAGATAATGGCAATGCGAAAACGATATCATTTTTTATACTTTTAATATAATCGTTGAAGTGATTTGGCTTACCTGTTTCATCTTTTTAAAGCATACACCAATTTTATTAGCTTTTATTCTAAGCATAACAGCGTGTAGATCTAAATTAAATAAAATGCAACTGAACACCATTATACTATTTTTGTATCAACTATGCCATATTTCGAGTTATGATGTGAACTTCTTTTGGGAGGCAGTGAGATAATCGTGAATGAGAATTGGCTTCCTATATCCCTATGCGAATCTAAGCAGAGATTATAAGAATAAAAAATAAACGTAGGAGTAAAAATTATTAGTGTTAGTACTTGAGCACTGTGCTTTAAATTATCGGTAAAGTTCCATTTTGATGTGAGTAAGGTATCAATGGGACCGTGCATTGACTGAAAGGCGCTCATGTGCAAATATATGTTCAATGTGAAAATTAGTTTAAATCTTGTAAAAATCATCTCTAAATGTTTTCTCTTCAGGTGGGATCTTAGTCATTTACAAAATCAGTGATAAACGTTAAGGAAAGGGCAAGCAAAGAATGGCGGCTAAACCTTACCTAAATCTGCACCACTGAGCTTACAACTGTCTTAATATAATCTTTCCGTTATTACTTTTCACATAATAGAGTGGAAATTATCTCTGTGTCAAATATAGCAACTGGTTTTTCAAGCTTTTTATCGTTTGCATTTTTAAGCTCTAGTAACCGTGGGAGTTTTCGATTATTGCAGTGCAAGTGGATCAGGCCGGATACTTATGGAATATATCTCGTACAATCCTAAGAGCAAACTTAAACTTATTACTTAGCTTTCAGAACAGATATGATAAGACCAGTAGTTTTGTTTCAAAGGACAATGGTGACAGATCCCTTAAACTGGGTGTTAATTAGAATCTTAATAAGTTTAATTAAAGAAACTTGTTATCTGCGCGAACAATCTCAGTTTTTAATGGAAAGTTCAATCCCCATTACTTTATGGAAGATAGATTGTTTAATGCACCACTTTTTTTTATTACATGACAGCGAATGGAGAGTTTGAGATAAACCCATTAATGAAAAAATAAGCGCAAATTGCCTCTCTCACAATTTTCTGATAACCGCGCCTCCCCACTTACCACAGCTTAAGTTTTCAATATGATTACTTTTGGTTAAACCCAGTCATCACCACAGTGACTAGAAAGAGCGCATGCGCGGCAGAGTAAAAAGAAAAAAAAATTAGGTAATGTAATTTCCTTCCTTTCACATCCTTAACTTATAACGAAAAAAAAAAAAATAATAATAATCAGCCAATCTCAGAAAAGGGAGCTTTGCCACGTTATTTTCTCTTTAAACAGCTCAAAGCTATTTGCAAGCGAGGCCTAATCTCACGCGCCCCATTGGATCCGTGGAGGGGAAAGAGGGGAAAAATGCAAATTATATATTCGGGTCGGTTGGAGGAGGTAGATAAGGATACGAGAGAGTAAAGGGTAATAATAAAGGAGAGTGGGATAGGCGGAGGTGAGAGCGGGGCTGTGAGAAAAGATACAGCAGTGAAGCGTGAGGGGGCGGAAAAGGGGAGACCTCAGTGACCAGAGGGGAGTGGGGAGACAAACCTCTGTATTATAAACCGTAGGATGGGGTTAAACCGCGCACTAACATGGACACCGCTCCAAGCCTGCCAACATTTTTGTGGTCGTATTAAAAATGTTACCATTTATGGGAAACCCCTAGCATATATTACAGTCATGTCTGGCTTGGGATATAGTGGTCTGTCCTCAATTTCAGACTAAAACCTGATATTTCATCTTTCCTTTTTCCTGATCGTTAGTTCCTCCTGTTTTTCATTATATTATGTCTGTTCTTATTTCGTTATATTACATCTGTTCTTACTCAAAATTAGCAAGTGCAATTTTAATTTATATGTGGCTGAGCAAAAAGTAAATTTAATATTTTTATTCATCTTGGAATGGGAAATATTTCTTAATTTTTCGAAAAGTCTCCGTCACGTTTAATGCGGGTGTTTCAGTGTTTCACTAATACCTGGATTCCATGAGAAAAACTTCTTGATACACCGGGTCTTTCACCTCGTCGTCAGTGCAAAACTTGCCGTCTAGTGCCTCTTTGAGTGCTCCAGAACATGATAATCGTAAGGCACCAGGTCCGGTGAATAAACAGGATTTAGTATACACTCAGTTAAACATCTGCAATTTTTTGTGCCGTTGCATAAGCTGTTGCATTATCAAGCTGTAACAGTACACCAGTTGTGAGCAAACCTCCAACTTTCTGCCAGATTGCAGATTTCGAATGGTTTTCAACCAGATCGCAATATGATCACTATTAACACCGCTGTTGTGACCTCTGAGCATGTACGGTTCTATGATTGCACTATAGTTCCAAAAGAGTGCGAACATCGCTTTAACGGCTGACACAGCTGCACGGAACTTTTAGGGTTTGGTTATAATGAATGCCGCCACACTTTGCTGACTCGCTTGGTCTCTGACTAGAAGTGTGGACCCCAGCACTCATCACCAGTGACCTACGCTCTAGGAAACCATCTCCTTCGGCTTCATGGTGTCGTAGCAGGGTTTCACAAATATTCACAAGACTTTTTTTCAGTTCAGAAATGATTGTTTTGTAATCCACCAAATGGAAACTTGGAGGTACTGTAGAATGTTGTGGATAATGCGGTCCACAAAGTAATTTCTGATATTTAATTCCACATCCACCTCATCGATTGTTACCTACCAATCGTCTCGTAGCACTTGTTCTGTTGCAGCGATAGCGTCTAGCGTGATCGCAGAATGCAGGGAACTACGGCGAGCTGCAACACTCAAAATTAACTCTCCACTTTTAAATTATCTGTGGTACTTATAGGCCCGCTGAAGTGATACAGGAAAATTACCTCTTAATTCTTCGATGAATATTTGTTGGTTTCTCGCCCTCAAAAACAAAAACAAAAACAAACAAATAAACAAAACAAAAACCGGATAATTTCTCCCTGTTCCTTGCTTGTGTGTGTGTGTGTGTGTGTCACCAATGGGTTGCCATCTTGTTATGATTCCAGACGTCACATTTCACAACAGACGACTCGTTGCTGCTTTTGGACTGAGGGAAAAAGTCTAGGCACCCAACTTGCACTAAGCTTATTCATGTTCAAATGTTAATGAATAATTAAAAGGACTGTTGTTTTAGAAAGGCTCAACCTTGCTGCTATCTCTGTAACTATGAGCGGTCGGTCTTCAATAATTTCTCCCTCCACAAGAGCGATATTTTCAGGTGTGAACACCTCTAAGGGCCGACCTGCACGCTCATTCTCGACTCATTCGAAATAGTTTGGCTCATTCTTTTATGGTAGAATATGAGGGGTATGCTTCCCTATATATGACGTCCAATCGCTGTTAAATTTCATTTGGAACGAGTTCTACTTTTGTGAAGAACTTTAACAGCTCGATACTGCATTTTGAACATGTTACAATCTTCTACACGTAGCCTTCTTTATGCAACTGTATCTGAACAACTGAACACAGTGGAGTGGAAGCTACAGCTGCAATTATTTATTTAACAGATTAGATATGACACCAGATAAGAATTTTGTGATGGCGATAATTCTTATCGGCGAAGCCGGAAACTTATGAACCTACTCTCGTAATTGTGAATTTTGATTGCTAAATTAAGATTACATTTTGACTGGTATTACGTACTTCGAAATTACCGTCTGTCTTAAACACCAAAATTTCTGGGTAACAAAGTGAATTAAGTGAATTTACGTTAACCGGAATGAACAAGGTCTCGTAGGGGCTTAAAGCTACCTGTTTTTCAATTTCTTTAGAAAAAAATAATTGCTATGGAAAGCAATTATCCTGTGACTTCCGTGCTATCGGAACCTGTCCTTTTTTGGAACAGTTATCTGAAATGCTCATTTTACGAACAACCTTCATTCAGAAAAAAAACTAATATAGGTAATTTTAGGCATAATCGGACTTTTTCCTCATTTGTGCAATGAGCGCTTACCTCCCGATAGCCAATGAGAGTCTGAGAGAGATGAGAGATTGAAGAAAATGGCATAAAATAAAAACCGGGAAAAAGAGATGATCTATCGAGATTCTTCTCGCTTTATTTCAAAAATATTCCTCAGCTTTTATAAAACAAAAAGATGTGATTATGATCAGTTAATACACTTAGCAGAAGTCAAGTCAACCTCAACTAAATTGCAGTTGTCTTGATGAACCTATGCAAAGAATAACGACTTCGGCTACCTCAAAAGTTCAGCTTGAAACCAAATATTCAGAACTTCTAGCAAATTAAAATACTGCGTCAATATAAAGAATTCTAGAGTTTGTAAACATTATTTTTGTCTTTACTGTTGCTAAATACGAAGATTTTCCGATTCAGGAGAAATTTAGTGGCCTTAAAACTCAAATTTTCTTTGCAAACCTACCATATAAGTAATTAATTACTAACTCTTTGTAACCAAGATAAAACGGCATAAACAAATTTGTCACAATATTTATTTATGCCGCTTTTTAATATCTTAAAAATTCTTTAACATTACAGCTATTTTTAACTCAAAATAATTTGTAGTTTTAAAAAACGTCCACAATGAAGAAAAATAAATGTTAGAATAGCATTAACTGTCTTTTCAATTTGAAAGCCCTTTTCATACGTCTTGATACTACTGGCATTAATATTTAATGAGCTTCAAAATTTTTATTTTAAATCTAAAAATCTCGAAGCAATTTTTGTGACTTAAAATGTTATTTTGCTGTTGTCTTCATATTTTAACTATTGAATATAATATTTCTCAATTACTCTTTTAATGAATACTCTAAAAATTGCTATAAATACTCATTTATAAAGATTCTTTTTTCCCCTCCTTGCTCTATTTAAAACCGCTGCGTAAGGGGAGAGGGAAAACAAAAATGTATCGCTGTTTCATAATAGTTCCTTATGTTGAAATTATTCAAATAAATATTAATGTTAAACAAATGTATTAATTATTTCAATTATTAATTCAAAAAATAAACTAAAAGTGCATGTAAATTTAAAATACATCTATATAATATATAGTAAAATTTAAATTCATTACGATTAATTTTCAAATAATTAATATTATCAACATTCGGTTCCTAAAAATCACATATATGTTAAACAGTTGACAACAATACAAGGGCATGAAGCAAGGAGCTTACCTTTCTGTCTAGGAGCTCTGACCCCTCCGCCGTCAGAGTGGGATGCAGGAGATGTGGGCTGCCTACCCGCTGCCCTCTGCGCCACAGGTTCCTTACTGCTGCAGCTCGAGGTGCCGGTATCACGATCAGGAGCTTCCTCCTTGATCAGCTTCGGTTCCATCGACTGCTGTAATCAGAAAATACTTCAATGAAAACATATGTGTAACATATATCACCGTTATCAAAGGTAATACAACTTTTTTCATATTATAATATTCTTAGTAAAACGTTTCTAAATATTTCTTCCTTTTACTTGTGCATTCACCATTTTGTTCGTATTTTTAAAGAGTGGTTTCCTTCTGTCACCATAATTTAATACTTTCACAATAATATTAAAGTGAAACAGCACTTTAAATTTACAAATCCCGATATCTCTTAAAATATTCATTTTACCAGAGATAGAAGGACTATATTTCTAATGCTAAACGTTACCTTTAAGTGCCTTTGATTCTGACATTTTTAATTATAACCTTGGCACTTAAACTGATAATTTCCATTGTTATATTAACTCGTTTTTGGCTGGAAAATAGTTATAAATTTCAAAGTAATAAACTTGGAATATTAATAAAATATTTGACTATTTCTATAGATAGTTGACAAGTTTAACCTCATAGGTTCTACCAAAGTTCTGCAAAATTTGTTCACATGTTAAACCATTGATACCCACAATCTTAATCAAAACTGACAACATTTTAAACTTATGTAGCTATCATTTAATTTTCCTTTTTTTTTCTTATTCCAAGTGTATCCGATAACATAATAATTTGCATTGGGTTAGATTGCTTGTGTTGGAGAATATTTCTCTATTTCAGCTTTGCTTACGGCTGGCCGTTTTTGCCTACGCCTCAAATAGGAACATCTCCGGGAGAAAGGGATGCGGTGGGGGACACCATAATCACAGGAGCCATGAATGCTACATATATATATATATATAATATAAAAGAAAAATAAAAATAAAGTAACACTATTAACAATGTAACAAATTAACAGTAATTATAATAGTAGAAAAGGATAAAACACTAAGAAAAAGTCACACTTGAGATCGCTCTATTTCGAACTAGTGGAGTCCTTCTATGGCAAGAAGCTAGACAAGGACTGCACTAGTTCGAAATATAGCGATCTCAAGTGTGACTTTTTCTTAGTGTTTTATCCTTTTCTACTATTATAATTACTGTTAATTTATATATATATTTTTCTTTTTCTTAGGGTTTTATCCTTTTCTACTGTTATAATTACTGTTAATTTATATATATAAACCGTGTCCCTGGCATATACAAAGAGCAGTTCACCATTTCAATGCCAGTCAAATTTTGTGGTATAAACTGTGGAATAAAATCAAAGGTTTCCAATGTGTAAACACATTAGAACACCCTCCTATTGAAACTATCATTAACACATATTTTTGCCTCCAAAAAGCACATTTTTAGGCATCTAATTCTATAAGAGGGGCAAGTTTAATTCTTCCGTTTACTCCTGTTTATTACACTGACCAAGTTAACTGGCTGAGGGGTAACGTCTGCGGTATTTTGGAAGTCTCAAGTTCAACCCCCAGTGACTTTTTTCCTTTATTTTCTTCCTGGATTTTTTTATTTAAAAAGCAAATTCCAAGGATTGCTTTACCAGGAAGCTAATAGTTTTGCTTGAAAACAATAAAAAAAAACTAAATAAGTAATATAGAGTGACCACTCGCATGGCATAAAGTGAACTCATGTATTTCAAACGTTACTTCAAATATATATAAATTTAATACCTGAGTAGAACAAAAAGAATCAATGTGTTGGGGAAAAAATTTTGGGTTTTGTTTCTTTATTCCATAGTTATCATTTTTTGTGATTAATTTATTATTGGTACTACTAAAGTAATTTTTGAATTAAATTCATGGTTCTATCATTAAATGTTGGTATACAGTTGATGTATGAAAATTATAAAATCATTTTTCTAAATCTGAGAAAATCTAAAACCCATAACAATTTAATAAGACCATTTTCTTTTAATATAGTGCTTTAATCAGAAAATATGAAAAAAACAACAAAAACGGTTCTGCTGCTGATAAGGTGAAATCTGGAAGACTAGTCATTGTTAATTTCAATCTCTGCTACTACCACAAATAAATAAAACTCATTTCTTTCACTGGTTTGCCAACGGAAAATCCTCTGCATTCACTAAAAGTGACAGCGACGATGTTTACACTCAAAAGAACCTGACAGCGGGGAAGTTGTTTTTAGTTGCAGAAAGAATGATAACAAGTGCCGGCGGACATATTATCAACATTTTATTAAACCAATTCCATTATTTGCCCAACAAAGTTAAGTTTATTTTTTCTATATCAATTACTATAATATTTATAATACTTAAAAGTTCAAACTATAAGAAAGATGTACATTTTCAGATTTTACGTGACCAATCACCAATAGCATTTAAGTCAAAGCGATAATTAAATATCCAATATAAAATAAAAATTAATGAATATGAAAACTTCTAATGTCACTGCCACATTATCTTGAATATCTACATTCAGAGATACCAGGGTCATTATGTTTCTCAGTATAAATTCATTCACTTTAGCTTAGTAAAACAAGCAGTAAATTAAATTATATTATTCCAATGATGCTTAAATGACACTGCATGGTGTCTGTATATGTGAATGGTTGAGCTGATCTTTATACAATTATGGTTCCTATATACATATTGTCAATCTCTGCAAATGATAAAGATTTTACCCTTTAATAATTAACTACACGAAAAATGGAAACCAATCTGATCACAACGGTTTAAACTCAGATCATGTAATATTTCAAAGGTCGAACAACTCTTTTTATTCTTACATGCATAATATTATTTATAATTTACAGTAAAAACATATATGCGTATATATAATTTCCTGAATCTGCAAGTAAATCTCAAATTAACATAATAAATGGTTATACTATGCCTTAATGTTTGTAGCCCACAATATTTTTAATTCTTTCTCTGCCATGGCAGTTTTAAAATGTAAACTGAATTACCAAAATGAATCAAACGTTTCGTTTAAAATGGTTTTTGTCTGCTAAGAATTGAAGTTCAATAGCGGAAATATTCTAAAAGTTCGCGAATCTTAATTCTCATAATAGGCAAAGACCGAAAGTTAGGCAAAAAGCCTTTTCTTCCTGAGTGGATATATTTAAGAGTCAAATAGAAATGAACATGTTTCCGTATATTTGAGGTTTGTAGGGCCAGGTTTTATTTTAACTTTTTTGTCTATTTTGGCTTCTTTTGCCTATTTTTTGCCTGTTTTGGAACGTTATAGATTTTTTTTCTGAAAATGTTTAAGCATTTTAAAAAGGACAGAAAGAATTGCAATAAATCAAAGTGAAAAAATTATAAAAATTAAATGGCATGTTCACCTCAAAAAAATATATATTGAGAATTTTGTTATATATATTCTTTTTCAAGCAGTCAAATGCTTTCTCTTCAACCCATTCACTTAAGTACCTTAAATAGCGGAATCTTTATTAGTGAACGCATTATTCTTAACTAACCATAAAGGTATATTATATTTTATTTTTGGAGCTTGAGCAAGATTACTAGGTACTTCTTTAAGTTACCTGGAGCATACTAATACCACGAAATAGAGAGGATGATGGAAGACTATAATCATGGATAGTCCTGGCGAATGATCTTGTATCGATCTGCGTGAGACTGTTTTAGGAAATTTGTGATAGGGGTAACTTTTTTTTTTTTTTTGAGTAGTGTTTAACGCCCGTTTTCACTACTGAGGCACCACAGGCGGTGGACACTGATGATACATGAGATGAAATGATAAATTGGGAAAGGATATATATATTTTTTTTTTAAGGAAGGAAGCGTTCCAGGCCTAAGTTTAGGTACCTCCCCTACATTTGCCAGTTATGAAGACCGAGGAAAACCTGCAAAAAATCCCAGTCAGGGAGGACAGTCCTGGCGGGATTCGAACCGCAGACCTCCCGCTCACGAGTCCGTGCCTTAACGACCTCGGCCACCCGTGGCGGTGATGGGGGGGGTAACTTCTCAGCTGCATAAAACTTCCCTAAAATGTGTTCAACACTAAGAGAGATACTAACTTGATTCCCCTATAAACGCATAAACAGAAAATGAATCCGACCAGAAATCACTGCGTATCTTTTGCTCATTCGCCATGACTATTCAAAACTACTTTACTTGATTCAACATTTCCATGATGCTAAAAGATGAATGAGTGACTGATTATGATAACGGATACTTTACAAAACATTTTTGTTTCTTGTAATCTACCCATATTTTACATCCAAAAGCATCTTTGGATTTATTATTATAATTATATCTATTTTATCATTAACTGAAACTTACTTATTAAGATACTCAGATAACTTCAAGTACTTTAATTGAGTAATAAAAAGTTACTAAGTATCTTGTATACCTAATTTAATTAATAATGAGGGATATTACTGTTTTTGCTACTAATAAATGACTATAATAATTATATTACTGCCTATTTTCAGTATTTTAAGTTTCTTTTTGCTTGCCTATTTTAATCAAAATAAATGCCTGAACTTATGGGGTCGGATAATAAGTTAATAAGTGTTTCCATTTGTTTCTTCTTCTCTGCCACACCTGCAGCTAGAAGTTGTTCCGTTTTCTTAAAACTCCTCCTTCCAAAGTAAAAATGTTTTGCAACATTCTCAAAGTGTTCGGATAAAGATAAACTCTCTTCTACAGTAAGGTTACGTGCCAACAAAGCGCTTTTGACGCTTGCGGGGGCTACACTTCCCCAGTAAGCAGCTCAGGCTGTCCGTAACTCGAATAACTTCACTGTACATTCTCAAAGGATGAAAAAGTACTTAATATAGCAATTTGTTTCTCTTAAAATCTTCCTAAAAGCTGTAAATATGTTGTTTATGTCTTCCATATTTAGGAATTCAGCGAATATCTCTTGATGCTCACACTTCGTTAAATTCCTCATGTTTCTGAATACAATTTATGTATAATTGAGCTTCTGTTATCCAAGGAATTCATGATTATTTAATCGTAATTGAATACAAATAACATATTTAATATTCCTATTTAATACTCTATTTATTACAGTTGAATGTGTTTTGCCCGAGGATTTTTCAAAACCAAAATATTACGCTTGGGATACAATAAACTTGATACTTTTATCCAGGGGCTATCCTCGCCGTGCTTCCCTAGGAACCTTCTTCGATGCAGAGGGAAGGCGGGTTGGTTAAAAATAATACGCAACGGTGAGCAGTTTTCTGAGAGAATTACTACCTAACTCGCCCCTGTAGGGCTCTTATATGCAAACGGCCTGGCATTATGATATGCAAATTAGGTGACCAACAGCTTAGCTCCTGCGATATTCATGGCTAATTTGTTCGCGGCTTACATGCTTAATATTACGCCCACACCACCTTCCACCTATACACAAACACAAGTGTGCCCCAATTCTCCTTTTCAATCATAAAAAAACTGAAAATAAATTTAGATGAATGTGCAGTCACTTTAATGATGTGCCTCAAATTGGTATATATATATGGCTGTTTTCGTTAAGAGACAAAAAATTCGTGTCTATTTCTGTTACACCAAAAAAGTGATCTAAATCAGCAAGTGCATTCTAGCACCACCCCCAGAAACTATTTGAATAAAGATTGTAAACTCATTTGCGAGGAGTAAGTACACCCGATATATTACTTACTAAACGGATGATTGTTTTAAAATATGTACACAAAAAAGCCCGCTTCCAAAGTTGAATTTCAAAATTGTATTACGATAAAAGTAGGGCTAACGCGTTTTCATTCGCTACGTTTCCACTGAATAGACTGCGTGTTAAACACGCCACACACCAAAGCTTATCTATCATACTGCAGCCGATCATCCAAGGGTTAACGAGGAGAGTTTAGTGAACTCAGGCACTCAAGTTGAACTTTTTTATTTTAAGTTGTATACAGAATTTACAAGTAGGTGCTTCAGTATGGAGCTACAGAGATCGATATGATTCATATTTACAGTTAACATTGTGATAAGACATGTGTTAATAGTCAATCAAATGTCACTGGCGAGGCGCAGTCAAGGTAGGCTTGCACCTCGGTCTAACAACAAATCACACAAATGGAAATGTCTTCGTGAAAGTGGGAAGATTGACAATGGGTAAACTTCATAAATGATTATTGTACTTGAGCTGCAATTAACGGGGCCAATTGAAGTAAGGATGACAGAATAAATTATGTCTTTTAAGAATCTTAACATGCATTTCCGGGCTTTGGCCTTGGTCTTATAGTAAAATTACGTCTATGGTGACCTGATGTATGTGTTTAAAGTACACTATTGCGTTTTCAGTTCTTTTGATAACCCTGAGCACATTTGTAGCTTTGCAGTAAAAGCCTGCAGCACAACAACGAAGAGTTCGAGACCATTTGTTCCTATCTTGAGGTGCCTATTTTTGACTTCTTTTCTAACTCGTAAATACTTTACACATAATTTTTTCGCGTATGTATTAAAATAGAAAAGTAATTCGGGAAAAAACACAACTTATACACCTATACAGATGGCATTGATCTAGAAATAGTATTTAATCGAATGGACAATTTTTTGTGAAGAATAGTGGAGAGAAAAGGCAACTATAGGAGTTTTATTATTATAACTAAAAGCTAATTTGAACAACATATTACTGCTTTTGCAACCTCCATTTTATCTTTATGTATCTTAGAAGTCAAATGCTAAATTGGATATTTCCTTACTGCTTGTTGTTGCTTTGGCTTATTTGCGGACGCTCTTTAACATCTCAGATCATCAGCGTCTCATCAGGGCGTGAAATGACCGACAAACTTTGCTCAGAGACCTCTTCTTTCAGGCTTGAGGTTCTTCTTCGTGCCGTAAATCTACGACATGGGATCCACGGCTTTACTTCCCTTCCGAAGAAAGCCATATTTAGGATTTTTACGCCTGAAACAATCCATCCATCCTGGCCGGGATTTAACCCGCGATCTTGGGTTTAGGAGGCAAGTGTGGTTACCACTACACGCCAGGGCCGACATTTCCTTACTACGAATTCCCAAAGTAAGTAACAGAAAAGTAAGTAGCAGAAAAAAGAAATGATCACCTAGAAGTATGCAGCTAAGATCTATCTGATATGCTATGAAAGTAGATAGTACAGGAAGTAGACTGTCAATTAAGGTTATCTATCCAGTAGTGAACTAAATACTATTGCATGTTTCAAATAACCAATAACCAACTGATGTCGTGATACAACTAATGAGGTTAAATAAGCAGTTAAAAAGAAGAAAACATTCTTATTAAGAAACTGTTTCAAAGTACTTTGTAAGAATAACTACGACATTTTCTTATATTTGTTTCTTTGTTTTATTTTTCTACTTACATGTGGGAAATTTGCAATAGAGTTTGAGTATTCATCCGAAACCTGAACTTTATGAACGTAAATTTCAGCTACATTTGTTTACTTTAGATATGCAAGTTAATAATGTTTTTTTTTTGTACTAATGTTAATTGATTTATTTTGGTACTTTTTGTTCAATTTACTGTTCACACAGAACATATTTTTGTATCGCATTTTTGGAGTTTCAGCTAAAGGTTTCATTAAGACAAAATATCCAGAATTAGCGTTTTTACAATATTAGACCTATAATGTTAGTGAAAATATTCATATGGAATTAATTCTTGAAATATAAACTACAGTTAGAATAAACAGTATTCCTCTGTAACTTGTTTGTAAGAAAAATAAACATGACATCTTCAATATAAAAACCGGAACATCATCCCATTCAGAGAATGTGAATGAACATGTCAGGCTATCGCTTTTAGTAGGAGGTTCATCCTTTATGACCCATTCAAAATGCCATGCGTTCATATCGATTTTATTGCTTCTATTGAAGATATTCTTTGAAAACTTTATGTCAGGTACTTCCTTCCCTCTCTTCTTGCTTCCTTTTACCTAATTTTATTTTTCTTTGTGTCCTACAGTAATGGTTGTAATGCAGTTAAATGTTTATCAACGCTTCATTAGTTGTACTACTTTGTCTCTGTTTTTTACATTTAACTCTCAAACACCCTTTGCCGATTATTGAAATTGTTGCACTATGAGTAATAAACGCAACTCGGGTAGCAGGAGAACTCGAAATAAAGCACCCAGAGACAGCTTTACCCTCCAAGAATGCCATGGAATGCAAGTAGCCTGTCACTGGACAACGAAATCGTTACGAAAGCGTTTCTGTATGAAGTTCAAATATCATGTTTGCTATGATGAATTGTCATTCTCTGAAATTATGTGTGTATGCTGAATTACAAGTAATGAGAGTATGGCAACAACAACGAATGTGTGCAACTTCTGAACATAAAATGTTTTCCCGTCACGTCAGGAACTTTCCGTGCATTTTAAAAGCAATTTCAAAAATTTAAAAGGCATATTCTCAATATGTGGTTACGCATATTCATCAAGTTAAATGATTATGACCTGTCCACTCATTCGCTAAGTCTATGTTGTAAACTGGCAATGGAATACTACGGGGGTGAACGACCCTTCACGCAGCCGGTTTCGTGGTGTGCGGCCGGCCGGCGAGGCTGGCTGTTGTGCCGGCGGTGCATGTTATAGGATGTCCGCAGTAATTATGGGACGGTTTGTCGCGTAAGTTATTTCTAACATACACAACAAAAACGCTTAAAAATAAAAGTAAATTAATCACGCATATTAAGCAACTAGATGCTGGAAATCATCAGAAAATTCCGGTGAAATAATCTCCTTACAGCACGCACTGATTCTGTACGCACATATGAATACTCTTTGGGTAATAGAATACTTATATTGCCCCATTTCACTTGATAGACTTTCACTCAATACACTGCATTGCACCGCCTAGTAAACACGTGCTACTTGCGGAAGATTTCAACTCACCTGAAGCCTCGCGTAGCAGAGGGGAAATATACTCCCCGCCTCCGCCGACATAACCATATTGTGCTGCCGGCCGATCCCGCGGTTGCGTCAAACATTGCTCACCCAATATTAACTGGAATATATCTACGCAAAACATTAACTTAATACCTACATATTTCACTGCAATAGTTATAAATCGGAGGTTTTTTGAAAATTTGTGTCTCACCCTATTTTATCGCTATATTTTTGCTGGAGAGATTCAAAATGTTCTGTCACAAAAGCATGTGGGAAGAAACCCCTACAGTTGATTCTATTGCCTTTAACCTTTTCATCGTTTGCTGCATAAATGTAATGGGATAAGTTATCATAATTGTATTATTGCCTAGCGTGTCTTCTAGCATGAATAGCCAATACAAAAACGCCAGGTCAAAACCCGAAGTGTAGTTCGTACCATACGCACTTGGTAAATAGCTCAGCGAGTTATTACGTGCACTTGGGTGTACCATAATGAACACAATTTTAAACAGAGCGCCCCTGTTGCTTTGTTGGTTGACAGACCTGAAATTTAAGATTGTCAAGTGTTTGTATTACGATTAACTTGTTTATATTGTTTTGTTATCAGCTAAAATAGAACGATATACGAAGGATCAACGCTTCCATGTTCTGGAAGTGCATGGTGAACGTTATGCAGAGACCGTTTGAAAACTTTGTGTAATTTTTGGTAGACCAAATGCGCCTAAAGTTAGTGCAAGGAAATTTGGAAATAAAGGATCGAGAGAGAACATCAAATCACCTGGATATCCTCGCTCTCGTCGATGTAGAGAAGGTTGCCCTCGTCAGTCGGAGTGTTGTTAAAAACTGCATGAAGTCGATTCGCCACCGTTCTCAGCAGGTAATCATTCTGAGAAGCAGTTTGCAGCAAATTTTAATCTTGCGTTTATGTGAGCAATCCACGAACCATCCCTCAATTATGGGACACCCTAATAGATACTAAACAATAACTCCGGACACTGTTAATTAACTACTACCACTTTTTAATTTTGTGAGACATTTAGAATAGACATTTTAACATTTGCTGGTTTTCTTCCTCCCTCCCCCCTCTTTCTCTCGTTTGTTTGGTTGTTAGCATTGTTCTCATGACATAAAAGAGTTTCCATTTGATAAAATACCTACATTTTCCCGCCTTTATAATAGAGATGAAAACAAGAAAACAAGTAATTCTTATTGTACAAGTAGTTCCTAAATTTACCACGAACTGCTTATTTACATATTCAATATATTTGTGCATACTTTATGTTACAATTGCTACTACTTCTGCCTTTCAAAGATTAGGCATGTTTTACTGGCTCCTCTTTAAGTAAATATTTTTACAAGTCTTCTCACCAATTAGTTCATGTCTAATTTATTTGAAATGGTTGTAAATGTCATATTTTGGGTCTTAAAATGTCGAGGTAAGCAAAGATCACTAAAACTGTACTATCTACGTCTTCTTTGAGCGTCCAACGTCCTAACTGCCTATTAATTTATGACAGATGCAGTCGGTTATTACAGGTTTCATCGTTTAAAATTGTCAGTACAATTTAATATGTTTTCATAATGTATGCTTTCTTTATTATTGTATAGAAATCTATTTGCGTGGGCATATTTTCTAATTTTATGAGTAAAGTTGATTAGAAGTATATACTTAAACATTAAACATAAAGTTTAAGGTTAAATGGGAAAACGTCTCTCTTCTAAGATTCGGAAGGTTAAGATTAAGGGCCCATCTTAAGTGATAATTGAAATTAATTTACTAAAGGTTATAATTGTGAAATTTATGCATTAGCTGAAGTGGTCGTTATAAGTAAATTCAATTCGACTTCCTTAACAGCTGCTGCATATTAAATATTTCTTGATATTACCGTAAGTACTATATTGTCACTAGTATTACTAACTCTATCTCTCAAAGTTATCCTCAAGACTGGCATATGATTAATCTACGATTCAATACCACATAATAAAATACTTCCTTTAGATATACAAAGGATTTTGCCTTTGTGTGCATTCCAAATCTAATCTAACATTTACTATAATATTTTGATGACATCCCATATCTCAGCCTACCTTATACAGAAAGCAACATTTCGTCAATGAAATTAACCAGTAATATGCAAACAATTGTCAACAACTTTCAGTGTCCCATTGCATTTTATTGAGTTGAATAGTAGAAGCTAACATAAGAACAAGAAGACAATTGAAAAATTAAATCACTACAAAAACTAAAAAAGCTGCATTAATTCGTAAATGGCTTCAGGATTTTCTGAATTTTGTTTAGAATGACCAAATAATATTCCATCAGCCATTTAATAAAATAAAATATTTATTCCTTATTTTGTATACAGCTAAATACACTATTACATAATGTTGTGCATTTATTTCTAACTTTGTATATAATTTTAAAATGTTATTGCAGATAAAAATGCAAATACACTGCATGAAAATTAATTTAACGATTTTCCATAAATATTGCTCGTTGTACCATCAAACAAAACTTCTGGAAACAACGAAATACAGACTTTTCAAAATTGTAGTATTGTTGGAGCGAAATAAATAAAATTGACGAAAATGTTGCAGAAGAAGTCTTGTCTGACAGCTACACGTTACCGGGGAAAACAAATCATGCAATCTATGACGTACTACCAATTTTGCCATATATACTGTCCAGTGACTTCTGTCGAAGTAGAGGACTCGTTTTCTTATTTTAGGTTAATCTTGAAGGACAAACGTCGCAGGTTTACAACACAAATTTTGGCATTATTCGGTATTATATTGCAAAGCAAATTAAGTGTAGTGGGATATTTCTTTATTTATACAGACTTATTGAAATAATTTGTATTATTTTTTACTTTGGTGTATCTTTGAATACACCATTTGAAAAATGTAAGTTAAAAAGGAAAATAAATTCAGGAGCCATGTTGTACGTCTACATTAAGATTATTTGAGTTATGGGCCGGGAGAGTTCAAAGCCGTATAATGCATGTGCAGATAGCAGCTTGTTAGATTGCGGGAGGTTTGTCAGTGAGTGGTTGTGCATATTTTTTACTTGGTATAAATTATGTGCTAATTGTTTCTCTTTAGTTATGCCATTATTTAAATACAGACTCGCTGGGGTTTGTAATAAACTATACATATATAAAAACGGATGCTTGCAGAGAAATGGTAAAGCGATTTGCAATAAATTTTGTTCCAGGTATAGAAAATGTTCGTCAACTTGTTAAAAGGTTACAAGAGACAGAATCTCTCAGTAATAAGAAATGTGTTCCAAATTTCCGTGTTCCTAAGGAAGAAAAATTGGATAAAATATATGAATCTCCTATGCATATGCCGATAATGTATTGAAGCCGAGGTGTAACTTTTATCAATTTCAAATATAGTATTATTTTATAATTTCAGTAAACATATAAACATTGAAATTAAAATACTAACTTGATGCGCTGCCATTGATATTTCACTTTTTCCGGTTGCTGCGGTTGCATTTTCCCATTAAGTTGTCGCACTCAGACAGCCCGTAACTCAAATAGCCTCCTGTACAATGTTGTATAGGTTCATTCAAAATGAAGGAAAACTCCTACTATTAACAACTGAGTTGTGTGTTAAAATTTATTCGGGAAGAGCCTATTTTAAAAGTCTTGAATTTCTGTTTTGAGCATCTAAAATGGATATTTTTAGAACCTAAAGATCTAAAGTCTGACTACACTTCTTAAAAAGAAAGTTGCTATTTCCAGAATATGAGTCAGGTAATTGAAAACATGTGCAAGTAGATTGAAAACTGCATTTCTTTACATGTAGGCATTTGTATCAGCTTAATTTGTTTCTATATAAGAGAATGGCCATGGATACAAATACTGCATTTACGCGATACTCCTAAGGGAACAAAGCACGCAAGAGTATCGAATATGCGCAATTTGCCAGCTGACTGCTTTTCATATCAACTCTTGGGAAATTTATTTCATGATCAGGACATAGGGGTCATCAAGACAGCGGCACTCTTACATCGAGTCAGTTATTAGAGTGCCTGCCAGGGTCCCCATCATTTGCAATACCTCCTCTCCCATATGACGCCCCGTCTCCTCTTGACCACTGGCCCTCCTCTCCCTCTCAACCAATATCAATACTCATATCATCGATGTCTGCCCCCGCCGCTGAGAGCCGCGCGCGGTTCCAGCTGCGGTCCGACCAGAGAAGCAGCTTATATTGGAATTTTTATGGCAAGGATTTAGGAGGGCAGATCTTGCCGCCCCTCCGCATTACGAATGATGGGTTTGACCCTATCCCAAGGACAAAATGCAGCTTCTAAACATTCCTTTATTAAGGGGAGATCTCTAAATGTCAGACTTGGGTCAAAGGTGGTCTTTTTTTAACTTTGCACTTGCATGTTAATCGTTGTATTACTAACAACAATTATACACATATTTTCTCACGTTTTAAACAGAGTTCGTTTAGTAGAAATATATTTAATTTTCAAGCTAAAAATCGTTAGCCTTCGTGGTCTTTCAGTCATTGCCGTTATCCAATGAGGATATCATGTCTCTGGTTTTCAATGGGAAGAATTCACAGATACTCATAACAACCTCTTCTATGTTTCGGTATTTATATGAACCAAGGAAAGCACCATGGCGATAATGTTAGGCATAAGCTAAATGTAATACTTCAGATGTTATAACAGTTTATTACAATTATTTCCTAGACATTTTCTTTTGTTATTTGAGCGGCGTGAGAACTGGCTTTCAGTTTAATCAAAATTGCATAAACTTGTCCTATCATTTGCAATAAAGCTCAAGCGCTTTTCAATTTGCTATCCTAATTCTACCAACAAGCTGTTTTTCCTTAACAACAATCACAGCAGAATGGCAGAGATTTAACCAACATTTGAAATGTTTTATACACAAATAATAATGTTCTTGTTAAATGTATCAGCCATTGGATTAATAGACTACACACTAGGGCATTAGAAAATTGTCGCAACTTTTCAAATAATTAATGCTTACAAGGAGAACGCTGAAGGATGTATGGCTAGGAAAGGATTCATAGGAAAAATACTGCAGTTATTGGAACACACGCAGGAAAAAAATGTTAATTTATATAGCACTTTAATTTTAATGTGAATGCTAAAAGCATCACACGGTTTCATCACATCATTAATTATAGAAAATTTCAATCATAAAAATTTAATTGCAACATATAAACAAGAGAGAAAATTTAAGAATAGTACTAAGCAATAGCGAAACATGTACTAACATCGAGATTAAATCATATAATTAGAGGTTGCCCATTTTATACCATTGATTATGAAACAATGAAACATTTCAACTAATCACTTTGAATAGCAACAAAGCAGTAAAATAGTTAATCTAATATTTATTTTAAAACTAAACAATAACAAAGTTTTTACTAACATTAAGATGAATACAAGAAGGTTTTCTGACTTTAACCAGATCTAAACTGTGTTCACAGTTATCCCTTCCTGACAAAATGCCTCAACATCTTGCAATCGTTCGGTACGGTAGAACTTTTCTCCCACATTGCGCTAAAGCACTGTGTTGCACTTTCTACTCTTGCAACATGGATTTTTATGAAACGTCTTTATTCATAACTCTTGAGTGTTTTAGGGCGGTTTTATGCACTACAAACCAGAAACAGTCACTATATTTGCACTATGATTACTTCACGTTTCAGATTTATATGAAGGGCGAAGCTAAGGAAACTGCACGGAAGAACACTTGACACCCCAAGGAGTTCTATTCCCTCAGAAGGTTCGCTTCCACACCAGCCGCCGAGGCAGAAATCTTTACAAAGCGCAAGACACCTTCATACCACACTAGTCCACCTCGCCCTGGCACTTTCGACACTGTAACACAACCAACGAAATGGTATTATATGAAGTGGGAAAGCGAGAAATTCATGGAAAGTAAATATTCATTCCAGTATTCACCTAAGTGACCAGAGGAAACCACGAAAAACCCCAGCCGGCCCAAGGGACATGAAGCCGGGACCACCCAAATGTTATCACTTGAGCCACACGTCTCGGTGGCATGCAAGATTCCACCGTTACGAGCGTTGTTGCAATTACTTTTCGAATGCCCCAGTATATTCACTCTGTGTTGCGCTTATTCTCATATCAGTTCATGAGATATAGATGTACAATTAGTGTGTGTATGTGTTGTGGTGGATTTTATGAGGCAATGTACTATATTTTTTGGCGCACTTATTACTTCTAGCAACCTAAGAGTGCCTTTTGATAGGTTTTCCTTCAAACTCTGTGTGTGTTTTCAGTATTTCGTACCTTGGACTTCAGTAATTTTTCAATGCCTGTATCCTCAGTTCTGAAATGCCAAAAATACATTTCTCTATAGTCCTCTTTATAGAGTTTACCAAGTGTTATAGCAATTTTACAGAAATTTCCAAATGGTTCTCATAATGCCACTATTTCCTTCATCCCTATGCCTAAGAGAAGCACTAGTTCTTTCATTCACGTAAATCTGTGGTCTTGCGATTTCTCTGACACACTGAAAATGCCTAACTGGACTGTGTATCATATTAATGATAAAGTCTAAAGGAGTGCAATTGGGAGATCATGAAGACAAATGAAAGTATTCTCTGACACCAATTCCATATCTATTGTGGAAGGATATACTGAAAATGGGTTGAAGCACCTTCAAATATGGACCATATCTATTGACTCTAATGGACACAAGAAATAATTAGATTAGTTCCAGCTCTTAGTCCATAGGACCCTATGAGATGCCAAATACAATTCCTTCCAATATCGATGCCCGTGCATTGAAACTCCTACATCACGAAGAGTTCATCCGGTAAGATAAAACCCTTCAATTTGCAGCGGAATTAATGAGGTGTGTGTCATGGGGATGGTTTATGGAAGGGGAATTAATTTAATTAATTGGTTCTCAGGGATAATGTTGTCCCTTTCCCGTCGATATTGTTACCACTGACTTACAGTTTTACCTTGGCTGAGACTCTTCAACTGGATATTTTTATGATCTTCTTGATACCATAGGGGAAGAAGTGAGGAAATGAACCAGGTGGTTGACAAGATATGCAGTGTTATGATATGTGGCACTATTTATTTACAAAGTTTGTTCCACTTAATGAGACACCGTTACCTTGTGCGCTATGTGCCACTTTTGCACTAACTATGACGATTGTATGGTGAGGCCCTGACGCACTTTAATAACTTCAAAACATCCTACTGTTTGCTACATATAACGGGTCAAGCTGTTAACTACTTGATATAACTGTAATGCTTAACTTGATAAATACTGATCCTGAACTCAATTAATCCTCAGACGCAACTACTATCTGTCCTGAGATATCACTGAACTCTGAGACGCAACTCAACTCAGACGATAATGCTCTTCCACTGAAGATACCTTTCCACTGACTATGAGCCGCAAAATTACAAGTCTAAATAAACATGGAAGCCTATCGGTATCTCGAAGTCATCATTATTCTTTCAAAATATGATTTTAGAAAACTCCAGAATATTTTCTTCCGTCTTCGCGTCTCTATTGGGTAATATGTTCCCTCCCGTTCTTTTCTGCTATATTATTGGTTATATGTACTGCGTGACTTTTTGCATGTCACTCATATCTCTCACATATTATATGAAACTGTTAGGATCTGCCTTCGAAAGATTATTACCTTGTGTTTCACCGCCGTTGTTGTCATATGTTTTATTACGCTTATCCTTGCCTAATACCAAAGCTTTCAGACAATATACACAGAAATATATTTTCCACGACCAAGCTTTACACTTTCTCCAGGAAATATAGGTACGTTTTGCTTGGGTCAACTATACAAATAATGTTTATGATGGGCAATAAGTTTCTCTGTTCCCGTTTTCAGGTCAAGAACAGAAAATAGGTAGTGTTTTCACCTAAAATCACATCATACACAACATTTCAACACATGTACAGAAGATAAAAATGATATTACCCTCATGACTATAATAAGGAAGTTATATAAAATTAATTAATAAAATAACCCTAATTTAATTGAGGTGTAGCAGCTCATAAATTCCACCACAAATTCCATGTTGTGCGAACTCACTCCAGTGGGAAAGCAAACAATATTTGGAGCAGTATTTCCTTGCTCCAGAGATTAGGGAGAATATAAAATTGTATGTTTAATTTGATGAATCCTAAAACATTAATGAGACGTTATCAATAGAAATTAAAGCAAAAGCCTCTGAGAATATGATAAACACATTTGTGCAGTAACTCTGCAAAATCATGCAAGTCAAGACCCTCCGTCCGCTATACAACGAATAGTAAAGTCATAAAAATTCCAATCCCTAACATACAACTAGGCTAGGGGTGATATTGTAGCAGAAGACCTTGAAGAGATGCAACTTGAACAAAAGATAACGGGACACGGTTCTGACCCGAAAAACTACTTGAAGGGGAGATGTGAGTGGAGAAATGAGAAAAACAAGCCCAGGAGTTCGTTAGTAGGAGGACTCTTAACAGAAATCGGCGCCAAATAGCAGCCTACGAACCGGGAACCACGTGATTCTCGTGTAGTCAACCTAGGAGTAGAACCTAAACAGACGCTACAAGAATTTGAACTCAAAATTAAAAGGACGCACATGACACTGACCGACTGTGAAATAAATAAAAATTAGGGGAAAGCAGAAAAGCCACGCAGTTTTTGAAGAAAGCCAGGCAGCTCTAGTTAGGCAGTTTTGAAGAAAGCCAGGCAGTTCTAGTTAGGCAGTTTTGAAAGAAAGCCAGGCAGCTCTAGTTACGCAGTCTTGTGAAGAATCTTGGAGCACGAAGTTTTTGAAGCCAGGCAGCTCTAGTTAGGCAGTTTTTGAAGAATCTCGACGCAGTGCTTGATCAGTTCCGGAGCATTTCCCAAGCAGTTTTGTGAAGAATCTTGGAGTAGTTACGTAACAGTTGTCGACGCAGCCTTTGATCATTTGTAGTTAAGCAGTCTGATGAGGTTTTTAGTCAAGCCCCGCAGTTAAAGGTTAGGCAGTTTGATCAAAACAGTGTGACGAGTTTGCAACCAGTTTTGATAAGTTTTGGAGGCAGTTCAGACAGTCCGCAGTTAGCTCCCTTATAGCTCAAACAGTCCGAGATTCTCTCCTGGCTAGAAATTATAACATATGTTAATAAAAGAGGTTCATCGTCTCTGCAACTGTGAATAAATAATTCTCAAAAGGAATTTACATGTGTCTTGAAGTGAAGGAGAGTGTGTCCCCCGTTCCCATCCTGCCTCCTTGGTAATGCATACGTTCCAAAAACTAAAAACAAATATAAACCCTGAGATCCCCCAAAAAAACTATAAACAAGTAATTGATTCTCATGCGCCGGAGCATTGGTTATGACATGGTGAACGACACTTCATAGCAGCGGAGCGTTCATCATCATCCTCAACGGCACGACCGAACGACCAGACGCCACCCCCCCCCCTTTTAATACCGCTGCGTATTATGTTTCTATTGCAATGACGAAAAATAATGTCATTCCATAGCAAGCATTTGCTAAATGTAATATCTGTGTTTAGTAATATATTTTTTCTTTGCGATGCATTGTCTACTCTTAAATTTTTATTCCTTTTAAACACAAGCATAATGATAACCGGATATTCCTACCAGATAATAAATGTTAACCAAGATGCTTAAATGCCCTCTATTGCAATTAAGAACTAATTATCGGCACGATTTACAGAGATTTCACGTAAAAACTAACCCGCACGCAGCAAGAGTGCATTATTCTGAAGTTTTTTTTTTCTTTTTTCTTTCTTAATTTTTTTCCCCTTCCCCACACCTGTGAATGAAGGTTTGATGGACCTAACACTTCTGTCCTTTTCATTTGAACGGCCGCGTGAATTATCAAATCATGCACTACTGGTGTATCGAAAATCTACATTGTGTACAGGAAGCCCCTTTTTATGACAAGGAAGTTGACGTTTGGTGTGCTGTTAGCGCAAGGCATATTATCGGTCGATTTTTTACGAGACGACAATGAATACAGAAAGGTACAGAAAGAACATTTTAACCCAATTTTTTAAGCAGTTTACAGAAGAAAAGAAATTATATGGTTTATTTCATCAGGATTTTGCAACTGTTCATATAGCAGCGGATTTCATGAATAAAATTAAGGAAGTGTTTGAAGATAGAGTGATTCTATTGGAAGAACTAAAGGAAAAGATCAGAAATGAAATCAGAAACATTAAAGTGACCGAACTTGAACATGTCAATCAGAATTTTATTTTCCCGATACAATGCCTATTTAGGCGAAGGGGAACGATATTTCCAGCATCTCCTAAAAGGTAAAAGTTTATACACAATTTTAGAAGCGAAGTTAAATTACGTTCTCGGGCCACCGCGACATGCCCAGATGCCGAAAATCAAAACACCGCGCTTGCGGTATAGTTTTCGCGTGAATGGTGTATATGATAAAAGTATGGAAATTCCTTGCCTCCTAATTCAAAGCTACTTAAATGTTAACATTGTTTTATTATTTGCTTAATTATTACATTTTTATGGTCACATTTTCAATCTGACCCATCCAAAGGCCGTACCTAATTCCTTTTGTTAGCGTGATAATTCAGAACCTAGTTTATACTGTGGTGCTTCTTTTTCCCTAGTATTTCATGATATTTTGTTCAAATAAATGCATTAATTCTTCACAATCCCTTAAAAATACCTGGTATAGATAACCTTAAAATTAATGTAATAAAATGCAGATAGGGACAATTTTAAGAAAGAATTAGTAAATATTATAAATAAAAATAATTAAATAAATTAATTGAAATATGCAAGTTAGCCGCTGGTAAAACAATGAAAAACGTTTCAGAAGATGCAGAAAATAAAAATGAAGAGCTTTAAGGTTTGTGATCCATGATTAAATGAACTCTGTGTGATTAAACTACGACTCTCAACAATAAAATACAAAACCAAATTTAATACGGCAGAGAGCCTGGAAAAATGAACAAATAATGTATGTGACAAGCTATACAGAAAGAAATAAAGGAATGAAAACTAAGCCTACATATACAAAAAAAATGTAATTGGCAATTAAAGAAGATAAAAAATTAACAGAATCAAGAAAGAGGTTGTTATTTGTTTATTTATTTGGTTTATCTACAGACGCTCTTTAAGCTCTCAGGCCTTCAGCGTCCATTCAGGGCCTGAAACGGCAATAAATTTTGTTCCGGCGTGAAATTATTTATGTGCCGTAAATGCACAAGGGACCCATGGGAAAAAGATTCATCGACCCTGGAAGGGATTGAACCCGCGATCTTGGGCCTACGAGGCGTATAGTTACCACTAGACCACCAGTGCCGACATTATTGGACAGGAAATGAAGCAGATTCAGGAATACCTAGTGAGGACGGAATGGACTAACAGTAACAAATTTTTAATTGTTCCTTTTTGTTCTCTTTCGTTATCAATCCAAGTTATTGTCCGTTTCAGCTTACTTTACCCCTGGCGAGCTCAGTAATGAACAGCTTACGTCATATCACGTCATACTCGGTACAGTCGCTATGGAAAGATCTTGAAGCACTCATACTTAAGTACGTTTTTCCCGTTCAGCATACTAAACAGACTTTAATATTATAATTTTAATTTCCCTTTCATAATTTATATAGTATATTGCACTTATGCACATTTTATTTCTATAGGAACATTCGGGCTATATACGTTTTATATCATATGGCATAACTATACTGATTTTTGACCTCGCCTAGTCTTACGTAGATGTCTTTATGTTCATTCCACAAGTACATTAGTGAATCACGCCCAGCAGTTAAGTTATCTAAAAATAATACGTCTACATAAGCAGTGTGTGATATTTCAATGATATTATAAAGTTTATTAACCTATGCTTTCTACTATAATAAACTTACTGTTTAAAAATTCCCCAAAAATTTCTTGTAATGAAAAGTAGAAACGGAATAGTTAATATCTAATTAATAAACTGATCTCCGAAACATAAACAGACGATAATTATTTTATTTTAGAGGAACAGAAAGCAGGTTACCTCAGGTCATAAATTATTATTCAAAATATATCCAATCTGCGAATGTGATGTGCGTACGATTCCGAGGTAACGAGGAACATCTGCTCTTAGTCACAGAGCACCGACACAATCAATTAAAAATTCAGTTTTCATGAAATACACGCGCAATTCCATTAGTAGTATCTCTAGGGTTATAAGCCTCAAGTCATAATGAAATGAACTGAGAATGGGAGGTGGAGAGCTGTTGTGATGATTGAAAACGATAAACACAAAACGTTTGCTTTAACAGATCGCTGCGCAGGCCTTTGTCTCGAAATTCTTTTAAGACTGATCTACACAAAGGCCCTTATAGAATGTGCTAGGTGTAATTAATTCAATTATTGTTTTACTCTTGTGCTCATTACTTAAGGGCGTTCGCAGACTTTCTGTATGGCAACAGAAGCGCTAAAATATCTATTAATTAAATCGAACGTTTTCGAAGAAAATCTTTCATTGAAAGTGGAAAACAAACGTAAGTGTTCCTGGCATGAATGATGGGTCCCTTCGGACATGATCTACTAAGGATATGAGATAAGGCAATCAATTGAAAATACATTCTGATAGTAAAATATGAAAAGAAAGTGTTACGCTTCCATAAAGCGCAGATGTTCTGGAACATGCCACGTACCCCTTGAGCTTCCTCGCGGCAAGGCAGTTAATGAACTGTGTTAGAATGATTGATTGTTCATTTGGAATATTTGCTAAAACCACAGTCAATAATATTTTTCTCTTTACTTGAGACTAAAAAGTATGTGGAGATTCCTATACGTGGTCCATCATCCTGTCTGCGATGATAGCGTATAAGCATGCCAACTTTGGTCATAATAATACAACGAATAAAGTTTAAATGTGTGTGTACCAAATAACCTGATTTAATAAAACACTTTGGCCGGTAAAGGGCGAGTAATCCGTGACTGCCAGGTTGGGATTCAATCTCAGTCTAACAAGAAAAAACCTCCGGTTCCAAAAACCAAAACCGCACCAAAACTCAGTCGTAAGCCATTTACTTTACTCTAAATTCAGATCTTCGCTTTTCTGTACAATACCGACATTGTTCACTAGAGGGCTCCGTTTAATCATCCTTCGTTGTCACCAGTGAACTCAGAGAAAAGTAAATGACCTATAATTGAATATTGGTGTGGTGTTGCTCGTTGGAACCCGAGGGTTTTCCTTGTAAACATTTGTAACTTTGATCATTAATAATCTTGTTGAACTTGTAAATATTCTGAACTTTTATATACTGCATATACAGCACTTGTACTTCCTACATGGTGGGACATGATCTTTTTACAACAGTTAGTACGGTAGAAACGCGTCACCATAATTCAACTGTGGTTTTTACCGGATTTTTCTTAGCTCTCTGTGCGAGAAGTGGAAAGGGAAAGTCCCTGTGTGTGTGTGAGAGAGAGAGAGTGTGTGTGTATGTGTGCGCACGAGAGAGAGGGGGGAGAGAGAGGGTTGGTTGGCTGGTCCGATATTGATAAAGTTCTCCTAAAAGTTTGCCCTGCGGCGGAACACAATAATATACGAGTCAATGTACGTGTTTCAGTCTAGGGAAGGGAAATATAACAAAAAGAGACTCTTTTTGCGTGGCGGCGATGATAGGAAGGAAAATTCGATATTCAAGTCAAGGCAAAATAAATTTCAGACACGCGGAATATTAATTTCCCTTGTGGTAAATATTAAAAGTAAACTGACAAATGCAAGGAACCAACGATTCGATTCATAATGGAAGATAAAAAGACCCAACGTTCACTTTCCTGGTTTCGTTATAAAGGTTTAGATTGAAGAGAGAGCGGGTTATCGACAGTCAGTTTTCGGTTTTGTGTTTTAGAGAGATTCAAATTCTGCAGTGTCTGTTTCCTTTGCAAGGGAAAGGGAAAGAAAACAAGCCTCTGTGTGAGCCAGCTAACGGCATGTTAGCCCGCCCTGAGCACATTTTTTTTTCTGATAATCGCGCCGCAAGTCGTTGAAGAAGCCTGTACTGAAAATATTGTCCAGTGTTTTATTTTGGAATCTATAAAATAAAAATGCTGTGCGGTAGAGAGACTTAAAACAAAATGCATTGGTTCCAAGTGACATAGCTCTACTGACAGAGTTGATTGTCATGCTTTTAATACCAAAGGAGATAAACGTTCCATGGGAGGCCCGTCCTAGGAGCAACAGACGCATTGCTTTCTCTAAAGAAGTTAATTAAAATTAAAACGAATAATATTGTAATTATAACAATAATATAACTTTAGTAATATTAGTGAACGCTAAGTAAAGAACATATAAGCATCAGGTAACATGTTCTTCATGAGGTGACAACTGTTTAACTATTCTTTTACCTAATAACGGATAGTTCTGATAGGAGAACGTGCTCATTTGTTGGAGGAGATAAAAAATGGGTACATATTCTGGCCGAATGTATCACTGGGAATATCTGAGAAAAATGCCGTTTCCAGAAAACTTTTAAAGGCAATTGGAGATCAATTGGCATGCTGCCACCTTTAACGAACCATGCTGGTTGAATATGGGCATTTTGCTACCCAAAGTGCACGAAGCTAGAAGAAATTTATTTTCTGGTTAGAATGAAATAACTAATATAATTATAAATAATATGTAATCATTCGTACATCTGTAAATACCGTTTTTTCATTTTTTAAAAAAATATTATTTATTATTATTATTTCCATTTTTATTATTATTTGTTTCTCTTTCTAATTGTATATCATGCTTACGGTTTACGACCCATGCATAAAATATATTTTCATTCGTATATATTTTATAACAATGAACATACTCCTACTACTACTTCTGTTTTCTTTGTATTCCTTTCAATTACTGTATCTTTGTTAGAAATCGGAAACTTCCGGCCGAGAGCCAAAGTAGAGAAATCTAAGCAAATGTTTTGTGTTATTCCCTTGTTAGTGCGCAAATCAACCAAGTTGTGTGTTATTGATAATGCAGGTTATTTTATGAAAATGTTTTAACAAAAAAAAAGTTTCATTTACTTTTAGAAATTTGCGGTTAAGCTAGTAATAGAGAATTACTTTAAAAACTACTTCTGCCACTATATACTAATATATATATATATATATATATATACACGAAATTAAGTTCTGTTTAGAGGTGATGTACTACAATTTTAAATGCGTATCGTGAAGTTTCTTGGCATGCATAGGATAGAAGGCAGCATTTGTCTTAGAACTGCAAGAGCAGCATTGAAAGTGTTTCTTTACCCAAAATGTTGAGGTAAAGGAAATACTTTTCGAATCGTTTAAGAAGTCAATGTGGTAGAGAACAATTAAATTCTAAATATGCAAGTGAACTTCTGCAAATCTGTGGAATTGGTAGTTTTTGCAAACGTTAACAAAATTGTGCAAATTGATATTGTCAACTGCTGTTAGAACAGAGTCAGTGGAACGACTTTTCGCAACACTAAAAGATATGTATTTAAGAATCTCCAGTTCTGACTTTTTAGATTTTATTTGATGTCTATAGAACCACAACTATTAATCAAATACGGAATTCCATGACAGAGATTCATGATTATGTGTTGTATGGCTTCCTTCGAAAGTGAAGTAAAGCCGTGGGTCCCGTATCGGCACGATAAAGAACCTCAAGCCTGAAAGAAAAGGCCTCTGAGCAAAATTTGTCGGCCGTTGAGGCCGACCTGAGCTGTCAAAGAGTGTCCGTAAATAAAACAAATAAAAAAATGATTATGTGACAAAGCAAAGAAGAGTGGAATTAATATACAAATATTTAAGTATTATTTCGCATTTTATTACTATTTTATTTCTTATTTTGTTACTAGTTTTTATGTCTTTATCTCAAAAATGAAACAATATATAGATTTATATGGAAGTTGTTCTTTCGTACTAACAGTGAGTAGGAAATGAGTTGGAAATGAAGAATCATTCTTGAAAAAAATAATTTATCCAACTTATGTCCTGAATATGCCTAGTGTGAAAGTACAATTTCCATAATCCCATGTAGTTGGTGATTAATCGGGAATTCTGGATTATTAAGAACTCGTAGCATTACGATTCGCCTCTTAAGGAACAAATATCTCATAATAGAAATCCTAGGGAGGTATCCGAGGTATATAGAATCAGATGAGAGAGGTTCGTAGTTTTGTACTTGGAGGATAGATAGGATAGTAAAAGTCTATAGATCTTCAGTCCGGAAAGCTGCCTTCCATAACAAACAAAAAGTGCATTACTTAAATAACTAAGTAAATATGTCATACCTGCATTACTTAACGCAGTTAAAATAATGATAGTAATAACCTTAATAATAACAATTATAATAATAATAATAATAATAATAACCATTACCATCATTACCATCATCATCTAAATATTAGCTTCATATACACATCCAGAATATGTAACCCCTTTCTCCTTGTCAGTGGATTAAGTAAACACCCTGAGCTGTCTCATCTTCGACATGAATGTGTCTACCTGCTCCTCATCCTTGCCTGCCAGCAGAGCCCTGCATGCCCCTTGCCCTCTGTTAGAGTCAGCAAAGAAAGGTGGCAGACATTTTTCTCAACACCTCAGTGTATGCTACATTTCGCTAGGATGTGCGTTCATGTTTCTTCCTCTCCATATAAGGGGCAAATTCTTAGTCCGTTTTCACCTGAGATTCTGATCTGCAGCCATGCTCCAAGTCTAAACCACGCGACTCCCTCTTTAATGAGTCTGGCCCCCTTTCGATGTGCTGCTCCAACCCCCACCCAGATTTTAACCCGGCTGCACTTCTAGCGATATCTTCTTCCCACATTGCGCGGTTGTAAGCTGCCTGTCTATATCCTCCAGGCGGAACCTTCCTTCTGTTATCTTGGCCTGCTATACAAATATTTTAACCTTTTTCTCACTTTGAAGGACCATGTCTTACTGCCTTCCAATCTAAGCTGCTCCATGAAGCAGATTGCTCTAATTAAAGATTGATCTCCTTAAATAATTTTCAGTCAATGTTTCAAGGCTCTACTTTTATATTCTATTGTCTCACCATGAGCCCCAAATTCCGTTTTAATTCCGCAGTTCGCCGTACTCCTCCCTTCCTCACATTCTCACAGAGTCTTCGCTTGCTCTCACCGCCAGATTACCGCGCCATGTGTCATCATGGATCTGACCAGAACTCCATAAACGGTTTCCAGTAAATCTACCGGCAAATCTGGAATTCTACTGCGTATCCGGAGCGTCTCCGTGATCTTCGTTCCCGCTTTGTGTTTCACTGTCCGTTCATTGTAAAAGCAAGTTCTAGTACACGAAGCTCTTATAATTTACTAAGGTGTGTCCACTATACATGCAAGTCTCTTTCCTGCTATAGACTGCTCCGTTCTTGAAAGTGGTTGTTTTCGTTTTATTTACGTTAACTGTGAGTAACCATTCTTCGCAATAAGTCTGCAATCCGTTGAGTCCTTGCAGCAATCCGTTAATCGTCGTTGAACATACCACCATGTCATCTGCATATACAATCGCCTGCGCCTGAAAATCACCTACTACTGGTGGCTCTATACGTTGTTCACTAAACAGAATGCAACCCTGTCTCACACCTCTCTCGCTCCGAAAACTCTCCGATACTCTTATCTCTGTCGTACTTTATGCAGAATTTCACATGTCATAATCCGCTCGTATCATTTTTCCTGGTATTCTCTTGACCTGCAAATTGTACCATAGTGCCTCAAAGGCCTTCTGAAACTCTACAAAGTCGCAATGTAGCTTCCCCGGATATTTGTTTCGCGCTGAGTATTTCTAAAATAAACGAGCATCTATGGTACTGTGCCCCTCCCGGAAACCGGTTTGAAATTTTGAAATATAGCCAAATTCCACTAACCAAGCTTTTATTCTATTATGCAGTGCTCTACAACATACTTTTTCCATTATTAACAAAAGCCTGACTCCCCTATAATTGCCCGGAAATCTCGTTGTTCCTTTCCCTTTAAAAATATGATGAATTACTCCCTTTCCCCAACAGGTAGAGTAATTTCCCCGTTCAAACAATTGCGACAATCCATCCCAGCATGGGGCTTTGCCTATTTTTACACTCATTTGTACAATTTTGAGGGGTGTTTATTGGTTGAAGTTTTTCTTCTCCGCTAATTTTTTTCAATTTCCAAACTCTCAGATCCGCACACTAAAATTTTGCGAAAAGGCACGTTTCGGCCATATAACTACTGCATTCCTTTGAAACGTCGGAAATAGCTACAAATTTTATTTCTTTTAAGTCACCTGTTTCCGCATACGGAGTATTTTCATGACAAGTACTGTTATCGATTGAAATCATATTTCTTGCTATGTCCCAGTTTAAAGTGTAATAAAATATTTTGTCTTGTCGACAGGCCTGTCTTGAAGGAATTGCGAAAGGGTAAAATGGGTCCACTGTAAACAAAAGGCTACCTTCTTTCGAGGCGAGACCATTGTTCTCTTCCTAGCCGTTTCGACAGTATGTTCAGAAATGTATTCCTTGTCTAAATATTACTTATTGAACAAAAAGGCATACATACCTATAAACATACACTAATAATTATAATATTAAAATCCTGATCATAATTGTAATATTGGTACCTTTTATTATTCTTAAACTTGTTAAACGATACCTGATATCAAATGCAATTATTATTATTATTATTATTATTATTATTATTGTCAGCAGAACCAATTATTATCAAAATAGAGCTTTTTGAGATAATAATTCCTACTTCAATATTAGGCAATACGAGTTCCCTATAATTTTTGCAATATGCAAATTTGTTTCCTTGTGATGTCAGGGGTGGGAGATCTATCTCAATTTATTTGAGCTTTGTCACTTAAAATTATATATTTTTTCACATTATCTTTGTTCTTATTTTATTAAAATGGTACGTTGTTCGTTCAATGTTTAAAACATGTTTTATAATATAAATTAAAAGGTATTCCAATATGTTACGAAATTTTGAAAACATTATTTCTTAAAATGTCCATTCTTAAATTTGTCCAAAAAAGGAATTTACCAACGATTCCCCAACTTTTGAACTTTTATGAATAATTTTAATTACAAAGATGGCATTTAAATTCACAAATTGAGCACTTTACTGTATCAATTATCTTTAAATTCACATATTTTTTTTGCGATATAGCACATTTCTTTTACCAATGTTTAGTAAACGGAAATCATAAAAAAGTTAAAGAAAGAACCGTTGCTGGGGTGGATTTAAAGGTCCAACTGAAATCGTGTACTAAAATGTTTTATGCTTAACTCAGGAAAGTTTGCATATATTGGGGGGAAAATGTTGAAGACATGAAGCTGAAATTTTATTTCAAATTAACATATAAAATTAAAACGTAAATGCATTTTTTACTCTCAAAATGTTTGTATTCCCTTTAAATATCAACTGTCGGTCCTGGAAGGTAGTGGTAACCATACTTGCCTTCTAAACCCAAGATCGCGGGTTCACACTCGGCCAGGGTCGATGGATTTTTATGGGCGCATAAAGCCTAAGTATAGCTTCCTCCTAAAGCCGGGAGTTCCGTGTCGTACATTTTCGGCACGAAAAAGAACCTCAAGCCTGAAAAAAGAAGCCTCTGAGCAAAATTTGTGGGCCGTTTCACGTCCTGAATAGAATGGGACGCTGGTGACCTGAGATGTTAAAGAGCGTGCGTAAATAAAACAAATCAATCAATTAAATATCAATTGCTTCCTTGCTTGAAATTTCACTACATATCAGTGACGTTGATAATTATAACAAGAACAAACATAAAACAAAATCTACTCTTTCTAACATAATTGTACAGTACTCAAAATGAAATCAAGAAATCTCACAAAATCACCTTTTCTTTTATACTCTGATAGGTTTTCATAGTTTACAGAAGTGGAATTTCAGTCTAGAACCCTGTTAAATCGAAATTTTTGAATGAACATAAAACCAGTTACCTTTTCGAGGGAATAATCATCCACTTAGTGCACATTTATTTGTTTATTGAGTTATGTTCAAAAGATATTATATTTTCACTAACTGGCTATTTGTGCAGTCTACAAAAACTCAATTGACGCTTTAGCACTTTAACAGAACAGATATATATATATATATATATATATATAATTGTTTTACTCTTAATTACAGAGTAGTAACGAACAGAGTTAAATTTCAAGTTTTATAAATATATCTAGTAAAAGGCAGGTGATCAGAGAACGAGCGACAATTTCCTGGTAGTTATTATGCATGTTAAAATGTGAATGATGCAACAATATGATGTTGACAAAATATTATCTAGGAACTTGAGAAATATAATTTGAAGTCGAAATTAAGTACATTGCTAACCTGCATTACAGTATTTTCAGTTTGCAGTTTCATTTATAAGCAGCTAGTCTACGGCATGCTTCAAATCATCTGGTTAAAGGTGGAACAGTTTCAAAATATGCTGGGCATAACTTTCAAGCAGGTAAGAACAATGACTCTTCAGATTGTTAGTAGTACATTAATGTGTGTTCATAACAAGAGGGAGCTGTTTGCATTATATCACTATAATGCCTATGATTTCAACTTTGGCGGTTCGCAAAATATAAAGCTGGTGCAGCCCTGTCTCCATGTAAGGAGTTAATTTAAATATGTTGAGTGTCTACTACAGTTTCTGTATAAATATATACTGATATATACACAATAATATCTGCTCACTGTTTCAGAATAGGTATTACACAATAGACGGCTGATAAAGTAAAAATTTTCATACTTCAGTACAAAATACAACACTTCAGAGGTACTGTAGCGGATATATAATAAAAAAGTGAACTTTTAAAAAAGCATATTGACGTACTTACACAAGATTAATTGTTGGTATGTCATATTATGTAAATCCAATAATGCATCTTGTGCACTGGAATGATATTATATAAAACCGAAGCTATAAACAATATGCCACACCATTTCCTTCAATATAGTCGGAGCTAAATATAATAGCAATCAAAGTAATACATTAAAAACTACAAAAGTTATATATTTGTAGCAATAGACTATAAAACAAATACCCAAATAGCCAAAGCAGTGAAAAATTAAGAACATTTTAACTAAACGAAGTCTCACAAACTTATATTTAGCAAGCTGGCAATGCTCGCGCAGCCTTCTGAGTTACTTTGGAAGCGAGGCAGCCAATCAATGGCACACATTTCTCTCCACCCTAGATGTTGCCCACTGCCCGTTCCTCAGTTTCCGCTGTACTTACTATCTCGGAGCATAAAGTAAGCCTCTACGCAAGTGCAATCAAATTTGTTCTAACGAGATTGGACTGTACCAAAGGATACAAGTGTAAGGATCTTATCAAAACAGCGCACTATTACAATAAATTCATATGTCAGCATTCAGATATGATTTACATTTGAAATAAAAACAGAAAACCGCGAAATTAATTATAGCGTATATACTGAATAAAAGATTGGTGCACCTGGGCTGTATCTACTCCATTTGGGAAGCTGGCTCTGCATTTTCATTCTTTTCAACTTTAACACTTTATAAGGCAAGATAACAAACATTCTTTTCAACTTTAACACTATGATCTTTTTGCCTATCACATGATTATGAGTGTGTTTAAAGTAGAATATAACTTACCCACATTTTAAGAATTAAAACATTTATATACATAAAATTATGATTATTTAAAATAATGTATGCATATTTCTTTCATATTAACATAAATTTTGTGAATTTTTACAAATATTTGCTAATTTTATAATTATAACATATTACAATAAAACAAAAAAGGAATGGTATGAATTACAATCATATGCTCGTATACATATAAGGACAACAAAATTCGAAACATAGGCTTCAAGTAAAAGTTTTCACCTAAGTCCGTTTATGTATAGAGAAGTTTTAAAATGTAATAACTATCTTGAATATTTCATACATGCTAATTTCAACAAAATCCTAAGAAAGTTATACATTTCTCTAGTCAAATTAAATATTTTTAGAGTAATGACTATACTGTTTGAAATAGAGAAATTAGTTTGTTACATTACAGTATAACTGAGATCCAATGAATAAAAATTAGTTATTTTTGAAAAAGGAAAAGTTTCGGTCTAAAAAGAATGTTTTATTCATAATGTGGATACAAACAAAAGTTACAATGCCAAAGAATACAGATAAGCATTAAACTTTATAAGGCCTAGTATCTGAGACAGAAATATAAAACGCGTTCTCAAAAATGTGCATCATAATATTATAAAATAAGTGAATATCTCGAGCTTTTAATGGCTTATAAAGACAAAATGTAAACTACATCCAGGCCCATATTCAAGTAAGTAAAAAATTAAATGCTAACTGAATGGCATTTTCAATGGACAATATAAAGTGTAGTAGTAGTAGTAGTAGTAGTAGTAGTAATAGTAGTAGTAGTAGTAGTAGTAATAGTAGTAGTAGTAGTAGTAGTAGTAGTTATAGTAGTAGTAGTAGTAGTAGTAGCAGCAGCAGTAGTAGTAGTAGTAGTAGTAGTTATAGTAGTAGTAGTAGTAGTAGTAATAGTAGCAGTAGTAGTAGTAGTAGTAATAGTAGCAGTAGTAGTAGTAATAGTAGTAGTAGTAGTAGTAGTAGTAGTAGTAGTAGTTATAGTAGTAGTAGTAGTAGCAGCAGCAGCAGTAGTAGTAGTAGTAGTAGTAGTTATAGTAGTAGTAGTAGTAGTAGTAGTAGTAGTTATAGTAGTAGTAGTAGTAGTTGTAGTAGTAGTAGTAGTAGTAGTAGTAGTAGTAGTAGTAGTAGTAGTAGTTATAGTAGTAGTAGTAGTAGTAGTTATAGTAGTAGTAGTAGTAGTAGTAGTAATATTAGCAGTAGTAGTAATAGTAGTAGTAGTAATAGTAGTAGCAGTAGTAGTTGTTGTTATTATTATTACTATTGTAGTAGTATGAGGAGTAATGTGTTTATTACAGTGGTATCAATACAATAAAAAACAACAATACAAGGCGAATAGTGCTTTTCTGATAGACTAAAATGTTCGATTTAGCACAAGATATTACATTAGATATTTATAATTAGAATATATGTGTGTGTGTGTGTTCAACAAAAATAAACAGGTAAACAAATAAAGGATAAAAATAAAATAAGAAATATTAAAAGAATATTTTTAAAAAAATATTAAACATACATAAAAACATAAAGCAGTCCCATTATGGATGATACCAGCTAGACCCCGGTTATCATCCTTTTCATCAGAAGTTTACTTAATCTCTCCTCTGATTCCTTGCCTGCCAGTAAAATCCAGCGAGATCATCTCCTTCTGTTCGATCCATAAAGAAGAGTGGTAGATACTTTTCCCTTCATTCTTCCGTGCCTTTACATGTAGCCAGAATATGTGTCCATGATTCCCTCTCCTCACAGATGAAACAAATTCGTCAGTGATCACAATCATTCTTCATGCCCCTAGTCTGAGGTATACGAGCTCCCGTCTAGTGAGTTTAGTCCCTGTCCGTAAGACTGTGCTAGAAAGGAATACATTGGCGCAGACCATTATTAAGTATAATAAATTATATTAACACTGTGAAAATACGATTTCTCATGAACACAGGAATTTCTGATATTCTTCACCTATCCCCTTTATTTTCCAACATGCTTATTGTGTTGTTAATTGTTGCCCTTATGGAACCATAAAGTCCGCTTTGTGTTTCTGAGCAAAGGGATCCTCAACTGTTCTTCAATGATAACTTCTTTCTTTAAATAACATATTTCGTCATTTATTTTTATTTAGCAATATATATATAGTGTTACAGTGATTGTTAATTTCTCAATTATTCATTACGACATTAAACTACAGATATAATGCAAAGATTCCCTCGTGTATCAATATTCCATTTCCTCTACCTTCATACTTCCTTCAGTTGAAGGTTTTTATGGTCCATCAGCATTAAGATTGTTTTCTATGTTTAAATAAATTATATTCAGATCTTCAAGATACATTATTTGCTTATGAATAAATTGTTCGTTGTTCCAAAATTTGAACTGGAATAATTTATTGTAAATGCAAATGAATTAAGCATTAATTTAATTTTGCCTACATTACAAGTGATAAAAGGAACTCAAATAAATAATATATTAAAGAGTATTCCTCATTACAAATCTTCCCCGTATAATCAAACCAAGAATGGAAGAATTCATTAAAAAAAAAACAAGCTCCAATATGGAGCAAAACAAGAGTAAACCATGCTACATGCAAATGCAATCAAAATCCTACTGCAAGACAGTGAAGAACTAAATGTCAAAAACATTTATTTGGTTTGTTTACGGACGTTCTTTAACATCTCAGGTCATCAGCGTCCCATTCAATTCAAGGCGTGAAACGGCCGACAAATTTTGCTCAGAGGCCTCTTCTTTCAGGCTGAGGTTCTTTATCGTGCCGTAAATGTACGACAAGGGACCTACGGCTTTACGGAAGCCATACTTAGGATTTTTACGCCCGAAAAAATCCATCGGTCCTGGCCGGGATCGAACCCGCGATCTTGATTTTAGGAGGAAAGTATGGTAACCACTACACCACCAGGACCGACTCTAAATGCAAAGAAAATTATGCATGCAATTAACAATTATCAGCTCCCAGGTCACTAGTCTCATCACAGAAAATGAGCCGGATTCAAAGTTACCAAATTTCAAATAAGAGTTTTGTGAATAGGCGTTTCTGAAGGAAATTGTAGTAGAACAATGGAAAGCAAATTCCCATCCGGCCTGGACCAGGGACATGCTAATACGACATGTAGAGTGATAAGGAAAAGGAGTAGAAAACATCTAGGTGCTACCTAAGAAATTTTTCCAAGATTAAAGAGGAAGGCAAGGTTCCCAGCGAAGAAAAAATGCACACAACTTAGCCAAGCGGGAAATACCTACAGAACTTCAGAGCCGAGAGGAGTTATTTCCAAGCAGACAAATTTGAAAATGAATAGCTAAAAATAATTTAACACTAAAATAACAATAGAGGAATTTTTCACAATAAATAAATTAGGTTTCTTGTTTGAAAATGGTAACTTATATTTAAATAATTTCTCAATTAAAATAATAGGAAGATAAATTTGGCTTGACCTAAAACAAACTATTGCTTAATATATAACTACGGAAGGAATCTGGACACCGAAATATTGCCTATATAACGCTACGGGTTTAAGGAACGCCGACTGTAGCATGAATGTGTATTTTTATTATTATAAAATTCTATATACATATTGCAAACATATTTTAGCATAGGTCGCCAGCCGTACATGTTTAAGTATGATACTTTATTATTAGACAGAGGAAAAATAATAAAAATATAAAGGAATAGTAATAAATAAATAAATGTCAAAAAATAAAAAAATGTTAAATAAAAATATTTACAGATATATAAAGGAAAACTACTTACATATTATGTATAATTACACTAGTCATTTCGCTCTAACCAAAAAATAAATTGCTTCTAGCTTTGCGCGCTTTGGCAACCAATTAGTATGAATCGCAAATAGGTACCAGCATGTCAATCGACCTCTAACTGCCTTAAAAATTTTCCGGAAACAGAAACAACTCGATATGTATTGTAAACCACGCGATGTGATTAACTTCATACGTTCGGCTTCCGAACTTTCATCCCTAATTGTAACTGAAAGTCCAAAGGTTTAATTTCTCCACCTCCAGGTTTTTTGAGGAGCAATAACATAAATGTGAAAACTTTTATAAGTACGTATGCAGCATTTATAATACATTTTTATATATTTAATGATTAATATTATCTTTTTAATAGTGTTTAACGCCCGTTTTTATTACTGATTCGCCACAGGCGATGCACACTGATAATACATGAGATGAAATTATATATTGGGATTTTTTTAAAGGAAGGAAACGTGCTAGGACTAAGTTTAGGGTACCTCCCCGACATTTACCATTTATGAGGACTGAGGAATGAAAAATTCTCAGTCAGAGTGGTAGGAATCGAACCCCAGACCTCCCGCTCAAGAGTCCGCGCCTTAACGACCTCGACCACCCGTGGCAGTTTAATATTATCTATAATATAATATGTAATTACTACAGTAATGCAGCTTTAAAATTAAAATAAACTCATCTTTTCTTTGGAATTAGTCCTAAAGAAATTGGATTCGGAGCAGTAATACTGAAAGAGCGACATTATTTTAGGGTGCAAATATTAATGTACATTTTATAACTAAATGTAAATATAAACATATTGTTATTAAAAATGTAGAAAAGCCTACAAATGCAGACTCGTTTTAAAGCCACATCAGGGAGTTATAGATGGTATCATAACAAACATAGCTTCATAACATAGCTTCGAAACCAGAATTTGTTAATTCTCTTAGCGTGTATATTTCCTGTTTAGGCAGTATTTTTCTGCTTAGCTCCAGTATTTCACAGGGGAGCGTTGGTTAAACAAAACCAAAAACAGATCCTCCTCTGTAAGCATACAGGTGTGGGCCAGCACAGTGCCCCAAATCCCCCGGCTAGCAAGGCCCTTTTTGTGCACAAAAAACGACAAAAAAAAAATAAACCTTCTCGACACTAACCACAGAGTACAAAACGCAGCGCATGTTGCATGAGAACAGGTGAGCCACTGTGTGCGTATGTGTATGTCTGTACTAGCCACTAGCACCGTGCACAACCACCACCGGTCCCCCCCCCCTCTTTCGGTCCCGAGCGGTAAATAATGCAACTTGTTTACAAAAATTCCCACAGCAACGATTTATAATTCACACACACAGATACGCATGCCCCGGGCGAGGGCGGCCACATTGAAACAAATGCACTACACAGTATATAATAACAAAATGAAAATTTGGTGTTGCTGCCATTTATAGGTGTCTCCTGCAGTCAAAGTAACCATAAATTACTATTTCCCTGCCTCACTGCTAACAATAATACACGCAAAAGCGATCAAGAGGGCAAGGCACCTTCAAATTTCCAACAGTAGATGAAAATTATGCAGTCATTATCATGCTAGAGGTTGGATTGCATCTTCAAAATTCAGAAAAATAACTATTCTTTCAATCAGAATAAATTAAAAAGTTGAAATATGAAGTCCCAAATTCAAGCTAAAGAGAAACGATCAGGTTCGCCTCTTCTCATTGGTCGAGAGACTATGACGCAATAACGCATTCTTTAAGTTTACAAACATGTCCAATGTTCGCTTTAGGGGATTTCAAAGATTCACGACTTATGAATACCAAAACAACTTTTTGAGTGAATATCTTTACTATTTTACTGTATCTTTTTGTGATGTTTCTATTAGTGTCTTCTATGGCACCAATTTATTCTTATGCATAATACTATGCATAAATAGTTGCAACACCTCTGTGATATTGGCTCTTAATATTATTTATTTACAACAACGAAAAACGTTGCTCGCATGCAATGTTGTATTAGAAGCTAATAAATTTGTTGTATACTCTCAAATCATATTTAAGTAATGCTAAAATTCTCATTTAGAAATTTTATGTTCCCAGAATTCTGCAAAACAAGAGAAAAAAATTTCCTTGCAGATGTCTTACAAGTTTGAAAGCATTACAAAGAATTGTAACGGGAGGTCCAGATTCCACTCTTATATAATTAATAATTATTATAATTTATCCAATTTAATAATTTACTATATATATATATATATATATATATATATATAATAAACGAACAAGAGGTAGAAATCTAATTTGTGCAATAAGGAATGAAACATATATGTAACAATGTAGCGACATTCTGGTGCCATGACCAAGGTCAGTTTTTCAATAGAACTGGAACTTTTCTTTTCATCTCTATTAAAAAAAGTCCTTGAAGTGAACCTTGATAGATCACTTTCACCCTTGGGTAAGCGACCCCTTAAAAAGAGACATTCTCGCTATGTATAACGCATCTAGCATAGGAAAGAAAGGAATGAGCCCAGCCAATAAGCATTCGAATTTCAAATTATATCTTCGAGAATCTTCCATCCGCAAAATACTAAGCCAATCACAGAGTAAAGTTTAGGACCCATCTAGAATGTTCTGAGATATGAATTCGATCGGAGAGACGCGTAGAGAAACCATTAAAACATTATTTGTAGGCATTTTCAAGTTTTGTTTTAGGAGACGCAAGAGGTCAGGAGAGGTAAGAAGGCGGTTTGTTTTAGGAGATGTAGGAAGGCAGTTCGATTTGGGAGACGTAATAGTGCAGTTCGGCTTAGGAGAAGTAAGAGTTCCATTCAATTTCGCTAACGCAATAGGCAGAAAACAAGTTTAAAATATCTTGATAGGAACTGCTATGATAGGAAACAACAAACATTAATTAATCTGAAATATAGTTGACTTTTGAATACGAATAACAAGTTTAACGTGTTGTTTAGATCATTAGAAACATTACCAAAATATTACCACTGGCTGCTTGCCAGTGCTCCAGAAGTGTTGTGAACATAAAGTGACTAGTTAAATAAATGCAGTGAAGTGTAAAATATTATTATTATTTAGTAAAAGTCCCGTCCCGTGTTTTTTCCTGCCCTGAGAACATACGGGAAGGCGTTAAAACATTTATAGAGTCCCTGAGAAAAACACCACTTCAAGCAGCAGCATAGCCATGGTATTCACTGAGATCAAGACTCATCAGTACCAGCAGCTAAACTGCGTCTTTCTTCAGTTAACTAAAATTTAACAAACATAATATAAACCTTTTCAAAATCCGTCGCAAAATGTAACAATACTTTGATATTGTTAAGTATATTGAATTGGATTGAAATTTCAGGAATTTCATCAGTACCAGCAGCTAAACTGCGTCTTTCTTCAGTTAACTAAAATTTAACAAACATAATATAAACCTTTTCAAAATCCGTCGCAAAATGTAACAATACTTTGATATTGTTAAGTATATTGAATTGGATTGAAATTTCGGGTTGAAAGAGGACATTTCGGTACTTCAACCATGCTCGATGCTGGCTGTTTGTGCCTATGCCTAGGAAGGGTTGATTTAAGGGAGACATGATCCACGGGAGGTGGGGCACACATGTAAACGAGGATCCTAAGATTGTTCTCAGATGCCGAGAGATACATTTTTCCACTGTACAGCTCACCGCTCCTGCACTTTTAATTCTGTAACAGAACCAGCGAAATGAATGAAATGGAGCGTAAAATTCTCCAAGGGAACATCCTTCTCAGCCTATGTGACCAGAGAAAACCATGAAAAACCTGAGATCAGGGTGAATCCGCGACCTCCCCACATTATATTTGGCAAATTTATATGAAACCTTTACGATGTTCTGACCATTAAAAAACATAATTTATTGCTTTTATATTCAATAAGTCCTATTCACCTGCATGCAAATATTCCTGAATAATGCTATAATTAAATTCAAAGCCTATTAAACTAATTTATGCCAAAAACAATGTTATTTATTAATATTCAATAGCATCTGTTTTCTTTAGATATACTTGTGAAATAATTCTTAAAATTAAGTATTTAATACTCATCTTTTTTTTAGCTCAAAAATATTATTTTTCTCTAAAATAAGTGAAATGAGTGTACGTTTCTAAGAAGGCATTATGGTATGAATGAATTGTCTTTAACGACCATTTTTGGTACAGAGGCACCATAGGCGGTGTACACTGATGATTCATGAAATGAAATGATATATTGGGAAAGGATTTATTTTTAAGAAAGGAAACGTTCCAGGCCTAAGTTTAAGGTACCTCCCCGGCATTTGCCATTTATGAGGACAGAGCAAAACCTGGTCAAAACCTCAGTAAGGGAAGACGGTCCTAGCGGGATTCGAACCCCAGCCTCCCGCTCAAAAGTCCGCGCCTTAACGACCTCGGCCACCCGTGGCGGTGACGTTGTAGTAACTTACCTCTAGCGCCACATCTCATAGACACACGTTAACTCTTTCCCCTAAGGAGATGGTTTAGGCACTAGCGCGCTTTGTACATGTCTGGTCAAACACAAAGATACTTAATGGGGTGCAGATAGTGCAAAAGTACCAGAATCGAGTAAACAACGAAAGGAAGGAAGAAACAATGAGTCACGATCTATATGTATAGACAGATAGATAGAAATGGACAATGTACGGAGTTGTTTTGTGAGCTTATGGAAACAAAGAAATAAATGAGAGCCTCTACCGAACTTGTCAGAACTTCGCGATTCTCTAAAATTAAATGGTTTACCAGATCAGCTGAAGATCTACATGAAGCAGCCATTTTCTTATTTTATTAATAATGTCCGGTTTTTTGCACTAATGCAATATGCAACAACGCCTTTGAAGGTTATAAAATATAATGTTAGAAATGAATTGGCACCATCAAGACATTTTAAGATCAAAAAATTGTGTTCTAGGCACCAAAGTTCCTAAGAACAAAGGCTTGAATAGACAGTGCAGTGTGGGTAGTCGCGCAACGTCATCTCAAAAAATCTTAACCTCAGTTTTCTAGAAGTCTTTTTTTATTTGATTCATTTGCGTACATTCTTTATTCAACGTCCCATTCAATTCAGGGCGTGAAGTGGCCTACCAAATTTGCTCAGAGGTTTCTTTTTTCAGGCTTCTTTACGTAAATCTACGACACGGGACCCAAGGCTTTACTTCCCATCCGATGGAAGCCATATTTTCCCGAAAAAAAAGTATTGACTCTGGCCGGGAATGAACCTGTGATCTTGGATCTACGAGGTAAATATGATTACCGTTATACCACCATGACCAACTTCTAGAACGAATTCGGCACTCTCGAATGAGATAGGAATGAATTAGATGAACTTCGTGATACACCCAACATCCCCCAAGAATCGAGTTCAGAATCTTCGATTTAGCAATCAGGCAAGGTGTTAGACCGTAGAAACGTCCGGAAATAAGTTCATAATACTCGTAATGATTTTATTAAATTGATTGCTATTATTGAAGCAAATTCATCATAATGAGCATTTTGAGCTCATAATGGTTTTCTTAAATGAAACCGTCATTATACAGATATTTCAAAACATTTCATTATATTATTTTAACATATGGGACGTATACGGGCCGTAAAGTTTTGTAGCAGTTGCAGCTGTGATGATTCTAATTGTATGTTAATTTGATATTAATTTCTAGTATAGCCCATGTGAATATTAATTAAAGGATATTTCTTGCTCCAGTTTATAATTTAACTCGTCGTATCTATTTCTCTGTTAGCTCAAACTACAACAGAAGAACAACAGAAAATACATTTGTTGCAAAACATCATACTAGAAGTGTAACAATAGTCACACTTGCAAGGAACATTATATAGTGAGATATTTCAGCTACCGGTCAACTGAGAACCTTCCCCAGTAAGCAGCTACGCTCTGCGAGTTAGTAAATTTAACCTCAGGGTTCGGTGGATTAGATACACGCGGACTTAACGTCTAAATTGATCGGAAAACTTTTTTGCCATAAATTTTAGGTTACTCTTAGTATAAGATATTCCTAGTCTTGAAATTCGAACTAGGGAGCTTTCTCGTTCACCACTTGATGTTGCGACTTACAACTCAGGTGTACGCAGACAATTATATTTGGTTATTTCTTTATCCATTCGGATGGAATTGAAATAAAGAGGTATTCTTTTCCATACTACTGAAAAAGGAATATAAAACAAATATATCATTCTCAAATCAGTGATGAAAAATGTTAAGGTTTATTTTCATATGGATCCCTGTAAAATGAAACGGAATACAAGAATGAATATAAAATGACAAGAACATATTGCTTCATTCGGGAAGCAATGAAAAACGGAAAACCTGTAGGTAAGTAAATTGGAGTAGAAGCGTGTAACATTTTTAACAGAAGTAACAGGGAACATCAACAGATCCAGAAATTGATGTACATGATCAAATTTGCGAATATTGCTGATAAACCTAATGCACTCATTATGAATACGGGCTATGCCATAAGCTGGAAATCGATATAATCAATATGAAGCATTATAGACGCTTGATTTTTTTTACAGTAAAAGAAGACAAATCTTCCATAAGTCTCATATACTTCAGCGACAAATGGGTGTATATATCAGTGTTTCAATTTAAATCACGTCTATAAAATGAACTCCGTTATTACAACAACTTCATTCAAATTCATATTAGATATAGTATTCAAGTGCTTTTTTTTTTTTTGATTGATTTATTTATGGACGCTCTTTAACATCTCAGGTCATCAGCGTCCCATTCAACTCAGGGCGTGAAACGGCCGACAAATTTTGCTCAGAGGCCTCTCTTTCAGGCTTGAGGTTCTTTATCGTGCCTTAAATGTACGACACGGGACCCATGGCTGTACTTCCCTTCAGAAGGAATTCATACTTAGGATTTTTACGCCCGAAAAAATCCATCGGTCCTAGCCGGGTTCGAACCCGCGTTTTGGGCGTAGGAGGCAAGTATGGTAACCACTACACCACCAGGACCGACATTTAAGTGCTCTAAAGACGATGTTGTTCCATTATAATTGATTCCAAATTTTCAAGATCCACAGTAATCCTAATAGCGGTTAAATTGCAACCGAATTCAAGTGCTCATTAAATTTTATTTGCTGCAATAGAGAAAAAGGTCTTGGTATATATATTAGCAGCATGCACGTGAAATTTGCAATAAGAAGTACTCATGCAATTAATACAAACCAAAGACGTGATTCTTGAAGAACTCCAGGCTTCATGACCCTCTAACTAGAGCAGAGCTTAGAATTAATGAAAAAGTGAAAATAAAATATTAATAATAGAGCTTTGCTTAAATTTTTCGCAAATTACTTACTATATGATTAGCATGTGAATCTGAAACCTAGATGATGAAAAAAAGAGAACAACTAAAGAAATTATTTTACTAAAATGTGAGAGATACGAAGCGTGTTTTTAAAGTAAATACCGTTTCACAAATTTTCCACCTCAGCGCTTCGGTAGCAATTTTAAACATTCGCAATGACTTCTTCCTACTTATAGGAAGCTGGAGGAAGCTTGAGCTTTAGTCATTTTGTGTTTTCTTAAACAATTGAAAGACCCGCTAACTGTGAGGATATTCGTTTTTTGAATGCGAGAAATTTTACGCCAGCAGACGTTCATCGCCAACTGTGTGAGGTTTATGAGTGATGGAATGGTGAGGAAGTGGGTTAGACAGTTTAATGACGGTCGTGAAAATGTGCTGTTGAGCACTTGACTTTCATAATAGTGGCATCATTCTTTGACGAAGACATACAAAAATTTGTTTCCCGTTATGGCAAGTGCCTTAATAATGGCGGAGCTATTTGGAGAGTATTGTATGGTGTAAGGAAAAGAATGTAAATAAATATCTGGAAAGTAATGTTGTTTTGTTAAAACATTATCGGTACTTACTTTAAAAACACACCTTGTAGAAGTTATTAAGGTAAACAAATGTAAACCAATATTACTGCAACTTTTGAAATGACGAAATTAAGTCAATAGAAGTTTTATACAATACAGGCTATTAATAAACTACAACGCAATAATTTCACAATTGTAGTGGGGTAGAACGATCTACCTGTTCGCATTTCAGTGTTAAAGGACCAAGTTTCTAAAGACCGGTACGTCACTGACTATTGAAGTTTCCATTAGAAATACCACACAATAACGGATTTTTTTGACATAAGATATAGACGTCAAGAAAAAAAGATAAGGATGGGTATTACAGAGATCGATTTTCGTTGATTACATTTTTTTAAAATGAAAATACTAATTAAAAATACAAATAATAGCTCACTCCACAGGACCCAAACTTAAATATTTATGCTTCCCGTCTATCATTTTATCCATTTGGCCACACAGGCAGTTGAAGAACTGCTTCTAAACTAAGCTACATAATACCATAAGTTGACCGATATTCAAAGGCATTCAGATTAGTTCGAAATTTTAGAGAATTTTATTACAATAATCTTTTCTTCAGCGAGAAAATGAAGACATCCCTAGATGAAGATCGCTTTAACACTAATTAGCGCCTAATTTAATTTAAGTTTTACCACGATATATAACTGCGTTATTTTTCTTAGTGTACCATATGTAGATTCCCTATCTTAATTTTTTTTTTCTAATTCCCCTTTACAACATCAGAATTTATCAGATGTAGTCATCTGTATATACAGGGAATGGGTAATATAAAGTAAAAGCATTTTCGATCGCCCTAGAAATGAACGGATACCAACTTGTGGGGCATAACATGTAAGTCTGTTACAAGAGCATGAAAAATATGTGATTCTTACTCTTTCGCACTTTCCTTTCTTGAATAGCATGTCGTTCTGCGTATCATTTTATCGATTCAAGCTCCATCAAAGGTAATGGACTGGACGGTTTAATGCATGGGCATGACTCCAAGAAAAATAAAAATAATAATGATAGAGTAACAGTAGCTTTCAGTTGAGACATGCGATTTGAAATCAACAGGTACAAATAGATTTTTACCCCTCGTGTTTATTCCATGTATACATTTTTCACAATCGCCTTCGTTAATCTCTGTTATTAAAGAGAAACATGGATATGAATTGGTCATCTTCTCAACATTTAATCACGTACAGAATTACTATAGCATCGCAAATAAAGGGAAGCATGCTAACTAGCTTTCGAATAATAAATGAAGCAATAACAAACAAAATTATTATGGTGATTTATTAAAATCGTATATATATATTCGTAAAAACTTAACAAACTTGAGTGGTGTCACACAAAGGTAAAATATTGCTGTTGATACGAATTAAAAGAAAGTGAAGAATGAAGACAAATCGGCTATAAGAATGAAAACAGATATCAGAAAGAAAATAACCAATAACTTGGAAACTTCTAGTTATAAGTCTGACTCCGGCCGTGAAAGCTTCCGACTACACATGACCAATTTGAAAGCTGTTTATTATAGGCGCATGAATAGATGATCGAAGAAGCCCTCAGAGCGAGAGAGGGGCGTAAGTATAGTGTAGTGAAGCTCGCCTTAAGCCCTTCCTGGCCTTCTCTTCGTGCGTCTATAATAGTAGTGGGGTCGAATTATTTACTCTTTAAGTCCCGAATCTATGCAATACTGGCAATACTGGCAATACCATATTCGAAATGATATATGACTCTTTCTCATTTTATACAGGTTTAGACCGCCACGGGTGGCCGAAGTCGCTAAGGCGCGGAATCGTGAGCGGGAGGTCTGGGGTTCCAATCCCACCAGGACCATCCTCCCTGACTGAGGTTTATTCCAGGTTTTCATCAGTCCTCATAAATGGCAAATGCCGGGAAGGTACCCTAAACTTAGGCCTTAAAATAAATCCTTTCCCAATATATAATTTCATTTCATGTATCATCAGTGTCCACCGCCTGTGGTGCCTCTATAGCAAAAACGGGCGTTAAACACCATTCATTCACAGGTTTAGAACTGTCATAAGTCGGGGTTTTTCTAGAGAGAATAAAATCGACTGTCCTTTTTCTAAGGAATGGTTAAAATGTTATGAAACAGACACTTCTGTAAAATAACTAAGACAAACATATAAGTTGAGTTACCAGTTCTATATTTTTGGGAATGCTTGGTAGGACAGCACGACTTTCTCTCTTAAAATTGTACCTTCTTTAATTGCATCGGTCTTTTGTTATTTGCTTCTCATTGAACGGAAATAATTTCAAAGAGTGTAGTGTCTTAAATAAGCAAATTGATTTGGGGAATTTTATGGTCCAGGAAGAAAAATAATGCAGTTATGTAGTAATAAAGAAGTTCTAATTAGATGCTGGTGGTTTAGCGTTAAAGCGATAAGTAAGTCTTCAAACCTGATTCACGAAAGATGAAATTCCGATTTTCATTAGCTGTTTTAAAAATTTACTTTTATAAATAATTCTCCAGTGGAATGCTAGTCCCTAACGTTAAAGCTTGAGCCCCCACGTTCGGTGTTTTTGATGAGACTCAATGCAATCGCTCAGAGGACATTCCTAAGGTTAATTGCTTGTAATTCGTGAAGAGACTGCAAAATATACAACAAACTGTGAGAATGGTTCTGCTAAATCATCAAAATGAAGACTGAACGTTTCAGAATATGAAGGGAAAAATATGCAGCCATGGAGGCTTTTATCCAAGAAAAGCACGGACACTTTACAGAAATAATCTTCAAAAGACATGAATGGTTAGCTCGTTGTATGAGAAAAAGATGACGCATAAATTAATGATCCAATAATTTTACATATTTAGGAATAAGCAGACTTTCAACCGACTGATTTCTTTCAGGGATCAGAACAATTATCATATATGTATATTATCTGTAATCGTCCTGAATCTACACGTCCATTCAAATGTATACTCATACGTAGTACAGGCATGGAGCATTTGAACGGCAGATCATGCCTAAGATCCGGCATGATATTTACAATCATAGCACCCTCTTGTAAATCTCTCATGCATCCAGAAATTCCAAATATTATTTCTAAAGTGAAAATTCAATATGGCAGATATGATAGCAAAGATTCTTTAAAAAAAAATAAGATGTAGTTGCCCAGAAAACACTCTAAAATTTGTATAAAAAATGTGCACTTCCATACAAATTTAATTAGGTTTATTTTATTGCATGAAACCGATCAACACAATCTTTTTAGACCTTTATCACTGAATGTTACACAGCTTTAATATCAGAACTACTCTTGTGAATTTTCCTTGTTAATTTTCCTTGTTATGTCCCGAAAAAACAAACAAATTCTTGAAAAGTTCTGCACATTTTGGTAACGCACTAAATTGTCATGTAAAGAGATCTGTTGTACTTATAGTCGATCTGGTGGTCTAGTGGTAACCATACTTGCTTCCTAAACCCTAGATCGCGGGCCATGGATTTTTTAGGCGTAAAAATCCTGAGTATGGCTTCCTTCGGAAGGGAAGTAAAACCGTGGGTCCCATGTCGTAGATTTGCGCATATAAATGAACCTCAAGCCTGAAAGAAAAGACGTCTGAGCAAAATTTATGGGCCGTTTCGCTCCTTGAATTGAATGGGACGCTGATGACCTGAGATGTTAAAGAGCATCTGTAAATAAACAAATCAACAACTTATAGACGAACTAAGGATACATTAAAGGTACGATTAGACACGTGGTTAGAGCATGAAAATCTTCATTCTTGCTTAACTATAAGAAAATGAAATGCACAATAAAGATCCGTAATTTCTTGTTCTGCACACTCACCTCAAAACTACCAACAGTTAATAGAAAAAAAATCTGATAATATGTTAGAGTTTTTACCTGAATGGTCAAGCGGAAACGGATGGTTGGAGTGCAATATTGAACATCTAGGCTCCAAATTCCAAAAATTAAAATATACTTATTTTGCTCATTCCGCTGGATATGGAATAGGCTAACTCCGTCTGCACATTTCGTAGCAACCGTAAAAGAAAAAATCTCGGATGTGCGGCAAGGTTTGATGGCTTGTTGAAAGTGTTCACAGAACAGATGGAAGAAATAAGTGGAGTTACGGTTGTAGCTTATTTTGATCGCTCTAGTGCAACGGTTTCCCGTAACGGCCAGTCATTTTTATATGTAATTTATATACACACACGTATAAATTTCCATAGGGAAGACCTAACAGACATTGGTTACTCTAGCGATATACTGGCACCTGAGCCCCAGAACTTTGCCATCTGCGTTCACCCAAATTTCCTTTCGTATGAAAGTGATGCAGAAACAAGACAACAGCAGTGCCATATCTGCAGTGCAGGTTAGGTTCGTTCGCAACATTACCCAAGTTCAAATTTTAACTAAGTACACAGATATAGAAACTTAATAAAGGCAATCGATAGTTACTGATTTTAACATGAAAACTGTATCGTTCTACCACAATGTATAAAAGAAAAAAGTATTCTTATAATTCTAGAAGTTTATGTGCCCCGTACTATTCTTCAACTTTGCGAAGGACGCGGGCTCGTGAACGGGAGACCTGGGGTTCGAATCCCGCCAGGACCGTTCGCCTGACTGAAGTGCTTTTTCCAGGTTTTCCTCAGTCCTCATAAATGGTAAATGGGGAGGTACCCTAAACTTAGGCCTGGAGTGTTTCTTTTCCTTAAAAAAAAATCCTTTCCCAATATAACGTTTCATTTCATGTATCATCAGTGTCCACCACCTGTGGTGCCTCAGTAGTAAAAAGGGGCGTTAAACACTATTCAAAAAAAAAAAAATTGCAAAAATGTCCGCCACCGTGGATTCATTAGGGGACCATCTTCTGGGGCTTATATTCATGTAATACTGCAGATTCGAGTACCACATTAAAATCGAGTGTATTAATATTAGACTAAACACAAATTCCAACTTAGCGCCAGAAAAGAAAAGAATAAAGACCGAACCAATAGCGCCGTTCATAGAAAAAAAGAACAAAATGGAACCTTAAGATACGGCATGAATCCGTTGCGCCAAAACTACAGGATTTTCTTTTGTGCTGAGGAGCACAAATTAGACATTAAACCTTTTAGCACATTATGTAGACAAACACAGTTAATTGCTGACGGCAAAAAATGAGGTCGTAGTAACTTAATAGGCATTCGTCTTTTCTGGAGGAAAATGCAAGAAAATTTTCAGATAGGTAGCTTGCTCCAACCGGTTTTCAACCTGGTTCCACTGGATGAAATCATAATCATAATCTTGCAACTGCGTCTTTTTAATGACAAAATAGAAATGAAGTTATCTTGATTAGTTTGGAAGGGACAGAGAATTTTTGTCCTATATTTCTACTGTACTTTCGAAAAGTAGGAAAGAAGGTACCGTGCGGTCCAGAGGTGACGGACCGGACGTTGAGAAGTTCCTGACATAGGTTCCAGAGGGAGGGTACCGAGGTCGGCGGAGTCCCCCTTCCTTTTCTAACGATCTTAGAAGAAACGGTTTCACACTATGCTCCAGTAAGAAACATAACCAAAGCGCAAGCTACTACCACACTACACAGCACCAAGCCCATTCGACTCTACAACACAATTTACTAAATAAGGCGAAAAGGGAAAGCGTAAAATCAATGAAAAGTAAAGATCCAGCATAGCATTTGCCAAAGGGACCAAAGATCTGGATGACCGGCCGGTCGAAATATGAGATTTCCTTCAATTCGTGGAATGACTTTGAGTTTGATCTTGATGATAAATGTCCTACAGTTGCTTCTTGGAAAGATTATAATTTGGCAGTAAAACAAGAAATCCCACGTACCGACATACAAATAACCGACTGAAAAGACTAAAATGCATGCCAATTAAGAAATGTCCTTAGCTTATGTTACCTTGACCTTTGGCACACTTACCTAAAGGATTATTTCGAGAACCAAGTGCACTTTCAAAGTAATACTTTCCTTTGGTTAAATTAGTAAAACAGTGTAAAAATCACCTTCCTTTAATACAAGTGGCGTCCATATAAACATGTCTTCTAAAAATTGATTCGCTGATGCATGAACTTGAGCATTCACAGCCTGTGTTGATCTCAATTAGATGTTGTTCCGGCCTAGTGAGCCGTGTCTAGCCAAGGAAACCACCTCACCTAAGATTGTTCTGTTAGTTAATCGTACATAGCTAGTGAAATCCTACGGCAGCTTAAAATGAAACTAGTCTCAGATATACTTAATATATTTGCTACCCGTTGATAACCTTAGGACTGAGTTTTAAAATTTTGGCAATTTTCTTTCAGTTTACGTCATATTTTTAGGTTAAATATTATTATTAAAAAGATAGTTATGAATTTGGAATCTTTTGTGGAAATGTTTCTAATTTAAAGGAAATATTAGAAAAAATTAGTTTTTTTTAAAAAAAAATGTCTCTTGCGCAGGGTTTTTTTAAGAGTTTACTTTGAAACTTATTTATAAGGTTACAAAGGGCTCATTAATAATTATTTGCATTATTTTTAAAATGTTCACATTTTTACATATTCAAAGTACTTATATGTAGCCTTTGTTTTATAATGTTCTTTCTATTTTTTAATTTCGACACTAAATACCTTTGTAAATTTACAATATATTCCAAAATGAAAAGTAAATATAAAAATAAAAAGTAAATATAAAAGATACTGCATCATAAAACGTGTATACCAATGTTGAAGACAGTAAGAATAAAATTTGTGTAAGGAGAATTTTGAATCTTGAAAACTGTAGTATAGGCTCAAAGCAAGTTTTGTTTAAAACAGCTTTTAAGTTGTAATATTTGTATCAAAACTTTCCAGCATCACTCATAGTCACTTACTTGGTCTTTTTCCCCTCTTCTACAACTGTTTTCCAAAAATGTTTCCCCATTCTTATTATTTACAGCACTTTGCTATTTTTCTTTTACTATCGTGTTCATTTCTGATCCAATATGTGCTTTCACACATTTTCTCCAATAACATTTCATCTTAATTTTTGGCAGGCAAATACCCCCTATTAAACTCACCCACAGTGTTTGCTACTGCAATATGTACTCTTGGCTTAAGCACAAAGGTCTCTTTTGAACACTTGTGCCAAATGAGAGAGTGCTAGCTTTCATTTTGGTTTTGTACCTTACCTCTTCCACATCTTATCAATAGTCCAGCATTTTCGATTTTTAGATTTATGCTACTTGCTAGATAGTGACTGTGCTTTTTATCACTAAATCAATACTCATACACGAAAACGCAATTCAAACCAGCATATTAAGGCCAAAATAAACGAAGCAGCATGGTTTTTGCTATGCATTCAAACTAGGCACTCCTTAGAATTGGAGTGAAATGTTTTTGGCGGAGAAGGATACTTCGATACTTCAGCCTTGCTCATAGCTGGCTGTTTGCACCTACGACTCCAGAAGGAAGGAATGAGGTGAGATATATACCGAGCGGCCAGGATTCATGGGCGGTGATACGCGAACACGCGGAATCCCTAACATATTTCCAGATAGAACACCCCGACGCTGATGAAGCCTCCCAAGGAATGTAAACCCCCTCAGAAGATTCACTTCCAAACTAGTGCCTGGGATAGAAATCTTTACAAAGCGCAAGCAACCATCACACCTTGTCAGCCCACTTCGCCCTGTCACTTTCGATTCTTTCTTTTTTTGATTGGTTTATTTATGGACGCTCTTTAACATCTCAGGTCATCAGCGTCCCATTCAACTCAGGGCGTGAAATGGCCGACAAATTTTGCTCAGAGGCCTCTCTTTCAGGCTTGAGGTTCTTTTTCGTGCCGTAAATGTACGACACGGGACCCACTGCTTTACTTCCCTTCCGAAGGAAGCCATACTTAGGATTTTTTCGCCCGAAAAAATCCATCGGTCCTGGCCGGGTTCGAACCCGCCATTTTGGGTTTTGGAGGCAATAATGGTAACCACTACACCGCCAGGACGACTCTTTCGACTCTGTAACTAAATTAACGTAATGACGTGATATGAAATGAGAGAGAGGAAAATTCGTATAATTCATCCCAACATTCGCGACATGAGGAAACCCATAGTTAGGACAGCCGGCCCTAAGGGATTTAAAACCGCGACATCCCGAATACAAGCCCCAAACGTTCCGCCGAGTCACCCCGTTCAGTAGAACTATTTAATTACATAGAAGTCCTTAATTCCAATCGTAAAACTAAACATCTGCTTTTGCAATCAAGAAATACCTTCTCTTGGTAAGTTTTACGTAAGAGAAACACGAGCAAAATGCACTTGAAAAAGTAATGTAATATGAAAACATTCTTTGTTCGTGTATGAACATAATACAAAATGACAGAAAATGGAAGCATGAGCCAGTAGTGGCAGATCTCATAAGAAATTGAAACTAAGAAAGGTCGAATGTGAAATTTAGGAGAGTTTCTTCTAGAAAGGGGGTAGGCGAATTAATAGGGTCATTCCAGTACAATTTAAATGACTTCAAATAATATTTTTAAAATATACACAAAAATATATATCTCTGCTTGAATTCACCGCTATTGCAAAATTTTCAATTTCTGTTTTTGGACTATTATTTACTAAAATCTCAATAGTGTCCCCATACATTCTCTTTCAACGCAGTTCGCCTAAACATATGTATCCACGGAACACTAATTAAAACCAATATGTGAACATGAGGGCCCAGTTTTTGCGGTGTTCGTTCCTGAGGTACCGCGTGGTTATGACGCTTATCAAGACTGATATCGATATCTGTTGTTTCATCACGCAAAGTTATTCTTAAAACACACTAACGTTCTTAGGGAAAGACGGCAATATTGCATGTCGAACAATGAGCGGTAGCATGCAGCCCTAAAGGCAGAAACAGCCGCAGGGTTTAATTACATCACAAATTGATATCGGTCCTTTAATTTCGTAGGCCATTGCAGCAATCACACAGGAAATGTTCCGTCTCATCACTCTAGCGTCCCAATTACGAGTAAATATATGCAGAGTTAAACTCTGTAATGTTCCAAAAACACGGTATATCTAAATGCCGAACAGTAAACAAAGCCTGGGAGTCCGTGACAGGTGCACCAAAGCTTCGCAAGCATCGTGAGTTTTAAGTGTGAGATATGGGTTTGGAGTAAAATGAAAGAGTTGGATTAAAATTTAGAATGATTTCTTAAAACATAGGATGGGGCACAGCACATTGTGCCGGGCGTTTTAAGAGAATGTAGGCGCTTTGTAGATAACATTCATTGTAAAATTCTGGCTGTAAAATATTGGTTACGAGTATTAAAGAGACAACAATCTTCACTAAGGGCAATTTTCTACTGTAAGAAATTGGCACCATAGTTATTGGGTAAAAAGGTTAAACAGGGAATTAGAAAGAATTCTAATGGGATGGGTATAGGAGAGGGAGATAAGCAACAGCAATAATGTATGGAGGAAAGTTAGAATACAACTACCTGACATCAACAGGCAGCACAAAGAAGCAGCACGCAGAGAAAAAAACATCATTGTTACTTAGTAATGAGTTAAAAATACACTGGGGGGAGGAATTATAACATGCGTAATTTGAACCAAGGACCGACCAGGTATAGTCTGGCTTAGACTGAGGAGTTGAAAAGCAGACAAAATGAACAATGAAACCGGCGCTAGAGTTTGCCCTCTTGAGGAAACCTGGAAGATTAATAACACATACTGACACATTGTCCAAACACTCAACATCGGCGAGTCAAGTTTACATACTCGAATAGGGGCAGATTAGCATTCTGGGACTTGTTTGAGCAGGAAGAAAAATGGTCAAGACTGGTGGAGTTTTTATGCAAACTGCATCTAGTAAGAAGCTGTGTGTGTTTAAACACTGTATGGTTGTGATGTAAGGACGGTTGAAAGAGAGATTAAATGTGTGTGATGTGTTTTCATATAATATAATTAACTGCTAATTAATAGTTGTATACAAATATTTTCCTGTAATATAATCACATAAATACAAATTTTGTGTTAATAGCTTTAAGAAAATTCTTTTATAATGATAAGATCTGATTAATGACTGTGAAGCGTGCTTGTATATGTGTACCGAATATTTCTAAACATCTTGCCTATTTCAGTGCTGCCGTTGAGTAGGTACCTAAAAACACGTGTTCAGTCATACATATGCATTTGATTAATAAATAAAAAATGAATTATCCCCAAAGTTATCTTTAAAAAGCTTACCATTTTTTGGGTAGCGGTCAAGGATATTCTCTATCGAAATGTTCCAGCAATACCAGAGGACATCTAACAAGGAGTTAATATTGCTTGTACAATCATTCAGCAGGCAAATAAATATATATATATATAAAATATAAGTAAGATTGGCACATATTGTCCGCCTGCGTTAAATAGCAATATGTACAATCTCTGTACCTATGCGATGGATATGATGAAACATTAATGTAAATATATAATTTGTAAAATAAACATCGTTATCTATCTATATGTTTCTTAAGAGGGAAAAACTGTGTGAATAATTTTTTCGAGAAATCAACAGAAGAAATAAAATTCAAGGGATTTAAATTATTGTTTGATCATTTCTTTGGGTATAGAATTTCATTTCGATTTTTTCTTCTTCAAACAGCACATCTAAATTGAAACAACTCCATTACAGTTTTTCACGTTAAAACCAGCCAGACTAAAACGTTTTTTTTTCCATTCTAATGACCTATATAAGAAGATTGTTGTGTTGGATATGCAATATAAAAACACTTTTTTCCAAAAATACGTTAGTAATGGAATTCCTTAGTTATGTAAATGTAGATAATTTAAAAAAAAAATACTGAATCAACTTCATCCGTTGATCCGCTTCTCTCAACAGTAAAAACCAATGCACAATTTTTATGATTTTAATTTTCAATTAAAAGATCATTATTGTGCACAAATCAAAACAACTTAGTTCGTTTGCTTCCAAATGTACAAGTAAATAAAATGTGTGAACCGAATGTCTTAGCCTCTGGCAAAATAAGAGCTCAGTTTTTCAAAGTCCTTATTTCTTCATACACGTGGGATACTCAACAAGGATTAGAAATGTAGTATTTCTTTTTTGTGGTTACAACACACACCCACCTGTGACATTAGACATTACTAGCATGATTCCTGTCTACAATTAATAGAGCGGTATAAAAGTATTATCATACAAAGAACTTATCATTGGATGGTCCCTACACCATTAGATATCCAATTTCCACTCCTTACCGTAACGAACAACAAAACCGAATGGCTGTGTATTGATAATATGGGCCTTTAGTTACAAATCTTGTCCGCATGTGGTGTTTTATGTCTTGGCTATTAAGGCATATCGTAGCAGGTGGTGTACATTAACTCTATTTCCTCATTTCTTTGTAATGTCCTTGAACATCTTTTACTGAACATGTTCCTTGCCTATTTAATACAGTGTACATAAATTTGTGAAGTTATTTAGCTCTAATGCAATGCATTTTTTGTGAAAATGTTTTTAATACTGATTTTTCTGATCAATAGTCCACATCTAAAACTGCTGTTCACCGTTGAACTAATTTGAATTTATGATTCAATACAAAATAAAAACACGAGAGAAAGCGTGAAGCTTTAATAAAAATTTATGCAAATCTTGAACGTTCACACAAAAACAATACCGAAATTAGCACAAACGGGGGTTTTGGAAAGTAAAGAAAACATTAGCAATGAAATGAGAAACATAATCATGTCAGGGTGTGTTTAGCCGAGGGTGAATAATCCGGCAGGTAAGATACTAGATACGGTTTTTTGAAAGCGCAATTAAATCGGACGCCGGTGACCGCGTCACGCCTAAGTAGAACAATGGATGTGAGCGGTCAAGGTTTATAACTAAAGGTGGATATATAGAAGTATTATTAAAAGAAGAAGAAAAATTTGTATTGAAGAATGTAATAAAATCCCGGTATAAGCAGCACAAATATTTTAAATGGACAACCGAAATCAATGCTATGTTGCCAAACTTTGGAGCCAATTGATTTTTCGTTGAGTACCAAAGTGATCCAAACAATATTAAGGGCACATACTTTTCTCTTCCTCTCAATGGAAAACGTGTTAAATCCCTGTGGCATCTTTCAGGAATACAAAAGAGCCTTATGAAAGGTGTGAAGGGTGTCGTATTGTTTTCGGTACCTTTTCTGTTCTGCAGTACATAATTTAAAATAAAGAGGAAAACAAACGCTATTCTGAAGTGCTCCATTACACCAGATTAACTACAGTTTCGAATGCACAACTACCGTCAGAACACTCCAAACCAAAAGCCTGAAGTTTTATAACAGATATTATATGCGATGTAAATTGGTCTAAATTCGAAACTAAAAGCGCCAAAAACAGTCCCTCGACCCGACCAGCCTGCTAGATTCACTGCCGAATAAAATCAGTATTATTGTATATCTGGTGGAATTGAACTTTTAGAGTCCGTTCAAAATGCATGCGTTGTATGTTCTGGACTTTATTTTGAGTAATTCTAGAAGAGTATTCCGCAATTGTTAAGAAGAATACAATGTCAAGGATGACTAGGCTAGTGTCAATCAAACCGCTATAAGCTTCCATATCGAGTCTTTACGTCATAATTATAGAAATTAACTGCATAACTTAATTTTATAATAAAGTTTAAAATTGCACATTGGGCAAAAAGAGAGGAAGGTGTGAGAGAGGGAGGGAGATAGAGTATGTTACAGAAAAGCATTAAATATGCAACATGTTATGCAGGAAACATTAAAAACTCATAAGTTTTATTATTATAGACAGGAAAAATGTTATATTAATATAAAATTAAATATCGATAGTTTAGACCAATAAAAAATTTAACAAATTCTTTTAATCATGGAAACGGCTGCGATTAATTCCTTATTATTATAGATTTTGCGCCCTTTCCGTTACTATATAGTTTTATAGTTTCACAACTTACCATACGGCGCATCAATGTTTACTTATTGGAGAATCAATAAATGAACACAGAGGTACTTTAAATTATTTGGGTGGTCTTTCTCGTATCTCCTTTATACTCTAGCTCATAAAAAGTAAAAAATACAAGCTAAATTGATAGTTAGGCTCTCAGCAGACTAAGCGAATAATGTGTTTTTTGCGCTCAAGTATAGATAATATGGTAATTTTTTTACAATAATACAAAGTGTATCCCATTTATCTTGCTCAACCAAAAACAATATAGGCGCAAAATGAAGAATTATTTTTAACTACAATGATGCATAAATACATGTATCATTGTTCCATAAGAACATACGATCCATGTCTTCATTTTTCCCGTCAAATAGCACCATATGCATTTTATTCAAGGAATCGGTTAACCTTCTTCAACTCGTTCAAAAATGCATCACAATGTGCTGTTCTAACAAAACTTCTGAAACTTGCAAAAAAAAAAAAAAATGAAAAGTACTCTAGGAAATAGAATTTATAGTGGTTGAAGGAAATTCCCTATTTGATTCCTTGACACTAACATTACTCAATATGCAGCTGTTTAGTATATATGTAATGATATCAAGTGGTAGCAATACTATGGATGATTGATCCGTTCCATTCCCTCTCCTCCTCAGATTTATGTGCTTTAACTTACAATGTAGGCCTAAACAAATGTAGCAAATACAACTCATTCAGTTATCAAAATTTCGTGAAAGTAAAACATAACGTGGTTTTTACTACGTTGCTCATCCATGGAGAATGTAAGCTGACAAATAATATTTATTCAATATTTTAACTATTTCAGATATCATCATCACCATAATGAGAATAATATTTTCATTAATTCTGCTGAAGTTGGACAAAATTGCATTTGGACACAACTACTCTGCAGAAGACTACACCACAACAAAGCATCGCCTTCAAACAGTGCATTCCTAAACTCCGTTATTTCCATCTTTTACATATACATTTACATCAAGTCACAGAAATGATTTCGATAATTGAGTTCAATTTAGTCAGTGGGATCAGCAAGAATTTCTCCCAATCCGAATTTCCTCTTTACCGACGAAACTTCCCTCACTAACAAAGAAATTGTAAATATTAGGAATACACATCATGGCTCCCGCAAGGGGAACATCAAGGTCACTGGAAAGTTAAGTTTGGTGCGAAATACTTCCAACATATTCGGCCCATTTTATATAACATGTTAAATGGCTAACCTTATTGCCGATTCTAATAAAACCTTTGCTCCTGATCTTTAGAATGCCACATCTTTGAGAATGATTATGTGAACAGAATGAAGATAATGTGATATCAACAATTAAATAAATACATGTCGTGTTTGTGATCGAAAACATCGTGGTAGGTAAATTGAATAAGCACTGCAGCTTTTCACTAGCCTCTTAGCGAGGTCGTACAGCACCAGCCTGCTGAGCTTAGAGTTTCAAGTTCAATTCCTGGCTGGACGCAAGGAAAAAAAAAATAGATTAAGAAGATTCCTTGTCATGTTCAGGGCTTGATTTATGAGTGTGAACGTGCTTGTATATGTGTATAAATTATTTACTAGACAGTTTGCCCATTTTGGAACTTCCATTGAGCATGTACCTAACAACACGCGTCCAGTCATACATGTGCATATGATTAATATATAAAAAATGAGTATAACTACTTAATATTGCGGAATTATGCCGCAAAATTATCTTTAAACCGTTGTTTTTCTTAGGTTAGCGGTTGAGGATGTTCTCTACCGAAATGTTCCAGCAATACCAGAGGACGTACAACAAGGGGTTGAACCATTCAGCAGGTAACACTAGAACGATATAGAGCACCGAAGATTGCAATTATGTATAAATACCAATGATCACCACTTTATTCACGACATATAGATGTACTTTTTATTAGAATTTTACATTGTGATGCATTTGTGAACAGGTCTGTAAAGGTTAAAGAATTTCATGTCATTTAAACAACTTTAAGTATGGCTCGTATCTTCCAAATGAACAAGGTTATAGGAAAGGTGTGCCCATTGTGTCACTTCCATATGGTTAAATAACTGCGTTTTTATTTGATGACCAAAAAGAGTTGTTTTGTGTGGCCAAGATAAATGGAACATCCTGTAAGTTATTTCATAAAATATTTTGTAGTATATGATGTAGTTTTACATTATTGTTCTTCGCTATTGGTGTAATGTGTTTAATATTTCGAAGCCCGATTTGCTTCCCTCAGTAACTTTTGCGATTCACCACAACAACCCTGCTCAGAGATGTGAGATAAGAAATGCCTTTCTACTTTCGAGGTATTCTAAATTAAACCCAAGTTTTTGCAAAAATAAGTAAATATCGTTTCAAGGATTTGAAAATATAACCATCCTCTGGCGGCACGCGAATTTCACACCACTTGTTGCCATTTTCCATCGATTTACGGTGGGATATGCGAGCGCAAGAAGACTATGTCTTGTCGTGCACCTGGTAGGATGCAAGCGTTGAGTGGGAGAAGGAAGAGGAGAGGTGATTTATGGAGACATAATGGAGTCGGAGCCAGGAGACACAGGAAGCTGCATTCCAGAGACCCTCATTTCACTCTAATTATGAAGAGCCGGTGCTATCATTAGTGTGAGATATCGCTAGAGTGCTATGCATAAGAACCTCGATATTAACGAACACTATGTATGAATTCATCACCCTCCTGTCTGCAAGAGAGAACGTATTTTAACATTTCAAATGTTTTCCAAATGTGGTGAACAATAACCAAGAATAATATAAAGCTGGTTTTACGGAGAGTAACTTCATTACGTACAGCAATAAACTAATTGTATTATACAATAAATGCAACAAAAAGTATAACATTACCTTTTCGTCGTCGGTGGTCTAGTTAATAAATAATAATTGCATTTTTCTTTTGAGCTTTACATTGTGTTATTGTATCTTAATACATATATAAGAACAATAAGAGCCAAAATAAACCTCACATTGCATTTTTTTCATATGTGGCAAGTAGCGTAAATTCACCAAAGATTAGTATGTGAATTTACCTGTAATACTAGACAATAGACATAGCTGAGTTAACGAAAGGTTTGTAAATGAATGAATGTAAACACATGTCCTTAATTTATGAAGTTATCGGAAAGTTGTATTGACAGTAGGTCTAAAAGGATTACAGAGTTGAAGAAGGGAAGAGAGCCATTTGTTGTTACGAAACTGGTACATACACTCGTCACAGTTAAGCGTTGCCATTTTTGCTTAAAGTAATTAGTTCCCTCTATAGCCGCAAAAATACAAAAATGCCATAAAATGGTTTCCTATTGTGTGTCTTCCACCTGTGCAACAGAGCTCTAAATATAAAAATATTTCTAAAAGTTATAACGTAAATGTTACTTTGGGAAAGTAATCAGTTTGTCGAATTTCTTTAAACGAGTTAAACCTCTTTTTATTTAAACTCAAAACAAGTTATCACAGTGATTACGTAAGAATTTATTCAAATTTAAATGAAGTCTCTTTGGTAGTTGAGAAACATGACGATAAAAATTTGAACAATAAAAGTTAGAAACATTTAGTTTAACTACATGAAACTGGATGATTTAAAAGTTTAACAAGAATTCCTAATGCAAGGCCGTACTAAACATTCAGAAATAATTTCAAATTTTAATTTTATTTTATTTTCCGTTTTCTATGACATATGACTAAGACCTTTTTTTGGATCCTGATGGACCATAGTTCACTTCATTTATTTACATTTTTCAGTATATAAAGAAACTGGCACGGGTGGTCTGAGATTCAAACATCGCCAGAACTGTTCTTCGCGACTGAGAATTTCTAAGTCCCATCAAAGGCAAATGTCTGTTAGATACTCTAAACTTAGGTCTGGAACGCTTCCTTCCCAAATAACGGTGTTTTTCCACTTTATCACATCATCTAATACATAATCAGTACCACCGCCTGTGATGGCTCAGTAGTGAAACCGAGCAACAAACAGCATTAAAATAAACGTATATAAAAACTTCACTTAATGTAGGGCCTTAACAGAATTGTTCAACAATTTACCAAATGTGTAATGTATAGCAAAGTTTGCCTTATTCTTATAATGCTCAAAGAGATATTTTAAACAATAGGATAAAAAATTTAGAATTTTTGAACAACAAAGCATAACAAAAATACATTTTTTCATTAAAATTAACTCATATTTCATCGCACACAATAGCTAAAATATACCAAATATTTGGAATGTGTGGCAAAAACACAATGAAAATGTGCATGTTACAATAATTATACTTGAGATAAACAAATATATGTTCAAGTTATATTATTTAAAAACAGCTTTGAAACATCACTATAGACTTGTCCAAAGTCCACAGTCGAGGCTTCAGCACGTGATGTTAATGGGATGATAATATTGTAGAAATTTTGATAATTTTGAAAGAACAATGATGCAATATATGAAACTTGTATTCCTGGGAAGTAAATTAAAATATGATTCATACTTATAAATGGTGCAATGCCGGAGGACTAGCATGATATTAACGCGACAAACATTTCACAGTAATAATTATTACATTTGTTCCAATAAGTAGTTTCATCAAAATTTCATTTCTGCATTTTTTTAAATTATCTATCCCAGAAATAGGTCACATGTTTAAATTATTATTCCACACATTTTGTCCTATCGAGATTCTATCAAATTTAATTAATGATAGACAAAGCAATCAATGACCGGTATATAATCATCCTGTATTACAGAGGTAATAACATGTGATATTTTGATGTGTACAGATATTGTCATAAAGCGTAACTGATGTTATGTTCTAAGAATTGATTAACCAAGTTTTATCATGAAACGCATCAAAATAAAAAAAGACAACAAAACAAAAAATCAACGATAGTAATAGGTTGATAAGCATACATTATTAATGTGAATATTACTTGAATGGATAAAGCATAAATCTTTTGCAAAGACATTTGGACCTTTGCTGCATGTCACCATGATTTTAAAAGCCTGCTTTCAAAGCTGCTAGAAATTTTGAAAGTATTGATATCTTAAAGATATTAAAAACAAGTATATTTCAGAAAAGTTCATAAAAATCAAAGTTTATATAAATAAATATAGAATAATTTAAAGCATAAACGTTAATCAATGAAGCGTGGAAACAAATCAAGGAGTACGGAAACGATGTTTAATATTTCCAAAACGTTTAATGTTTATTTCGTGGAAATGATTGATTAACGGTTGACATTGAAGATTACCTCTATAATTAAATAGTACAACATTGCTTATTTGCGGATGACCATGATAATTCAATCATAAAATGAACTACAAGAAAAATTTATAAATGCATTAAATTAGTCAAAGAATGAGAACATAGCAAATTTAAGACTAAACAAATTAACTCATTGTATTTAGGATGTGATCTAGAGATAAATAAATCGAGGGACAATAAACATATACACTCAAGAAGTAAGTATGAACATAATTTTAAAAATATATAAAATGATGGTCATTAGTATCTTATTGCACTGTGCTCAGAATTGAGCAATGAAAAATAAAACAGAACAAAGAATCAAAACAGCACTAACGCAGTGGCAGTACAAAGACTTTTAGGCCGAAACTCATTAAGGAAATAAAGTAATTGTCATAATTCGTTAAGTGAAAATAATTAACCAATACCTGTTTATGGAATATACTCATACAGGAAGGCAGCAGAAATGTATCATTCAAAGGAAACGAAGAGAGATAAGATGTCCGAAGAAAAGATGCCATGACTAACTTTAAATGGAGATGGAACGCTTATTGTTGATTTGTTTATTTACGGACGCTCTTTAACATCTCAAGTCATCAGCGTCCCATTCAATTCAGGGCGTGAAACGGCCGACAAATTTTGCTCAGAGGCCGCCTCTTCTTTCAGGCTTGAGGTTCTTTATCGTGCCGTAAATGTACGACACGGGACCTTTGGCTTTAATTCCCCTCCGAAGGAAGCCATACTTAGGAGTTTTACGCCCGAAAAAAATCCATTGATCCTGGCCGGGTTTGAAGGGGCGATCTTGGGTGGAAATGGAACGACCCAAATAGGTTCAAACCCTAAAGTGTTGATTGCATTATTGATCTTATTCACTGCACTCTTTGAAAGGCTAAGTTCTGGAAACTAACTCTTCGAATGTGCTCAAGATGTCACTATATAGTTACCGCGCATCTCTTTGGATGCCTCTAATTCTCACGCATGGCTTTGGCCAAAAAACCAATTACATTGCATTTAAAGCTTATCATTTGTCGTAAACCCCTAGAAGCAAGCGAGGAAATAACTTGATTCAACGTTTCAAAAAAGCGATTCCGTGCCATCTGGGTTTAGTTTTCAACCAAGCCACGTACTATCATTCATATCCCCCATATGTAGCTCTCGCACACGCGCTCCGACCGACATGTGTTATTAGTATTTTTCTATATATTGCCCATGTTGGAACAGACTGCACATTCTGGAACTAGCATGGGCTCCGCCCTCTACGGACCGTGGGCATTTTAATCTGTTAAACGTGATAGGAGAAAAAAACAGGCGCACATGTGGGGTTCACTAGCCCTAAAACGATTTTTATGATCACTAAACAATTAACCTGCCCATTTTTATTCCGACCACGTGTTCAGAGAATCGCTTTTGCTCCAGGACATCATGGAACAGACTCTTTGGAATTGAGAATGCTTCCGGCTTTGTGATCGACCATCCGCACTAAATTTGGCAATTTTAACACATGTTCTACTGCAGAACACTAACTTAACTACAGTATGTACGTTCAATAATTATATTAACAAAATATTAACGTTTTATAGTTTATTTACCTGTTCTATCACATACATGCTAAGTTATTATTTACTTTAAGTACATAATCACTCATTAATTGCTGATCTGAACTCACCTCCAAGGATTCAGTGGTCAAAAATTCAGAATAGCATAAATACCTCAGGGGGAAAAAATCGTTCTAAAAATTTAACAAATCATTTTGAAGAGGAAATCTATGGATTACTGAGAACACTTAAGTAGATCTTCTACAAACGCACAAAGCTAAAAAGATAGTTACATGCCCGCTTTGAATTTTATGAATACAACAAAAAAAAAAACCCTGAACACTCGTTGTGCAATTTATCCTAATTTTCCTCCAAGTCCCGAAGAAACGTATAATATTAAGGTCAGTAATTTAAAAACGAACATCATATGGAAAAGCACAATAACCATGCTTTAGCTAGATATAGTCGCCTTAGTTGTTGAGACATTTATCCCACTGCGAAACGAGGAGCTGAATACCTCCCTTTGTTGGTGCTGAGCTACGTCCTGCACGACTTGTCTGTGAATCGTTAGCCTTTGAGGGAAACGGGACAAACTGGAACATATCTGGATTGTAAGGCGGATGCGTCTACACTTCCCATCTACATTGTTGCAGTTTTAGAGCAGACACCAACCCAGAGCAATCCTGATATCGCAATTTCATAAGTGTTTCGGCACATTCACAGCAATTGTTACTCTTTCCAGAAATATCATGAGGAGCGCACCATGTATCTAAAAGAACTATCATCATTAACTTCTAGTCTGCAAACTGAAAGGCGCCTACACTGCTACCGCCTACACTGGATTCGATACATGCACTGTCTCCCTCGTGATACATACGTCACGCGTGACGATAGACTATGTACGATACTGCAACATTTGCTAGGAAACCCTTCAAATTTCTACAACTATATTTGTTCGATTTTGAAATGACTGACATAGGAACAAATAGATGCGAAGCATTCATTTTCATGCTACTAATACGGGGTAACACAAAACAAACAAAACACTTTAGTAACATTTTGTACGAAAGATTACCTAAATGTTCTACATGTTTTGTACAATTGAGTACGTTATATTTCATATTAGTGACATCACACACATCACTGCTCCTGTTACACTGCGCAGAACCGCTTCGATGCTTTCACGAAGTTCTCCTAGACTACGTGGAATAGGTATGAGGCAACCTCCACAAAAACGCAACACACAACGACAAATCGGGACTTCTTGAGGGATATGCAAGATTTGAGTGCCTAGGTCCGGAAATAGCTGTTGGAATAAGCGCTCATTCGCAACAACAATATGGTGGTTGTCCCATCCTTTAAAACACTTGCTTATGTAAGGTACGTATCAAGGTACATATTAATAACCTGTTCTTTATGCAATTCTTATATGACATTATTTCTGTTAGCATATGCATCCTCGATGAAACACAGATCGATAATGCTGTAGGAAGATACAGCGGCCCACACTGTCACTTTCTCCGAATGTAATGGTATCTGCGCACATTTATCATATTTTTTCCAACTGGCAAAACGAGCATTTGCTTACTAACATGGTCATTCATTGATATATCTTCCGCTCCGTTGTGTTCAGTTGTTAAGAGACAGTTTCATAAAGAAGGCTATGTGTAGAAGATTGTAACATGTTCAAAATAGAGTTTCGAGCTCTTATTTTAAGTTCTTCATAAAAGAAGTACTTACTCAAATAAAATTAAACAGTGATTGGACGGTGTATATGAAGAAGCATCCTCCATCATATTCTACCGTAAAAGAATGGGCCAAACTTTTTCGAATAGGTCGAGAAAGCATTGAAGACGAAGAGCGTGCAGGTCGGCCCTTGGAGGTACTCACTCCTGAAAACATCGCTCTTGTGGAAGGGGAAATTATGGAAGACTGGCGACTCAAAGTTACAGAAATAGCAGCAAAGTTGGGCCTTTCTAAAACAACAGTTCTTTGAATTATTCATGAACATTTAAACATGAATAAGGCTAGTGCAAGTTGGGTGCCTAGACTTCTTCCCTCAGTCCAAAAGCAGCAACGAGTATCTGTTTTCAGCTATTTTCGGAGCTTCGCCGTAGCAACAAGAGAGAAGTTCTGCAAACTGTTGTCACAGGCAATGAAATCAATGGAGTGGGGTAAACCCGGCGAAGCACCGCCTCTAAAGGCCAAGGTCACTCAGACAACCAAGAAAATCATGGCCACAATCCTTTAGGACTGTGAAGGAATACTCTTCATTGACTTCAAGGAGAGAAACACCACAGCAAAAGTGAAGTACTATTCTGGCCTATTGTGCAGACTATGTGCTTCCATCAAAGAGAAAAGGCGAGGAAAACTAAGTGCTAGTGTGCGCCATCTTCACGGCAACGCGTCTGTGCACACAGCTCTTGTTGCAAAGGAAGCTGTGAAGAAATGGAGCTTCAAGGAGATGGACCATCCGCCCTAAAGCCCAGATATAGCTCCCGGTGATTATTTCCTCTTCTCAAAAACTGAAGAAGAACCTTTGAGGAAGGAAATTTAAGTGTGACGAAGAAGTGGTGGATGCTGTTTATGCCCATTTTACAGACAAGACTTCTGACTATTTGCGGTGGGGGGGGGGGTTGAAATGTTAATTCAAAGATGTGAGAAGTGTAATGCAATAAAGGATAACTGTAATGAAGTGATTTTTTTCTCTTTAACATGCCTAGAAAATGGTTAGGCTGGAAACTTATTGACCTACCTTCGTATACACTGAGTATAACATACGCACAATGGTTTACTTATGCTAGAAAACATGGTTCCTTCAGCTATGGAACAATTTGTTTTATAATAAATACGATACATACACACGATATGCATAGGGTTCTTTATGTAACTATTTATCATCTTTAGATAATCTTTATTTCTTCAGTGTTCTTAGACTGTGAAATGGCATTACATACCGCCTCCCAAAATATTTGCTCGTCAATTATTGCAAAAGGTGTCGTTTGCATATTGGTCAAAATTACAGGAGAGAAATGCAATCACTAGATATCAAATACGTATAAATTCAATTCGGAGTGCGACAAAGATCTTAAATACTTTTGGAATAATGCTTATATGTACTGACTGCCTCCAGAACCTCACTGGAAGCTTCATAACGATCCATACACCTGGTAATGGAACCTTTGAGCATTTTACACATTAAATTGTTGCAGATGTCATTTTCCTTCAAATTTCTGTCTTACAAATAGAACAACCAACAATTGCGAATGTTTTCAACTCTTTCATGTTTTATAGAACATACCAACGGTTTATTTCCATTTGGTGGTTTATTCTCAACTAACTCTTTCCTTGCATCCCTAACGACTACTTATACAGATGGGGGAACTTTTAAACACCACACAAAAATCCAAATGTCACAATATAGCGTAGAAGAGTATGATTGTAAAAGTTTTTTTAAAATAAACTTGATGTGCACAAGCACAAGAAGTTTCCCGACTTGCTCCGCTAATGATGGATTGCTAGCTATACTTTCTGTCTGAGATTGCTGTTACAGGATCTGAGCAACCTATTATGGCTTTGTGTTTCTGTTTCATTTATTGCAAAAAGAAATCTCTTTTATATGCAAAGTAAATATGTGTACAACGGAAATGGGCCTTTGTTATTTTCCTTCAATGTAAATGTTAAACTTTTTATACTTTTTCCCAAAGGATTTTCGAGTTAACCGAAATAAAAATAAAACAGAAACCCAGTTCGGTTAACTCCAGTTAATATTCATAACTATTCTTTCCTTCAAATAACATATAGTAGCAGCTTAACTTATTACGACAAAGTAACCTGCTGTTATTGAATAGTTTAGCTCTGGTGCTAGACGTTCCATGATAAAATAATTTATTTCTCTAAAGACATTTTTTCGGTAGTGTTTAACGCCCGTTTTTACTACTGAAGTACCACTGACGGTGGACAGTGATGATACATGAGATGAAATGATAAATTGGGAAAGGATATTATTTTTAAGGAAGGAAGCGCTCCAGGCCTAAGTTTAGGGTATCTTCCCGGCATTTGCCAGTTATGAGGACTGAGGAAAATCTGGAAAAAACCTCAGTCAGGGAGAACATTTCTGGTGGAATTCGAAACCCAGACGTCCCGCTCACGATTCCGCGCGTTAACGACCTCGGCCAACCGTGCCGGTAACTAAAGACGTGAGACTACATAAAAATGCCCAGATACTTTTGTTTCGTTGTGCTCCATTACCAGCTTTTAATTTTCGGAATCTGTAATTTTATATATATATATATATATCTGTGTGTGTGTGTGTGTGTGTGTGTGTGTGAATGCATATACAAATTTTCGTATTTATTAATTGTAACAAAGAAGCAAGTTATCTTTTACCTTTTCAAAAATACTGATAGAGTATGAATAAGAGTATACAAGACAAAACATAGATCAGTAGATAAGGGGACGCAGACTCCAGATGAATTTATTTGCATCAGAAAAAGTATAGTGGAAATGAATCTTAAGAGTTTCTTAGAACATGGACGGTCTCTTGGAAATGTCTGTGCCAATAAATTTTTAGCAGACCGCTGAATGTGTCTGTCTGTTGCTCTGTGGAGGGTAAGAAAGGAGCTTCTTTGCTACGGCTATAAATCCTGTAATAAGCTTGCACAAAACAGGAGACCATTCAAGAGGCAAACCGCATGTAACTATAAAGCGATATTAACCAGAAGTCCAGCGTGCTGCAAGGCACGGTCCTTGCGTTATTTCCAAGCTTACCACGGGAAAAAATAAATAAAAAAAAATTTAAAAATTACCAGCAGGCATAGTCAAGTGCTTCCTACGCTTCTTTGACTGCAACCTCTTGAGCCTAATCAAAACTCTTCGGTAGGATTTTTTGCATCTGAAATAGAGACTTCCTTTCACTGTGTGTCACACTCTTGAAGTTCTGTGCAGCTGTAGTTATTTTAGTTCCACTATCTTAGAGACTCGTTGTCCAGGGTTAATTTCCAGGCACATTACAGCCATAAGTTGCTCAGAGGCTTCTTGTTTCATGCTTGAGGTTCTTTTACGTGCTGTAAATCTACGACACGGAACTCGCGGCTTTACTTCCCTTCGAAGGAAGTCATACTTAGGAATTTTAGGCACGAAAAAATCCATCGTCCCTGGCCGGAATCGAACCCACGATCGCGAGTCTACGCACCAAGTATGGTTACTACTACACCACCAGGAGGGATACCTGTACACTATGAGGCACTAAACAAGAATCAATACATATTTTTTTTATTTTAATGCACACACATATTTTTTTTTCTTTCTTGCTTTTAAGCAAAAAATGTGTCAGTATTAAAGTTTACTTATAGCATTGTTAAGTTCACTGAATTGCTAACGCATTATGTGATCATGATAAAATGCAAAGAAAATCTTTCGTTTGGTTTTTAAAAATATGGGCAGTGAAAAACATTTTAAGTTATAACGGAAGTGAAGGGGCATTTCATGCTTGCTCTCGCCCTAGTCTTGCCTCCGTTCCAGGAAGACAACTGGACAATGCTGGTTCTTTTTTATGCAACGTGGGTGGAATTACGATCGTTTTATTGGAATAGGCGGGCTCTGTCAGTATTTATGTATATGTGCGTGCGTGTGAGCGAGCGAGCGAGCAAACGAATGTGCATATATTCAGGATGTTCAATTTATCTTGCTTATCCAAAATAACTTTTTTCTGGTGCGTCAAATGAAAAATTGATTGAAACAATAGTTTTAACATCAAGGGAGAGTTTTTGTTGAGGGTCTACTTTTTGTATCTCCATTAATATAGAAGATATGGGCTAGAACTTCATTTTTATTTTGAAATGGCACTATGTACATTTTATTCAAGAATACACTTACCCTCTTCAAGAGATATTCAGAAATGTAATTACACAGCTGCGCGATCTTCGGATCTTAAGCCACTTTTTTCTTTGGGGAGCGGTCAAGGATGCTGTTTATCAAAATATTCCAACGACTCCAGAGGACATACAGCAACGCATTATTTATGCTTGTACAGTCATCCAGGAGGAAGTAATAGGACGATATAGGGTGTCTTTATCCACAGAGTGGACTTATGAATGCCAAAGGTTACCATTTTGAGCATGAGATGAAAACGGACTATTTTACAGATAGTGACAGTACCACATTGTTACAAAGAGTCATTTACTTCTGAATTTTTATAAGTACCATAGCAAGAGACATGTACTGTACAGTACAGTCCATCCTGTTGCATTCCTCATGTTTATCAATCATTATAAAAGGTTTAAATCGGCCTTGAAAAGATTAAACGCTTTAGTTGAACATATGCTCTGCAGTGCTATTAAATAAAAGTAGTCATGCATTACTTATAATTTCCATATCTACTGCTTTCTTGTATCAAATAGTAGAGTAAGTGAATTCTTGAATAAAATGAACACGGTGTCATTTAAAAAACGAATCTCTATCCCATATCTCGTAAATTAAAACAGAAACAATAAGTGTACCCTCAGCAAGAACTCCTCCACAAAGTTTAAAAAAAAAGTTTGAAAATATTTGAAAATATTTTTCATTTGAGTCATCAGAAATAAGTAATTTTGTATGAGTAACATAACTGGGATGTCCTGTATATATGCATGCGTGCGAATGTTTGTGTTTAGATGATAATTGTATTACAATTGTTTTGAAGTGCAAATTCTTTTTTCTGCATCTGTGTAATGAATAGCATGTACGGTCAAAAGACCCATGAGGATGATGTGGTACAAACATGTTTTCAAAGAATGAGCAATAAATACACATTTCTGCCACTATAACTACTACCATCACTACCACTACAACCAATACCAGCATCTCCGTCACCACTATCACTAATACTACCACCACCACCACCACCACCACCAGTACTACTACCATTACCACTACTTCCACCTCTACTATCAGCACCATCTCCGCTCAGCTTGGAAACTAACTTTCTGAAGCAATAAGAGATCCAGGCACATTTCATTCATCATTAACAAAGGGCATTTCATCAGTTTGAAGATTTCTGACATACAGTAAAAATTGCTCTTCTCAGCAGCCAACATTTTATGGCAATGTGATCAACTATTAACGAGTACGTGTCTAGAGTTAAAAGGGGAAGGTCAATATATTTAGATGAACATTATTTATAAATATGTTTTATTATATAACTTTGAAAGCTCTAAAAAGAGCGTTAAATATTTATTTCTATTTTTGTTTCTTTTATATCAGAAACTGACGGATTCAAAATGTAACCACTTCTGCCTAAAAGGAATGAAACAATTCATTTCTAACCAGAGCATTTATAAGACGATTTTTGTCATTCTTAATATGTGATAGATAAGTGAATATAATTTGTAAAGATCTACCTATATATGCTAACATGAGTGCGTGTGCAAACTATTATTACTTTTATTATTTTATAATAAAATGTTAATTTGAAAAGTCTTATGAGCTTTTGATTACGTTGTCATATCTTACATTGGGTGTTTTTTTTTTTTTTTTTTTTTTTTTTTTTTTTTTTTTTTTTTTTTTTTTTACATTTTAAATTAATAGTTGCTATACTTTCTCCCTTACCGAGCCAATTGTTATTTACTTCTGTGATTTTTTGCAGCACTGAATGAAAATTCCATTTTAATTTTCAGAAACCTCTCTATTATGTTGTTCTTCATAATAGTATTACATGTCATTCATTCCTTGACAACCTTAGTCTTGTAAGGCATTTTTAGATGTGGAAGTAGGTTGATGGGATGAGATATTCCCGCAGTTGGCTGGAAATTCAAGTTTTATGAAGAAAGGAAATTTTAAAATGAACTAAGTCCTGGAACGTATCAAAATCGTGATTGTTAAGTACGAATAATGTTGCAAGATTTGCACGAAACCTAAGCGCTAATAAGCCAACTAGGAAAAAGTAGGATGATCCTCGACCGCATAAGCCACATTGGAGCAAATGGAAAATGTGAATTACGGAACCGAATCAATTTCATGGTATCGTCCCGAAACAGGGTTGCAGTATGTCACCCAGTACTGTCCGCCGAAAAATGTCTGAATCTGGGCTGAAAAAAAGGTCTAAGAAACAAATTAAAATTAACTAAGCAATTACAAGAAATATATGCTTGCACCAAATATATTCACAGACTGGACATTTGAAGAATGGGTAAAGCTAAATACTAATAGAAAAATAAAAATAAATTGTATAACTAATATATTATTAATATTAAAACTAACTTAAAAGAACCGATTTATTATTAGTACTGAATTGTGTGTATCTAATAAGGAATAATAACATAACATTTTATTGCGGGCGATGTTTAGTGAGCAGTGGTTGAGAAAATGTCAGAAGAGATTCGAGGAGGCGCTCAAGCAGGAGTTTATTGCAAAATGTACAACATCCCATTAAAGTGGTGACTGCAGTCATTTCTTTATATAAGGCAGAGGAAAGCTCTCTGTGGAGGTAAATATGAAGACTAAAATATTTAGAAGTGCTAGAAGGGTGCGTGAGATCAATGGTAGTTGAATGGCTTTCAACAGAAAATTGAATGTTATACATGGTGTTCCATATCATAAGGCAAAATTGGCACTATCAACGAATTGAAAGAATGTGACATATCTGTGTCAGATTGATCAGGAAATAGCCAGATGTAAGTCCAATTTAGTTTTTTAGAGTGTTTTCAAAAACAGAATTAAGTGAAACACTAAGGAAATTCTAATGAGCACTATTTTATATCTGTGGCAAAATTATAACTTTCCAAACATATGTTTCTAAAAAAAGTTTTACTCTATGAAAGACTTGGCAGTCATACTAAATACTAGGGGGATGAAAAAACCCTAATCAATTTTAAATTATTATTATTTTATTTATTCTAAATGTATAGTAACAATAAAACAAAAGATTCTATAAAAAGAGGGGGAAAATGCTAAAAATTCGCATTGAAAGAAAACTCTTCTAAATGGATAGGAAAAATGAAGTATCTTTTTACTGTAGTTTAGTCTTTCAATTTTCAGCATCTTAGGTGCATAGGTGAAAATTTATTCCACTTTCATTTAGTTGCGTATTATGCCCATTGTCTAGATATTTATGAAAAATTAATGATAATGAATAATAATGATAATCTTTCTCATAAACTCGGGAATTATAAGCGCTTAAAGCAGTCCAAATCATTTTTAATTCAGAAACCGGCAAAACTTTCACTTCGTGCTATAATTAAAGCTTTAACTTGAAGCCTTCGCTTTGCTGTCGACAGGAATCGAAATCCCAATCAGCTCTGCCTCAGACAACACACTTAATATGGATATAGATATATATGCATCAAATAAAAAATTAAAATAAAATCGTAACCACGTTATTCTCGTATTTAGACGTTTTCTGAATATGTTAATTATTGTTAGTGAGGTCGGAAGATTAAGTTAAGAGCAAATTGTAATTCGCTTAGGCTTTTTGTTAATCTTTTCTTTTTCTTTTAACTCTTGTCGAATTGTTACAAATAACTTTAATATCTACGACTGTCAAAGTTACCATTATTCTAGCAGTTATATGACAATCTGTAAAAAATAATTCTTGTATAGGACTTCTCTGACATTCCACAAACTGTGCACGCATTATGGCGCCGCTGGAGTTTCCTGGATTCCTGTTCAATTTCACCTCACGAGAGACAGGAACCGAAAGCAAACTCTGGGGGAACCTCCTGACGGCTTGCAGGCTTCTTCAAACAATGTAGACATTCAAACATGTCTTGATCAGCGCCTGCTTTATGTCAACGTGCAGAGGGAAACATCTTACCAGGACCAATGCGGCAGTGTCTTGCCCGAGGTCGCCGCAGAGATGCAAAACCCGTTCATTCTTAGAGAGCTTTCAAAATATGACGCAGCGCAATAATAACAATTAATGCCATAGTTAACTCCGTATGCCATGAGCTTAAAAACTATTCTCAGTTATCACGTACTGGGAAAAAAAGAAAGAGAAAGAGAGAAAGAAAGAAAGAAAGAAAGAAAGAAAGAAAGAAAGAAAGAAAGAAAATTCCAGTATGTGATATTGGGAAATGCTCAATTTAAAGTTAGTCATGCAAACTGTTGCTCAGATGATCTAGCGAGAATCGGTGATGGGAGACTGACTTTGGGGAGATTTGATGATTCGAGTCATGGTGATGACTAGTGGTTTTCTGTAATAGCGAAGATGAATAATGAGTTGTAATCAAAAATGTATTTTATGACAAAATATAATTTATAGGTGACTGCAGAAAACAAATGGAGTACCATTAAGCTTAAAATCTGTAAATGAATAAATTATATATTAGAATTATAGTACTAGTAAAGACAATCAAAGAAAATCCATATTATGTAAGATTCTGAAACGACAATAAAATTTCAAATTACAATGTAAACAAAGCAGAGTGTAAACAGACCACACTACCAAATTCACGCGGCACTGCATTCACTACATGATATTTGTATACTCTTTAGATACAAATTGTTGTTAACATAAATATCATCAAATTTGCACAGTATACTATCAGCCAATAAATCATTTGTCCCTCTATTGGACTGCTCGTTCACAATACAGCGGCACCGTCAATATCTGTTAATTTCTTTCTTTCTTCACATTTGTTTATATCTTATATCTTGGGACTTTCATTGTTTTGTTTCGCATCTCACGGAGCGGTATGTTGGCAGTCAGGCCGGTAACTCCGGGCGAAGCGGGTGTAAAATCCGCGCAACTGATTCAAGCTCTCATAATTACAACTACAATTGTAATTAAAACAAGCACTATCTCATGACTGGAGATGTACCTTTTTTCTGTTACATCCACACGCATTAGTTCATCTTCCGAAATTGTGTCAATTTCTCACCTGATATTTTCTTACAGTTCTTCTAATATGTAGGAACTTGTTCCATACAATTTATTTTTAACTTCTCTTATAAATAAAAATCGCACACTGGATTTGTGGTATTCTCAAAAGAGATAGGCCCAATTATTCAGTATGCATTGACTGCGCATCATAACTAATTTTCTCGTCATGAAAGGGTGTTTCGTGTATAAAATCGGATTTTCTAAACTCCAATGTCTGTTATTTTGTGTCGAGACATGACCACGTATATGTAACAATGTTTCAACAATAAAAAATATTAAAAATGGTTCATTTATTCTATCATTAACTTCCCGAAACATCCAAGTACAGATGTTAACCCTAATATCAAGATCGCCTGCATACAATTAGTTGAACAACAGTGACCTTGTATGCATTCAAGTTTAAACTGACTCAATGTTAAAGGATAAACTTTTGCGTTTGAGTGACAATTTTCTAAATAGATGCCAGAAATGTGTGGTTATAGCAGAACATTTCCAACATCTCCTGTCATAAGCTATGCGCCTATTTTCATTGTAACAGTAGTTATAATTGTGAGAAATTTAAATCAGTTGCGCACATATCACATACGCTTCACCAGAAGTTACTGTTTTGACTCCGACCCCCCAACTGCCATGCAACGGGCGACAAAGTGACGAAATACCCCGGTACTTCCGAAAATTCTTTCTCTCAGTCTCTTCTTGGTTAACTGTATAAAAAACTTAGCTTCCTTATCTTACCATCCAATATTAGCATTTTATCCGTAACGTAATTTAAAATTAGTGTTGTTTTAAATTTAATAAACACAAAATCGTCTAGTGTGTTGAAATACTGCAAAAAAATCTTAAATAGATTCGCTATCAATATACACAAAAATTAAGATTATGCGTGCAATAATTAATATGAAGAGGGCGATAAACTTTTCAGAAGTAGCTTTTTCTGAGAAAAGGATAAACCATTAGGTTTTCTTTAATATGAAATATCTGTGCTTGCATATTTTATAATGATTTATCCTCACACAATGATGATAGTAGTAATAATAATCAATAAATAAATAAATAAATAAAATTACAATTTTAAAAATACTAGTAGCAAAAGCAAAAATGTCCACGTCTGCTTCCATATCTTATACCCAGCTTTTATTTGTCATTTTGCAAAGGCTTTGCATTCGAATTGCAGGTTTTGTCGTTGCCTGAGGTTTTTATTCCAAAATGTATTTGTTTTGCAATCAGCCACGTCTTTATGTGGTATAATTTCATACAAAACATTCTCTTTATTGCCACATAGCCTCTTTTTATTTATTTTTTTTTTTTATATGATGAACGAGAAAAACGCTCCTGGCAAACGGTAGAGCAGAGGGGAAGAGACATTGCCTACAATGAGTACTGAAAACAAATGAGAAATACATTGTTTTAATATTCGGACGGGGCAAACATTAATATATAGTTAAAAATTAAATAAATAAAAAAAATAACGGACGCGTGAGAAACAAGCCAATGGTTCTGATATGAATGCAGCATTGCCCACGAATGCTGATGCTTTTTTTGTTTACAGCCCTGCTACCATCAGCTCGGTCATATTTTGCATTTTGATGTTCAAGAGGAAATTTAAAACCAATTAGATTCGTACGGGCGGCGTTACAGGAAAGAGAAAACAAAAACACATTATACAACAATCACTTGACCATTACATTTCCCATGCACATACTCTCATCAATGTTTGCATTTTTAGCAGAACAAGCAATTAAGTACCCGAAGGATAATTTTGCTTGTCTAAAACCGCATAAAAGTTGTGGTTTTGTGGAATGTTTATATCTCAGTAACTACTGGACTAGTTATTGCCCAGTTCAATTCTCAGAAATATAAGGCGACCTATAAGGCAGGTAATGTCTTTTCCGATATCGGTCCATTTTATGTACTAGGTAGATTAATATGATTAATTAATGATTCTATGCAGCATATCAATGTATATGGTAGCATTGTCAGTTAAAGAATAGCTTATTTATACTCCTCATTATACATCACCATACAATGTCAGGACCCAGGTTTTAATGCGTCATCTTTTTTTTTTTTTTCTTATGTAGTTGCGTAGCATTCTAGTAATAATACGAATTTTGTATTAAATTTTTGGTAACATGTTTTGTTTCTTTAAAGTTTTAGGTAATTTTTCCAGGTTTTACGTATTTTTTTCGTGTAATATCAGTTTCTTGTCAATTCTTGTATTTATTATATCAATAATAATATCTTTTCAATTATGTTTCATACATTCTTCTTAGCCAGCTGAAATAATTTACATTCGTTGCTTTCATATCGGTAACAATAAAATCTAGAATAATTTTATCGCCAAGTGCCTTTAGGAACAAAACCGCTTACCGCTAGAGAATGTGCAAATACATGTTGAAAGTTAGTGTCTTCTGTTTGTCGCGGCATGCTTTTCATTTATTTTCACCGACACGCTGCTAATTAGTGAAAGATCTTCAAAGAGGAAGGTTTGATTTTCTGTTACCGTAGTTTCATTCAGTCATTACTACAATGAAGGCATCTAAATCGTGTCATCTGAGAATAGATTGTATCGAATTCGAAGGTGTTTTTTTCTACGGAGGGTGAGATACGCAAAACAGGTATCGGCTGAAGGACACTTAGTATAAATATAATAACAACTTTTGTGCCGAATCTCAACAGAATAAAAGCTGAATTTTCTTAAAAGCAATACTGTCTATCCAAATTAAATTTTTACCACTTATTAAACATGAAACCGAAACTCAAACTACCTTTCATTAAACTGATGATGTGATTATAATTGATATTGATATTTCACGAACATGGTCCGATGTATGCATATGACCTGTATTGAACCTGACATCTGTTTAGGTCACAGTATTCATTTTCATGTTTTTCTTACGTTTTAACAAGATACACTGGTGCAAGAACAGTTTAGAGAATTGTCATTGTATATTTTTTATTAGGGTAAAGGAAACCTGACATACATTTAATGTTGTATTGTAACGGACTGAGACGAGAAAACAAACCGTCTTAAAGACAGAAAAGGATCACTTTGAACGCATAAGTCGAAAGATTTCTTTTGTTAAAAGTGCAGATGTAACATAAGTCATAAACCTAGCAGTTTTTTAGAAACCACAGAGTAATTAAGTTAATAATCGTGTCAAGTAACAGATGAGAGGACTGAGCCCAAGCTGTGCATTAATCAATGAAAATTCTTGCATCGGATAGGAAATTCGAAATCTATTGAAGAAAGTCATAATACAAAAAAATCATATAACGTAACGACCCAACGACCTTATAATGATCGAAATTACCAGACTTTAATCTGACGGGGTTAGTCAGTCAGTCAGCGTTAGAAAGGTTTGTTTGATTTGATTTATTTAAGGACGTTCTTTAACATCTCAGGTCATCAGCGTCCCATTCTATTCAGGGCGTGAAACGACTAACAAATTTTGCTCAGAGGTCTCTTCTTTCAGGCTTGAAGTTCTTTTTCCTGCCGTAAACGTACGGCACGGGACCCACGGCTTTACTTCCCTTCCGAAGGAAGCCATACTTAGAATTTTTACGCCCGAAAAAATCCATCGATCCTGGCCGGGTTTGAACCCGCGATCTTGGGTTTAGAAGGAAAGTATGGTTACCACTGGACCAACGTGTTAGAAAGAAGTTACCCGAGCACTTACTTGGCAATTAGATACGTGGACAACTACTGGGCATTCAGATACGCCGAAATGAGCTGTTTCAAACCGTGCAAGAATGGACTAAAGAACTTTTTAAGACAGTGCTCAAGATACTACGGACAGCCTAACGTAGGGAAAGACATTAAATATCCTGTTAATAAATAGTATCGAGTGCAATTCTACAAATCTATGTGTAATGTGTTTGATACCTTGCCCTTTCCGTTGACTCAAACGAGTCAAGAAGCTCCGGACATCCTGAGAATTATTATTTTAAAACTGCGGCAAATCGGCGCCCAAATATTGGGCTATTAATTAATCAACGAATTAACACGAATTAGTCATTCCTACCCCAACTCACGTATATAAAAACAGCCGCAAGCATTATTTATAAATTGTAAATCAGTTTTTTAAAAGTTGAGGACGTTAATGGTTATTATTTATAATTATTTTATAAACTAGAAAAAATTATTTTTTAACATTTTTGCTGCTCAAGGTGCACTTTTCGCATAAACAATTAATATCAGCATCCTCAAATGTTAAAATCAGTTTGAAAACATGTTACTTAATATTGATGGTGAAATAATATGTAATTTAAAGCAAAAATATAATTTGTAATATATTTGCATACAGTATCATTATTTTATACAAATTTCAAACCAATTTTTTTTCAAAACTCTCATGCAAGCTGAGGTGGAATTTATGAGCTACCACCCCCAAATAAATTAGAGGTATTATATTAATTATTTTATGTAACTTTCTTATTATAGTCTTGAGTGTAGTGTCGTTTCTATCTTCTGTACATGTATTGAAATGTTGTGTATGATGTGATTTTCTTACCAGGTTAATTTAATAATTTATTTAACTCACGAACTTTTTAACTTCAAAAAGATTAGTTAATGCAAATTTTATATATTAAAATCTTACCTTATTCACAATTATTGCAGTAAGTGATATTCAGCATGCGGGGGTTCTCAAAATTGCGACGTCTCCGTGAAAATATGCGGAGACGACGGCCCGAACTTTGGCGACAAGGGAACTGGCTGTTGCATCACGTTAATGTGCCCATATCACAATTCCTTGTTCGCCAGGAGCTTTTTGACGAAAAACAAAATGACGGTTATCCTCCACACACGTAGTCGCCTGATTTGGTACCCTGCGACTTCACTCTATTCTCCAAACTGAAAAACAAGTTGACAAGTATCCTATTGTCCTTTCAACTCGACACAATTAAGAGGACTCATAAACGCTGTCTGTGCTAAACACCCTCAGAGAACATGACTTCCAAGATTCACTTGGAAAATGACAGAATTGCTGGGACCGGTGTATACGTGTGGAAGGGAACTACTTCGAGGGTGACGCCGGTCATTAGTCTCAAAGTAAGTTTTTGACCAGATGGCAGCACCACTCCCGAATATTCTGGATACTACCTCGTATTGGAATATTTAGTACATAAACCATGCATTGCTTATACTATAGGGATAAGTCTTGATGGCTTGGAATTAAGATTACAGCTTTGCAGTTGCTTATTTATGTTACGTTCATATGATATACGTGAGAAATTAGGTGCATTTAGAATTCACTCAGGAATACAACATTGTCATGTCTCTGGAATCTCTTTCAGTATATGTTTAGCGCTAACACAGAATCGGTGTGGAGTGAAAATAAACTATTTATTTATTCTATGTGTATTACTTAAGATATCCTCATATATTTTTAATTAAATAACGACCATTTATGGTTTCTGCTCAATTTTTTATGTACGGAAGTAACAACCTGTAGAATTATCAGGAATCTCGTGGCAGAGTGTTACTCTTTAGCTTTAGAAGAAAGTAATAACACGAGACACTGGGAACTCTGTGGAATGGGTTGAGGACATTAAGGTTTGCCCTGCACTTAAATAATAACTCTTTGGAAGTCTGAAAAAATAACGTGCATTTTATTTGGTAGTTTATGACTATTTCGGTCTTAATATTCAAAGTAGTTAGCATAGTGGAGATCACTCAAAATATAAAACAAATGTAGACTCTCAAATATATCTCGTTGAACTATTATAATCTGTATTAACTAAACAAATATTCTCACCTTCCTTTTAGTACGGTGTTTGGGCATGTGCATTATTAATTAAAAATACATACTTTAATTTTTTCTTCATATTTTTTTTCATTGTAAAATGTACTAAACTAATTATATATTTAATCATTATCATCTGGTCTTTGGATATGTGTAAAACTGCGATGATTATTTTTTAAATAACTAGGGCATATGCTTGTTATATTCTTATGTAACATATTTTGTTAAGGTCCCAAATAAAAGTTAGTAATATCACACACATAGTTTAAAATAACTTTTTTAGTTCTGTTTGTTTCTTGCGTGTCTTTCAAATACCCAGTGATTAAATGTTTTAAACTATCGATATACTTGAGTTCTTATATTGTTCAAGAAACCCACATGCCCAAATCACATTTGTCATTTCGAAGAAACATTTAGAAGTCTTGCGTAAATGTTCCTTAGTTTGCACGCACATCTAACGCATTACCTCTAAGTTATTGTATGAAACAACCTTTCGTTGTATAGGATGAAGTAAAATAATGCCTATTTCATCAAAATGTATCCCTGTTCTTAAATTATTTCCCGATTCGTGTTAGTTCGGATGCTTATTCCGTTTTCCAACTTTCTGTCAGTCAACCACAGTAGGGTCGGTCCTGGGATGTAGTGGTAACCATATTTGCCTCCTAAACCCAAGGTCGCGCGCTCAAACCCGGCCTGGATCGATGGATTTTTTCGGGCGTAAAATTCCTAAGTATGGATTCCTTCGGAATGGAAGAAAAGCCGTGGTTCCCGTGTCGTACATTTACGGCACGAAAAAGAACCTCAAGCCTGAAAGAAGAGACCTCTGAGCAAATTTTGTCGGCCGTTTCACGCCCTGAATTGAATGGGACGCTGATGACCTGAGATGTTAAAGCGCGTCCTTAAATAAAACGAATAAAAAAAAACACTGTAGGGTTGTCCCTGTTTAGGCGGCATGATGATCCGCGAAGCATTTGTTTCTGTTCGAACTTGCAAGTAGTGAAAGGTGTCGTAAGTGCAGGCGGATATGAAATGAATACCTCTTCTAATAACATTTGTCTTTTATCTGTAGAGTTTGCATCCCGGAGAAGTTTGATCGCTGCTCAGCATATTCAGCATACCTTTCATCGTCCTGGGTTGGAATTAGTCTCATTCTCCGAGGCAGTTTCAGTCCCAGGTTCCACGTGTTCTGTATAAATAAACAGTTAATCTTTTGTTTCCGCGACCTGTATATGTATGCAGTACAACCCGTTTATCATATCTGTAAGCCCACTCGTTAATCATGGGCATTCCGACTTTGGTGAACTAGTAGTACGATGAAGACCAGCGTTTACGCTTCCAAATTGGCGAATCTAGGTTCGATTCCAATTAGTTTCCTAATTGAGATTGTTACAGGGGTTTTCGATTGGTTCTTTAGGTAAATATCTGGGAAACTTAGGCCATAAAGTCTCTAAACTCATTCGCCGCAAGTTATCATCTATCTGATACTGTTATCTGAAACTTAAGAGAAATATTTTAACGTATTTGCATGATCTTTTTGTTGCCTTCTTTTTTCTATACCCTGTACAATTATAGAATCCATATGCATTTTTAAATTCAAATGGATCTTTTAAGGAAGCTTCCAGTTTTTTTTTCTAGTTTCTGTTTTTAGCAAAACTAAATATTTTTCCTCAAACTACACTGCATTGGTTTGTATTTTCTACCTCTGTAATTGTTTAAACGTAATTAACCTTTCGCTTGGTATTTAATGTCAATTTTATGTGTATTTTATGTTATATTATATAACAATGGAGTGTCTGTTGTTATGGCTTTCGTAAATTTGTTTTTCTCTCATTATTACACTGTATGTATTTATTAACTGAATGAGGGGTCGTTTAATATGTAAAATACTCTTAAATAAGCAACTGAGGTTTTGTGTGTTCGTTCCAAGGCCCTATTACATTCTATTGATCAGCTGTGATGTATATTTTTACCGCTTTAAGAAACAGCTGCATCTTAATTAATTTTACATATCTGACAGTTTTGTATAAATACTGTAACGTCTTGCTTCATCCCATGCATAATTTAATACTTTCAATTACTCTCTAAATTCCTTAATGACCTCCAATAAGGCAATAATGCATTTTTATTCTCTTTTTTTTTCTTCTTCTTCTTGTGCCTTCTAGGACAATAAGCCTTGCAATTTCGTTGTCCTGCTTGAAATTGAATCTCAAGGTCATATATTTCTAAATGTAGTTTCCGCTGTCTTAAACCACATTAAAAATCCAAGTAAGTCCATGATGGTATGTTATAATTTTGGATTTTCTCCTCAGCGAATGAGGAGCATATAGGTATTTTAGGTATTTAGCATTAGTTCCTTACTGTCTCTTAATTTGGCCTTATTCTTACTCTACTTGTATTACGGGATTATCTTAATCTGATTTTCCTCAACTCAAAACAGCATTGTACGTATAAAAACACGATAGCATGAATTAATTTACTCTTCGGTAATTCAAAATGTACTTATTCAGCTTTGCTGCAGAACGATCCATTCATATGTAGGTAGTTTTGTTATAGCTTGATAGCACTAAATGATAAAATGTATTTTATTTGATACGCAGATAATCTTAAAAGTGATTTAATATCCTTGGATGTTCTTGAAGAAGAAAGTTCTCTAACTGCTTATTTTTTAGGCCAGGTCTTAAACCATCTGCTATTATGGATGGCCCAATTATTGTAACCCTGTTTAAAAATCACATTATTTTTTCAAATCTATATGCTATTTAATATGACTCTCTCCCACTGATACCTGCACGAGCATAATTTAGTAAATGTAATAATTAAAAGCCCCTGGATATGGCCAAGTAAAGATGATTTCCAATTACAGGATAACAGAATGATCCACTGTTATGATTTATTGCATAAAATAACGCAAATTACCATGCAAATATCTCAAATTGAAATAGTACATCTAGTACTATTGTTATTTGTAAGCTCTGTACTATTTCATAGTACAGAGCTTACATTCAGCAACATAATACAAGCTTACAAGCTTTAGCTCTAAAACTGTAATAATTTTAAAAATTATCCAAAATAGCAGCATGCTTTAGTGGCTAAGTACTTTAATCTTCATTAAAATTATTATTAAAATCAGTGCCAGCCTCAAATTTAAAAAGAAAGTGTACATAAATACCATTAATATATAATTTAAAAATTCTAAAATAGCATTGAAATAGTACAAAGTATTAAAAAGTGATGTACAACCTTGGTCACTGGGTCACGCGGGTGGAGAGAACAGCGATCCTAACACTTTTGAATCAATGGCCGAAACGTTTAACCCGCTTTGAAATTCGAGCCCTCTATGCCAGTAAGAAAGAAGAGTCTGACAGTCCAGAAGCGAAACACGTGGCTCAACCGATAGGCGTTAACAAAGGATTTCAGCATTGGATAGATGCTAAGGAACGTGTTTTTTTTAATGGTGTTTAACGCCCGTTTTTACTACTGAGGCACCACAGGCGGTGAACACTAATGATACATGAGATGAAATGATATATTGGGAAAGGATTTTTTTAAAGGAAGGAAACGTTCCAGGCCTAAGTTTAGGGAACCTCCCCGGCATTAAAGAACATTGCGCAAGTACGGCACAACAATTATAGGTTTCAATTTTCAAATTAGTATATTAGTATAGTATGGTATAGTATAGTATAGTATATAGTATAGTATATAGTATAGTAATTTTGAAAATAATTAAAATTAGCTTTCCTTTGTGTTTCGCCCAAAATTAAAATGTTCAGTTATAGCAAACATTTGTTAGCCTATTGTCTCAGTATTGCGTTCATCATGCAATAGGTAGGTAGCAAGTGCAGATTTGTAGCTAAAGGCCCATTGGGTGTCTTAAATATTATTTTACATAGGCCCTCAGGACCGACAGGTACCTGAAGGTAACCACTAGCGAAATCCAGTGCTGAAAAATACCAAACTATTAATTTTATATAAAATACACTGAATACTGAGAAACGAATAACTGTCACCTACAGTAATTTATACCAGTTTTTTGTGTCGGTCCTAGTGGTGTAGTGGTAACCATACGTGCCTTCTAAATCCAAGATCGCGGGTTGAAACCCGGCCAGGATCGATGGATTTTCGGGCGTAAAAATCCTAAGTATGGCTTCCTTCTGAAGGGAAGTAAAGCCGTGGGTCCCGTGTCGTACATTTACAGCACGAAAAAGAACCTCAAGCCTGAAAGAACAGCCTCGAGCAAATTTTGTAGGCCGTTTCACGCCCTTAATTGAATGGGACGCTAATGACCTGAGCTGTTAGAGAGCGTCCATAAATAAATCAAATCAACAAAATACCAAGTTAATACAAACTCTTTTTCTTCTTCCTCAGACATTGGCCATTTTATAAATGGGAAAGAAGGGAAAGTTCCACTCACGTTTAATACGCATATTGCTCCCTTGAGTTAACATTTTTATGATTTTAAATTTTCTGTTAGTATGCGTGTAATCATATTGCTTTACTTCTAGCTTTTGAAAATGGAGTAGGAATTGAGGGCATGCTACTAATTTCTCTCTTAGAAATTTAAAAATAGCACATTTTTTTTAAAGTCTTCAGATCCATCAAACGTGGAACTCGTTAAATAACTTTATACCGTTATATAGGGGGTTTAATTAATTTAGACAACTTGTTTTTAAGTTTTCGTGTTAAAGTAATCAGCAGACATTCACTAAGAACACAAAACTGATATGTACGTAATTGCACGATTGTCTTACTATACAAGAATATAGCTGCTACCTTGTACCAACATTACATATAAATTGTTGGAAATTGTTTAACAATAAAATAATCTAATGAAACAGATACTAATGTGATCTCAATTTCTACGAGATCTACGATAAAACAAATCAAGAAGATAAATAACACTTTAAATTATCATTGCTTCAGCGAAATGCCCCAAGGAGATTATCAATATTCTTATTAAGTGAATCATGGCTTCAAGATGTCCGCTGCAAGTTATACTTTATGATCGAGCAAATTTAACGCTTGGGACTCACATTCGGGAAGTCTCGAGTACAAATCCTTTGAATTCGATCATTCTGACCTCGGATTTTTATTCATGGTTTCCCCTGGTTGCTTAGGGAAATGCTGGGACTAATATTTCCTTTCCACGAATTTACCCTTGTCCCGTTTCCTATCATTTCATTGCGTTTGTTCCATAACAGGGTCGAAAGTGCCAGGGCTAGATGGAATGGTGCGGTGTGGCAGTGGCTTGAGCTTTGGAGCGGTTTCTAGCGTTTGGTATGAGGGTCTTTTGAGGAGCTCGAACTTCTTAAAGCGGAACTCAGTGTGTTCCATCTGGAAATAATATTAGGGACCCTATGCAAGTCCATGCCTTAACTACCATGATTACTGGTCACCCTATCACTTTATGTGTCGCCCACCTTATCTCTTCCTTCCGGCGTTGTTCCCATTGGGGGCATAGGCGCAAATGACCATCAAATATATATATTTCACGCCCCAGAATAGAAAGCAGAAAGATATTAAATGCAGTCTAACGTAAGGTATGTTCAAAATTGCTGAATGAAATGTATTGAACGTGCTCATTGAATGACAAATTCAATTCTTTCCAAAAAACTTAAATTAATATATGGGAGAAAAAATGCTTGGCAGAAAAAATATGGTTTAAGAGTGGAAACGAGTGCCTAATTATGAGCAGCTTTCAAAAAGTTCTCGGCCTGACCAAGAAAACACAAGGTTTATGAGAAATGATTTTTATTACTTTTTTAACTTTAACATAGTCACCTGTAAATCAGTATGTTAATCCGACGACTTTCCAACTTTTTAATACCCTCAGTAAAACAAGATTTGTCCAACTGTGTATTTACAATTTCTTTAGGTTTGGCCGCATTATTGTGATGAAAGGGAAATTTCTTTATCACAAGGTGTGCATGTTTAGCTTAATAGCATCCGTCAGTTGGTTCAATGGTGAAGCATAATACTATAATACTCTCCGGTGATGGTTCTGCCCTTCTGGAGATAGTCTATTAGTACAACACCATGAGAATCCCAGAAAACCAAAGTCATTACTTGTCATGCAGATGGGACCGTTTTTGCTTTCTTTGGTGCATTTTCACATGTTCCACCTATTGTTTGAACTGCTCCTTCGTCTCTGGCTTGTAGTGAAGAATTCATATTTCATCTCTGTTAAGAAACGTCGGATAAACTCACTGGAATTGTGTTTAAAAAGTCCAAACACTCTTGCGAAATGTTCATTCGAATGTTTTTGATCCATTTTTAAAAAACGCAGCACCCATCGAGCGGAAAACTTTCTCACACCAAAACTTCATGTAAAATACAATGGACACGGCTTATGAGGTCTTTACAATGTCAGTCAACTCGCGTACCATCAATCGGCAATCAAGAAGTACCACAATGTTATTTTTTGTCGCAAACTTGTCAGTCGTGGCAGCTTTAAGACTCCCTGAGCACTCATCATCTTCAATGGACGTACAACCACGCTGAAATTTAGCAGCCCAATTTTTAACCGTCGAAAATGAAAGGAAAGAACTCGTTAATGTGGAATTTAACTTCTTTTATATATATATGTTGGGTTAAACCCTCCAAAATGAATTACTTTATAACAGCTCGTTGTTTAATTTAGTTCCTTTTCTAGAAAATAGCACTAGCATCTTTACATGATCGTCCAAACAAGTGACTATCATTGATTACATTATTTTCTGCTGTTTCTATCACCACTTCATTTTAAGAACAGCTTTTGCATTCTTTTTATATGCCTAATCGTTTCAGTGGTATTCTTTTTAACTTTTATCAACTGCTAATAGTAGTATTTCTCATTCTCTCTCTAATAATGAAGTAAACTGAGGTTATTTTTTTATTTCCTTTTCTTGGTTGTTCTTTATTTCAACTGTATATTCCATTCGTTCGGAAAAATACCACTTAATGTTCAATCATTTAAAATGCAGTATTTGGAATTTGAGCGCACTCATTCTTTCGCAGTGCATTATTCATTTTAATTCATTCAGTTCCTATGCAATGTCATCAATAAATTATTTGACCGAGCTTCCATTCTATTTTTCATAACTAGATTTGTAATTTTGGGGAACAAAAGCCTCCTATGACAGTGTGTATGTCTATAGCTGAGCAGGCAGGAGTAAACAGCAATATGATATGATAGACAGAGGACACACTATCAGTCAATGACATTACAACACAATTTTGAAAGCAAATGATACCTTGATTGCAGGTTATGAAATTAAGATTGTAAGAGTTATCATAAAAGAAAAATGTTTCTTGATGATTTACAATTCGTACAGAATAACTTGCATATGTTTCTAACAACATTACACATTAGAAATATAAATATTCAGATACTTGTCCTAAAACTAGTGGATGAAATGGTGCAAAGAATTAATCGAATATCAGTTACATCTCTCATTAAGCGCACGAAACAAAAATTAAATACAATTTTTAGAAAAAATAGTTTTATACAAGAATATATGAAATATGGAATATGATACTAAGTAGTAAAACAGAACTAACTGCCACAGGCATTCCTCAACCACAGAACAATTTGTGCCTTATTTTCGCTGCTGCTATCACTTTTTACGATGTGCAGAAAGTTTTTACCGATGTAATTGTTTACGTGTTAAATCACAGAAGATTCAATTTTGAAGCACAGCAGATGCAGGATGTTGTACATTGTAATTGTGGTTACATGAATAGTGAAGGAAAGAAGGAACATCTAACTGCTGAATAATTATGTCACAGTTATTCAATACACAAAGTAAAATAAGTGTTTTTGTGCTGAACAGAATAAATATTGTTGTAGTAATATATATATATATATATATATATATATATATATATATATATATCTGTATTTAATTTGAGAGATGTTCGTATATTGTAACGTATTTATTATTTGTTGAGATTATGAAAATGTTCCATAGAGACATTATATTCTATAAAAATAATAAGCGTTTTATATAAATAAAGAAAAATATCCCCTTTTAGGTGATACGAAAGCAGCAATGAAACGTTAATTAAAAGTTCAATAGTTCGCACAGCGATGGTTGTAGAAATGTTTTGTTTTCAATAAAAGTTTATTTCAAAGATATACATAAGATGTTGAAGTATTCGCTCATTTTCTCAAAATTCCTTCATTTGATTTAAAATATGTTAATTAAAAAAATATCTGTATAAGTGCTCCTTCTCAAGGTTATTGTGTTTTTACGCTTTGAGCAGACTGATTTAGTGGAACAACGACTAATAACATTAATATCTATTTTTGCAATATATTTCTAGTGCACAGCTCCCCGTTATGAACAACATTTTATCCTAAAAGGAATTTCATGATTTGCATTGCTACTTTCTTTTGACTTTTTCTAATTTTATGTTTTTCGATACATTAAGTATAGAGACAACTACATTATAATGATTGATAGAATGACGCAGAGCAGTATTGTTGCACCTCTCGCAACATTGAAAAAGTAAGGAAACTGTAAACGTTTTCCATTTTGCTGACAGCCGGCCGTCATTGCCAGCTTACAATCCGTTCAGCGAAACATCGTTTAAAAAAAAAAAAAAAAAAAAAAACTCATTAATGCTGTGTTAAACTTTTCTATTGCGTCAAGTAGGAGCAAGTTTAGCGAGTTGCTGACTGTACCCGGCGCAAATGTGGTTTAGGAGGTTTTTGTGTTTGTATTTTACACAAAAAAGGAGAGAGGGATAGCGAGTGAGAGGGAACGAAAAAACCTCTCTTTTGAGGTGGGTGGTTAAAAGCTGTCACTAACAAACAAGGCCCCCTTTGAAAAGAGCCTGTAGGTGGCCATGGCCTGGAGTTCTCTCTAGTGGAGGTTAGCTGGCTGGCTGGGGTTTGCGGCCAGTTGACCAGGCCGGGGATTGTTACACCCATGGGGACACCCCCTCCCTCCCACATGTGTGAGGTACAGGTACAGTACGTTTCCAATGAAATGCGCTAAAAACCACAAACTGGGCCCGAAACCACATGACAGTCCATGTGGCGGCTCAGGTTCAGTCGGGAACAATTCCAAAACAGCTGACACTCAACTAGGGAACGAACAGTGTATGCGCAGCCCACTGCCGCCATTCAACCAGGTACATGGAATGACGGGCGCTTAGGCGCGTTCGCTATCCAGTCAACATCCTGAAATTCTTAAATTATTATCGGTTTCGCTATGATAATAAAGTGTTTTATATACCAGAATATACGCCTTTATTATTTATCAAAATTTTCAATGAAATTCTTCATTATGACGCTATTTGCATAAAATTACCAAACTAAAAACTACGTCATTTAATTGTTTGCATTGCTAAATGCTGTCATCAATTCTTATGTTACCATAGTATTAAAAGAAACAATATATGAATACTGAAAACAGAATCAATCATTCATCTTCACTGCAGAATACATAACTACAAAACTAATATAGACCTACTTATGAATGTGAAGGTGGAAAATGCAACTTATGATATAATAATTAATATAAAAGTGCAGGAAATTCATATTTGGACAAATCAACCACATTACTACCTGACGATTTACCACTTTCTTCAATTGTAAAATAAAATGAAGTAAGAAAACATATAAGTCAGTGTTAGCTACCAAATAAATTAATAAAATTTAATAATACTAACCAGTTCTGAAATATGTGCAAAAAACTAAAGCTTTAAAGTAATCTTAATATTTTTTACTCTTCATCCAATTAATGAATCTGTCGTAATCCTTCGGGAAAATATCACAAGATTTTTTCAGTATTATTTGACAATTCACAATGCTTGAGTTAAAATGTCTTGAGGTAAATCTATCCTCGCTATCATCAATAACAACAGGCAAAGTAACGAACAATTCCGTTGATACAATGATACCACGTACACAATAAAAAGACATTGGCTTCAAAATAAAGCCAATTATAAAATCGACATCAATATTAATTTTATTTCATTAATATATTTTTACAACACTGGTATGTAATACGGGTATGAAACTCGTTTACAATGCACTATAAAGAATCTAATGCAAAAACGATGTATGTTATTCGAAGCCATTTGAAGGGGCAATTTCAAATGTTGCATTTATTTTATTTTTTTCTCCTTGAAAGTCCTACTTTCTAATATGATCATACAATTTATTTTGAACATTTTGTTGTATAAGGAATGTCAAGCAAAACTTTTTTTTTTTTACGTAAATGAATTTGAAATGGTTTTAATAAAATTATAGATTAAAAATGTCAAAAATTATGGAGGCTAAAGAAAACTGATAGTAAAAATAAATAACCTATAACTTTAATCTTTCCTCTGACACGATCTTACATTTAACATCCGCTGGTGTGCCATTCATCGTTTCACTATCTGAGACGTAGTACATTTTATAGGAATAAACATGGTCTTATTTCTGGTCAAAATCTTGTCGAGACCTTTATTGCTTAACCTAGATTACAGCCTTCACTCCAAATACGCGTATGTTTATTGAGTTTAGTTTCTTAATTTCAAGCAATCGCGTTTTTTTTTTTTTTTTTTTTTTTTAAAGAATATTTCGAACCAATTTAATCTCCACACCTACAATGCGGGCCGCCGGTCAAATGTAGCTCCCCCTGTTTGATGAAGTAAATTTTATAAAATTATTTTTATTTGTGGTTACACATTGAAAATAGAGACACTAAGCCTCCCATTGAATCTAAAAAGAAATTCCCTGGAAGCAAACTCATATGAGAAAAGCGATGGCAATAAAAGAGGCTAGTTTTCTACAATGTTCTATTTATTGTCGCTTTGACTGCATTGATTTTCTCGCAACGTCTGTAGATTATGGACGTGAACAGTAGGTGTAATTCTGTATGGATGAATAGAATGAAATTAATTAATGGCACGAATGAACTCGAAGTTCTTGTGTCTTAAAGCTACCTTGGGATTCACTTTCCCAGGGTAAAAAAAGCCAGAAATAGAACCCAGGACCTCCGGATTAGTAGTCATAAACACTACACAGAACACGGAAGCGATCAGAGTGTTGTTAATGCAGAAATATGCCTTTAAACACTCACTTCAGTTCAAAAGCAGTTGAATTTAACTATTTTTTTTTTTTTTTTTTTTTTTTTTTTAGAAAATGTTAACATAATCCATGGCCAGCTCAATGGCCAGCTCAATGGCCAGCTCAATGGCTGGAACTAATATTTTCATTTAATTATAATTATTTTAACTGTTCTGCCTTTGCTTCCTAGGTCAATGACACGGAATTTTAAGATATTTTTAATGTGCTGTTCAACGCTCGTTTTCACTATTGAGGCATTCAAGCTATGCCGCTATTGATTAGAGCCTGGAAGTTAGGAAAAAGCCTTTTCTATCTTGGTGGCTATATTTAACAGACAGAAATGAACCTGTTTCCGTGCATTTAGGGTCAATAGGGTCGGTTTTCAATTTGCCCGTATCTCCTATTTTGACCATATGTTGCCTATTTTAAGGTTTAACATTTTTTTTTTTTTTTTGGCCTGTTTTGGATCGTTATAAAATATTTCTGCGATTAATTTCTCCACTTTAAATAATTTCAATGTATCGAAGTGAAAAAAGTTATAAAATTAAATGGCATGTTTCTCTGTGAAGCCTTCTTACAGCCCCATGTGTGCCTGAATTTTACCTCGACCATCACAAGGCGTCTTCTGCCTCCATCACATGATTTCATTGGTGTTACAGGGGGGTATGTGATCAGCACACCGCATCCCGCTAATGGCTATATCGCCGCTTACTAGATCGGAAGATTGCCACCTCTCTATATCAGGCAGCTTCCCAATTTTCCACACGAGGCTACGTGGACCTCGTTTCAGACCTATCTAAAAAAAAAAATTATAATTACTTGCCGGTAATTGAACCCACGCTTCCCCCCGGCAGCAGTCAGCAATTCTAACCACTAGACCAAAGAGATGGTCAAATGGAATGTTTACCTCACAAAAATATATATTAAGAAGCTTGTTATTACATTTGTTTCTTTTCATGCAATCAAAAACACTCTACTCAACCCATTCACTTCAACTCTTTAAATAGCAGAACATTCGTTAGTGAAAGGAACGCATGATTACTCCGGGCATATGGATACCAGGAAATGGAGAGGATGAGAGAAGTACTGTAGTTTTGAATAGTCCTGATCTTGTATCAATCTGCGCGAAACAATTCTAGGAAATTTGTGGTGAAGGTAACTTCTTATCTGCATAAATATAACAAATGTTTTCAAGGAATGAATGAATAGTGTTAAACGCCCGTTTTTGCTACAGGGACACCACAGGCAATGACACTGATGATACATGAGATGAAATAATCTATTGAGAAAGGATTTAGGGAGGAAATTTGTCAGGCCTAAGTTTATGGTACCTCCCAGACATTTGCCATTTTTGAGAACTGAGGAAAACCTGGGGAAAACCTCAGTCAGGGAGGACAGTCCTGGTGGGATTCGAACCCCGAACCTCGCGTTCGCGAGTTCGCGCTTTAACGTCCTCGGCCACCCATGGTGGTATTTCAAGCGAGAAAGATGAAAGCAGTACAGCTGTGCTACAAACCGTCCCTACAATGCGTTCATAAGGAAGTAGGAGAGATACAAACCTGATTCCACTATAAACCCATGAACAGAAAATTAACTCGACTAGAGATCACTGCGCATCTTTTACTTATTCGCCAAGACAATTTAGAACTACTTTACTTTGTCTTGATCAACATTTCCACGATGTTTGAAAGATGAATGTTCTGTAGGAACTGGTATGAATCCTTCGGGAATAGCTTGTTTTAAATATTCCAATCACCTCAGTGGAAGTAGAACTTCTTTTTCCATGATGAAAAATGTTTTCTTGACAAGTGGCTGACTATGACAGATTATACTTTGAAAAAACCTCTGTTGTTGTTTGTAACCAACATAAGTAAGCTAAAGTACTTTAATAATATCATAAAGCAATCTTTAGGTATCTTAAATACCTATTTTCAGTAACAATGAGTGATATTACTCTGTTTTCACTTTTAATAAATGCCTATTTAATTATATTACTACCCATTTCAAGCAAATAAATACCTAAACATTGGAAGGAAAAGCTTGAAGTCTAATTTTAGAGTATTGCCCTCAGCATTTGCGTTGATAAGAATTGAGGAAAGTATGGTAAAAGAAAACCTCAGTCAGAGAGAACGATTCTGGCATAAATTGACCCCCAGACCTCCCGATCAAACTCAGTGCCCCTTTTGAGTAGAAGTCTTATATAAAGTCATTCAGTCGTTGTGCCTTCAATACTTAAAATTCTATAAAATATCTGTTTTGTTATTTTAATAGCATGCTTTTCCATTCTTTCCATATCTAAACTTCTTTCACGTTTTGATTTCTATACTTGCAACCCTCGTGCTCAAGTGCACGTTTAATAACATCTTTTTAGGAAAATAGTAAATATGTTAAAACAAACTTCTCTGAACAAGTCTCGTCTTTTCGGAAGTAGCAGCAAACTGGTGCTTAATTTTGGAAAATTTAGTTTTTCTTTAATACAACTTCCTCCAATATAATTTCAAACCGAATAAAATAATATTGCGTGTACAGTGAAAAACATTCTATTGCACATAGCTGAGTATTTCATGAAACAAAAAATTCATAATAAGTAGAGTTTCTCTGAAAAACATGGTTTTAATGACAAACGCGTTTAATATACATATGCTTGCGTTAATATATATATATATATATATATTATATATATATATATATATATTGTACATTAAAATAGAAAACTCTTCCATTAAGCTTGAAGACATATGCTATAATATTAAGGATTACTAAAACATATTGCAAAGAAAATCGTTTAATTAATATTATCCTGAATGAATTAACAAAATATCCCTTTAATAATAATAATAATAATAATAATAATAATAATAATAATAATAATAATAACGTTTCAGTAATAGAGCGTTGCATACATTTGTTGGAATTAATCATGATAGATTTCTATTGTAAAACTTACATCTTATTCTTATTCACTGAAGTATTGCTTTAAAAGGCTCTTGTTCTTAACAACTATGTAGAGATAAGTGTCGGAGGCAATTCTAGAGGTTGAAAATTCAGGGTCCTGCTGGAAACAATTAGGAAGGATGAAACAGCATATAATAAAAATTTAATAACACATGAAGATCAGCCCGTAGCGGTGTTGCTAGACCAAATGGGTGTGTGCGGAAGGAGCTCTGCACATCAGAGGGAGCTTTTGATAACCTGGCACTTGCTCTATACTCGGGATCAAATAGTTGGTCCTGGTGGTGTAGTGGTAACCATACGTGCCTTCTAAACCCAAGATCGTGCGTTCAAACCCGGCCAGGGTCGATGGTTTTTTTCGGGACGTAAAAATCCTAAGTATGATTTCCTTCGGAAGGGAAGTAAAGCCGTGAGTCCCGTGTCGTACATTGACGGCACGAAAAAGAAGCTCAAGCCTGAAAGAAGAGGCCTCTGAGCAAAATTTGTCGGCCGTTTCACGCCCTAAATTGAATCGGACGCTGATGACCGAAGATGTTAAACAGCGTCCATAAATAAAAAACAAATCAAAATCGGGATCGTTTTTTTTATTTGTATTCATTATACAAACAATAAATATACATTAGTTTTCTTACTTTGAGTATGTGGGTTCTGGGATCTAATGCTAGCCATACGTGCCTTGTAGACCCAAGATTACGCGTTCAATCCCGCCAGGATCGGTGGATTTTTTCGAGCGTAAAAAGCCTAAGTAATGCTTTCTTCGGAAGGAAAAAATAATAAAGTCATGGCTCCCGCGTCGTAGATTTACGCACATGAAAGATTTCAAGCCTAAAAGAAATATCTATCAGCCGTTCCACGCCTGAATTAATTGGGACGCTGAGACGTTAATCAGCGTTAGTAAATATACTAAATTTACAACAACAACATATCCCCAGCGAAAGTCAAGGGAGGTAAGAAGTGCGTTGACATTCTTCATTATTAAAATTCATTGGACAACAATGCAGTGTAGTACACAACAATTTGTCTTCCGACATTTTTCCGGAAGGTGTGAAAAATGACCGAGAACCAAATTTAGAGGCTTCGGGCTGCAACATGACAATGCTTCTACCCACACCACTAATGCTGCACTTCCTTCTGTAAAGCTACCCACCCGCTCTTCTTACAGTCCTGACCTGTCACTCTGCGAGCTTCTTCGTGTTCCCTTCGATGAAGTACCGACAGTGGGGGAAGTGTCGCCTTTATGTTTTCATTTGTTTTAAGTTTGATGTACAGAGCAATTCCAGGTCAGTTCTAGTTCACATCAATGCAGTGCTCTAAAACAGAGGTTCTCAACCTATGGTGCGTTAGCTACTGAGATAAATTAACGTTAGTTTTATTACCAACAATTATTCACTCACAGTTTTATTGTAACTATATAGAAAGAATACACTTTACAATATTGTAGCGTCAACCCGCTACTGCGTGGATTAGCTCGCCACAACCACACACAGAGAGGGGAAGCGCGCTTCAGCGGTCTAACATTTAAATACACTTAATGATATTTGTAATTGAACATACGCCACAGTGGCGCTAGTATGTAAATATGTTAAGAATCAATAAACTAGATAGCACCACAGATGCCATGTACTAATGACCAGGTCCCGGTAGTCGCAGGTATAAAAGCCGACCGAGGTTGTCCGGAAACCAGTTAATCTCATTAGCTCATGCTGTTGAGTGGAATATTTAAACAGTACATAGGGTTCTATTCGTAATTTTTGGCTTCAACCCCTACTTTACTTTCTAAACTCCTGTTACACGTCGTAGCCTACCCATACCATCACCCTACTTGGTGATTCCGGACAATGCATAAACATTGTTGAAGTGCAGCCTTGCGCGTATTGGCGAAAACACTGACACCTTTTCGTCCGGATGACGAACCCGGTCCATACATTATGAACCACCTCGCAAAAAGTGTAGGCTAGGCAAGTGGTGTCATCACTGGACGCCTAGGGCGTACATCCTACCATTACTCCTCTCGCAAGTAGAATGCAACGCGGACGACATTAGACGAAGCTGTTCCAGAGGAAGCCACACCGCATCTGGAAGCAGTACAGCCACGGCCATCCCTCTCTATTGGCCTTCTACAGCGAGGGTCCAGCAACATGAATTCAACAGCTTGAGGCACCCTTCGCGGTACACAGAATAACCTCGCAGCCCAACCGCTTCTACAGGACTACAGGACTCCTTGGTCGCCGATCTCGTGACGACCCCAGGAAGGCAGCCGTACCAACTACTTAAAGAGCGCGAACTAGAGATCTACGCCCCGACGAACGAACAACAGAAGAGACCCGGCTGGAGGACCTGAAGCTCTCCCAGCTTCTACGAGTTATACACCACCAAATGCACCCACACCGCGGATCTCCTGCGGCTCTTATGGATGGGCAAACTCCCGCCAATAGTGCAGGCACTGCTGGCAGCTCTGGAGGATAAACCCCTGGATAGAGTGGCCCGCATCGCGTACCGCACCATGGAAAACCACATTGGCAGGGTAGCAGTGGTCTAATAACAAGAGCCCCAAACAGGCCTGCAGTTCTAGGTTGAAACATTTACGAACCAGCTCAAGGCACTGGCAGACAGAAATCTGATTGAATCCCTGGTTGCTCAACAGGACACTCGCAGATATTCCTACAGAGTGTCTGCTGGTACCACAGGCGAATGGGCTGAGAGGCATGCAAATGCGTGCCATCATGCCGTTTTTTCGGCAGATGAGCAGGGAAACGGAGCAACAGAAAGTGCGGCGTGACCGGCTATGAGCTCTTCTCCAACCGCCTCCTCATTCAATGCAAGTTGAACCAGAATCCATTCCTGGTACACACCGGAGCCGCGCGTCCACCCTGCCCAACAGGATTCTCAGCCGACGCCAACCCTCAGAATACTTGGTGTTTGCAGCAAAAGGGTCTCCGATCCACACCTTTGGCACGCAGGAAGTAACCGTGCTACTCGGCGATAACCAGAAATACACCAGGAACTTCCTGGTCGCCGACATCCAGAGGGCAATCATCGGCCTCGACTTACTCGCACTTCGGCCAGTCGGCGGATCTAACAGCGACATGCCTGCGGGATAAACTCGAGCGCAGGATCCCGGGCTACACGGAGACTATAGATGAGCACATTTCCTCAATCTCACTACGCATCCCGCTCTAACCCCTATTGGAAGAATATCCAATATCCAGTTCACCAAACCACCGTCAGACAACCCGTACAAGGAGAACGGGATCTCCCACTTCACAGAGAAACCAGGGGCACCCGTAACGGCAAAAGATAGACTCCTGCATCAGGCCACGTACGCGGAAGTGAAGGAGGAATTCGCCAAGATCCTGAAGGAGGGAATCGTCAGTCCCTCCAGGTCATCCTGGGCATCACCACCCCACATGGTAAGGAAGCCCGGCCCTGCGATGACTATCGCTGCCTAAACAAGACCATTCTCGACCGGTACGCATTCCCACACATCCGGGACTTCAACACCCTCCTGCATGGTACATCCATCTTCACAGTGGACATCAAACAGGCATTGCACTACATTCCAATTGCGTCCGAAGACATTCCCAAGATGGCCATAATCCCCCCCCCCCCCCGTTTGGGCAGTCCGAATATACAGCATGGGCTTCGAAACGCCGCACTGACGTACCAGATTCATGGACCATCCCCTACGGGACTTACCATAACATCCTGATAGCATCTGCGACTTATTCTCAACACGAACTCCACATCCGACAGGTTCCGCAACGCTTTGCAGAATAGGGGCCCCACCTAAACCCCGCAAAGCGCGTCCTCACGCAAGCAGAAGTACAATTCTTAGGACATCTGGTATCCAGCCAGGGCAATCGGCCACTTCTGGCCAAAGTCAAAGTCATTTCGGAGCTTCCTCCATCGCAGACCATCATGGAGCTACGCCGATTCCTGGGGATGGTTAACTTCTACCGCCGGCATATCCCACGAGCAGCCACAATACAGCAACCTTTGAACGCTTTACTGAATAACAGCAAGCGAAAGGACAAAATCCCCATACAGTGGACAGCAGCACTCAAGAAGGCATTCCACACCACTACCCAGGCGCTAGCGTTCGAAACTCTACTAGCGCATCCATTGGCAGAAGCAGCGTTATATCTATCCATATATGAAGCCCTCAGGCTTCCGGTAGCAGGTGGAAGGAAGACATTTCACGCTTCTAACCGATCACAAACTGCTGACCCATGCCATTATACAGGACCCAAGGAGCAGCACGCCATGGAGAGTCCGACAGCTTGGGTTTATCTCACCGTTCTCGACCGATATCCAGCACTGCGAAGGGGACAAGAATGCAGAAACAGATGCCTTGTCACGTATAGAGACGCTGGGGGTCACCACCGCTGATTTCCTGGCCCAGGATTTCCTGGCAATGGGCACAGAGACATAGATATACGCCGCTTGCACCACTACATTAGACAGGTGTCTATCCAAATACCAGCGTAATCGTCACGTGCGAGAGTAGCTGGGACAGCAACGGCCCTTTCGTGCCTCGCCATGCAGGAGAGTGGTATTCCAAAGGCTACACGACTTGAGTCATCCTGGAATCCGCGCTACGCGCAAAATGATCACAAGAAGGTACTTTTGAACATCCATGCACGCAGACATAAAGAAATGGTCACAGGCCTGCCACCTATGCCAAATTTCCAAGTTCCATCGGCACTCAAGAGTACCTCTACAGCAATTCCTGATGGGCTCCATGTTCGAACACGTACACCTGGACATTGTAGGCTCCCTGCCACCCTCAAAGGGACACACCTAATGCCTGACCATGGCGCATAGAAAAACCAGCTGCCCGGAGTGCATACCTCTCAAAAGAATGGACGCAGCCGCGATTGCAACCAACTTCAAGAGACACTTGGTGAGCCGTTTCGGCAGGATAGACCAGGGTCGACAGTTCGAGGCAGAACTATTCACCGAACTGACATGATTCCTAGGGATAGAAAAATACCGCACCAACGCCTACCATCCCCCAGTCACGGGAAAGTAGAGTGTTGGCACCGTTGCCTGGAAGGAGCACTGATCGCCGCTTTCAACCGTATCGTATAAGTCGAAAACTGACCCACCATCCTGCTGGGATTGCGCACGGCCATCAGCGACGCCGACAACCAGAGCGCTGCCGAAAGGGTTTTTTAACAACCCATTCGTCTCCCGATGGACGTCTTCGAGCCTTCAACCATAGCACGGGAAACCCTGAAGCGGGAAACCCAGGCCAGGCTACAAGACTGCCGGAAGGGATGCCTACCGGAAGACCTTAAGACAGTCACCCATGTGTACCTCGGCAAGAGGTATGTAGGCACAAGCTGGCGCCACCTTACAGTGGGCTATTCCAGGTATCAGGAATGATGATAAGACAGTGGGGATTCGCCTCGAGAACAGAAGCAGCAGTATAGTTTCCATTGAAAGGTGCAAAGCGGCTCACATGCTCCCGGAGCACGCGCCGGCACCATAACCCACCAACAAGCAGCGCCAGAACGGACAATGCTGCAACTACTAGCACGCCCAACCGTGGGCAGCACACCATATAGGGCACAGGGTCGATCTCTCAGATTAGCGGCCTCACGTGCAACTAGGCGAGCAGGCATATATAGGGGTCGGCTACGGCAGCGGACATCAATCCAACATGACGGCAGATGAAGAACAGTGACTGAAGAACATGTACGCCGGTGATACAAGCTACCAGCGCCGGTAGAGCCAATGGAGCAGAACAAGCTAGCTGAGGTGCCATGGAGCCTGATCCAACTCAGCCTCCCGCCTAGGGAGCCGCGACAGTATGTATGGCAAAGGAAGAGGCAAGATTCAGATGTAAGCGAAGGAAACACGCACGCCGCACCCCCACTTTCGTCCTGTGGCATCTAGGGGGGGGGGGCATATGTAGCGTCAACCCGCTACAATGTGGATTAGCTCGCCACAGTCAAGCGACACAGAGAAGAATACATAGAAGGGAGGCGCGCCACAGCAACCTAACATGTAAATACACTTAATAATACTTGTAATTGAACATACGCCACAACGGCTAGCATGTAAATATGTTAAGAAATAATCAACTAGATAGCACCCCAAATGCCATGTCCCGGCTGTCGCAGGTATAAAAGCAGACCGAGGCTGTCCGGAAACCAGTTCCACCACACCGCCTCGCACTTGAAGCCAGCCACCGCAGTCAAAACGCCCCGTGCAGGCGCTGCTGTACCTGCGGGCACAATGAACAGGCCTGCACTGAGCAACCGCGCTGCCACTATTGCGGCTCAGCATCGCTCACAGCGGTCGGACTGCACAGCTCATGACCTGGCACGCCGGCACAGGTTTTGTGCCTCTCACCACTACACCGGCCAGGCAGCCTGCCCTCTTCGTCGCAGCCCCCACTCTCACTCTCAACACAGCAAGCCAACCACAGCCCATGCACCGTCAGCCGCTGCACAGAGCGCACCAATCGGAGCCATAATCGACAACAGAGAAGCAGTACTCAACATCTTGACCACAATCATGCAAGCAGTAACAGAACTTACAGCATTCATCGATACTCTACAGAGCACCATCTTGCAACACACCTACTTAATTAATCAACAACTTACAGATCACAACGCCACCACTACTAGACTGAGCCAATTAGAAGAGGCCTTCACCACTCTCCAGGCTACTAACAATCAGACATCAGACAACCTTAAGAAACGCATTCAAGACGTGAAATCTACCACTGAAACAGGGTTTAAAAACTTACAGGACACCCAGAACAACTTCACTGAAATAACTAATTTACTGCACCAAACTATGGCTGACCTTCAACAATTGAAGCAAGAAAACTTACCTGGAGATAACCACAATCACTGTCGAGGAGAGTTCCCTGGAACTGCCCGTCCGCCATCGAGGTCTACCTCGCCTAAAAGAACAGACACAGGCTACTACAACGGAGACGAACTGCCTTAATACCAGTCGGCACCACCTCAAAGCCGAAATAACTTATAGCACCAGAATTCAACGGAAGCCTCAGACGACCATCAAGTCACCACCGTCGAAATATGATGCCCCCATACCACTACACAGGTTCACGCCAGGGCTTTGCCATGACGGAGTACCTTACCTTCCTCGAACATACTGGTTCCTTTATAACCAGTTTGGTGTTTTTAGAATCACCCACAAGTCCCTGGGTGCTTAGGCGGTACCAGGCACAATGAACCCACTGTACAAATTATTAAATAAATAGAACCACCACAGTATTACCTAGTAGATAGTTGGTAAAAAAAAAAATAAACGGAAACCAGTTAGCCTCATTAGCTCATGCTATCGAGTGGATTGTTTAAACACCACAACACAGGCTTTTAATTTTTGGGTACAACCCGTCATTTCCTACTTTCCTTACTGTATTCCTGTTATCAATTGTGGTCTGGCCATACCGGCTTGACGATCCCAGTCAGTGTATCCACATTGCTCAAGCGGAGTCTTGCAATGGAATAGAAACAGAATGAACGTTTTTCTCTAATAAATAACTAATTCTAAATATTTCACTATTAATGTTATAAATGTAGAGAAATGCTTAATTTGACCCTTGTACCATAAAATTACGCATTTCCCTCCTAAAATTTACTTACCATTATATTTAATTTCCTGTGTTGAATAGTGGTACGTCGTTGGAAAAAGTTCAGAACCTCTGCTCTAAAAGGCATCATGTTTGATTTTAAAGAAAAACGGATAATATTCTATAAGGTATAGCTATTTCTGATTGCCACTTCTACTTTTTCCCCGGTATACAGTTGCGAACTTTCAAGATATATATGCGTTATAAACAGTGTCTCATAATTATCTTAAAGTTCTTCAAGTTATACCCGACGCATTTTCGTAGCAGGCATGCCATATTAGTTGCATCTTGCAGGCGTATCAGGAATGACTAAATTTAGACGTTAGGTATGTATTTTGTCTTTTCCTTTCATTTTCTCTGATATTTTCGCTATCTAATAACTTTCAAAACTAATATTCAATCGCTGCTCAGTTATTAACATATGTTCATTTTCCATTCATTGTGTATTTATATATAACTTCTTTCGGCTGTTAATAATTCTGACTTACTGAATTTAGCCTAAATAGGCGTGGGAAAAGTATTTACACAATGACAGTCAAATAAAGCGAAAATTCTCAGTATATATATATATATATATATATATATATATATATATATATAATTATATATGAAACATCTGAAATATGTTCTCAGTACTATAAATCAGTTCCAGCTTTACGCAGCCCATACAGCGCTATGTCGATTGCCTGTTTCGGAAAATGATATAGCGATTCTAGATCAATTTGGGTACAAAGGTTCATGTTATTATAATTTGAGAGTTTTAATAATTTTTCCCATATATTTAATCCATATCTTTCTCTTTCTAGTGATTTTGTTTATGTACTAGGTTTTAATTTATAATCCTGAAGTACACTTGGCTCTAGAAATTCAATTATTAATATTCAAGCGTGTGGTCGCATTTACTTTTTATCAATATTCGGTTCGAGATTTAGGTGAAAATAGGAGCAACACTTCGTCCAGAATATTGCAAGGATTTAAACCCTTGCAATAAAACAAACTGTATATAATGAGAGAGTGGTGTGTTCTCTTTGTTAAAATAGCTCAATAGAAAAAATTAATAGAATAAACACATTTATTCTAATTTAGCCATCTCCTATTCCACAGTGATGTTATTTGTGTTACGGGTCGCTTGAGTGCGGTTGCTTATTAGGAAAGTGTAGCCGCCGAAATTAGAGAAAGCACTTTGAATAGCTTTAAAAATGAATGTAAAATCCAAATTATAGCCTTATTAATTAATTAACTGATATAATTTATGGCATTACTGTATGGTATTAGGGGAACAAAATTAGAATTCTTATAATCTATAAATATCACAAAAGAAACAACAGTTTTAGAAGCATTATTATTATTATTATTATTATTATTATTATTATTATTAAACCACAAAAATTAATGATATTCTATAATTAAGTGAAGCATATGAACACAGACAAAGATATAATGTGTTGGTTATGCTAAACATGTTTAAATGTAACCATGTTTATGAATTGAGCCCTTGATATCATCTTTACATTCATCAAAATAGAGAAAAATAACAGAAAATTTCGAGTTACATGATGTATTTAAGCAGAAGATGTCTATATGTTTCAATAAACAAAAATGTGTTACTATTTAAAAACAATTACTATGTACATAATAAATATATACATAATCAACATTAGGCCAGAAAATTTCATTTATTTGTGTTGGTTGTGAAATTTAATTTAATAGTTATTATAATAAAAACATAACGAAAATATTTTCTGAAGGTTATTACAGAGCGTTCTAACATACAGATATAATTCTCAAACAATACTAGATTAGTATTTCACATTTACTATTTTCAAGACGGTGGTTTTGCTAAATATAGTTATAAATGCAGTTTACATGCTGAGTTAATATTTCCTTTATTTTCAAATAATAGACAGAAAATCAAACGCAAGAACGCTTTTAAAATTTCAGTTTTTAATTATACCCCTAAAAGTCCAATTTTCCTAATTTACAGAAAATGTTTTTTATTTTAACTGTATATGTCGTATTTTGTTGGGAAGAAACAAATATTCGTACCGCTAGAGCGATTTCTAAATTTTGGTTTTCAGGTAAATCTCCACTCCTAATGACCCAAATATCCTGATTTCCAGAAAATATTTTCTTATTTTTCTTTAAAAGGTATATATCAAGTATTGTTGCGGAAAAAAAAAACAAATATTGATGCCGCTAGAGTCGTATTATATTTTGGATTTCAGATTAACCTCCCTCCTAATAATTTGATTTCTCTTATTTTCAGAAACTACTATTCCTATTTTATTTAAATGGCCTATACCAAGAAAAAACCAAAATTACAGCTGCTAGAGATATTTTTAAATTTTGGGATTGTGTAAGCCCCCACTTCAAATGATCCGATTTCCATAATTTTCATTGTTTTATTTAAATGGTATATACCGACTTCTGTTGGTGCCGAAAAGATGATTTTTAAATTTTGAGTTTCACGGAAAGTCTTGCTCCAATTAGCTCGATTTTCAGAAAAAAAAATTTGCTCTATTTAAATGGTATATACCGAAATTTGTTGTGTAAAAGCAAATATTGGTGCCGCTAGAGAGATTTTATATGTTGGATTTCAGATAAATTTCCATTCCTAATAATCTTATTTCACTGATTTTTATTTTCCTTGTTTTATTTCAATGGCATATACCAAGTTTTATTTAAAATGTTTAAAATTGCGACCGCTAGAGCTGTTTTTAATTTCGCTTTAACCCCCACTCAGTTTTCAGCTCCCTTCTATTGGCCCGATTCCCGTGATTTTCAGAAACTATTTGTATTAATTTATGAAATACACCGAGTTTCGCTGAGAAAAAAAATGGTGATCGCTGAAACGTTAACAGACTGCACACACACATACACACACACACACATATATGAAAAAATAATATAACACTATTAAGAATGTAACTAAAATTAATGCAATTAAAAAAGGATAAAACACTAAGAAAAAGTCACAGATTTGTAATTGATGTATATCGAACTGCTAGTCATTTACTCTGTGACTGTTATTTCAGTTATATATATATATACACATATATATATATATATATATATATATATAAATTTTCATTGTCATTTTCGGTGCCTTGTACGTAGGATCGATGGATATTTGAAGAAAATCTGAAGAAAAACCTTCTGAATTCGCTAAAAGTAGATAGAGTTGCCGTGCTTAATTTGACTGGAAAGATAAAATGATACTATATTTAAAACTAGGCAAGTACTAACCTGTTACAAGAGACGTTGAAAACGATGCACCTTAACGACAATGACCGTGGCGAGGTCACGAGGTCGTTAAGGCGCGGACTAGGGAGGTCTGGGGTTCTAATCCCACCAGGACCGTCCTCCCTGACTGAGGTTTTGTCCAGGTTTTCCTCAGTCCTCATAAATGGCAAATGCTGAGGAGGTACCCTAAACTTAGGCCTGGAACGATTCCTACCTTAAAAAAACAAACCCTTTCCCAATATGTATCATTTCATCTCATGTATCATCAGTGTCCATCGTCTGTGGTGCCTCTGTAGCAAAAACGGGCGTTTAATACCGTAATCTATACGTGGTACTAGTTTTATTGTTGTCACTTGCGGTTCCCGCCTTTAAGAGGTGTGCAAGTTGAGACAAGTGCAGTTCTCACTTACAGCTAAATGGAACTGAAATTCTGCTTTCGTCTCATCAAATCTCCAGCTGAGATACTATAGCAGGATTATGGAGAGTTTGCTTTTCCTTTTTGCACAGCTCGAAGTAGTTTTAAATGTTTAAAGAGGAGAGGAAATTAGTCTTAAAGGAAATTGGACCCAATGTACCAATCTCTGCTCTAACAGAAGAAAACATTAGCATTGCTGCTGTCATTGTGAGAGACGATCATCAAATAACATTAGGAACACTTTCAGAATGTGTGAAAAATTCACTGGTTGCCACTCACATTTTGATAACTAAAATGATGCACATGAGATGTGTTTGTGCACGGCGGGTTCCAGGACTGCTCATTCCCGAACAAAAGTGCGTTGGCTTGCAGGTTTGCATGTGATTAAAGATTGTGTTACAAGAATAAGGAGAGATTATTTCAAAGGTAATAACTGGTGATGAAACCTGGCTACATCATTTCAATCCTGAATGCAAACAGCAAATCTCTGCGGAAATATTTATAATTACCAACAGAAAAGCAAAAGTGTTGCTTCTGCAGGGTAAGTTACAGTCATCTCATTTTTTTCGACTTTCAGGGAATGATTTACCGGCATGTCGAATCTACACACACACAATTGTAACTAGGAAATACCACAGAGTTGTCCTGAAAAAACTGCAAAGGGCTATTTTTTCGTACAACAATCTGGATACTACATCGCGATAATGCACGGTTGCACACGGCAAATGTTGTTGCTGAATATCTCATAAAAATCAATCTGAAGCGTATCCCTCATTTTCCCTAAAGTCCAGATTTAGCTCCTCGTTATTTTTTCTTCTTCCCCAAACTGAAGAAACGTTTTCGCGAAAGTTATTTTGCATCATCAGGAGCAGTGGTGAAGGCTACGGAGGCGATTCTAAAGGACCTGTCAAAAATGCTTTCCAGCATGTCTTTGAAGTCTGGCAGAAACGCTGGGATGGTTGCATTGCATCCAACTTTGAAAAATATCATCAAAATGAGTAAAGGTATTTTGTCTAAAAAGTATTATCTTGAACAACCCTTGTACTTTCTGGTTCTCAGTTTAGAGAGCTAGCTGCTCTTACCTTACCAGAAGGATACCCGAGATATGCTACAGCAAAGCTGACGTCTCGGTATCAATCTTCGGTCCGAAAAGACGAACACCACCGGCAGGACAAAGAAGAGCCCAACTCCCATAGGTTTAGGTAAGCTGCCATTCGACACCACTCCATATGGAGTTCGTCTACTGTTAAATCCTAGCTAATGTTACAAAATTATGGGTGCGGAGAATCACTATCGCAAGGCAAGTAAACATCTACCAAAACTCAAAGATCCCCAAGCTGTTAACGAAAAAAAAAAAAAAAAAAAAAAAAAAACATGACGACTTTAACCTTAACCACTGAAGGTTACCGGTCTCATTTACGTCATTAATTAATTTCATTCGTTGTATAATATGCTAGTAAATACGGGTCTACCTTTCTACACGTAGATCTTACATATACGAAAGATGATCATGTTGCTTCCTCAAGGTCTCTGGTATTTATTGGCGAGTGAGTGCTGAATCTGCTAATATTTCTGCGTGCGTTGTTTAAAACCACACCCACTAAAACCCGCGTGAATCATAACTTAAATTGTTCCCTGGGGAAGAAAGTGATACTATTTTGAAAAGCCTTACGTCATTTTTTTTCCGACAGAGAGACAGATAGACGGAGGCAGGCTGGCTGGCAGGGAGAAAGCTAGGGTGCACGTGAAGCACAAGTGTCTTTCATCGCCTGAACCGCGCCTGGCACTCACACTTGTGTTGCACATAGTGAATGGAAACCACGGCACTACCCGCTAAAGCCCATCGCCGGCAAACTGATTGTATTCCTATAACCTAAAGCTGGCCTCACATAGACTAATTCTTCCTTGCAAGGATGGGGTAGACTCGTATCTTATGCTCCCAATTTACTCTTCATCTTGTTTATATTATCAGATTGGTAATTTACAGTTAAAAGATTTCACAAGGGAACAGCAATATCAATATTAATAAAAATTCTAAACAACATATGGACCATTCGAAGAGGCATTTTGAAATAGGTTTAAAACTGCATCGTTTTACACTGTGATGTACATATGATCGAATTACAGAGCGTTTCTTCGCCGTTCAATGGGAATCTTGTTTGTTTGTGATGGCGCAATATTGAGCTGTATACTTTAACGTCACTAGGCATAAGAAAGAGAAAAGAGAAGAAGAGGAATTTTACAAAAGATATGAAATTATGAAAAAATGCATAGTTAAACTATAATGTTATAAATGTCTTATTTAAAAAATACATAACGCTTATCCCAAAGTTGAGGAGTTTTATTACTAAATGTAAATTTGCTTCACAGAGCCAGAGAGCACGACACAATTCAAAGGATGCAGAGGAGATACACAACAGATGCACTCCTCTTTCAAAAGCGTTCCGATTGGACGTAAACATCCCCACTAGCGTCTCTTTAACATCCTATAACTCTATCATTAAATGTATACAGTATATAATATTAGAGTTTTAACTATATTTTGATGTGCTCATTCCAATATTATATATAACATTTTATATTATATACATAAATTAACAGTAATTATAATAGTAGAAAAGTATAAAACACTAAGAAAAAGTCACACTTGATATCGCTATATTTCGAACTCACTTTTGACTTTTTCTTAGTGTTTTATCCTTTTCTACTATTATAATTACTGTTAATCTGTTACATTGTTAATAGTTTTACCTTATTTTTATTTTACACACACACACACACACGCATATATATATCAAGTCTTCTTGCCGTAGAAGGACTCCACGAATTCGAAATATAGCGATCTCAAGTGTGGCTTTTTCTTAGTGTTTTATCCTTTTTACTATTATAATTACTGTTAATTTGTTACATTGTTAAGAGTGTTACTTTATTTTTATTTTTATTTTATATATTAGAAGTTTTCTTAACATTGATATTTCTTGTCACAGATAAAAGAATACTGTAAAGATTCTCATTACTTAACGAAACTTGATAAGTGGTGATAACACTTTTTTCTTCAGTTCTGTCTGTAAATTGAAGCCTATCCGATTGAGTCCATGAGTAGAAATCAGCCAACTTACCTTTGAAACTAAAGGGGAAACGTATGTTCTAAGCCTAGCCTGTTTAATGTGAACGAACTGAACACTATTGGAAAGTCAGCGCAATTCCTCTGAAGGGTGAAGATATTTGACAACTGATCCTAGTTTTGAATTATCTCTTTGGCGCTCCTTGAGCGAGCAATATCATATCAACGAATAAAATCCCTGGCAGATATCCGCTTGACGTTGGGAGAATCTACACAACTGCTTGCATACCTTATTTTGCCGATAGAATTTCTACTCTACCCAAGGACAAATACTTCAATCCCCCTGGAGGTTAGTGCCTGCACTTTTATGTGCTTTCTACAAGAGAGGTCCATGAATTTCCGGCCTAGCCGATAAGGATTATTGCCTTCACAAAAGCCTTATCTGGTGTAATACCTTATCTATTAGGTAAATAATTGCAGCTGTAACTTCTGCTTCGATGTTTTCAGTTATTCAGATAAAGTAGCATAAAGAAGGCTATGTGTAAAAGATTGTGACATGTTCAAAATGGAGTTTAGAGCAATTGTTAAGTTCTTCACAAAAAAGGACTTACTCAAAATGAAATTAAACAGTGGTGAACGGTGTATATGAAGCATTCCCCTGATATTCCACCGTAAAAGAAGGGGCCAAAATTTTTCAAATGCGTCGAGAAAGCATTGAAGACGAAAAGTCGGCCCTTGGAAACATCGCCCTTGTGGAAGGAGAAATTATGGAAGACCGGCGGCTCAAAGTTAAAGCAGTTTAAAACAACAGTCTTTCGAATTATTCATTAACATTTAAACATGAATAAGATTAGTGCCTCAGTCAACTGTTGTCAGGCATTTTGGGAGATCTGCCGTGGCAACCAGAGAGAAGTTCTGCAAACCATCGTTACAGGAAATGAAACTATGGTATTCTCCTTTGATCCCTTGTCCAAAAGAGAATCAATGGAGTGGCGTATACTTGCCGTAAACCACCTCTAAAGGCCAAGGTCACTCAGCTAACCAAGAAGATCATGGCCACAATCTTTTGGCACTGTGAAGGAATATTTTTCATTGATTTCAAGGAGAGGAACACCATAGTAAATGGGGAGTACTATACTTGCCTACTGCACAGAATAAGTGTTTCTATCAAAGAGAAAAGGCGAGGAAAGCTGAATCATAGTGTGCGCCCTCTTCACGACAACGCGCCTGTGCACACAGGTCTTGTTGCAAAGAAAGCTGTGAAGAAATGTGGCTTCAAGGAGATGGACCATTCACCCTATGGCCTAGATCTAGCTCCCAGCGACTGTTTTCTCATTTCAAAACTCAAAAAGGACCTTCGAGGAAGTAAATTTAAGTGTGACGACGAAGAGATGGATGCTGTTTATGCCCATTTTGTAGACAAGACTTCTGACTATTATGGAAGGGGGGATAGAAATATTAATTCAAAAATGTGAGAAGTGTATTACAATAAAGAGTAACTACATTGAAAATGGAAATATAATTTTTGTCTTTATCATACTTAGAAAATGGTTACGCCGGAAACTTATGGACCTACACTCGTATCTTCTACATCAGTGAGTACATAACATGTATACTTTAAATCTTCATCTGCACAGCCAGTTTCTTTTGCATCGAAGGCGATATTTCCGAATTTTGGTTTATAGTACTTTCAGCAACATTGCAGTTGTCCTGCTGCCTGGTATATTGTCGAGGTTTATAAACACCAATCTTGTTGTTTCTCTGAATGGCAGACTTTGCTACTCCGTTATTTTGCCGTAGTCAGAAACTTTGAGTTTCTCAGAAAGTATGCGTTTTATTCTGATTCATACTAATCATTCTAACAAAATGTTGCATAGTTGTTCTTTTTAAATAAATAAATGCGAATCCTTTGTTTTTAAAACTAAATTCTAAAATGTACAAAGATAGGGCTACATGTAAAATAAGTGAGTATATCAATTTCAGTTTCGTTTGGATATTTTTCATTCGATAATGTTTATTGCTATGCAAATGTTTTGCCTGATCGTCCTTGGCCTGCCCTTCCACTGCCATAAAAACATTTCTGCACCAGTTTTAAGCACAGCTATGTCTTTCATTTCAAACATTCCGTCACCAAAGATTTAGCTAGGAACTTGATACTGACTGTTCTGCGATATAACTACTCTTTTCTATTAGCTTGCCACAATGTAAAAACAAAATACTGCTAGTGTAACTATGGTATTGTCCAAAATATCTCAGTATCCATACCAAAATTTACCTCTGATGCATTCACAAGCCTTTCTTTAAAATCAAGACTACCCCATAATATTCGTTGTGACTAACATTTAATACAGTGGTTTTATTAAATGAATATGCAGATAGATTAGTCAGTTCTCCAGTATGATGCTTTAAGAACTCAGAAGTAATGTATTTTTAAATATGGGTAATTTTGATATACATTGTTATAAATAAAAAAAATATATTTTTTCGCTCTACTAAAAATATGCTTACTGCATTTTGCTTATTCTCTTGATGCAGCGCAGCGTACAACGTTATTATGCTCGTAGTAAAATGAATGTGGGATATTCTAACCAGCTTAAAACGCTAAGTTAAACACAGATCAAATGTATTCCTTCTGTTCAGTTATTTTAGCCATTTCGCGTACATGCATGTAACTTGTACGGGGTCATTGTCATGAATCGAGTTTTACAGACTCCTCTTTTTCAGCCATGCTCTTAACAGCGTCATTGTAAGCCGTTAATCGTCGTATGTACATCTAAGTTGGACAGATCTACTTGGAGGCAGGATCCTTGACTGTGGTTGAATTTCTAGAAGAGTCGCTCTTGGTAAAGCTATGCATGACGAAACCAACCTACCCCTTTCTCATCAAGCAAACTGGTTAACTAGCTTTGAAATTGAATGCTTGCGAGATAAACTAAGAAAAGTATTGAGCGCAGAATATAATAACTATGAATTAAATTATTTTTAGGATAAACGTGGCTATACAGCCATCAATTCCAACATAATATAATAAGACGCCCCGAAAACAACTTACTGCTTGTAAAATGCATGGAATAAAATCTTAACCACATTCAAATGTAATTTCCTTAAAATATAATGTTTGAAATCCTGCAGGAAGAAGTTATTAACTTCTTTTCGGGGCTATATGAACAAGGAAGAACGAATTTAAAGAAACTTCACAAGTTTACAGCAATATTTTTGCTCAGTTTTGCATTCCTTATAACAGTCAAATCTAAAGAGACGATGAAATGAGTGCGAAAATGAATCCGGAGTCAACAACGCTTAAAGCTAACTGTAATGCATATTTTTCAGGTAAGGAAAGGTCTCCAGAAAAAAAAAAAAATCTTACCCAGGCAACTAACCTAAGGGATTCGAACCAGAGGCATACACGCAGACTACAAGACTGTAAAGCAATGAAGGTATAGAAATGGGAAAATAGAGAAGAAGTACTGCCCTAGATAGTTGTCTTTATCTTTTGGGCTTAAGTAACCAAAATATTTATGAATTTTTTCTCAGCTACACGAGATTTTAAAATCCCTGAGGTGACAGAATCTATCTCAGATTACCCAAACCGCTCAGAGAATGAATTCACGCTCTCCTCTTATTGGCAAACAGTTATCACTTAACTGTTCCGTCAAGTCCAAATACGGGAGAGAAGGTAATGGTAACATATTCATAAGCAGTAAAATATTTATTCTAGAACATGGAGTATTTTACATTCTTTCATTGTAATTCCCCTGACACATCTATCTCCCCTGTTCTTCCTAAAGACATTGGACATCCGCAGCTAAGCGCCCTACTACAACACTGTAATGTGGCTGGTTTTTATTTTTGGACTAACTCTCTCATTGTCCATCAACGACCCACATCCAGCAGTTATTGCATAAAATCAATGTAATGTGCTTCAAGCACAAGACAATCTAAATGTGGTGCATGTTCTATCCATTGCGTCCTCGAAAGTCTAGCGTCCCATGGACCACCATTTGATATGACAAAGTTTCATTGGCACAGGTTTCCCGCAGACCTGCATGACATTCTCTCACGTTCCTAACATATGCCACCTCAATTTTAATGCATGCGTGGTATTCACTTTTAGAAAACGTCACTCTAGGGCGGTTCAAATTTACAGCATTACTCCACAGCTTCATATTCGTGTACAGATGGTGCTCAGTGTATTTGAACACTATGTCATTTATTTATAGTGATGTCACTATTTTTCCATCCCTTGTTGATTTGGTTTATTTATGGACGTTCTTTAGTATCTCAGGTCACCAGTGTCCCAATCAATTTAGGGCGCGAAACGGCCGACAACTTTTGCTACGAGGCCTCTTCTTTCAGGCTTGAGATTCGTGTCGTAAATCTGCGACACGGGACCCCCACGGCTTTACTTCTCTTCCGAAGGAAATAATTAGGATTTTTACGCCCGAAAAAAAAAAAGCAAAAAAAAAAAAATGGTTGAACCCGCGATCTTGGGTTTAGGAGTTAACTATGGCTACTGCTACACCACCAGGACCGACTCCATAACTTGTATTTGGATTTCTGGTGGTACTAGAGGGGGATAATTCATAGTATTTCAACTGATTACCATAGCTAGGTTTTTCTACACCTTTCTCTAGCGTGTTACAGTTTATCTATCAGTTAGTTATCCTTAAATAAATATATGCCAATTTCTGTAAGGTAACTTATCCTGTCGATTAAAGATTACACCTCCAATAGATTCAGATTTTGAAGAGTTTGCAACTAGGTTGAAAACTCAAAAGTATTATCAGCACATTATATTCAATTATAGTAATAAATAAAAATGCCCTTGCACAAAACACTGACTACTTTTGCTCGCCCACCAATAAAGATGAGTGACAGTTCGAAATATCACTTTTTGTGCCCATTTTTGGTACCACTTTATCTGAATGTTTTGTTCTTGTTAGCTCAGTGTAAATTTATATATGAAAAGTTCATTTATCATCATTAAATATAGAACATGGGAAGTTAAATTATGACAAACCAACGTGAAGGAAACAACAGCGTAAGCTTGTAGATGCCTGCTCTCCAAATCCTGTTGATACTAAAGATAAAAGGGCATAAATAACAGATTATCTAGCCATAGGTAGCAAAAATGAAATCGAGCACTAAATCAGATACAACTCACTAAACAGCTGAGAGAAAAGATCGAAGACTTGGCATATATCTACCACGTTTTGTCAACTTTTTTCATTTTGCCGGATAAAATTTATAATGTGTAACAATTTTCATGCACAGTATTTTGTATATAATTCATTATTTGAAAAATGCGTAGTATTTTATGATCTCATCAACTAATTATATACAGATTATTACGGCAATTAATGGGGTTTTATTTGTTGTTAGTATTAGTAGTATTATTTCGCAAACATATATTGTTTTTAATTTCTGAATAACAAAAGTAGCAGAAATATAACATTCGCACATTTTAATATTTCTCTGTCTTAAGGTTAAGCGAAATCTGACTATCGTAGCCAATCAATAAGTGACTTGTCAACTGAGGTACTCTATTAGATATCAGAATACTTTTTAGGAGACCAGTCCCATAACAAGAATCCCCGATCTCTACTTCTGGAGTTCAGATTCCATTTCCGACACTGTCATGGGTATTTTTTCTTCGATAGGACTGTCTCTATGGCGACCATGGTCTGATTAGTTTACATATCCCATAGGTTTAAGGACGCCTCTGGTGCGCCATAACCACCAACTCCAGTGAGACAATGTAGTGGCACCCTATGAGCGTCACGACCTCAGAAGTCCGCTACAATACTGTTATGCTATAGGAAAAAACCCATAAGTTTATGAGAACAAGAGGCTGGCATTGGGGAAAAACAAGGAAAAGAAGAACCTTTATGCTCAATATTGATTTTAAACCTTAATTTTATTACCCATCCTTCTGTGCTATAAAGTATCGTACTCCTAACTAGCAATTTATATACACATTACATACTTTTGATTGATTTAAAATGTATTACCTACCTCATGAAAGTATATTCAAGATACATGGACAGAGAATTTCAGGAGCAGAAGATTATACTTTCATAATCACAACATTTAACTCGAAAATCACATTTCAGGCAATATAACAAAATTGGTTGAAAAAATAAGAAACAATAAATATTACACAATCAATTCGATCGGATTTTATTCAGCATTTACAATTGCTTAACCTTCCATGAATGTGCTTTGCTTGTTATGAGCGCATATATTTACACTCTTAATCCAAAATTACAAATTGTTATTCCGTTTAAATGTATCCTTCGATAAAGAAAAAGCTTAAAAAAAAAGGTTGACTCACATTGAATTTCAAACTCAACATTGTGTACATTAAAATTAATCCAGCACCTACTTTTAATATATACCAATAGATATAGCATGATGGTTGGAAGTATCTAATCAGAATCGTCGAAGCTGCATGCTATTATTAACATTAATATTACCTTTATGTTATAATAATTGTACCTACTGCTTTTATTATAGTCTAAGCTTAAGTAATTACTAAAGAAGCCACTATGTTCATTTGGAGAGATTAACGTAGGCATGCCCTTGAATCTTGTATGTGTCCCTCTTCGCATCAATGGTTTTATTTTTTCTATACCAATGAGGTTTGTAGGGAGATAATTTCGTAAGTATAGGAGACGGTTGCAACATTTCAAGACTCGATAATCAAAGCAATACAAAATAATTAAGGAAAGATAAGGAAGAAAAATGACAAAGCTATCTTTGACTTTTAGAATGGGTCGACAGTAAAACAAACTAAGATCCTATGCTCGTTTAAGAAATCTTAAGTGGGAGAAACAGCAACACACAGTAAACAAAGAAGACTGTGCTAATTAGCGCACTAAAGTAATCCCCAGTTACAAGAACTTTAAAAAAAAATAATAATCCCCGCTTACATACTCAAATTATTTCTCTCCTACTAGTTTGCTGATCTTGGTAGTGTAACCATATTTCCGTCCTAGACCCATGATCACGCTATGCCAGGGTCGATGAATTTTTAGGGCGTAGGGCTTCCTTTGAAAGAGAACTAAAGCCGTGTGTCCCATGTCGTAGATTTACGGAAAGTGAAAAACTTCAATCCTGAAAAAAGAGGCCCCTGAGCAAAATTTATCGGCCGTTTCACGCCCTGAATTACGTAGGATGGTTCAGGCCGTAACGCTCATGGTTTCCATTGGTCACTTAAGCGAATTCTGGGATGGATATTTCCTTTCCAGGGTATTTCGCCCTCCCATTTCATATATGTTCATTCCGTAGTTCCAGCTCTAGATTACAGGATACAAAGCACATGACAATATAAGCTGGTACATGGAGTGGCGGTGAATTTCCCTTTGGAATTGTTTCTGCTTGCAGCCCCCTTTAAGTATGACTTCCTTAGTAAAGAAATGTTACGCAACTGGTCCGTGTTGTAGATTTATGAACAGGAAAATGACCTTCAAGACTGAAGGAAGTCACCTCTGAGCAAAATTTGTGTCTCTTCACTCCCCGAATTGAACGGGAAGCTAATGATCAGTTATGCGAAAGAGAGTTCTAAATAATAATAATAATAATAATAATAATAATAATAATAATAATAATAATAATAATAATAATAATAATAATAATAATCTCTCAGGACGCCTCGAGCGAAACCTTGCGGCTTCCGCGGCTTGCTCTCCTTGGAGGAGTAAGTACGCCAGGCTCCGTCAAAGCACCAGAATGCTTTTATCCTTCTCCATCCCAAATACCGCCACGAGTGGCCGAGGTCGTTAAGGCACGGACTCGTGAGCGGGAGATTTGGGTTCGAATACCGCCAGGACGGTCCTCCGTGACTGAGGTTCTTCCAGGTTTTCCTCAGTCATCATAAATAGCAAATGGCGGGGAGGTACCCTAAATTTAGGCCTGGAACGATTCCTTCCTTAAAAATAAGTCCTTTCCCAATATATTTCATCTCATGTATCGTCAGTGTCCAATCGCCTGTGGTGCCTCTGTAGCAAAAACGGGCGTTAAACGCCATTCATTCATTTCCGTCCCAAATATCGGGCTTAACAGATCAGAATACGAAGGATCTGAAAACGGTTCGGTAACATGGTATTAAAACAAAAACAGATATGTGTACCTTTTTTGTTTCAATTCCGTTTATCTTCCTCTCACGATTTTTTTTTAGATATATTTCAAATAATTTTTCCCTCGGTTACTCCAATGCACTTCGCTTTACTTATAAAAAAAATATTTCATTGCATCATAAGTGAAGTGGTTATTTTACTGCTATGAATTTAGCTCTCCTATCTACGTTTTATAGCTCGCTCTTAACATTATTAAACTTTCAGTAACACGTCTGATACGAAGACCAAAATATTTTATAAAAAACGAATTGTCATGTGAGGCGTTTCTTTGCATTACTACTAAAGCACATAAGACAGTACGCAACTATATTCACTGTTTGTGAGCGTAGAAAAGTATCAATACATTTTCGTGGCAAAAAGGAAAATCAATTTATGTCACAAGCTGCAAGCAATAATTCAGCTGCTCCAATGAGAAGATTACCGCTATCGGCTGGCAATCCCTAGAATCAAGTCAAACAAAAGCTTTAAAGGAATGTGCATCGGTAAATCCCTTAACGTTATGTACGAGTACGCGGGAGATATTTTGAATAATGGCAGGATGCATTAAGCTGTTGACGGGACGAAAGAGAAAATCAAAGTACCTAATGGAAACCTCAGATCTATATTGAAGCATATGAAGCGGGTTGTTATTAGAAGAAATAAGTCCTCATTTTCATCGAGTTGTTGATTACAGCATGGGTCGAGAGCCAGCCGCAGGCAGACGTTCCAATCCTGTTAAAGTGTAGCAGTCGTGTTTTTAATGCATTATTTCATAATTAAAAGACAAATGTCGACTAATTTGGAATTCCAATGTCTGCAAGTCCTATGCCGATTGCTGTGGAACTTTGAACATTTCAAAAAACAAAACTAAGCAATTAATACTTCATATCCCTGCGTTGGCAGAGCGATTAAGAATATTATTTTGCTGTTTTAAGTATTCTAGCAATGTGCAACAAATGCACTCTTCAAAGTTTCAGACAATCCCAACCAAGGAATAATTACTTAACTATTGAATCAAATTTAAAAGGATTATCAATTCATAATGCAATTTAGCAGAAAAGTACATTGCCTATATTTGAACTTAAAACTATTTTGTTTCCAAAATAAAAATATTTGCATTGCGATTAGACTTTGTTTTGGACCAATTATAAGATAGGCTGTGCAGAGTTTATGGGCATAGCTACCCAAAGTTATATTACTACGTCCCCCCTCCTCTTCACTTATCCCAAATAGTGACTTCCTGTCGTGTGCAGCAGTAGTCTGTGGGGATGCGCAAGCATTCTATTTCCTATTTGTAATTCGTTTCGTATTTTATTCAGTTGACATGTCTTGAGTCGGCTCAAAACTCGATCTCGTATCGGCCAACGGTTCTACATTTTCGCCTTAATTTTACATAGTTATGGTTTAAATGCCCTTATGGATAAATATTTTCTTGTCACTTACGTCCCAAAGGACTTTATCGTTGAAAAGAAGAGCAATAAAAATAAATCATGTAAGCTACATTTGTTTCCAAAGTTCGTACTCCATACTACTTTATGTAAGCAGTAAACAAATAAAATGTTCACTATCTTAGTGGAAATTTCAAAATATTGTAATAGTAGTTGGGCAATGCTTTACTTTTCAACAAGTGATCAACTTAGCACAAAAAATTCAAGAACAACAAATAAATGGACGATAAAGTAGAGAAAATTTCTGCAATTTATGGCGACAAAATATAGCCAATTACACTACAAACAAATTAAACGTAAGCAATCGATAAGGTTATAAGAGAGAAATTTGGGGAATGATGAATAATCTCACAACATCTGATTCAAATCATAAAGAAATGTGCAAAAACGGGAAACTATATTACGAATGATACAGAACGTATTAATTTTGGTCTTTGACACGGTTAGTTGCACCAACATTGTTTGCTTTATATAAATGAAGCTGTTAGAAATTGCAAAATGCAGCTCAGTAATTTTAATCCTTCATAAAATTTAAAGCAAAAATATTTTGAAAACTATTATGTTACGGACGACCATGTAATTAGGCCTAGTGATGAAAATACATTACGGAGAAATTTCTTTGAATTATTTAAAGTAACAAAAGAACAAAAACCTGCAATCTCAAAATACAAATCAATTGTTATGTCTTTTTCTGGTAACTGAATAGTAAAATCTAAGAATGTACAGGAAACCAAATAATCGAACAAATAAATCAATTTTACTTTTTAGGCTGTCACATTTAGTGGAGAAATATATATATATATATATATATATATATATATATATATATATATAAATTAACACTAATAATAAAAGTAGTTCGAAATATAGCAGTTTCAAGTGTGACTCTTTCTCTTTTTTATCTTTATCTACTTTTATTATTAGTGTTAATTTGTTACATTGTTAATAGTGTTTCTTTATTTTTGTTTCATATATATATATATATATATATCAATATAAAAATACCCAGATTTAGCTATATCAGAAGAAATTTGATTGATTTATTTTATTATTTATGGACGCTCTTTAACAGTTCAGGTCATCAGCGTTCCATTCAACTCAGGGCGTGAAACGGCCGACAAATTTTGCTCAGAGGCCTCTCTTTCAGGCTTGAGGTTCTTTTTCTTGCCGTAAATGTACGACACGGGACCCACGGCTTTACTTCCCTTCCGAAGGAAGCCATACTTACGATTTTTACGCCCGAAAAAATCCATCGGTCCTGGCCGGGTTCGAACCTGCGATCTTGGGTTTAGGAGGCAAGTATGGTAACCGCTACACCACCAGGACCGACATATCAGAAGAAAAATTCAGCATAAAACTAAGAAATATGCAAATATTGAATGTTATGTAGACATGGCAATACAAGCAGGACTTTATGGACTTGAGACTTGAACGTTAACGAAGAAACTCAGCAGTGCATTGCAGGCAATAGAAATTAACTTTCTCCGAGGGGTAACTGGAGTGTCAAGGCTAGATCATATGAGTTATTAGGGAATACCTCAATGTCCGCAGCGTTCTTGATTGTATCCACGGTTACCGGAAGAATTTATGGGTTCGTTTACAAAGGATGGACGAAAAGAGACTTCTGAAGTATATTAGCAGATGTCAACTTACGCAAGAGAAATGTTGGTCGACCAGTGATGAGCCACATGAGCCTAAAGCTTGAAGAAGAAGAAGAAGAAGAAGAAGAAGAAGAAGAAGAAATAAACGTTTCATTCGTTTAAGCAACAAGGACGTACTTTAATAGTTTCTAAAGAATTAGAACTAGGATATTTTCTCGAGCGTTAAAGGCTTGCATCGTTTCAAAGAATTCTTGCCCCGTATCTACAAAATATTTCACAGCGGTTAGATTAGGTCAAAATCAGCAAAATGTTCCTATGATCAATATCGGGATCTGCAGCTGCGGCTGTATTTTGAGTAGACCTATAGGACGTACAATGTGGTTACTACACATTGTCTTTCAGTCTAGATTTGAGAGAATCACATACATTTGGCTGTTATCGAATTTGATGACATGTCGTGTGCACATGCTCCTTGCAAAATCTGCAGGCTGTCAATGTTAACTGCTTTGTAGAAAATAGAGTGCTGCTTTTTCCGCATTACAACATACATACATACATACATACATACATACATACATACATACATACATACATACATACATACATACATACATACATACATACATACTACAACCTCAGTTGGTATATGAATGATTACGCATCATTGTTGGTGTATTACAGAGGTAAACAAAGCAATAAAAAAGGCCATAATCTGAATTGGAAAGACAGCCAGCAAACAGATAATAAGGAGCCTATTATCTTGGGCTCCTGTTTACTAGACTTTTATTGCCACAGTAAAGAACGAGTCATGCATGGGCTGTAAATAACACTTTCGAAAAGATATGAATGAGATGAAATGATATATTGAGAAAGGATTTCTAAGGCCTAAATTTAGGGTAACTCCCCGGTATTTGCCATTTATGACTGAGGAAAACCTGGAAAAAAACTCAGTCAGGGAGAAAGGTCCTGACGGGATTCCGCTTACGAGTCCACGCCTTAACGACCTCGGCCACCCGTGATGCTGTATCTAGTTGAACTAGTGAGGTGTTTACAAGCCTGGAACAGCGTTCATGTATGAAACTTCAAGTAGACAATTGAAAAAATGCACATCAATGCCATGGTGGATTGCAGGAAGCGTCTGGCATACGCTACCGTATTGGGGCGTTGCATGATGGGTCAAGGGGTTTCGTGGGGAGGAATCCGTAGATTTGGCCTACCAACGTTTCCTGCAGCATCATCAGCTACCGGTTATGCGCCGTAGATGTCCGAATTTCCTGAGTATCCCACCTCCTTGCATCTTTGACAATTGTTGAGCAAGTGACGTTAGGAGATCTTGGAATTCGTGTGAATTTTACCTTTACCTTTTCCTTCTTTTTTTTATGCCCTAACCTTTCCCCTTTTTTAATAGAATTTAACGCCAATGTTAACTACTAAAGCATCACAGGATGTGATATTATGTATGATGAAATGATAAACTACGATAGGATTTTTTAAGGAAGGAAGCGTCATTAAGCTAGGGTGCCTCCTCGGCATTTGCAGTTATGAGGCCTGGAAAAAAAAAAAACTCAGTCAGGGAGGACGGTCCTAGGGGAATCTAACCCCAGATCGCTCCTTGACCTCGGCCACCATGGCGGTTTCCCCTTGTTGAAAGAACCTACCTATACGTAGGTACCAGGATTCCAAATGTCCCTTCTTGCTACGCGTCGCAGGGCGGTCCATCACTGACACCACCAGTAGCAACCTTGTCATCTGCATAGAATGGCCACTACGAATTTGGTAAACAGTGCAGGACAATGCATGAAGTTATATCGAAGGTCTGTAATGTTATTGTCGCTGCAAATTCAATGATATGGCTCTAGTAGTTAGTTGCCACTACTTTATTTACATTCCATTTATTTGTTTCTGGTTATAAGTTTATGGGAACGTTTTGACCTACCTCATTGCTTCTTTTATTTTAACTCCTATATGTACTACATTAATTAAATCCCTTTGCCAGTTCAGTTGTTGCATTTCAAAAATTAACATAATGGTTAACGGTAAAATGCAAAGAAACAAGAGTTTGTGAAAGAGTAGAGATCATTTGTTTTTCTTCGGAAAGCCTTCACACAGAAGCCGTCCAAAGTATAAAGAGATTCATTCGTTAATCAGCAACAATTGCGCTCTCCTCACTCATATGTTTTATTTTTACAGCTACAAAATGCACAGCCCAAGGCTTGCAGAAGTATAAATGGAATATGCCACTGGTTTTATCAGGATTTCTAACTAGAACAGTTGAAGTGCATTGTTCTAAATCTTGCTGCAAACTTTTGAGAGGTACCATATACAGCTACCCTCCCAAATGATTTAATTATCTAATTAATTACCATAGCTCAACCCTGTCAAGTACCTATGTTATACTAATGCAGTTTTAGGTTACCTCTGCAGTTATTAAATAAATTGCGTCATAGCAATTTGTCAGTTCTTTATATTAGTTCCGAACTTTTACAAAGGCAAAATGTTAAAGCACGTGGAAAAGGAGTGCTACAGGTATTTTTACAAAACCACAGCTCGAAATTTCAGTGTGACAACGTATACGATACAGTCGCACAAAGTACAAGGACCGAAGGAACTGCAAGAACTGGGAAGAACAGCAAAGTGCCAGTTATTGTGGATTTCTTTGCGACATGGTGCAGCCCAAGCAAAATGGTGACACCTGTTTGAAATTTGTTATTGAAGAGAAAAAGAGTGAAGTACTCTTAACCAAAGTGTACAGAATCAGCATTGGGTTTTGATATTGGATCTGTTCTTGCTTTGGTGGCTATAAAAATAAAAAGGTAGAAGAGAAATTAGTAAGCCTGTAATGCACAGACAAACTGAGGCAGTTTGTTGATAATATTGTTTCCAAGTAGCATTAAGATAAATTTGGTAATTAACTTACAGTGACAAAATTTCTGTATCTTTGGCACTTTCTGCCACTTCTTGTTCATAGGCCTATGTGGTACATCTGCATTGTATCTCAACATTTTATTTACACCACATTGGGTGAGACAGAGCAAATCAAATAATTGTAAATATAAAAAGATAGTATTTACTTATTATTTATTTTAAAATGAAGAATAAACCAATGATGAGTGAAATTTAAAGAGAGAAAAAAGGAGGGATGCCTTAGTCTGTTTCGGGAAAGTTTTAATTTTTCTCCTCCCTACAATTAAAAGTAATTTGCATACAAAAGATGTACTAGCAACTTTTACTGCATACGAATTTCTGAATAGGCCGAACTAATTGTATGCAATCACTGTATATGATAAATCCATCCATGACTGCAAACAGCTTCTAAGAACGCTAGACCTTTTCAGACTGAATGATAAATGTCGGTAATTTGAGAGAGTGCGCGTGTATAGGTAAAATCGTTATCGGGAAAACTTCATGTGTATAGAACTAGAATTGACTGTTTTCTGGTGTTACGCCTGTAACACTGCAAATTAACTCATATCAAATGATGTTTTAAAAACCTCGCGTAATACGTGTATGAATTTTTCCCATTTTCCAACGGAAGCGTAAATCCTTTTATTCTTATTTTTAATGGAATCTAGAGAATGTGTGATTAGTAAATGAACAACCAACTGGTTTCTTGCCTATACTGAGCTCTTTTAGCAAGTTTGTTTTCCGCTTAAATAAACAAACGCACCTTCAGCTATCTGCAAAAATAAAAAAGACGTCAAAATGATGTAAACATGACGGAAAGGGATAGAAGTACAAGGAATCAAAATTACGTTTGCGAGCTTACTGAAGTGTTAATTGCTGCGTGCTATGTGTGCTTATGGGGTTACATACGAAAGTAGCCCTTTTTTCACGTTCACATACGCTCAAGGCATCACACATTGCAAAGGAAAACAATATGGTAACCGGAGTTTGAAGGACATTAAAACTCAACAGTAGATCAACTAAGCCTACATAATCTGTTTTGCATAACTGTGCCTTTTTCAGTACCAAAGTTTAATGTTTGAACATGTGACTATTTCCTTTGAAAAATAAGTCCGTGCGTTTAAACATTCGGTTTAGTGAAATGAAAGAAATAATTTACCTTACATAAACAGTTGTGTTCCACTGGCATGATGGCATATTCTGGCTTTTTTCCCAAAAATTTGCAGCTAGAATAATGAATATTATATATTTGAACGATTATGATGTCCACAGTGTTCTGCCGGCAGGACAGTGCCCCCATTGTCCTAACATGTCTGAGTGATTATGGAGGCTATATTGCCCTGCCTAGAGGACCCATTAATATGCAAATAAAAATAGCAACTATTTTCCTGTTAGCGGGAAAATATTAAGTTAGTATGACATTTAGTTATGAAGATATGATGCATTCAATCAACAAATATATGCCAGTATTCGCTAAGGCAACTTTTTTTGATTTGGATAGAAACAACATGTGCAGTAAATCTATTTTTGGTGAGAAAATGTTAGTGAAGGAACTGTGTTGAAAACTTGCAAACTTGTAAAAGTGAAATGAAATACTGACAACAAAATAACTTGGATTGGGCATCAGTCATCACTGTTATAAACATCCATTGCTCTTCTGCCATTTTCTTCAATTTCATGTGGTTTACTGAAAATCTTTCTCCTCAGTTGATGAGGGTATAATTAAGCTGTGGATGGCAGGAATAGAGTAAGGATAAAATACACAGTTTGTTTACGTTTCAGAGAGTAAGTTACTTTTCTGTTGCAAGAACAGTTTAATGTAATCCTCAAACAAATGCGGCTATTTTGTATATCATATTCAACATAGAATCCCTACGTAATGCATAAAATTTCGTATTAATGGAACTCTGTAAAAAAATCACTTTGTAAAAAAATACTTTTCTTTTAAAATACTTTTGTAAACATATTAGGTATCTTATAGTATTAACAATATGAATTCCAACTGTAGTATCACAAATTTCACTACGTAATTATTTCAAATAAGGTTTAGTTTGATTTAATTAAATTTTTTTTGTGTTCTTCTAAATTTCCAAATTAGTTGACATTTTGCACTTGTTTCCTATTTGTAAGTTTTCGGTTATTATTATCATTATTATTATTATTATTATTATTATTATAACATCTGTAAGTTTTGATTTATTTAACTATATAATATACCAAAATAATTAAAAATCAAGCGTCATTATGAATGGCGTGTCCTGCTGCCAAGGCAATACATCAAAAAAAATTTTAAACTTCTTTGTATGAAAGTCCTTCAGGAAGCGCTTACAGCAGGAGATTACTCTTCACGATTAACCAAAACTGAGATAGATTGTCAGTGGCGTCGTTGTTGTCGTTGTTGTTGTTGCCCCCACGTTGGTGATGCCAAATTATGAACCGGCTTTGGAGTGTAGTTATTTACGCTACATTTACACTTAATTTCTCAGGGAACTATTGGGCTATTTTGTTGATTCGTACTCAACAGGACTGGGAGTGGAGATCAATAATATAAATAACCACACGATGTGACAATATATATACATACACACACACATATGTATATATATATATATATATATATATATATGGAAATTTATTATGCTTAGTATCTTCCGTGAGCTCTAGTGTTTTGTGTGATTTATCTACATTGAATAGTCTTAACTGCCGTAATTTCTACGGATACAAACCGCGTCTGAAATACAATTTATTATGAATGCCTCAGCAAATATCTCGACGTCTGTAGAACTTACATATGCGTGCATTGCAACGTGTAGACTTTAACAATGAGTGAACGCGATCCTGAAGAATGCAAGGCTCCAAGATTAGTGTCACGGCGAGTAAAACTTATAGATGAGTTAAATGTTCCCGCAGAATGTGAAACTTACAATGCGTTTCTTAATGAAGCATAAAGACAAAGCACCGTGAAGCAGTGAAAGGCGTTATCTGTGCTGAGCAGATGTATGTCCTGTTCTATAGTTGTATTTCATCAAATTCAGATTCAAATAATTTTAGAATAAAAATATTGAAGCACAAGATTATACATGTGCCAATCACTTTTCAATAAAATCATGGGAGAGAAATAGTGTAGGTGTTTTCATTGTGAATACAGAGAGCATGTATTTCGAAATTTGGATTGCGACTTTAAATGCATGAAAAAATTACAGATAAGATGCAATTAATTAGCATTGCAGTTAAATTAAGACAGCTGTTGAAAAATGTCCAACAGCGCTGAACCTTATGCTAATGTACTTTTAGAACATTAAAAGCTTAAATTATATTATTTATTTCTTTTTAGCGTTTCATAGAGGTTTTTATATACTATAATCATTATTCCTGATGGCTTCCAGAAGTAGTGAGGAATTCTGTTCTCTGGCATGGTTAAGACCTATTCGGTAAACTCCAATTTTCCTATCATAAAGAGAGTTTTTTGTTTGTTTACAATTTGGATTTCAGAACACTAATAGCTCTAGTGTTGTGACCGTGGAACCACGACTTATGTGAAAAGAACATAAAAGCTTTGGATCGATTAATCCCTTAGCCATTCATGAAAGAAACCCCTCACAATAAAGCACACGTGCTACGGGATCACCTCGTTGTAGACAATGAACACATGCCCTCTTGTAAGGTTTGAGTTTTAACAATTTTGTTGCTGTATGTGCAGACGATACTGTAACTCCAAAGTGTGCTAATTTCGGTAGTGATTTTGTTGGCGAACGGTCAAGATTGACGTCATTTCATTTAATTTGTCTTCTGTTAAAACTCTGCTACTTTGCGTATGTTTCTTATTTAGCACTGAACCAGTAGTATCAAATTTATTCACAAGATCTTGAATTGCAGTTCTGAAAGGAGGAAGTTTCCCTGGGAACTTCCAAATAGATTTCTCACGAATGCGACTAGCCAATTTGTGTTTATAATGACATTTACGCACAAATTATGTTCCTTTAAAGTTAGCAGTCTTACCGTCTTCGCTAACGAACCGATTACTGCTCAGAAGTTCAAGGGCAGGCAGGCCGAGACGCGAAACCACGTGCGAACGGTCAGGACATATTCTGAAAGCCCGGTACATGGCACACATTTGATCTAATTTTTGACCCCTTCATTAGAGGTTACTACATCAAGTAGAGAGCAGAGTGATACGTGGTTAGCCTATCGCATAGACTTAGTAGAAAACTAAGATATTACCTTGTACTTGAAATATAATTTTGTTGAAGTACCCTATTTTGAGGTATGGAGAACTTTTATAACGCAGAATTCATGGCATAAAGTCCATTCCGAAGAAACTGATCTCCGGATTTTTATATCCTGGAAAATCCACCGACCTTACCATCCGGTTGACCCTCAAACCTTGGGATTCGAGGAGAGCGCGTTACTCCGAGACCTTATAAAATAAATTTATATACAAGATCTTATTTGCTGAAAATGCTTGGGTTATGTATTATAGGTCGCTATTTAGTCACATATCGTAGCGCAATATGTGTTAAAAGGTTACACTTTTGTAAATGAACAAAAGACACCACATTTAACAAAGAACTATAAAAGAATTAATGAGAAGTAAACTAAAATTAATGTTGAGGCAGTCTAAAAGTTTACCAATGAAGTTGCTGAACAGAAAGATGCTTTAAGTAATTACGTCACAGGGATATTCATTGGTACTGGTGGACGTGATGTGATACAAACAGAACTCCAGTGGTATTATCAATTCCTTAAAATAGAACGTATTTGGATTCCCCAACCTCTAGTATAGCTGTTATTAGTGCTGGTTTGAAAGGAAAGGAAAACCGATTATCTAAAATATGAAATTTCTTTTTTTTTTCCTCCATATTTTGAACAAATCTTAATATTTGCTCAAATTTTCTCTTTATTTTTTATCTCATTGTAAGTGGTCTTGTACCGTTTTAACTTTTTTTTTCAAGCTTTTGCTTTACATTCTTAAATAAATTCATCAATATTTATGAAAACTCAAAAGTTATAAGTTCTTTCAGTTCCGACTCATATATTGCAAAGTTCCTGTTCGCTTGATGAATTGTTAGCATTCAGCTGCAAGGAGTAACTGAGCCTCTCTCTTTTAACGTGTAGATAGTTTTGGCAATAGTAAACCTGAGCTTCGATGTTTTTAAATGTTTCGTACAGAATTTAAAACAAGTGAAATTTTATTTTAAGTTGTATTTTATGAAATGTTTTGCTGCATTATTTAAAAAAAATATAAGATATAAATTCCATTTGTTAAAATTGTGGGAAAATTTTATCTCCGCCTAGTAAGAAATTTTGACAAATAATAGAACTGATCACACCCAAATCACAAGTAACTTTATAAAATGCTGTGGTATATTCTGGCAACTGATAAATTAGTAATGCAAATTTATTACAAATGCATTTATATATCATTATGCATATACCAAGAAAACTTATCCTAATAAAAAATATAGGCATGTTACTAATATGTAGTGATTCTCTATGCCACCCAATTACTTCAAGATACTTCATTTGTTAAATTTCAACAAAATTAATTTCGATAATATCTAAATAATAAAAACTTCTTTGTTCGCAGAATTTATACTATGTGGAGACGTAAGTTTACGCAGCCCGTGTGCCCGTTTTATCACTAGGACACGACCTCATTAACAAAGGCGACAATGAAAGCACGTAATGTAAGAATGACATCTGTGAGGCTCGTTAATTGGGGACTAAATGAAGCTTTAATGAATAAGAAGGTAAGGCAAAATGCTTTTCGAAGAGCTTCGTCTTTCGCTGTGTTTACTCTCCGTTTGTAGGACATGCATCCCTGGTGCCTACATGCTAGCGCTTGGGTCAGTCGCCTATCGCGAAGCTAATTACTTTGGACGCACACAGAATACGTAAGCACACTGTGTGACTTCTTCGAATAGATGATCAATGCTATGTCAGGGTCGCCTCGATGACACCACAAACAAAGACGCAAACACATACAGATGAATGGAATGAAAATGAATGATGAAGTGGAAGGTAAATTCGTGGCAGAGAATTACTAATCCGTCATTTATCCTTTCTTAAAATGAACTGAAGAAAACCACGAAAACCTCAGTCAGATTAGTCGGTGGCAGCACATGAACCTAGGACCGCTCGGTCCAGGGAACATAAAACTACAAAATATAGCCCGATAAAGTTTGCTCCTATTGCACCATATGGTATAGAGCGTAGCTTTTCATTATACAAATACATCCTCGCTGAGGATAGAATCTCTTGTCAAATGCTTGTAATGTAGTGTCAAATTAATGCATTGTTATGTTCTATTCAATATATTGTAACCTTTTAGTATAAAAATTTAAATATGTTTAGTTTTATTCCTTCAAGTTCTTACCTAAATTAATATTCTTTCAAAATGCTTATTATTTTTTTCATTATTTAGTAATACTGATTGCGTACTTCGTAAACATTTTATTCATATTTTTCCTCTCTCTAGTGATCATAAGTAGCTTATAGAGGTCTTTCTATGTCTGAAATCAAACAGATAAAATAGCTGACGCTTTTAGTACCATTCTGAATAATTAATTAATCATTAATTACTCTGTTATTCTTGCTTTGTTCTTGAACAGTTGTCCATACTTACATATACTATATGCTCACGTATACTTTTTATGGGGATGTTTCAAAGAAAGATCCTGTAATTAATTTATAAATGTTATTGTCTGTGGCCAATCTCGGTCTAAATGTTATCAAAGGTCAAATATTTCATTCAAGTTCTCACTTTTGTTGACTTGGAGTACTGCTAAAAAGAAATGACCAATCGCTATGAAGTTTTTTTGAGCTTCGGTAACAAGCCAAAGTCTGCTGGTCTTATGTCTGAACTATAAGACCCATGATCTAAAATTTCTCTGGCAATCATATTCCCTATGTGGACGTGCATTGTCATGCAACAAGAGACCGCCTCGGGTGGCCGAGGTCGTTAAGGCGCGGACTCATAAGCGGATGGTCCGGGGTTCGAATCCCACCAGGACCGTTCTCCCTGACTGGGTTTTTCTCCAGGTTTTCCTCAGTCCTCATTAATGGCAAATGCCAGGGAGGTACCCTAAACTTAGGCCTGGAGCCCTTACTTCCTTAAAAAATCCTTTCACAATTTATAATTTCATCTCATGCATCATCAGTGTCCACCGCCTGTAGTGCCTCAGTTGTAAAAACGGGCGTTAAACACTGCTCAAGAAAAAAAATGCAACATGATACCAATATGATAACCAAAAATCGCTCTTTCCTTTACCTTAGACTATGCTCGTCCAAATTCCATAACCCATGCTTAGTCGAAAAGCTAACTTTCTATCCCCTTTAGTGACAAATTTTTCTTTGTCAACGTTGCACTGTTCAAGTGCAACAGTCAGATCATGAATTCTTATCTGGCTGAAACGTTTCTCATCTCCAAATCAAAATACAGATTACGAAAAATGGTAAAATTTTCGTTGCATCAATGAAAATACTTAGCTGCTATTCCACGAAGTTATCATTAATTATGAACACCGAGAAAGCTTCATGCCGTTAATGTTATTTTCATACCAATTTACAAAAGCTCTTGTTTATTGATTGCAGCAAAATGCGGCTGTGATTGATTGAAATGCAAAATTGTGTTACATTTCACTGGTAGAAAATATTATGATAATATTTTACAGTTCCAGATTTATATGAATTTCTGATGTCCACCTTCAATTTTTCATTATCGACAGCAATGCGCAAAATCAATTCATTCTAAGACATGTGCAAAACTTGACGCGAAATATGTATTGAGCTGTTTAGCCTACTTGCTTCCAAGAGTTCGAACAACGAAGGAGTCTTACTTACTACCACAGTCATCCCAAAGCAAGTACATGCAAAGAACTGCAGCGTTAATGAAACCGGGCACAAAATCAGTACACTCCAGCTACAGAAATATACGAGGTACGTCCAGAAAGTAAGTTCCGTTTCAATTTATCTCCGCTGCAGCGCTGCGATCGCAGTTCCGCACATGCGCGGTAGACGCTCTGTATCAAGGAGAAGAAACGTGCGCCATTTTGAGATCGCTGTCAGCCACGTACGCTTTGTTGTGCTTGTTTACAATGTCGGTGTTGATTGAAAATCCCGCCGCTTGTGAAATCAGATGTGATTCGTTTTCTGAATGCTAGGAAAGTGAAACCAATTGAAATTTATCGGCAATTTATCGCTCCTAGCGACTTTCATCTGTTCTTACATCTCAAGTCTTTCCTTAGCGGTCAACACTTCAACAATGACGAAGAGCTGAAAGAAAATGTTTCCAACTGGTTGAAGACACAGGCGGCAAACTTCTATGAAGAAGGTATACAAAAACTTGTGCCACGCTATGAAAAATGGCTGCAAAATTTCGGCATTTATGTGGAAAAATAGTTTAAGAGTTGTAGAATTTTGCGTAATAAATAATTTTTCTGTATCTGTACACAATTTAATTTTATTACCAAACGGAACTTACTATCTGGACGTACCTCGTATATACACCTTAAGTAATTGATAAAAATTCCGCTCTTTTCAGATTAAATATTTGTTCATTTGAAAAAGCTTTTTACCGAATGGGTGGGCTCAGGAAACAACGCTTAAAACTCCTATTATGCAAGAGATCCTAGATTCAATCATCCGATTGACTAACCTGATTGATGTTGTCGGCTAGTTTACTTAATTCTTTTTAATTGATTGATTGATTTATTTATTTATCAACATCTCAGGTCATCAGTGTCCCATTCAACTCAGGGCGTGAAACGGCCGACAAATTTTGCTCAGAGGCCTCTCTTTCAGGCTTGAGGTTCTTTTTCGTGCCGTAAATGTACGACACGGGACCCACGGCTTTACTTCCCTTCCGAAGGAAGCCATACTTTGGATTTTTACGCCCGAAAAAATCCGCGGGTTCGAACCCGCGTTCTTGGGTGTAGGAGGCAAGTATGGTAACCACTACACCACAATTCTTTTTAAGAAAGGGCAAACCTCGGATCGGTATTTCTCTCCACGGGTTCACCTTTTTTTCATCATTTATCTTCACTACGTCTATTTATGCGTGTCTGTCTCTTCTATATTGTGAAGTCACCGAGGCGGCCCTGACACATGATTGACCCATTCAGAGAACCTCACAGTGTGTATGTGTACTCCATTTATGTTCAGAGTAATTAGCTCCCCAACGACTGACTCGTATTGGTATGTAAGCCCCAGGGAATGTAATTCCTTCTAATTGAGGAGGGTAAATACAGTTTAAGAAGAAAAATAAAAGGAGAAATATATAAGTATTTCTGTTTTCTCTAATATTCATTTTAAATTTTGAAACAGCAATTTCAGGTGTGAAAATATCAAATTTTGGAAGATTTTTAAAATGTAAAAATTAATAAACATTAATTAAATAAAAAATAACAGTAATTTAAAGATTAGAAATAATAATTATCTTTATTATCCTTGGTGTGAATATAGTTTCAAATTTAGTGGAATTTATGGAAATAGATAAGCACTGGATTTTACAATATATTAAAGATAACACATTTATTCTGAATAAGTTTTGATACAAATGCCTTTTCTATGCCCTTCGATATTTAAAGCAGCTCTAAATATTTGTCGTTTAGCAATATTTATGCTTTATAAGAAAAAAATATTATACGCAAACAAGGTACTTTTTTAAAAAAAAAAGTTTAAAGAACCAAAAACTTTCATAGAAGAAACCAAGCTAAAAAAGTGATGATAATGCTAATTATATAGTCCGGAATACGTCGGTTATTAAATCACTTGTATCCGCCTTTTTAATGCAACATAATCTCACTCAAGCAATTAAATCGGTCTTGATGATGTGGTGATAACCATATTTGCCTTCTAAACGCAAGATCGCGGGTTCAATCCCGGCCAGAATCGATGGATATTTTCGGGCATAAAAATCCTAAGTATGGCTTCCTTCGGGGTCCCTGTCGTAGATTTACGGCACGAGAAAGAACCTCAAGCCTGAAAGAAAAGTCTTCTGAGCAAACTGTGTCTGCCGTTTCACGCCCTAAATTGAATGGGACGCTGATAACCTGAGATGTTAAAGAGCGTCCGTAAATAAACCAAATCAACAACTCAAGCAAGTTGGTCAAAGTTCGCTTTCAAACATGCGCCCCTGTAGTCGGTTGTGGACCGATGTTCCAGCCAACTGATCCAGTAATACTAATCATAGTAATGCATGTCAATAAAGTCAAGCTAACTAAGGTTAGAAATTTCCGCTTTCACTTAACAAGAAATGCGATTGAAAGAAATTTAGTCTCAAAATATGCACTGAAGACCTCGGCATCCGCCCTTCGGGAATGATTACTTTATATTTAATAAATTTTAAATTTCAGGGAATGTGTTTAGCTCCATTCTTCTCATATTTTAAGCATTCTTTAACAGTTAAACTTAAGCAGGTGTTATGTCGCAGCATTAATTAATTAATATTTAAATTTATATTTCATTTTCGTGCGTTTTAAATTGTATTTTTCTGCTTGTTTAGTTCCTTTATCTTCCGAGTATATTACCAGTAACGTAATTATGATTGGGAATTCGTTTATTCGTAAATAGGTAAAAAGAGAAGTGACGTTTACTCCAAATTTTAGAAAAGGTTTACAGTGAGGCATGCTGGCCACAAAGTGAAGTATGGGGCAATACGGAAATGTGTTGAGCGGGTTATCGTTGGTATCCAGGTACTGTATGTACGTAGCATGGCAGTTGTCTGCCTCCCTGCCACCAGATGCTTCACATATGTTACATGTGCCTCGATCATCCTCCCACCTCCCTTTCTCACACATACACAGCTCTACAACTCGAGTGCAGAGTTCCAGGCCCTAATCTACCATTCATTTTAGCGCACGCTGAATTCTCTGTGCATGATACGAATTACTTAGAGATGCCGATACAGCAGTACTTGAAATGCATCTAAGTCGATTAACAAAGAAGTTAATAAAACTTATCCCTTAAAGTCAATAACGCCTTCTTTCTCCTTCCAATTCATTTCAACAGCATAGTACTTCTTATTTTACAGTCTTGTTCTTCCTTGTTCTGCAACTGTACAAATCGAACAGTGAAATACAGAACTAGCTAGCTACAGTTGGGTGCCATTCTCAATGCATATTAGTTCCTCCTAGACTATTGAATGACTTTCGCATATGTTTAACAAAATTTACTTTCATACTTCTTTTTCTTTTTTTTCTGCTTCTTTTTGGTATTCTAACGCCAACAATACAGAATCGGTTACGTTTTCAGCTATTTTGTCCTTTAACAATGTGGCAGAATATCTGTTCTTTCCCTCTCCTGTGCTATGAAGCAACACAATCCCTTTGCAGACACCTTTCCTTTTATTAAACCATTATTATATATCCTAGAACGTTCTTTCGGTTCAACTGCCAACGGTCGGATGACAAAGCCTACCTTCCTACCCTATCTCTTTATCTTCAGGAACATTCGCTGTTTTCGACTATTGAGATATTGCGATTGCTCTCAAGGTTTGTGCAATAGCCATTTTGGCGAACACTACCATCAAAATTATCTGTAGCTCACTCGTGCTAACCGCCTGTGGTGCCTCAGTAGTAAAAACGGGCGTTAAACACAACTCAAAAAAAAAAAAAAAAAAAAAAACTCACTCGTGCTAACGCTGATGACCTGTGATGTTAAAGAGCGTCCTTAAATAAACAATCACTCGTGCTAATTTTGATTAATTTATTTGGGCACGTTTATTATTTTCTAACCTTATAGGTTATCAATAATGTTAATATTCTAAACCTTATCATAAAATATACATTCTTTAGTTACTTATTCGTTATACTCATTTTTGTTGTATTTCTTAAACTTTTAATATAGATAACTTTTTATTGAGGTGGTTAAATGCGCCAGGCTTTTCAATCCTGATATTATACATGCATATGTTGTTTGAGCAATTACCTGATGTGAGCGATTTTACTCTCGCTTATTTTAGACATTGACTTGTTAATTAATTAATTTTATGCAACATGGCTATTTTTGGGTATGCTTGATTACATTTGGGCATTAAGTTTGTTGTATGCAGCTGCGTGTTATATAAATTTTGTAAATCTGAGAAGCATTTCTAATGATTGCAATATTTTAAACTTCGTTTTAATTAAAATATTTCACATGTTATTATAAATATTACTTATATATTAAAAATAACTTCAAAAGTTAGATTTTCTCTTCCTCATTCCCAATTTTTAAGAACTTTCCTAGGGGTTCCTTTCATTTTGGTCCTTATTAATAGCATGCTTCCCCATTTAAAGACTTGCCTCCTAAACCCAAGATCGCGGGTTCGAATCCGGCCAGGACCTATGGATTTTTTCGGGGCGTAAAAATCCTAAGTATGACTTCCTTCGGGAGGGAAGTAAAGCCGTGGGTCCCGTGTCGTACATTTACGGCACGAAAAAGAACTTTAAGCCTGAAAGAGAGGACTCTGAGCAAAATTTGTCGGCCTTTTCACGTCCTGAGTTGAATGGGACGCTGATGACCTGAGCGATTAAAGAGCGTCCATAAATAAAAAAAAATCATTCAAATCATTCAAAAACTCATTCCCATTTAAAGACAGGTAGAAATATAGATGTTACCTTTTCACCTTACCTTGTACGATAGCCTCATCAATAAAAAAGTTAAATTATTAAAAAGGAGCCTTAGTTAATTATTGCCTTAATTCTCTTAAAACATTGAAATTGTTATATAGTTAGTTTGTTAACAATTCAACTTGTAAAGCTTAAAGGAGACTTGGGCAATTTAACAGTATTATAATTTAAGTATGTACATTATTTCTTTGCCTCGTAAAATAATTGTACACTTTTCTATTTAAGATAAACGGTTATGATTTTTATTACAAAAATAGCTACATTGTATATCAATAAGCCAGTTACTGTAAATATTTCATTCCCTTTAGAAAAAAATAGTTTTATATTTAAAATTATCCTTAGCGATCTCTTTTGTGTTATAGACAACCTCTGAATACCAGTAAGAGTACCCCAATTTAGAATATTGTATGATAAAACAGATTTCACTAAAGCAAAATAAATATCGCATATAGTATATATATATATATATATATATATATATATGTTTTTGAATACCCAGCTGTAGCGATGGGGTACTCCAACAAATAATTAATCACTGGAATAAAAGACGTTTCTATTCAGAATATATCATGATTTGATAATCTTTCGCTATTTATATTTTGTATTGCTTATTATCTTATCCTGTAAAAAAATAAATGTATATCGGGTGGTCAGAAAAACAGCCTCAGCTTAGAGGTGAATAACGCTAAAACTATGACTGTTAGAACCATGATTCTTAGTATAAAATCTACATGTTTAGCGCGTCCAGCGTGTGATTTTCATCTCGATAGTCAATTATTTGTTTACAATGCAACTCTTATTTAAAGAACTGACACACAGTACACTTGGGGATACATTTGAACACCTGAACAAGCTGCATCTTTAATACCGCAGAACAAAATCAGATACTACATAAATCAATGGAACAAAAAGGATACACCTAATTATATTAAATGTAAATATCTTATTATATTAAGTGCAAAATGTTTACCTATTTGGCAAAAAAAATTTCAATACAGTTGTAATTATTAAATTTATTTATTTTAAGAATTTTATTTATGTGACGTCATAATATTTCCCATCAATGAAATCTATCGGAATTTTTAATTTCCACCACACAGAGCAGCATATCACTGTAAAATTATCGTAATTTTTACCGTAATAATTTTACCGCATGGAGATGCAATATTTTTCTGTGTTGCCAATTCTGTTTTCCTAGAAATCCGTGAGCAAGAATTGACTAATCGCACCAATTATACCACAAAAGGGTAAAAGGATAAAAATAATTAATCACTCAAGCCGATCGACTCTCGCATCACATACGGCTCGAGCTGGAATTATAAAAAGGTATCGTTATAGTGATAAAAGAAAAACACAATACATACAGTTAGGATTGTTGCATTGTTATTTTGTTTTTCTCAATTGGTATTAGTGAGTAGACCGAATTATAATAATCGACCTTCGTCTATTCCAAACTGACGATTTCTGAATAGGAAGAGATGTTGGTTTAAATTTTTAATACAATTACTAATATTCTGTGAGCGAATTATTAGAATATTGTTTTATGCTGATTTTAATCATAAAACAATTTTAATAAATAATACAGCATATTCTGAGATTCCTAGCTCACTACACTCTTGAATTTATCAGTAATCTCAGAAAATCTTGTGATATTACTATAGATAATATCACACCTATCGTGATGAGACGTGTTGCTCTAAGCTTGTTAACAAAGATATTTTAAAAGATAGGATCTTTAGAAAAACGTTTCTTTTTTATGCTGACTCATAATTTGATTTAACATGTATGAATTAAGAAGTATATATTTGAAAACTAAGGCATATAATACAGACAATATTTACTATTATTCCTGATATAAAATATAATTACATATAAGTTTAAAATGAATGAATGATTGTGCAGTATAAATGTTTTATTTAGTGGATATAAATAAAGATTTTTGATTTGTTATTACTCATACTTAACCTTGAGTATTTCACAACGTTAGAACAGATTTAACAATTATATTGTAAATAAGAAAAATTTGTGTAATTGCATCTATCTCAAAAAAACGTTTATTATAGGTAATACTTACAACATAAATTATTTAAACATATAAAATAAATTGAGCTCCTTTGTATTTGGATTCTATTTATTGTTAAAAGTTAAGAGGGACTTATTATTTTTTTACTTACTACATAAATTATTTAAACATGAAACATAAATTGAACTCCTTTGTATTTAGGTTCTATTTATTGTTAAAAGTTAAGGGGGACTTATTATTTTTTTACTTACTACATAAATTATTTAAACATGAAACATAAATTGAACTCCTTTGTATTTAGGTTCTATTTATTGTTAAAAGTTAAGAGGGACTTATTATTTTTTTACTTACTACATAAATTATTTAAACATGAAACATAAATTGAACTCCTTTGTATTTAGGTTCTATTTATTGTTAAAAGTTAAGAGGGACTTATTATTTTTTTACTTACTACATAAATTATTTAAACATGAAACATAAATTGAACTCCTTTGTATTTAGGTTGTATTTATTGTTAAAAGTTAAGAGAGACTTATTATTTTTTTACTTACTACATAAATTATTTAAACATGAAACATAAATTGAACTCCTTTGTATTTAGGTTCTATTTATTGTTAAAAGTTAAGGGGACTTATTATTTTTTTTACATAGATTTAAATTGCATTTCTTACAATGTGCTGTATTTTATAGTACTGTACTAAGGTTACCTCGTTTTCAGATTATTTTTGTTTTCATTGTTATCTTTTTTCTTCTTAAATGGCGCTACAACCCGTGATCAGGTCATGATGTGCCGCAGCAACCTCTGCTTGCTCTACCTCCGTCTTACGACTTCATTCATAAGGCAGTATTGCAGGGGGGGCACGTGATCAGCATACCGGCACCACGTCTGCCGCCTAACTTGCGGTTTTCTAGATCGAAGAACGCCACCTCTCTATCAACCAGCTTCCCAATTTTTCTCAAAAGGCTGGGTGGACCCCGTTCCAGATCGCCCTTAGAAAAATACATAAGCAATTTCCGAGAATCGAACTCTGACCCTCCCAGAAAGCAGTCAGCAATGCTAACCATTAGACCAAGAGTGCAATCAATCTGAATTCAGCCTATATTTATTTTTCTGTAATGCTATTAGTTATTAAAAGTTATTGATTGGCAACGTTAATTACTGCTATACATGAAAGTAATAATAAATAATAAATATTCGTCCATATACTGTAGAAATGTAGCCAAAAATTACATCCTTTATCATTAAAAGTAGCAGCAATGCGGAGAAGTTAGACATTACATCTACTACCAATTTTTATACTTCTTAAAGGATCTGAAAGGACCACTTCCCTGGTTTAGTGGTAAGCGTTGCAGACTGCTAGCCGGGAGACTCGGATTAGATTTCCGGCACCTACTTAAGAATTTTTCTAAGAAAGGGAGGTCTGAAACGGGCTGCACGCAGTCTCGTGAGAACAATTGGGAAACTGCCTGATGGAAAGAGCCGCCTGATGGAAAGGTGGATTCTTCGAACTAGGGATCCGGGTAATATGCAACCTATAGGGTGCCAATATGCTGATCTCATGCCATCTTCAAATACTGCCCGCTACCAATGAATTCCTGAAACGGAGGTAGAGGAAGCAGCAGTCGCCGCGGCAGGCCAAGGCTCAACCCAGGCTGTAAAGTGCCAACTAGAAGAAGAAGAAAGATTCTGAAACAATGTCATAAGAAAAGAATAATCAAAGAAGAACACGGGTCTATAGGATTATATAAACAATTTAATGGTTCCTAGTTTCATGAAAAACTTCCATTAACAATTGTGATAGTTCACCTGAAATTACGAGTTCAATCCCAGCCGATGGATTTTTTAACAGTGTTTAACGCCTGTTTTACCTGCCGAGACATTACAGGCGGTGATATTGATGATATGTGAGATGAAATGATAAATTGAGAAAGGATTTTTTAAAAGGAAGGAAGCCTTTCAGGTCTAATTTGGGATACCTTTCCAGTAAGGACTGAGGAAAACTTGGAAAAAACCTCAGTCAGAGAGAATGGTGCTGGTGGGAATCGAAACTCGGTTACCCGTGGCGGTCTTTCAGGGTGTAAAATTCCTAAGTATGGTTTCTTTCTGAAGGGAAACAAAGAACCTGAAGCTTGAAAGAAGAGGCCTCTGGGCAAAATTTATCGGCCCTTTCATACCATGAATGGGACGCTGATGACCTGAGATGCTAAAGAGCGTCCGTAAATAAAACAAATAGATAAAAAAAAATACCTGCGGTAAACAAAATTAACAGCACTGAAAGATGTGAAACACAAATTAAGTGTACGTCAATTTGTTCTTTTGCACTGCAGGTTCACTGTATGCAGCGTATATTTTACACGTGCATACCTTTTACCATTAAATTAAGAGAGTTACATTATTTTTAATGATATATTCCCAGACAGAAAAGATATCATGAATGAGCATTAAATTGTTCTATATGATGGCATATTCAAGTAACGGTTGTTCGCATTATTGTATGGTTTTATGTCAGTGCATGGTTGCTACGCTACCATCCTCCCCTCTAGCGTATTAAAAAGGAATTTGCAACAGTTTATCTTGGCCTTATCTTCCTATCCTACACTCTTTTTATAGCTTTAAAACCAATAGGAGAAATCATTGCCGCAGCTGATTTTGTCAACGAAGAGATTATTGAGATTAATTTCTGTTACTTGAGTGCGGTTTGTTAACGGAGGAATGCTTATCTTGTCCTATCGAATGCCTTCTCCGGACTCATTTGTATATCATTAACTTGTTTAGTTTATAGACCCGAACTGAAAAGGGATAGTCTCATCACACCATGACTCTGTCTAAATTAAACTGAAATAATAAACAAGTGCATCCAGACCACCGCCATAGTCTAATGAAAGAGTTTGCCCTTTACATCGCAGCATGTTAATTTCGGCGATTTCCCAGCCCGCTTCAATTACCTTAACCAGGCTGGTCTTGAGTGATAGCTTACTAGCAGATGCAGTACCTTGCCACTGCGTCGGTTATCAGATAATTGAATCACCGTATATTTCACATTCGACCTCTTCAAAAAATGTCAAAAATGAACGTTTCCCATTAAAGGAATCAAAGAAAAATGCACTGTTTATGTTTATGTAGGACTGTATCGACATCATAAATATTTTTTGAATTGATTTATTTACGGACTCTCTTTAACATCTCAGGTCATCAGCGTCCTATTCAATTCAGGGCATGAAACGGCCGACAAATTTGGCTCAGAGGCCTCTTCTTTCAGACTTGAGGTTCTTTTTCGTGCCGTATTTGTACGATACGGGACCCACGGCTTTACAGTAGTACTTCCGAAGGAAGTCATACTTAGGATTTTTACGCCCGAAAAAATCCCTCGATTCTGGCCGGGTTCTAACCCGCGATTTTAGTTTAGAACACAAGTATCAATCGACATCATAGCTTGATTGTCAGCAGCACATTATAGAAAGAACCAGAATATGCTTTTCAGACGTTACTAGTACCGTGCGATCAGTTTAGTTTTCCCCCGGAGTGTTTTGCCTATGGACGAGTGCGCCACTTGCTGGCCTGTTAGCTCATCACTTACAAAAATTAGAAATGAGGTGTTGAAACTACCCGCCTGCATTCTCCATACATTTTTGGCATCTCTTTAGCAACTTATTCATTGCTCGCACTAGGTAATTCATTTTGAGAAATCCGAAAGCTTCCTGATGAATTTAATCTTCGAGTTCTTGTATAGTATGCGGATTCGTCTTGTACATGACATTTTGAATTTACCCCAGAGATAATAATCGCAGGCTGTTAAATTGGGGGGCCGAAGGTGCCGTAAATCCCTATAATAACCTTATCTTGTGTAAACACAGTGTGAAATACTCTCATGGAATTATTCGCAGTATGAACGGTACAGAGTCCTGTTGAAAAAAGATATGTGATCACCCCCCCCTGTTACCGCAACGAGTGGCCGAGGTCATTAAGGCACGGCCTCGTGAACAGGAGGTCTGGGGCTCGAATCCCGCTAGGACCGTCCTCCCTGAATGAGGGTTTTTTTTTTTTTTTCCAAGTTTTCCTCAGTCCTCATAAATGGCAATTGCTGGGGATGTACCATATACTAAGGCCTGGAACGTTTCCTTCCTTATAAAAAAAACCCTTTCCTAATATACCATTTAATCTCATGTATCATCAGTGTACACCGCCAGAGGTGCCTCATTAGTAAAAACGGGCGTTAAATACTACTCAAAAACAAAGTTAAAAAAACTGCCTGTCGGTTAATTCTCTGATAAAAGGAAGTATTATTATTGTATTCTCATAAGTAACAGAACCAACTTTATGCTGAGTAAAAATTGGTTGTATGATTCTTTCACCACTGAGTTAACATATATGAATTGCACATAAGGACACACTGTACTGTTGTAAACACAGAGGCATAATGCACTTCATGTATATCGTGGAATTAAGAAACGAACAACACAACACATCAGGGAATAGCTGCGCTACGACTGCGCGACAGTCAGCAATACTAACAAGTAAGCAAGCTACTCCCTCCTGGGACGGCAAACGAGTGGGGACTCGCTCAGAAGGAAAAACCCCGCGCAGCAGGGGAAAGAATCACCAACCGCATTGTATTTGTGAGGTGACACAAGAGTGCAAAGGTAAGAATAGGCTTTATCCGCGCCAGTTAGTTCATGACACTATTCAAGAGGGCAGCACTTATAACGAACATAATAAAAAGAGAAATTTTCTTTATATATGATGTAGTAAATCCTATAAAGGGAGCGTGATGTATGCTGACTTTGATAATTTGTATAAAATAGGCTCTTAGAAATTCGTTCGAAATATTACACCTTTAATAAAAGTATGCATAATTGCTAAAGAAAAATAAAATACACCAATTCAGTAGATGTTAGATTAGAGATTAGATTAAGATTCGTTTTCATACCATGGGGCTCTTGTACAATATATGTACTGCAGAACGTGAAACAGGTCAAGACGTATAAAATTACATTAATGATGTCTATAAGGGAATGAAATATATTTAAAGTGTTTAAAAACACGTACTGAATCCCATACATAAAACAAAAATATTTAAGCAGCAATACAAGAAAAAAATAGAACATTTCATTTTCTATCCTGTCATGTGCATGGTTTTCCATGTTTTGTTGTTTCCTTATTGGTTGAACAAAATATATTATTAACCTGTGAATTCTCAACTGAATAATAGGTTATATAATGTGTGAGCGCAGGTTTGAATCTTTCCCTGACAATAATTTCAGAATAAATGGGAACAGTATATGTTCTAATGTATTCATTATAAAATCCTTTTTGATAACAGGATCAATTTGCAATGGGAATGTTTCTCAAGGGATAGTGTCACATATTTGCATATTTTAATGAAATTGTATTGGTTTTAATATTTAAACATTTAAACATTTAAACATTTCATAAGAGAAAGGATATACTCTCAAGGAAGTGTTAATATTTTTAGTTTTCGAAATAAATCTCTACATTATTTTCTATTATTCCTATTGCTTTCTTTTGTAGAATAAAAACACGTTTGCTTTCAACTGGGTTTTCCCAAAATATTAAACCATATTTCATAATCGACAAGAAATGTCCATAATATGCTGTTTTGAGAGAAGCTTCAGAACTAATATAATACATTGAGCGGAGCGCATAGGTTTATGTTTTTAATTTTGGCATAATATGCTTTCCAATTTAAGTGTTTGTTAAATGTAGTACTATTGTGTTTGTCTAGTATGTAACATTAGCATTCACATTCAATGTGAGATCAGCTGAGTTATATGTTATAAATTTTGTGAGGTTTGTTTCTAGTTTTAATGATAATTTGCGGGCTTTGAACCAGTTACAAATTGTGTTAACAACATAATTTATTTTTTCCATCAAATAAGCACAATTTTTGCTTGAAAATATATTGATTTCATTGATAAACAATACATTGGTTATAAAGTTATTTAGAGATCATTTGTTTGCATCGGCGCTACAGACCGGAGTGTGCATTGGCCTGCCGCGGCGACCTCTGCTTTTTCTATCTTCGTTTCATGCCTTCATTGATAGAAGGGGGTATTGCAGCGGGGCATGTAATCTGCATGCTGGGACCCGTAGGTTACCTATTACGCTACTCTTTAGCTCGAAGAACGCCACATTTTCATCAGTCTCGTAAAGATAATTGGGAATAATTATCCTCACGAGGTTGGGTGGACCCGTCCCAGACCATCCAAATTTAGAAAAATTCTTAATCAGGATTCCGAACCCGACCTCGAAGCCAGCAGTCAGCAACGGTAACCGCTGGACCAAGGAAATAGTCAGAGATAATTCATATAAACTAAAAAGAGCAGTGGGCTATTGTGCAGTTCTCCAAGATCGTGGCGCACAGAACGTTCGGAAGATAATGGCCGTTAACAAAGGACATAGAAAGCTTAAACAATTACAAAACTAACTTATATTTAGAACCTCCATTACCGTCAAGTTTAATGTGGTCCAATGTTGTCGTATTTAATGCATTGCCATCCAGCTCTTAATGTTCTACTGACAAGAAGTAACACATGACAACGCTCACGATTCTCAAAATGCTCTACATTCAATAAATTAATTTAAAGAATTTAAAATTGGTAATTAGTATGAGAAAATCCTATAATACATAAGAAATATAGTGTTCAATAATTAACTTATTTATTTATTTTAACATAGGATGCTGTGTAGGCGAGTACAAGTTAGCGATAAAATTTGACCGACAAATTCCATTTATCCTTATCTACTGTTTTGTGCATATGTGCAGGTATGCTAAAGATTTCGTAATTGAAGCTAAAGTAAACAAGCTCCACTACTTATATAAATTCATCTCTTAATGTTTCCATCTCTTTAAAGTATAAAATAATACAGATAGCGAAAGCTATCAGTGGCAAAATAAGAGCTAATTTATTTTAAAATTATCTTTGTTAATAATAAAAGGATGCAAATATTTCAGCGTAAAAGCAAGAAACAGATAATATCCATTATGATTGCAGTTGCCCTCTTTGAAGTATATCAAAATATACAGCCTATCCATTAAAAGAAAATATTTAAAATATATTTAATATTAAATTTAATTAATATAATAAAGAGTTTGAGACAAGTACACTTAGCAAAACATAATATCATTTTATTTTTTAATTTACAAAATGCAAATGCTTTTGTACGGCCCTTAACAATTCTCGTAATATATGGAGAGCTTTATCTTAAAGATTACTTTAGAGAAAGACCAAAATAACGTCTATGATTCCAAATAACAAACAAATCACTGAACTAATTTTCTCTCTTACAGAACAAACGGACGAAAAGATTGTTTATCCCTTGTTTTTCTCTCTGTCAATTATAGCTATGCTCGTTCTTTGTGCTGGAAATGCAATATGCCTATTCAAAGACTTCATATTTGTTACAATCTCTATAGTTGTTAGCGACAGACCCACAAACTTTATTATGACCATTAATCCTGAGTTCTCCCTTGCGACAGTATCCAAGTACATGAGGAACAGTTTCGACCTCACTGCATACAGGCATAGGTTTATTGGACTCATAACCGGGACGCTTCTAACAGATACTAACTTACCAAAGTTCATGTGAGATGCACAAATTTAGCATCAAACTTCAAAAATCTATGAAGACTTCCAAATGATTAGAAAGAAATTGATACTTTTCGCAAAATACCGAGGGTGTCAAAAATGTATACACACTTTCACAGCATATATCTATTTAATATATTTCAAAGTTGGACCGAAATACAACAGTAATGTGTAGTATGATGTTCTGTAAACAGACGTGACTCACATTACGTTATGCTAGCGTTGCTACAACAAAATGGAACCGTTTGAATAGCGGAAAACATTTTGAAGTGATATTGGAAAACTGAGAATGTTGTTGAAGTTCAAAGCTATAATGGAGATGTGTGTGCAGAACAGAACCGCTAACGCGAGTAACAATTGAACACATTGGAGACAAATTTGAGACTCATGTTACCGTATGCGATGTTCACAAGGGCAGATCTGGAAGACCTGGCACAGCAACAAGTCCCGCGTCCTCAGCTATGGTTTCGGAACGTTTTGAACACTCACCGCAGAAATCTACAAAGCAACGTAGATTAAGGATGTTGTGTACCGTAGAAAATCAGCTACACTGGCAGCACTTTGGAAAGAAATTGAAACGGCGTGTGCTGCAATCGCAGAGACACTTTCGCAAACCTTGCTCAATCAGTAGTTCAACGTATTCAGAAGTGTATCGACGCCGATGGTGGGCATTTTGAGCAACTGTTGTAACAGCAAAAGTCTAAGATGATTAGTGCTCTTCATTTTCTGTTTGTATGAATTCAGTTTTGTTATGTTAACACAGCTTTTTCTTTGCTTGAAGTGTGTTTACATTTTTGGCACCCTCTCTCTGTATTTCAAACTCTTTCAGTTTACAATTCCAGAAGAGCGATTTTAATTAAGCGTTGGTGTTCACATTTGCAGTAACTTTATTCCTTAACACTTTTATCGTAAAAACTACTATGTCTGAGAAATTAGCTGAGATGGAGTCCTAGATGAATCAGAATGAAATGTTTCAATATCAGCAGGCAACGTTGAACTTGAGAGGAGCACTGTTCATGAGAAAGCAATTTAAGAGTTTTTTGTCCAATATGGTTTCCTCTTTTTTCAGTCAGTAAACGTGGTGTGTATTTCTGACAATGTACAAGTTTTTTTCTGAATAGTAATAATATTATTGTATCTGAAATATAAATCAGATAGGTAAAAATCTAACATAATGAAGAATAAAGGATCTTTTTCCTATCTGAACCTGGTACTAAAACCTATCCTAGCACTATAAAACTCACTTTTCATAAAAATATTATTTTTGTTTTGCCTTTAACATTCTCCATCGATGCTGAGATCTTCAGATTATGGGTTATATAAAGACTGATTGATGATCCCGAAGCCAAAAGTATGAAATTATTAGATTAATTAAAAACCAGTTGAAAAGCACATAATCACAGCATTTGTGTATTCATTTTTGTTCTTCAATTATTTTTAAGAAGAATCCAGAGCCTTTGGTCCCTTAGTTATACGAGGATTTTGTGCACATATTAAATCAGTAATTAAAAATAAATAAAATTGTAAGGCATACTATCTCGTTTTCCTACAAAACCTTCATATAGTCTCCGTGCATGTCGTACGCCTGTTATCACATTTCTGTAAGGTGCAGGTTTTTCGCTGCACTAATGGCTCTATTGTTAATGCAGTGAGGTTACCTAAAGTTACTGGGCGCCCAAGCGCACTTGTTTACTGGGGAAATGCAGCAATTGCAACCGAAAAAAAAGAGAAATAAGAGCCCCATGCCATAAGTTAGTATTATTATTTTAGTATTTGTATTTCTATTGAAAGTATAAAATTATATAACTGTTAGTTATAAGCACTAACCTTTGTTATAAGAGAAATTGAAAATGATAGCCCTCAAAAGCAATACATAGCCGGCATCTGCGTATTGAATTTCTGTTTTATCTAACTTTTCTTCGGTAAGAACACAGCGGTTCAGAACACGTTTCTTGCCATTCTCTCTCTTTTAACTACTGGGCGAGTAGTTTCTCTACTGAACACGATTTACAGGATATTTTTTTTCAAATATCCTTACCACTTCTATGCAAGTATTCATTTTCACATGCGAATCTTACATAAAATCGAATCTTCAAGAATATGTTTATGTAGTGGGATAACTAATTAAAACATTAGTACAACAATTCAGAATCACTCGCTGACAAAAGCTCCCCTAACTAACTACAAGTTCATACCTGCATATGCATTATATAATTGACTTGACCGCTGTCTTCTCTCAGTACGCAGTCGCGCACTGCAGGCCTGTAACTCAAACAATCTCACTGTATAATGTCATTGGAGATAAGTTTTCATCTTCCGAAGCAGGTCCAAATCGTTAGGCAATCTATCAAGAGGGTGGATGGTGTCTCCCTGTCCTTTCTCTGTAGAAGTAATACAAACAACGAGTTGTCATGACCTATCACGCACAGAATATGTGACCAAGACCCGTGTTAGTCATAGTCAACAATGAGCATGATTTCCACTTTGCTGTAAAACTGTCACAATTTTTCCGGCCTTGGAAAAATTCGGTTCTACCACGTACTGGATTGTTATTTAATTTCTAGTTTATAGCTGCGACCTTCCGTTGCATTGCAAAAAAGCGCCATTTTCGTGATAACGATTGCAGTGCACCTCCAAAAAAGAGAATCAGTGTCAATGTTGAACTTAAGAGAGATATTAGTGACCCATCTGCTGGCGATTTTTCTAATTCCTAGATGGTTTTTCGATGGTTTTTGGTGAAATGTCTAACTCTGCTGCAATACCACACAAGTCTACCATCGCTGATTTTCAATAAGTCCTGTACTTGGGCAATATGCCTTTCATCTACTGCATGCACAGGAGCATCTTCACAATGCTACGCCAATATTTCTCGTAATCTCTAGGCCATTGAGTTTTCACAATAGACACAATATCAACTATCCTTTTTTGCGCTTCTGCCATTGCAACACTCTGCCAGTAAGTAAAAACATCGTATGTTGGTCGGTCAAGGACAGCATTTTGGAACGCAGAGTAGGAAATTATTATTTATTGATCAATAATACTCGCAAATGTCATGACCCTGATGCACTTCAGCTTGCGAACAGTTTCTTCAATACTCTCCAGAATAATTACGCCAGCTTTCAAAATATTGTCTGGAGCATTTAATGGCAGGCCGGGAGATTTCATTTCCTAGTATCTCCTCTCGAATCCCTTACTCTTAACCATTTCTGAAGCCTCGTGAAGAAAGAACGAAACTCTCATTCATGAACAAGTTTTAACGATGTGAGTAATTAGGTTGGTAATTCTTTCTTGCCATCATATCTCTGGTCTGCATAAAAGCATAGATTTGATTAATTATGAAAGGGTTTGAGTTAGCCTATAAGTTATCAATCCCAGCAGAGTTTCGTTAAATTGCCACTGTAATCTTTGTTTCGATGACCAAGACAACAACATGACAGGTTAACAAGCTAAAATGTAATCGAGTTTCAAAAACAATAATAGATCAAAACATTTTGCTTCAGGGAATAATGTAAAGGATCTATCCTATCTCTTACTATCATTGAGATTTCAGCATGAACAGTGAGAGTTCCAGGTAACAACGTTTCAGTATGAAAATATCCATAAAACCTGACTCGCAAGAAGTTAAATTTTTCTGATAGTGATACGAGGTACTCTGGGCAAGCTGAAAATATTGAAATCAAAAATAAGTGATTTCAACGTTTAAGGCAAGAAATACAGTTCACTTCACCCAATCGCACTATGGTACAGCTTCCAGCACACCAGCTTACGAATTCTTATTCTCTAAATCATTTTCTCTAACATATTATTGCATAGTATTCCCTTGACTCACTTAGCAGTTGGCCTTGCTTTTTCCTTTTTTTTTTTTTTTTTCTGTCTTCCTTTTATTGTTTGTTTGTTTTTTGGCCTGTAGTATTCATTCCAATATTTTGGTGGTCTATCATTCTTCATTATTTATCTTGAATATATTCGTCTTTGTTACAAGGGATAAGTTATGATAACTATTTTTTTTAATCTCTGATCAAGGAACAACACGAAAAATCTAAGATGTACGATTGAAAGTATGACATTTACTTCCGAGTGTTGCCACTAAAGGGGTTGCAAATCCGTCACAGGACGGTCTCAGATAATCTAAGGTGTTTAGCAGCCTTCGAAGCAGTTCTCCAAGTACATCGATGGTTCGTTACCAGCGATGGGAAGGCCTCTGTCCACAACGCCACTGTCCGATAGGGTACGCGTACTCAGTGCTTCCCATAGCTCTGTGTGGCATTCTCGTGCATTCCTGCCGCGGAGAATATTTTCACACACGCACGTGACCTCTATTCCTGAACATTCCTGACCACTGTTGCGCATCAACTGAACTTGGAGGCGTGCTGAGACACGCAGCTTTGCTCACAAATACATCTGGTGGTTTCATTCGAAAGTACATACCATACACTTTCAATCATATATTTTAGATTTTTCGGTTGTCCCTTGTTTGCGAGAAAAAAAAATAGTTGCCATGATTTATGACTTATCACAATGTTCATATCCATTTCTAATGTCTAATTTGGAAATTCGTGTGAAGATCGTAGCCAGAATTACGTTTCAATCGCAAACAATTTAAAATTATTTTTTTTTAATATCAATGCAACATCGTAAGTGTATTCATTACATTTTAATTATAAATATGCTTCTTGGGCATTTGTTTACCTCTCCGCCCCGTAATATCTAATTAACATTGCAATAGCAAAATTTTTCTTTTTAATTCTTTCCACAATTTCTTTCTGGCTATTTTTGTCCAAATGTATATTATTACCCAAGCAGTTATGCTAATTACAAAGCTTCGTACGTCCTTCGTCGTCTAGAATATAGAATCTATAATTAAATCTCATTCTTCCCCTGTTTTCACATATATTTACTTTTCCAAAAGTTATCTTTATTCATTGCATTCATTCACTTTGCCATATTTTCAAATAACAATTATCAGTTATTATTCGTTTCTGACCACCTGTATACAAATACGTCTATACTAAATCCCAACCTGTTTGCAACACTATGCAAGTCTTTACTTTTAGTTAAAAAGATATTTCTGAAGTGCGTTGTTAGTACCGTGCGATCAGTTTTGTTTTCACTGGAAGATGGGCGAGTGCGCCGTTCGTTGGTCAGTTTGCCGAATAGTCGGGTTTCGGTAATTAGCGGAAGAATAAACAATTATAACCAACCATAAAATACACAAATAAATTTAAGAGGCTCATTACTTATTAAATTATGTAATGAAATATTGAAACTACCCACCTTCATTCTCCACATCTCTTAGGAAATTATTCATCACTCGTTCTAGTTCGTTTTGAGAAATTCGGACAATTTCCTGACGAATATTATCTTTGAGTTCTTGTATGCTATGCTGTTGAATTTAGTAGCCTTTTGTACAGACCCATGTGAAATTCCTATTTTTGTGCAAGACGGCAAAGCAAATTTCCAAGGGATTTTTTTTAAACAATTATCAATATTATGTAATCTTTCTTCGGTGAGAAACCTACGCTTACTTTTTTTGGTTTCTTAGGTTGGACATTTCCAGTTTCCTGAAATTTATTATACAGATTATGGACTGTTTTACGATCTAGAGCATCTACACCCGGGAATCTTGCTTGAAACAGTCTTGGAAATAAACGAACTAACACATATAAATCTCAGTGCCTTTGTAAAAGCACAAGGCACAATGCACTTTATATATAGTGTTGAATCAATTACCGAACAACTGCGAAACGATTGCGACAGTCTGCAAGTAAGCAAGCAGGCCTGTTACCCCCCTTCATGGCGCGACAAAAGAGTGGGGGCTCGCTCATAGGAAAAACCCCATTCCGCAAGGAAAGCATTACTGATCGCACTGTATTAAATCCTTTTAAGATGTCATCATTACTACAGCCATGAGATAATTGGGAATAAAATTTAGGTAGAAGAGACAGAAAAAGTGGAGAATGTCGTAAAGGAAAAAAAGAACCAAAGATAGATTCAGTACATTTGTTTATTATGCAAATGACAGTTTTTAGATAAATTTTCTCGTTCTGAACAATTTTGTGATGTGAAAAGTGATAGAACACTGTGAAATGCCATTTTTAATCCAATAAGATCGATATATCCCCTCTCAAGCATGTCGCCGGCACGCAGGCAAACGTACACAAGGAGCCAGGTGTTTCCTTGCACCGCCACGGAATAGCAGCAGGTGTATTTATCGAAATTAAACTACACGTTTGCAGGTGATAACGCGAGTGGCACACATATGGTGTGTGGCTTCTGCACCGTATACATTTCCACAAATGCAATATGTTTAACCATTAAGTGCCTTCGCACGTTCAAGGCTAGGCAGCGAAACATTTCCAATATGCTTCCTGTAGGGAAAAAACTCGTAAAATATCTAACCTTCTTATTTATTATCTTCGTCATCAATTTTTCCTTGACATTTTATTTCTTATTCTTGTTGACTTACAAGAATCTATCCACACATATCTAACAAATAAAACTGTTCTGAAATCCATTTAAGCCTACTTTTTGGAAACTTGTACTGAGTCTAAGCTACTGCTCCTTGAAGTCTTAAATCATCCTAATTGTATAGTATTTATTATACTATTTCAAAAGTATTCTATTCGACATAAAGACGCATATGCTTTACAATAATAGATATACTAGAATACCTATATATTTTTCCGGTGATTACATAGAAAATATTTTCTTACTGAAAAATACATTAAAAGAAAAGGATGTATATGATTTGAGATCAATGAATAATATTTAATAGTTAAGATAAGAAATTAAAAGCATTAAAATTTTGAATTATAAATTATAATTATTATCATCCAGACTGAATACCTTATGAAAGACAGAAGTGAAGAATAGGTCATTAACAACAACCAGGATGTTTCGGTGTATAAGGTCTTTAGAAACAGTAAGCAACAAATTAAGGTATGGGCATTGATTTCCAAAGCAAAAACAGATATAATTCTACCAGTTTTATAATAAATCGCGATGCAAAGTAATCTTATCTTTCGTTCCATTTTATTCTATATGTATTAATACCCATAATTATATTTTGTTCTCCCAGTTGTTCAGGAATTGTCAGTGATCTTAAAAGTACCATTTGGGTAGTTTCAATTCGATGTTCTTCATTCTTACATAGAATCTAAGATTCAATGTCATATAGGAGAACTTGTTTTCTTAATACTGCTAAGCGACTTAAAGTGTTTATACCAGAATTATTATTTTTTTACACGGTACCCCCCAGTTGATATCTGCGCATTTAGTTTAGGAAATGGCTGAAAAGAAAGTGACGTATGATCGGGAAAGATAGTTTATTATAACAAATGTCATTAAACTATACACAATTAGTCACCAACAGAATGAATAACAAGATGTAATCTGTGCAAACTGATTTAACATCCACTTATAAGCCCAGTAACCTGACAAACACTTTACTAAATCCATTAAAAAAATTTTAATTGTTGCTCTTGCCTGGAATTTACAGATATAAAAGTTTAATGGCTAAGCACTTGCTCCATTTAACTTTGAATAATAACTAACCAGAGTTTGACTGAAATTTAACATGTGGGAGTGTAAAGGTTACGCACGTTAAAGAAATTGAAAGTAAAATAAAAGAATATGACAATATGCTAGCCCAGTATTTGTAAATATTAAAAACTCCTCAAATTCTATACATTAAAACACAAAACCTAAAAATTGAATCAAATGTTACAATTTACATTACAATTTTCTGCTGTCTTGGTCAATGAGTGAAGCTTAGAAAACTAAAGACCATAACATTTAGACGGTGTTCAAAATATAACCTTGGTGAAAATGCTCTCCCTCCAAAACAAGAAGCATACGCCCAGTAGCCAAGTTGTGACATAATGGAATTTTCAAAATATTCGACGTTATTGTAAGCTAAAATACAAGAAAGGACACATGGAGCTGGTTACAACATGAATAAAAAGGCGAGAGGAAAAAAACATGCATTTGGCGCAAAAGCGTACATATGTTTTCACCAACGGCACAATATATTATAAAATCTGAATAAAACATATCATTAGGTTACTAAATAACCCAAACACTTAAATGGCTCATTTATTTTATTATTTATCATTGTTTTGGCTATTTTAAGCTTTTATCTTCAAAGACCAAGCTTCGTTATTATCAATGGAAAGAGCTTGTCTATATGTTAGAGATTTTATATTTTATTCTCTATGTCCTGAATTAAAATCTTATTATTCGCATGTAAAAAAGTGCGCAGATTTTTGCTTTTTTCAGATTTCATACATTTTGGATTTTCCATAATTTTAGTATTAGGTTTATGTATATATTAAATATTAATATATCCTTGTCTTTATCTAAGATTGATATGGGTGTCAATTTAAATGAATAATACAAAATGAGACATTCAGAGTAAATCTTATAGCGTAATTTGTGGGATGTATATGAAAGAACATATTTAATTTTCAAATATAAGTAAGCTTATTTATTTTAAAATCGATTAAAATTGTAATGTAATAATATATTTAAATTAATAAAGCGAGTAAATTAATTTTAAAACGAGATCGTTCACTGAGGGGAAATCCGATATGATCTGCTGTGTAGGTTCGATGTGTTTAGGGTATTTTCGTGCTTTCTTTTAAATCGCGAACACAAATGGCCGGATAGCTTCTTTCAAAAAACTATTATATAGTTAAAACTATATAATATATTTCCTATATAGCAGGAAATTTAACTGAAGTATTTGAGAAAGTACATAAGTAATGCCACCTGCCGGAAATAGATGAACAGAGCATTACAACGGATTTCAAGTGATCAGATTCCAGAAAATATTTTGCAACAGAATGACATTTTTTAAGATTATTTTAACAATCTTTATAAGATTGAGCGGTACTGTTTCCTATAGAAACTGATTTACAATTAAGAAAATACATACTTTTATTACGAACTTCCAGTGGCAGGTAAAAAGTACATTGTAATGTAATATGAATCTAATTTACACAGTTTTAAATAAAAAGCGACTCGAGACATAAACGAAATGATAGAACCATTTCAAATATTATATAATTATTTCGTTGGTCATATCTTCGTTTCTAATTGAATCCCCTTCCACATGGCCCATTACCTTTCCAATAATTCTAACTTTGTTGTTTGAAAGGGAAATAAAGCCGTCGGTTTCGTATCGTAGATTTACGGCAAGAAAAGAACCAAGCCTGAAAGAAGAGGCCTCTGAGCAAAATTTATCGGCCGTTTCACGCCCTGAATTGAATGGAACGCTGATGACTTTAAATATTAAAGTGCGTCTATAAATAAACCAAATACTACTATCTTTGTTGATACGATTTTATTATTTGTCACAATTGAACTCAGCTTGTATTTCTACATCATGATGTATCGGTCATTGCACCAAAAAACATTACGCGATATATTTAAATTTGTAAGGAAACTTCTGTTGATTAATTTTGATAAAGGAACTCAAATCCTCTATTCTTCATTTTACATGCGTTTACAATCGATTAATTTTTCGAAATTGGTTGAATAAACTGTAGTGCCTGCCCTACAGTTGGTTCACTTTACGAGGCAGTCGGGGACGCAAACAGAATCCTTAATGGAAGGTGATATGCTCTGTGACCTTGTAAACCAGACAATTGATCCATCACGGTCAGTCCATCTTCCAATGAATGTCCCATTTGAAATGCAATGTGATATGTAGAATACCATTCTGTTATAACCAAATGCTTCCATAAACCAAAAACAGACTATTAATTGTCTCAATTGTTTTATAATTTATTTGCAAAACCAGCACGATAGCACCAGTAAATTCTTATTAAATGTGATGTAAGAAAAAAGTATCCAATGCTTAAAAATTCTACTTGGCTCTTATTTCTCTAAACAGATAATTTTCTTTGTAATATATTCAAAGTTTGCAAGCGATAATTTGAGTCCAAATAATTTAAGCTGCCTAGACTAAGCCTAGTAAGGAAGGACATTCTAGTATCTGCAGAGAAACTAAGAACTGAGTGATGCGAATCTTCAAATCAACAACTTCTTTGGCAACTAAAGCCGAACCTAAGAAGGCTGTTCAATAGAGAAAAGCGTTGGATGCAATGCACCTGTCCCAGCGTTTCTCCCAATCTTCAAAGACATACTAGAAACCATTTTTGGTAATTCCTTTAGAATCGCCTTCCGCAACCTTCACCATCGCTTCTGATATCTCCTGTGAAGATGTTTCTTAATTTTGGAGAAAAGGTTTTTCCTTTTCACACAGAGCTAAATCTGGACTATAGGGAGGATGAGAGACACACGTCGCATTAATTTTTGTGAGATATTCAGCAACAACATTTGTGATGCTTGGTCGTGCATTATCGTGTGTAGCGTCCAGCTTTTGGCTCGGAAATGTGACATTTTGTGCGTGACGTAACTTTGCAAGCTTTTCAAGGACATCTCTATAGTACTGCCCAGTTACAGTCGTGTGCGCAGGTACGACATGCTGGTAAACTATTACTTGAATATCGAAAAATAAAATGACCATCATTTTCCCAGAAGAAGCAACCCCACTCCCTTACAGCATCTTCAACTGCAATCCTGCAAACGAACATCCCTTAGTTTCGGAATCAGCTGGTGCACAAACGCGTCTCATGTGTGGGTGGCATCCAGTGAAATTTTCAAAATTTCTAAAAATGTTCTTAAATTTTATTCAACGATTCTTTTCTTACATTGACAGCGGCGGTGTTAATGTTTTCTTCTGTTAAAACACAAACCAGTGAGTGGGCCGGGTCCAACTTCCTTTGAAATTGATTGCCTCAATTGTTTAAAAATGTTAAACTATCTTGAGTTGTGTATAGCAAAGAACTAACTCCCCAAGGCCACCTGTAAAATTGCATAGATCTTAGCTGAAGATTATTGAGACAAAAGCAAAGTTTCAGAGTAGTATATTGTTCGTCGCTTCTAGCCTGCATTTTACTGTAAGCGGAACTTGCACACTTCTTACAGGCGGGATCTGGAAGGGACAACAATAAAACTAGTATAACGTATATATTACGTGTTAAACTAACAAAACGTTGTAAAACCAAAGTTTATTTGAAGAATTTATGCCTGTAAAAAAAATATGAATATTCTTTATTGAACAGTCCTGGTATATTGCAGCCTTCCCCGAATTTCTAACAACATACTGATAATTGGGTTTAACACGAAATTTCACTTTGTTGATTTATGCACATTTCGACTTCTTTCCACAAAAGTGTGGTAGCGCGAGTGACGTGCTAAGGAAATGATTCCAATAAAATTTTCCCCTTTTCCAGCAAAATTCAAATCAGAAGCTCTCGAGTGAATAGGTAAAACGTTCATGAACAAGGCTTAGTGTAAAACTGCAAATTCACATATACTGTTTTTAAATGCTATTTTATTCCCTTGTTTGTGTTTTTAATATATTTATTCAGGGCATGAAATACAGTAAACATTGCTTTTGCATTATAGCTGTCTGTAAAATTTATTTGAACAGGTTGGTATAGCATGGATTAATATATTTCTAAACTAGAGCTAATAAAAACATTTTAATGTCATATTATCTTTCTCGTCATTTAGAGTTGGAATTTACACTTTTTATATAACAGAAATCAGTCTAAATTATTTAGCTCTACTAGCATATGATATATTTTGCACCCACAAAAAATGAGGCCCTTTCATGGTACCTTCGTTGCTAAAAGCTGCACGAACACAATTGAATGCATTGTTGACAATTTAAGGCAATCATATGTCATGTGCCTGGTTTTTGTCCTATGATAGGTTAAACAGATAATCAGAGTCCTATTGGTACATATTTTACTGTTTATTTTCAATTCTACGCTTATTTTACACAATCCGAACCTTGTTTAATTATTATATCTTAATCAAAGTGTCTTACATTTAAAGGGTGTCCAAGAACAAACTACACAGAAAAATTAACTGTCAATGCCCAATCATAGCCCGAATTCTCGGAGAAAAATTCAGCTGGAGAGCACATTGATCATCCAATAGGTGAAATAGGGTATGTATAGGGTATGTATGCTGCAGCTGCTATAATAATCAGTTAAAATCTGTAAACTGTGTAAGCACACCGATAGCCCAGGTTAAGGGAAGATTAGTATCCAAAATTGGTTTCCCGTTTATATATGTTCATTGTTGCTACATACTTCCCGCCAGGACCGTCCTTCCTGACAGGTGTTTTCCAGGTTTTCCTCAGTCTTCATAACTGGCAAATGCCGGGGAGGTACCTAAACTTAGGTACCTAAACGCTTCCTTCCTTAAAAAAAAATATCCTTTCCCAATTTATCATTTCATCTCATGTATCATCAGTGTCCACCGCCTGTGGTGCCTCAGTATAAAAACGGGCGTTAAACACTACTCAAAAAAAATGGTTGCTACACTGTTTTTATTGCATCACAATAAGGAATGTTTGCAACGTGAATCCCTATGTTCATAAATGCATATTCTGGGTAGTTGCTTTCACATGCTCTTTTTCTCCGTTTCTGCTAACTTAAACCATAAAATAATCCTTTAGGAATTTTTGATAAGTAAAAAATTCTTATTTTTTAATAAATCATATCAGATTGTCTAACTTTGTCATCTACTAAACGCGGGTGTTAATTAGAACAATGTTGTGCCTAAGTTACCTTAATTAGACATTAAACGCATATCTTAAACTTCTATTTACTTGTTTATGCAAAATATTACCCATATTTACTCATTTGTCTTCTTTAAGGCTATCAAAATGCAATGAACAGAAATAAAAATACAAACGCAGTGCTTTATAAGTTGTAATACCATAAAAAAATAAACCTGGAATATGTGAATATTTCCTGCACAATTTTTCCACGGTTGAGGAGCCGTTGCTTTGTGATGTATGTGGAATAATTGTCAGAACAGGTTATTGCTTGCTAATAAAGTGAAACATTTCATTTTTTTTAGCGAGATTAATGAATATTAATGTCTGTGCAGTCGTTGTACTGACTTATCTGTTGCTATGTGCTAGATCCTTGTTCCGTTTCTTCATACTCTGACTGACTTCCTGCGTCCTTTACTAGTGTGAAGGTGTCTAGAATGATGACGCCAGAGCCCGCTCCTATGAGCCTGCCTCTGACTACAGAGTGAGAAGGAGTAGCGACTTCGAGAGGTAAAGACAATTATTCAAAATTAGAAGGATGGTTGCTATTTCCCCATGCCTCATCCACAAACAAATACTTTTTTGTAAGTTAGTATTATTCGCGGTAACTATTTTTCATTTCATGGATTTTCCTTACTATATTGCATAGGGTTTTCTGATTTACATGTCTGTAATTGCAGGCCAAGACATGTAATATAATCATTTATGCCACTTTCTAACCGCACTTTTGCCATTTGAGGGCAAGAATGTGGTAATATTAATACTTTTCTTGGTCCTTTCTTCTCCTTTGCCATTGAAGCTCTCTAATATGTGCAATTGCAATTGTAAGACAAGACATTAATATTTTATGTCTCTTTCTTATTGTGCTTTGTCATTAAATTTCTTTGATGTTTCAATCTAAGGCAAGCACGTGGTGCTATTAATTTTTATCTTACATTATATTGTGCTTTGTCATTAAATCTTTGAATTGTGTATTCCTAAAGCAATGTTCAATGCACTCTTGTTGAATATTGTATGTTTGATTATTTCCTTGTTATAACTCTTTTCCCTAAATGAAACTACTTTTCGTGGCTTAATATAGAGTGCCTTTCTTAGCTCGTTTCCTAAGTTTAACTCGGTGCCTAGGCATCAACGGGAGGATGCCGTACAACACCTTGCATTAATGTTAAAGAAGAAAAGAACTACAGCGCGTCAGATGTCTGTGTTTAATGTGCGTTTAGCTTTTTCTTAAACCCTTATTGTCGATAAGCATGCTATAGTTAAAGAGGTAATGTGCATGAGTGAAGTTCAAATCCATTAAACTTCCTTGTGTTGCAGAGAGTGCGTATAAAAAATGAAATGTCCACCGTAGAACGGCACTAACTACATTTCTCGACTTATATAACCATATAAAGATTACAATAATCACATATAACAAATTTGTTGAAATTCAAACAAAACAAGTACACCCTAATAAAGAAATTCTTCCCCCTATCAACATACCAAAATTAATATTCTTTAGAAGCTGGGAATTGATATTATTAAATACAGGTTGAGTGAACTTCCTGGTTTCGGGGATCCATAGAATAGAAACCATGACAGACATAGCGGTAACGCTTATATCAATGGAAAGGATATCTCTCCAAGTTTGCATTTGTAATAGACACCATGGCAAAGTTGTATATTTGATCGCTGAAGAGCAATAATAGCGAAAACATGGCATTCACCAGTGCATTACAACTTTCTACGCGTTTCAATTCGCTAAATGTGAGTCCGTTGTGACGGTTCATATGAAACATAAATAAGTACCGCCAAAACAATTCGTGCATGGTACAAAAGTTTAAAGCGACTGGTTGCTTTTGTGATGGGCAACGAAAGGTCGGCCAAGAGTGTCGGTTGAGACCATTGAGCGTGTGTGAGAAGCATTTGTCAGGAGCCTTAAAAGGTCGACACGTCGCACGAGCCAGAAATTGTACATTCCGTAGTCAATTGTATTGAAATTCAACAGCGATTAGAATAAATTGACTTTAATGATGAGGCTAAGTTTCATGTGTCCGGCAAAGTGAACCGTCACATGTACGCATTGGGGCAAGGAAAAACATGCTGTTAGAACGCTTCCGTCATTTCTCTAAAGTCAATGATTTTTGTGCTGTTTCATCGTCAAAAGTTACGGTTCATTTTTCTTTCCGGAGAAAACTCTTACCGTTCCAGTGTACTTGAACGTGCTTCAACAGTGACTAATGCTACAATTACATGTAGATATTTGGGGCTTTATTTATCAGCAAGATGGGGCTCCACTTCATTTTCATCGTGACGCTCCGTGAGTCCTCGATGCTGAAATCTCTCATTGGATTGGACTTGCTGCTAGAGATGATTCTCTTCTTCTTTTGTGGCCTCCATGGTCACCTGATCTGACCCCATGTATTTTTTTCTTATAGGGTTATGTCAAAGATCGTTGTTTGTGCCGTCTTTGCTACATGATTTAGTACAGCTGCGAGGGAGGACTACACATTCAGTAGCTTGTATCGACCATCAGATGTTGGGACGTGTGTAGCAAGAGCGTGACTACAGGATAGATGTCTGCCGCGTAATCAACGTAGGTATGTGGAACACCTGTGAGGTATGTACAACTCTTGAAGAGCTACCCTATCCAGTGATATAAGCGTTTCTGGTATGTCTGTCATAGCTACTGTTTTAATGACCCCTGAAACCAAGGAAAGACTTTAGAATCATTCTGTATGCCATAGCTTATATGTTGAAAAGACTAATCTGAGTACGTGCTAGAGCTAGAAAGAAAATAGTGCGCTGTTAATGAACATGTGAGAACTTTGGTGTTCTCTACATGGTACAGCTGACCAACACACTCAGCGTCACTAGTGCCAGGGGTATCAGGCTTTCGACAAAGACGCAATAGAGTGGAAGATGCACCACGCTTAGTTGTTTTGTCCTTGAAGCTCATTATTTAATGACAGCTGAAGGTGAGTCGTTGATGGACAGTGAGGGAGCTAGGCAGAAGTCAGATTAAGCCACATTACAGTGTTGCAATAGAGCGCTCCTTCTCAAACATGAACAACACCGGCTTAGCTGGATATCCATTGTCTTCCAGAAGTGACAGTGGGTGATAAATGTGGTAAAGGACTACTTTGAAGGAATGTAAAAGTCTCCAGGTTCTGGAATAATTGGTTTACTAGTTATGAACTTCGTATGTTGTCGTTGCTTTTTTTCTCAGTGCTTATAAATACCAAACCAGTTTGTCCCTTTCAGAAGTGGGCATCCTTTAAAATAATGGTGTAAGAAACAATCTGAATTCAAACTATTTTAGTAATTTATGTCACATTAGCAATATCTTTACATATTCCTACCTCACTTATAAACAAATTATTTGCAATCGTTTTTTATGGAGTTTTTATTATTGACTTGTGTTCGGTCGTTGGACAATGCTGATGAATTGTACCACTATAATTTACAACAAACCTGATATAATAATCTTAATTTCGTAATTCTGTTATTCTGTCAATAACTTTATTTTTTATTGTTTTTATTTTATTTATTTTTTTTAAAGTCCAAGTTTCGCTACCTTAAAAGAGGACAAGTCTTGCGTGATTTTCAACAAATGAGGGGCTAAAGACATTATTTAAAGACATTATTTATACCCATTGTATGAATATATTTATTAACGTTCTGTGATGTGTTTATTTAGTCTGTAAATTCAAAATGATATCCAAAAAAAAAAATTCTTTACCCTTTCCACTTTCTTTTCTAGACTTACTTTATCAAGGAGGTTCATTGATTAGACACCATTAATGCGTGGTCATCCGCAAAGATTAAAACATCAGCGGTTATAAGCCACAACTTGGTCCAACTGCAGTATTGACTGATCTCTGTTCTGTTAAAATATCGTCAATTTTAATAATGATGATATCTTAACCTCATATAAATATAAGTTTAAGAACAGACTAGAGCATACCAAATACCAAACATCGCAGTTTCGCATTCTCGTGTTGCTAATTGCAGATTATTAGTGTCTTTTATGCTTATGGTACATACATCGTCTGAATTACAAGGACTTTCATTTTGCTGATCAAATTGACATGGATCATTAGAATTTGTAGAAGGCTTTAGAGACTTTGGATTGAAGTAACACTATTTAGATCACTGAACCATATAATTAATAATTTTACTTAATGAAATGCAGTAACTATTATACAAAAACAAAATGAATTCAACGGCCAAAAATGAAACCAGGCGTTAAGGCGAGTAATAATTTAGAAGTAGTGAATTTCAATCGCGCCTGGAACATGTGTGAGTTTCAATGTGTTTTTCCGCTGTCTGTGTGGACAAACTGTGTTGCCTTCTAAGCAGAGGCACTGCAAAATGCTGACCCCATTGTCTCGTCGTTGTGTCTGCGCCTAGGGTTAAATGACACAAAGCTGATGTGAAAACGTCAAGCAAACACTAACGATGTGTCCTTAATTATCAGTTGACTTTAGAACTATATTAAGCATATTGTTCCAAGTATTTACCATAGCCTCATCAAATTCAAGACACACAACACAATAACTAGAAAGATGTGGTAAACAACAATAGCAATAATCTTTTTAGACAGCTCATAGTAAAAGTAGCTCATTTTATACATGGCACTCACGCTAGAAACTGCATTTTGTAATACTTAGTGCTATAAAAAGTTAAGCACTTCAGCGTTACTGGTTTTGGTTTAATAGGAATGTGATGATGGTTACTCTATTTATGCGTATACTAATTACATATTTTATAAATGTATAATTACTTTACATTTCTCATGACGGTTTCGAAATCAGGCCATAGTGCAATTCATGATATTGCGTAATAAATATATGTTAAAGATTTATTCCCCTAAGTAACCATGTTGGCATCTCTGGAACCTTGTCACGCAAGCAGAAAATCAATATCCGTGAGTCAACCATTGCCCATGCCTATATTCATACTATATCTCCTTTTAGCGCAAGAAAATTACATTTTTAAACAATAATTTAGTATAATATATGAATAAAATATAATAAAACGGAACATTTTAATTTATATTTTTGCACGTACAAAATACATTTAAAAACAACTAATAATCGCCACTGCGATGATATTAAAAGTATCCAAAACGTTTCACCATTCCTCCTAATAAGAATACACAAAATTTTATTTAAAAAAAAGGAACGTTTTGAAAGGACTAGGATAATTTAATTTATAATTATCTACTAATTATAAATAATTACTAGACTGTTTAAAAATAGTAAGCGTTAAAGGTTTTTAACGCCAGTATCATAAAATAACGTCGGTCCTGGTGGTGTAGTGGTATCCATACTTGCCTTCAAAACCCAAGATCGCGGGTTCAAACCCGGCTACGACTGATGGATTTTTTATTTTTTCGGGCGTAAAAATCCTAAGTATAGCTTTCTTCGAAAGGGAAATAAAGCCGTTGGTCCCGTGTCGTAGATTTATGGCACGAAAAAGAACCTCAAGCCTGAAAGAATAGGTCTCCGAGCAAAATTGGTGAGCCGCTTCACGCCCATAAATAGCAATTAAATGTAATACAATAAGTTAATAATAAAAGGGCACTGTTATGAACGATTTTCTAATGAAAGATACTACAACAATAATATACATTAAAGATAAAGAACATTTAAGAAGCCGGAAATAAGGCTGCCTTGCTGCCTTTATTAAATTAATAACTTGAGGCTGCAGAGTTATATTTCTAAAGGCATTAGATTTGATAAGGATAATTATTATGTGTGTGTATAAGGAAATAATTTAAAGATAGGTATAACAGGAATTGAAATAATTTGTAACTTGTACTTATGTGTATGTCATTTGACAGGTGATTGTATCTTACAAAAGGGTTTTGTATATATTTTGTGGTAAAAGATGTGAGAAAGAGACAAAGATGTATACCTGACGCCTCGTCCGCTGAGACAAATTTTGAATTTCATATATTTTAATTCTCATCTTCTGCTCCTTAGACAAGGCTGAGGAAAGGGTACACTATCTTTTGTTAGGTCACAAACCTTCTGCCCAGGAAATACTTAGGAGTTCACAGTAGGAAAACATGTGGCCGTAACGGGACAGTATTTGAACAAAGTCAGACGTAGCAATAATTTAAGAGAAAATGGGAATGTCAGAACGGAGACGAAAATGCTTTATTACAGGAAAGCCGGGGGTATAAGGTATTGAAAACAGCCCATAAACACGTGCGTTATCTCTGAGAACATTTAGAAATCTACAACTAAAGGGAGGCAAAAGATATTTCAATGGAAATCAGCATGTAAGGAGAGTGCCGAAATTTATGACAGGCTGTTCTTAGAAAATTCAGGCTCGCGAGAAGGTATTGTAAACCAGGAGGGAGAGAATAATTCTAGCCAATGGGCATCGGATAAAAGTCAACGAATAAGAACTTATATACAAATAAATATTTTTAGGATAGCCAATGATGAACATATAACACGGAAATAGGATAATATACGAGGGAATTTAATTTAGCGAGAGGCGTGGCGATGTGGTAGAAAACTCGAGGACAGAAATCAGAGACAACAGACGACGGTAGAGATACGAGAGACACACGAGAGGATTCACTCAAGAGGTATACGGAAGCAGGCAGCCTAAATCATTCGAAAGCAATCAGTCTAAACCATTTCTAAAGTCAGTTGAGGGAAGTGTAAGTCATTTCTAAAGTCATTCTAAGTGAGTAGTGAGGTCAGCGACGAGCAGTCAGGGAGTAATCTGCCAAGTTGTAAAATAAAGTAAATGTTCAACCAGTGCCGGACGTATTAATACAGTGAACAATCTCCTTCCCCTCTTAATGACTTTAAGTCATTAAAAACAGTCCAAATTTACCCTGAGAACCTATCAATCCCCTTTACATTGGAACAACGATATTAACCGTTGCAGCCTGAAAGAATAGGACTCCGAGCAAAATTTGTCAAATTTAATACAATAAGTTAATAATAAAAGGGCACTGTTATGAACGATTTTCTAATGAAAGATACTACAACAATAATATACATTAAAGATAAAAGACAATTTAAACGTAGAATTCAAAAGAAAATTTCAAAAAACAGAAAACAGATCTACAATATAAATACTTAAATAAATTTAACAAAAGTTTAAGCAATTTTCTTGTTTTACTTTAAGAGCCGGAATGTTAACATTTATTGTAATCTGCAAAGAATTTATTAATATTGTGGTACATTGTAAATGAATTCTGTGGTATTAGTAAGAAACTGGCCAGTTGAGCCTCAAAGTTCTACATTTTTCAATAAGAAAATGCAACAATTTTACGATCGTAGATAGCAAATTGAAAATATTTGCACTTAAGTGTGTAGGATTTTTCGAAAATCTACCTATGAACGGGAATAAAGTTGTGTCTACTTGTTTTATACATATCTGATTTAAAATATATGAAAGGGCTTTGTTCCGTATTTACCTATACAGAGTCAATTTGTAGCTCATTGAAGGAATTTTACAGGATTCTATCTATTTAAGCTTAGCCACATATATTGTTACTTTTCTATAAATAAAAACATCTCATAATTTGTTTTACTAGTTTACTCCCATTATGCGAGAATCAAAGAAAAATATATAAAATTTAATGTGCTTAGACGGACCAACTTGGTTCGATATATAAACATTTAAATTTCCTTAAAGACGTTCAATACTAGAATGAATAAAGGTGAATGAAAGAATGAATTGAGCCACTTATATCCCTCCATGACTAGGGCCTCCGCAAGCGGGGAGGGCTCATCGATTTCTCATGTGGGGAGCTAGTCCATGTCAGCTATTGTTCCAATGAATTTGTTCATTACATAATATTTCTTATTCTATGAATTTAACACCAATTTAACGACAAGGTTCAACTGCTGAATATATTAAGTTTTTGTATTATAAGTTTGGTACCATTTCACCATTGGCTTCAGTTATCTTCTTTCTGCTGATCTGTTCCTAGGCTCTTCCAGGTCTGCGGTTCCGTGCGATAATAGTCAAGTGTGTCCTAAAAGAGTCTGCCCACCTCGTTCTTGGTCTCCCTCTTCCTCTCCTACCTACGTGTATCTTCGGTGGTAGCTATATATCCCTATCTGCTGCTCGATAGCCTTGCTACTTGTCCGGCCCAATTCCATTTCAGGCTGTTTACACGTTGAACCACAACGTTTAATCCTGACATCTTTCTTAATTCCACAGATAATATTTTATGCATGAGGGATATCCCTAGTACTTTTCGCTCCATTTTACGTTGGCAGATGCTAATAGTATTATTTTGACCTTCTGTTAGGCTCCATGTATGGCAATAACAACGTTGGGATATGGATGAATACAGCGCGTCTAACCTCGATTTTCTGCTCAAAGTATTGTTCATGCGTTTCATTGACCAGAATACTCTCTATGCCAAGGTTTTTTTTTTTTTTTTTTTTTTTTTTGTTGATTTCTTTGTCCACGCGATACTGTAATGCTACTATTTGTCCTAAGTGGACAAACTCTGTTATGTATTTTAGAGCATTTGAGTTGATTCTAATGGGTGTTGCTTGGATGCTTGTCATGATCTGTATTTTTTGCATGTGCATAGAGAGGCGGGCAGTTTTACTGCCGTTGTTGAGATCTTGCAGTATGCTTTGAATGCTCTCTGCTGACCTGGAAGATAGGATATGTCGTTTTCGCGAGTTTCTATCCGTTTTTGTTAATTAATAAATGTAATTATTAATTAATTCTAGGAGATTTACAGTGGCAACGTTACTGGTAGTATTGTGGTATTTATATAAAGCTGTGAATTATGATTTGGATTTCTGTTGCCAAAAGTTATTAGTTCACTAATAGATTTGTTTAGGTAAGAAAGACGCCAACAACTTGTTTATCTGGTATTCCTTTCTGTAGACTCTTTTCCTAGCTCTCTAATTTATGATTTGGATAAGTTGTTAATTAATTAATCATTTTAATAAAGTGCAAAAGAACACTATACTACTATCCGTATTGGCTTTATTGATTGTTTTTTAAATTAACTTGAAAAGGAATGTTGCTGTGCATTTATTTTCAAAAGTTCATATTGATTTGGATAGAGCAGTTAACATAGTTAAAAAGTTAATTAATCTGCTATATTACCAATGCAAAACAGTCGAATTTGAAGGTAAATTGCAGATAAGCGTGTAATTATTCCCGTGATTTCTATTCACTTTTTAAAAATATGCATTAATTTAACTAGTAGATACTTGTTATTCAGTGATTTTTTTTATTTTATCACTGAATTCAGGGAAATTTCTAGTGAGGTATATTTCATTTCTCGATCAGCGAATATAAAGCAAGCTCAAAAAGTTATAGTCTTCAAACCAATTTGAAATTTGCATTGTAAATAGAACTTTCCTCGAAAACAGTACACATGAAAATATGCCTAAAGCGCTGGTTCCATTAAGTACTAAGATATATGCCAACATTTGACATGTTTGTTGATTAAAAATTTACTTCTATAAACATTTCACTCGCATGTACTTTAGCTGGGAAAATCATCAATAGCACTATCGAAAGCACTAATAAAATGTACCAAATCCCGAAATACGGATCTGTCATTCACTCTCATCGTGACCATGTAATGCTGATTCTTAGATCCCAAAAAAGTAACATAAGCAAATAATTAACTTGCAATTTGCATATCTGTTCCTATTAACTCCTTTATCGTGATTTCTTACAGACCGCTTATTAACATTATTGGCCTGACCTGCTATTATCCGCGGTAAGTTCCATGAACTCGTTACTATGTACGTAAGAATGTCCATGTTTTTATTATTCGAACAGAGTAAGATCGATGTTTGTTCATGCATTTATCTCCAAACTAAATATCAAACAAGGAACATTTTATGGTGCATCTGTATGGCCATTTCTGTGAATCACAAACTGTTTTCTTAAATTTGAGCAGTATTCTCCTGATTTGGGTTGTATGGTTTTTTAAATTTTCAAACTGGTTTTTCAGGTCTTTAAGCCTTCTTGGCTAACTTTCTTCATGATGCAATATCCTATTCACTAAAATAGCTTAAAAAGCATATATTTTAAAAATTCTATTAATATCTGAAATTTCAATAATGTACATTACTTGCAAGATACATAAAATGTGGCAATGTTTAGAAATTACGTAACATATGAGTTAGGTATATGCGTATGTTCCACCCACTTCACAAACAGAACTTCTGCAAACTCATTATAGAAATAGATCTGTTACTGCCCGTCACATGTTTCACTACGTTCTAAACATTCAATATTTCACCGGGAGAAGTCAAGAATTCCTCGCCGATTTTCCACATCTCCGATTGTTAAAACTCCCAACAAAGCTCACAGTATAAGATGTTCTTCTACCTAAGTATTTCTCCCATTAGTAAATGCTGTCGCATTCCCTCTGACCTTTTTCCTCATATTTCTTTTTACTTAAATACTATAGGTCATAGAAAGATAAATTTAATTTAGTAAATCTTGGCGTTCACGTGCTCTTGTGCTCCTTAGAGGAGCAGGCTGCCTCTTATCGTAATTATTTCTCTAATTATGCTTTACTTTGTATTTTTAAACGTTATTATTAAAAATTATTCTATGAAATTACTCTTAGTAGTCCTGGTATGTATACCAGGGCTCTGTATACTACATTCCGCGATAATGTTCAGTCTGTTCAGAAATAAGATTGTGATTGGCTTTTCTTAGCAAACTTAAAATGATATATTTATGTTTCTTTCTATAGATGGCTGTTTTTCTGTCTTTTTCTTTTTCTATTATTGGTGGAACTGAATGATTGTGAACAGCTTGCAAACTATTTTTATTTGTGAACATTCACCTACCTTTATTGAAATAATTAAATTAAAATGACTTATTAAATGTACGGCACCTACTTGCACGGCCCCTCAATATTCCCCAGATCTTTCTATCTATTCCTCCATTTGAAAAGTTCGGAGATCCCTTGTTAGACATTTAGATAGATACTTTCTAATACTATCATTATTTTGGTGATAATTTGTAGATATAAAATATGAATTTCCAAATATTTTCCTCAATTTTTAAGGAGTTCGTCTATTAAAAATCATAATTTGTAAAGTAATTACTTTATTTGGTAGCTGATAAGTCGATTCTTTTAAAGGTTATTTGTTGACATTTACAGAAATTTTCGTTAAATTTGGAAAGAAAAGCATATGCGAATAGTTTTTTTTTTTTTTTTTTAACATTAAAACTTTGAAAAAATGTATTATACTGATGAATTCAATCACTGCAGCCTTAATGCTACTTCAAGAGCTTTCTTTTTTCTTAAAAGCAACATTTTTTTGTTAAGCCAGTTGCTTTAGACCACAGCAAGGCAACATTGGTTTGAAGTTTGTGTTTACCAGTTGAAACTCTCCTGCAATAGGCACATGGGGACAATTTAAGTCACCAAAATGGCTTTCATTGTTGCTTCATCATTCAGTTTTTTTTTTTTTGTTTTGCTTTTTTTTTTTTTTTTTTTTTTTTTTAATGCCAGAATTTTTTTCTCTAGGGCACTTGAAATATTTAACACTAGTCTAGATATACTGGTATAAAACAGCATATACGGCAGTATTCATAATTTATATTTTGAATGTTTCCTTTGGTTGTATTCCTGCAGTATTAGTAGTTACAAAATTGTACTATTGTTTCTTTTTTCCAGTGCCCTGGTTTTACTTTCCCATAATTTATTTTCCACTTTTTCATTATATTCTCTAACTCAGAATCTAGTCGCAATTCAGGATTATAATGTCTGCATTAGATATACTAATTCTAAATCCTACTAATGCTCATAAGCTCTAGCATCATGGCCTGAAAGGATTATCGCATATCTAATTGCGAAATCTATGGATGTTCTCTAAGATAGTTTTACTATTGCTATTTCTTTGGAATTAGATATCCACTTCATTTTGCTACAATTTACCACTTGCTTTGATTTTGTTGTTCATAATACTATAACAATATTCTGTGGTCTAGTATCGACGAACTCCTACCCATGTTGCCCACGTTCATGCAAAGAACCATCACAGGAAACGAAAATAGGGACTATTCTTTACCCTTTAGGGCATGTATGCGCCAGAAGAAATGTACATTATACATCACATTTCAGTATATCCCCATGAATTGTAAGCTCTACGCAGTTCTTCATTAAACACTTGCATTGCAAACCCTAGATTATTTTTGTGCAGACCCTGGAATGGATAGCTAATAACCAAAGATCACATTTTCTAAACATTGTGGTTACTTACATATGAAAATGAGGTTAGCTTTTGTTTAATTTGAGAATAAAGCAAACTAATTTTCTGCTGTATGTGCTGCAATTATAACAGTAGAGTCAGTTTTATTGGAATATGAACTTTATTGTGTCCCCTATTTACATTTCTTTATTTTTGCGGTTAGAACTTCTGTTAAAAACTCTTTCTGTCTAATTTCCTTTTCTGAAACTATTTTCTTTAAGCAATTGCTAGTTAAAATACATTTAATTTAAACAAAAAAGATTAATTCAGGTATTGAAAGGCAAGTTTAAAACTAATATTGATTACATTTTAGACTTTATCCCCTCACCCGTCACCCCCATTTTGAAACTTCAAATGACACTACTACTTATGATAAATAAATATATATTTATTTATTTTTCCTGAAAATCTGAACTGTTATTTTTGTTTGAATTTTGACAGAATAAAACTACAAAACCATTAATAATTAAATGTAATAGTTGTGTTTCAAAAGCATATATATATATATATATATATATATATATATATATATATAGAATGTAAGCGGATTTATCAGGAATTCCCAAATATTCTGCAGAGCAGTAATATTAGCAATGTATAATCCAAATTAAACTGTATTTTTCATCGTACAACTAACTGGCCTTATATTTTATTCAGTCCAAATTAAAATAAATTTAACAACGATCCAGAGTGATAGACAACTACAACAGCAAAAAATGTGAAACAATTTAACACTCCAAAAACATTTAAATATCATAACATTGGGGAGACATTTAAACTTTCAAAGACGGCAACTGAGGTAACGGATTGAAAACTAAAATGTGCGAGTAATCAACATTGGTTTTAAACTTCCCCCTCAATATCCCAATCCATGTGTTTTATTATTAAATTAAATTAAATTTATTTTAAACACGTACTGGCCTAAAATGTAATCAGTTTGGTTTTACACTTATCCCTCAGTATTTAAATCCATGTTTTTTTTTATTGAATAAACTTTATTCTAAATAATTGGTAAGTTTTGAAATGATAATTGTGTATAAATTATCATATCAGCTTAATAAATATAAACATTATGTTATATAAATATATAAAATTGTAATAGTGAAACATAAAAATGGGAAACGTCAAAATTGTATCTTTTTATTCCCCCCCTCACCCCCGTAGTTGGTACACCTTGGAGCAAACAGCTGTTTTACAGTGCGCCAGTGAATAAATTTCCCACCAGAGTGACAAATTCATCAATATTTTAATAGAGACGCTAGCATAAATTAACCGCTATATAATGATTTGAAAATGGATGCCTCTTGGGCCTATCCTTTATAAGTCACGTAGCTATTTTGAAAAGTTCGAAAATATAACACTGAAGACGGATTGTAAAATTGACATGAATAAGATTTGTAAACATCAACAAAAACAAACCATACATTTCCTTAATTTTTAGGGAAATTTTTACCCATGCGTCGCCTTCGGCCTCAATAACTAGCTCATAGCAGAAAAAAATGCCCGGAATAAATGCCCCAGTGGTGAAATGTGGGAAAAAAGTATCCAGTCTCAAATTGGCCTAAGAGAAAATTGCCCATTTTCACTCTCTCGTGGCATATTTTGATTGACCCTTGGCTTTGCCGTATGATTCGATTATTTTAATGATAGATGTTTCAACATGTTTGCACAAGCGCCTTCTTTTGTTCTCATTTAGACCAAAAGAACACTGATATCTCATTTGCTGTGCTCAGCCTTCAATCGTTGCTGCTTCAGGAGTTTATAAAGGTTAGGTTAGGTTACAGTAACCTTAAGTTTTACGAGCGATACTAAAAAACGTGAATCTATCTGAATTATTTCGCCCTGTTCTCACAGGTGGGCTTTTTTATTTTATTTATTTTTTTATTTTGCATAAATAATAAGAAGAAAGAAGTAAAGGGCTTCAGAAAGTTTAAAAAGGGTTAATAAGATATTTCACAAGATAGATTTCTGTTTGTTTTCTTTGTATTCTTAGTCAAAATGTGTAATTAAGCTCATTTTGGATTTCACTTTTGAGTATCTCTAGGCGTTACCCGGCAGCCCGGCATCTTTCAATAGCTACTGAGTAAAAGTAAAGCGCTGAACAGGAAAATCGTTACTTGTATGCCATGGAATATAGTAAAGTAACGCACACTATTTCCAATTTCCCAGCGAATTATAAACACGGCTATGAATGAATTTCAATATGCAGCATAATGCTGGGACCGCTTAGCAGCAAGTAGCTTCCCAACTGTCGCCAACATTGCAATACTGCAGTGCGCTCTGATATCCAGCTGTGCTTAATAGCGGTGTATTTTATTAACTAGAACAGACTGTACTGTTATTGTGAAGCGAACACCTGGTCCCCCGCTCACGATTGACTCTTCTGCCTGCACGTGTTACGTATAGGCTAGCTCTCACCGAGTTTGCTTTGCCAAAGCTTGAAATCCTTATTCTGCAAACCCCAACGTCAACCTTGCGTGAATATGTCCTGATGTAGAGAAGGAACATTGCTCCGCAGGCTTAAGGCCTGAGTTCGATTTCCCTGCATAGAAACCTGTCATGTTGAAAGTATTATTAGAATAGCGAAAATTGTAAACTAAAAAATACTTGTGCATAGAAAAGAGATTCTATGTGGATAAAAGAAACCCTATTCAGCATTTATGATATTCTCAGTTAATGTTAGTAAAATGCTAACATATAAAAATATAATTAACAAAAAATGTAATTAAGGCAAAACATTGTCATTCGCCAGCATTTAAGCGGACATCTTTTATTGTAATAAAAATATCTGTTGCATACATTTTTGGAAAGCCTCTAATTTGTCCGCACTTTTCATATTCAAGTTTTATTTATTCACTTTTGTTTTGTGTTCATAATGTGCGACACTTGGCATTTTTCCTGTGTTTAGTGAAAATGAAGAATGCAGGCTTTTTAGCTACCGACCGATTTAATTAATATTAACATTATTTCAATGTTCTCAGTTAGGAAATGTGACATCAGAGGAAATCGTCGAGGCCGAGTAAAAAGGAGGCTGGTGTCAATGCCACGTGGCGTTTCCAAGCGGTCACAATACAAGTACTGACCACGCCCAATGCTCCTTAACTTCGGTGATCGGGTAAAAAATAAACTACCTCCGGATTAAAGTTTGCAAACCTAATCGCTAGACCATGAAGCTGGTCCCAAGAGCAAGGTGCGAGCATATTAAACTTTACAAAAATGAAGAAGAGCATGCAGAGATTTTGGACTTTTTTTTTTTTTTTTTTTTTTTTTTTTGCAACTTCAGGCCACAATAAAGCACTGAAAGACTTTTTCTCCATACAATGGACTAAAGAAATAAATAGAATTAGTATCCATTCTGTAAAAGGACTCGCTTTAGTAAAATTTAATTTCAGATGTTTTACATCCAGACAAGATTGAAAAAAAAAAAAAAAAGGAATAGTAATGTGTTATCGTGCGCAAAGTATAGTATAATTGTTGGCATGATGTTTCACAAACACCTAGGTTTTTAACACTTATAATGGAAGAGTATAATGTAAGAGTATATTCTTTTATTATAAATAAGCTAATTTAAGGAATATTTATAGATATTTTATTACGATTTACATTAAGTCTAAACTTTCTTAAGATACAAAAGTTTAATATGTGGAAATTTCAAGACGAAAATAAACGTTTCTAATAAAAGAGCTGCAGCCTGTGTAAATGAAAAATATTTACATTGTATGCAATAGACATTACTTTTTGGGAATAAAAATAATTTCTTGCATAGTTGGTAACACATAAAAAAGTGCAATCCACAGATTTTCACTTTGAAAATATTAGCAAAATTACAATGTGTGTTCATTTTCTCTTTAGGAAATGCAATAAAATTACATTTAAGTACAATTAAGTGTTTTAGAATTGTTTTCAAAAAATTGGATAGATTATAAAAATGTAATTTACTCCCCCCGTCATAAATTTTCTCGCTCTCTATAAAATTTCAAAGTATGATCAACATGCCGGCACCCCACCAGTCGCCTATCACGCGGCTCCCTAGATCGAAGAACGCCACCTCTACATCAGACAGCTTCTCAATTACCCTCACGAGGCTGGATGGATCTCGTTCCAGACCTCCCTAACTTGGAAAAATTCCTAAGTAGGTACTGGGAATCAAACCAGCAGTCAGCAGCGCTAACCCCTTGGCCATGGTAGGAATTAACAAAAGGAAAGACGAAAGTTAAAGAATATATTATATTGTATAGAAACTTCTAGTAAACGGAGACTAAATATGACAATTAGCAGTCTAATTAACAACCTTAAGAGGTAAATTGCTAAAGACATAATTGCAATCTACAGAGTACGGTTTTTGACCACGTCTTTTAGCAATTATAATACATTGTGTTAAAAATAATATTCTAGAATTGAATAGCTACGATAAATGAGCAGTGAGAAGGAATATTCGGGGGGAAATCTGAATTGTGCAGAAAAGAATAAAACGACGGCGAACATAAGCAGAGAAACTACGCATGATAAATATTATAATATCATGAACTGGCAGATGTTTAATTGCGTCTATAAATCGCAGAAGTATAATAAATAAGTTAATATTTATATTTTAGGTATTTTATCATTCGTTACATACTTTTTGCAATCTAAATACAACAGTGTGTGTGTATCTATAAATCGGTATATAATATTTATGCATTTCCGCTTATACGAGAATCTTTTGAAAAGTTCTTGGAATGACGACAGATTGCAGCAGCAGTTCAAAAGCAGTTTTGTTATCAAAACCCGCCATTTTCCATAGAAACAGTTGCGCAATGATACATGAATTGGTCAAGGATCGTGTTGTTAGAGCTGTTTGTTGTAGTGCGGTTATTAAGCAAAGAAGGGTATGAATGCAATAAAAATTCATACAGATTAAAAGCGAATCAGAGTGCAAATCTTTCAGCAACGTTTGGCCCATTTTAAGACATCTGGCCGAGTTTAAGCGTCGAAGGGTGACCAATGATGAATTATGGATGCAGCACTACACAACCAAAACAAAACAGCAATCTAAACAATAGAAACTTTACAATTCTCCAAGGTCTATTGTGTAAAATTTGCAGGGAAGATCATGGCGAGATACCAAGGTTATGGTGTTAATTGACTGTCTTCCCACGGAACATCTATTACCGTATTACAGTAACATTTTAGACCTGTTGAAGACAAAAATGCACAAGAAAAGGGCGTATCTATAAAAGAAAGAAAGTAATTTTGCACGAAGTCAATGGTAGTCAATGGTAGTCAATGGTAGTCGGTCCTGGTGGTGTAGTGGTTACCATACTTGCCTCCTAAACATGACCTCCTAAACCCAAGATCGCGGGTTCGAACCCGGCCAGGGCCGATGGATTTTTTCGGGCGTAAAAATCCTAAGTATGGCTTCCTTCGGAAGGGAAGTAAAGCCGTGGGCCCCGTGTCGTACATTTACGGCACGAAAAAGAACCTCAAGCCTGAAAGAGAGGCCTCTGAGCAAAATTTGTCGGCCGTTTCACGCCCTGAGTTGAATGGGACGCTGATGACCTGAGCTGTTAAAGAGCGTCCATAAATAAATTAATCAAAAAAAAAAAAAATAGTCCTCACACATGTGTTGTAATGCAAAAATCAATAAATTGGGGTACGGTTTGCTGCCACATCGGCCTTATTCCCCTGACTTGGCTCCACCGTACTATCGTCTGTTTCCTAAATTGAGAAAATTACTTGGTGGAAATGAAGAGCTTAAATCAGTTGAAGCATACTTTGCAGCATTGGAGAAATTTTATTTTGAGATTGGATAAGGACTTTGGAGCATTGCTGGTATAAGTGCATTATTGTCAAGGAATACGATGTTCAATATGAGGTCATTTTATGTTTCATTTCGAGAACTTTTAAATTAATCCTCATATTAACATCATCGAATGTGTAGTATACTTCCAGGTGCCAATTCACTCATTTAATTAACATAGTCTATCCTTCATGTTTAGTCAAATTCTATTTTCCATTGCTTTGTATTCCACAAAAAGTGACACACGACAATTTTGCTGCAGATTCTGCAATTATAAACTTTTGAACAGAGCGTATGTTGTAAAACAGCTAGGTTCTTAACAGTCAATGCTGCATATTTTCCTTTTTCTTATCTTCTCCTTATAGAATCTATTATTCACAATGTTTTGTATGTGTGTGTGTGTGTGTGTGTGTGTGTGTGTGTGTGTGTGTGTGTAATAATTTTCGAAGGTCACAACTACTTCGTGGTTTTTGCACGCTATTGAAGCTGTAAAAAATGATATACTTTTCTGCCAAGCATTTTCACTACAAGTGTTCTTCAAAACGGAGGAAAATGTTTGCAGAATTCCCGTAATTATGAAGAAAATAAAGGCGTATCATCTCACGAGGCTGGCTCATAGCAAAGTGGTGTCTGTAAACAAGAAAAAAAAAACAGCAAGAATCTAGCCATGATTTGGACCGTACATGACTGCTTGCTCCTATAAAGTGAGGGTCACAGATGGTCAAAATATAATTGAGGAGTGTATTGGAAGATGTGGAAAACGTTCGAAAATAAAAGATCGACAGAGTATCACTTGTACTGTTAAATTTGTATATAATAGTAAATAAAAAGAAAATATTTTCAATAACTGATAATGCCTTACACCACATAATACTTCAGTAAACAATGCAAATACTTTCACATTAAAAGGTTTGTTAATTTGGTTTATTTAAGGACGCTCTTTAACCCTCAAGTCATCAGCATCCCATTCATATCAGGGCGTGAAATGGCCGATAAATTTTGCTCCGAGGCATCTTCTTTCATTTGAGGTTCTTTTACATGCCGTAAATCTACGACATGGGACCCACGGCTTTAATTCCTTTCCTAAGGAAGCCGTACTTAGGAATTTTACGACCATCGATCCTGGCCGTGAACCCGCGATCTTGGAATAAGGAGGCAAGTATGATTTCATTACATCACCAGAACCGACGCATTAAAAGTTCACCCTGGCAATATATTCAAACTTTTAATTTCTTCTCCCAAAAATCTATTTCCGAATAACATATTAATTTTGAAGTTGACAATTTTACTAAGAACTAGGCTAGTTATACAAAGAAGTAATTAAAATTCTTGTTGGTGTTATTTTTCGCTAATTATAAAAACACACATGATTATTTTTAAGATAACTAGGTAATTTTAATAATCGCTGCATGTCTCAACCTATATCCAGATAAATACATGGCGCAGGTTCTCTTCTGAAATCTTATAGTAAGGATATAGTAGGAAATACTTAATCATTAAGTTACGTTCAGACACCCTTTGCGTTCTTAGGGGTGAAACTAATGGATGTGCCACGACGATGTAAAGCGCTGAAAGGTTGTCCCCGGCTGTTGTGTCGCGTCACATGTGCCGTGCCAGCACTTCTGCACCTGCTGCAACGTTTGTTATTGGACATAGTCTCCAACAGATGCGTTTTTGTGCTACCGGCGTCCGCCGTTACCTGCCTCTCCCTCAGGAAGGCTTTCCTTTCCTATAATGGATTAAACCCTCATCTCAAATGCAACAGTGCTAATTACTGTCTAAGTCCCGAAATGCAGCTTCCGGAAATGCACTAGCTCACAACTTCATTTTCAGGAAATGCTGGTTCTTGCTGCTATTCTCAAGGGCGTTTTTTAAACACCGTAGTATCTCTGCCCCATTCCTGCGGCGGGTCTACAATTTGTTTATGTAAATTCGAGCTTCCGTCTGCCGCGCCGGATGTATCTGTAGTTCAGAAAAGCTGAAAGGTTTTTAAAAAGAATTGTAAATTTAATTTTTCAATTAATATTATTATTATGGAAGACGTTTGCTTACTTTCCAGTTTAAAGATTTTTATTAATAAAATGGTAGATATTAGTACTAAATATGAAATGCTAAAGCGGATGAAATATGCTGCAATGATATATATGGAAATAATAAAAGAAATACATTTTTTTATTGGATAGAACATTTAATAAATTGTTACAATATACTTAGGATACTGCTCGACTGGAGGCGGAAGAAATTAATTTTACAAATATCAGTATTGGTTCTCTTCAGCTTTTTAAGGCCACTATTGTCCATTCTCCATTTTCCTCCATCTTGGTGAGATTACAGTCAACTTCTGAGATTGGAATGCTTGGAAGGTTTGGTTACATTATTCCAAGGATGATGATAGATGATAATTCGACCGAATGAGCACAGGGGACTTTGTGACCTAAGTTTCCCATGCATCACCTTAAGATTTCAGGGAAAGCTCTTGAAGAACCTCCATCGGAAAACTAACTTAAATCGGGAATCGAACCCATACTCACTGCTTAGGAAGCACAAATACTGTCACAAATATAATGAAATATGTGTAATGTGCTTCAATATGCACATGTTACGGTTTAAGGCAACTCAAAGCTCAGTTTTGAAATGTATTAATGCTTGTATGTTTACTCGTTAAAATTTCTGTTTTATTTTAATGTAATACCTAAAAGCTAAACTCAAATATTCCTTCCGGAATATTACTTTAATTACTGAATTTTGTGAGTACAGATTACTAGTGAAACTATGAGTTCTTCGTTTATGGTTTTTCTGGAGAAATAAAAGACTTTTTGCTTGCTTCAATTAAATAACCCATCTTTAAATAGCCATTATTAAACTTCATTTTATGTAAAAGGGATTATATCAAAAATGGGCAGTCCGCAAATACCTCTAAATTTATTCTTTCAAACTTGGAAATCAAATAGCAAAATCTTAAGAGTAGAAGAGATATCGGGTCAACCAATTATATGATGACCGACGAATAGTAGTGACTACATCGGCCGGCCAACAAGTCATCGCTCACCATCAGACGAACTACATTAGAGTCCGGGCCGGCTGGGTGGAGCAACACAATAGCCGGTAGTAGAAACAGTAGAGTGACAGTCTAATAAATTTTAATTCAGCTGAAAATGTTATATATTCACCCATGTCATGCAAAGAGATACTGGAAATATCTGCTTTCATTTTACAAATATTTCTGCTTATTAAATTACACATTGACCATCTTAATTCTCTTTTAAAAAAGGATACTGATCTCTTGATGGATGTTATTCTTCGGTTCGTCTAAAGTGTGAAGGTACTGAGCTGCATTATAACTTGAAACTCAATTACCTGGAAATTTCTTTTCAAATAATCTCCCGACAGTATGAGCGGACTCGATAAGAACATACAAAGCATAAATTAACACTAATTTGCCATTTAGTATTCCTAGCAGACTTTACTCTAGGATTAGACAGGTGTTATATCCTTCTCTGTTTAAACGACACTGAGTAGCGTGAGACTCAAGGCCAATGTAGCAGTTCGGTAAACCCCACGCGCCCCGACTCGTTTAATCCCTTAAGCGTTGGGGTATCGACAGCTGAAGTCCCGCCCCGCCGCCGCGTCGGTCATCAGATTATTGCATTGTACTAGAAGCTGAAACTAGAAGTTCTACACAAAAAGTTATACATATTAATTAATTAAACAGTTTTAGAGGAAGAATCAAACCGTGGCCCGAATTTTTCAAGTTTGATTCTTCTTCCCCAAGTAATGTCCTACACACTGTTAGTGTGAAATAACTATTATGTATACATGAATGATTTTAAAGACTATGCAAATTTATATATAATTGCAACGGATTTTCATACATATATTTATTTACCTAACGAATTCTTTGTATCTATTTTTTCTCTATGTTAAAGAAACACAATAACATTCTACGGCCACAACAATGTTCCCAGGTAAGGAATTTCATTACCTTACCTCCAATGAGTTTATATGCAGTAAATTAATTATGAAACTCAAAGATCTAAAGAGTGAATATCATTGCTGCATTACAATATACCTAACGTTGTCTCTCCGAAAGTATGCATACATTTAATATTTTAAAAACTGATAAAATAAATCTCTTAGTGCAATTGTCTCTTAGTTCATTTCAAACTGAGTTATAGGATACTGGCAGACCTCTGTTGCCTCCCTGCTCATTAAAAAAAAATATATAAAGAACAACACATACACACACTTGTATGAGACTAGCAAAGTGCACGCACACATTCATTCCTTAGTTACAACGGAGGCAGCTTCTTCTTTTTTTTTTTTAATTGATTTATTTATGGACGCTCTTTAACATTTCAGGTCATCAGCATCCCATTCAAGAAACGGCCGACAAATTTTGCTCAGAAGCCTCTTCTTTCAGGCTTGAGGTTCTTTTTCGTGCCGTAAATGTACGACGCGAGACCCACTGCTTTTCTTCCCTTCCGAAGGAAGCCATACTTAGGATTTTTACAAAGAGGCAGTTTCGATGCAGTGTTCCTTAGTCTCACCTGCAAGAGCGAAATCGTAATGAACAATGTTTTATTTATTTTTTTTTATTTTTTTTTTTTTAAACCCAACACAGTCTAGACCTTACCTTTGTCGTGCAGACTCTGCATTAGGATACTATGAACCACCTAACGAATGTTTAGTTTGAAGCAAACTTGCTACAAATTCGCTTCACCAATTAGCCGTGATGAATTGACTATACAGTACACCAACTCCGTCAACAACATCGCATTTCCGAGCGGCACATTGAGGTATACAAAATAACTGCCCCTCTTGATGGATATATCCCATATGATAGCAATGCACAATGAAAGAAGAGTAAGGGATATATAATTTTTTATTAAAAAATAGACAAATAATAACGATTAAACACATTCTTAATCGAGATGATGTGAATTAAAAAAAATTAGAATTTAAACTACTCCTAGAGACTAAAAATCAATAAAGAATGTACCTTTTCGTTTTCAGAGCTCTATTGGTCATATCAGATTTAAAATGTTGAATTAAAAAGTTTGTAAAAGTAAAAAAGTATTTACCCTGTCTAAGTTCGTGTGCGCTCTTTTTCCACTAGGAACCTTGCCTTCCTCTAGAATCTTCGTCATCTTCCTTCTCTTACCTCCTTATTGTACTTCGGCACATAACAATCGGCTTCTCTTCTTTGGTATAAGTAACTACGTTTGGACTAGGAGCTTGTCCTTCCTAGAGTCTATCGTCTGACTGGTGGGGCTTCTGTTCATCATCCTGCAACGATATCCCCTTGCAAGGTTTATCCATAAAATTCTTCTTTTAAATTTGGTAAATTTGAAACCTGCCTCTTTATCTGATGAGAGCCATGACCTAGATCGATATAATTCATTCTTATTATTTATTATATAAATAGGTTTCTTCGCATTTATATTTTCACTTTCTTTCTGTAAAGTTTAGACTGTAATTGTATGCATGCTTTTAGCTTGGACTACTTTTGTTAGTCGCCATATTAGAGTTATTTTCATAAAGAATTTTTCCACCATGATTTGATGTATAAGGAAAATTTATATGCTAAATATTCGCTTTTGAGTTGCTTATACAGCTATAATGTGCGTAATGTTAAATTAATGCTGAATTAATTTGAAATTTAAATTAAGAATATAATATTCAAGTGTATATTTTGAAAAAAAATATTATTTGTTTCATATGCCATTGATTTCTTTTGACGTTGAAGATTAGTGAAAACCCATTAAATTATTATATATTTTGTGATTATTATTTTATTATCATTTAGCACTTAATTGTTCTTCCATATATTTTGTTTTAAAATTTACAAGAATCATTCTCAGTTTATATACTGGGTTCCATGTTCAATTCTTGCCTCAATATACCTTTGGCAAATCTATTAAATACTAATCCATTGTGAATTAGTCAGCAGCTGCTGATGATATACATTAAAACGCTCTTTTTCTGACAAGTAGGGAAATCTCAAACTGCTTGTTGGATTTTAACAAAGAAACAATGATAAGTATATTTCACTTGTCAAGTAAACTTGAGAAAGAACATGAAGCAAAATTAAACGCTTGCTTACACTTGAATAAATCTGACAGAGGACAAGAAGCATGTGGTAAAAAAAAATATGTAATGTGACCTGTTAAAGCAAACAAAAGCTGTTAAACTTTTAGGTAAATTAATATTGAAAAGAATGTTATATTACATTTGGTTTAATTGTCGGTCCTGGTGGTGTAGTGGTTACCATACTTGCCTCCTAAACCCAAGATCGCGGGTTCGAACCCGGCCAGGACCGATGGATTTTTCCGGGCGTAAAAATCCTAAGTATGGCTTCCTTCGGAAGGGAAGTAAAGCCGTGGGTCCCGTGTCGTACATTTACGGCACGAAAAAGAACCTCAAGCCTGAAGGAGTGGCCTCTGAGCAAAATTTGTCGGCCGTTTCACGCCCTGGGTTGAATGGGACGCTGATGACCTGAGCTGTTAAAGAGCGTCCATAAATAAATCAATCAAAAAAAAATTTTGGTTTAACTGGGGAATCTATAACCTCCGTTTGTCTACTCAGGTTATAGATTCGACCATATCCTAGAGACGACCACACACTGGGACAAAGATTCATCAACGCAGAAAAAGCTTAAAAGGAGGTAAATGATTCTATAATAGTTTTCGTATCATTCTTATATTACGGGAAAAATGTACCACGTTCATACATGAGTGAACATAGGTAAATGCCTATTAACTAGTACAATTAGCGACGTAGTTTCGAATAGCTTAATTTGATAAGTGGAAATTGAAAAAATGAATTGCTCCTCCCAAATGAAACTATGAAAAGCTTATCTAGTAAAAGTCTGTAACAAGCCATTCTTTGCCATTAGCTAGGCAGCGGGTTGCCAGCTCTAATCCAATTGCTGATTTTGATCATCGTTCTGAGGTGGACATAAAAGCATTTAGACCCAGCATTTATTCCAAAAGTAAGGGGAGCCAAGTTAAACATGTCACTAACAATAACCAGTACAGACCAATAACTTTGCAGTTGTATAAAAATGAGCTATTGTTATTTTAGAGCTACAACCTCATTAATACTACTTTGATATTGAGTATTTAGCTAATCCTTTATGTTGCCAAGTAGAGTGTTGAATGATGTAAAGCGTTTCAACCGCGTGAGTTTAATTAGGGCACTCAAGCATTTCGCCCATAAGATCACTTTATATATTATATGTATCTTGTTGTTTATGCCGGTATGAAGAATCCCATTATTTGTAAAGGCATGGTGCTATGTCAATTAATTGGCTGTATTTTATATTTCTAGCAAGTCGTATTGGATGAGATAAAGGATTACTTTAAAAACATTATAACAACTAAAAGTACTAAATAATTGTCAGCAAATGTCCTATTTTGTACTTCCTGATAATAAAATGCATAGTAATGAAATTTAAAATAGTGCTAAGAAGTTTTGCTATACCTATTTACATCTCTAATGTAAAAGAATCCACCTAATAGACCGCATTAAAATTGATGAAAACCTTTCTCATATTCTATAAGTGCAGATATCTAACTAGTGTTGTGTTTCCTTTGTATTGCACATATTCACTCGAACTTATTCGTTACGCTACCATTGATATATATAAATGACTGTCAGCTCTTGCATTAACGGCCTGCCGATAGCAGATCTTGCCATCACATTGCACTTTGCTAATTAATCTGATGGCGTTTTGGACTTAGTTAAATGTTAATTACCTTAATAGAAATCATGCGCGAGCAGAATGGAACGATCTCATTTTTGTGCATTTTTAAGTTAGTATGCTTATTTAATTAACTATTTTGCTTCAGCTATACATAGATCAACGTTGTGAAATTAAAGATTCATATTTTATTATAAACTAGAGATGTAAAATAAATCTCTAGAATTTTTTAAAATGTTTGTTCTTCTAATACTTCATTTTTGATGCAAGTCATGGCATATAGATTAAGTCTGCTGGTTTCACCTCATCTTTAAAACAACCATTTAAGCATATTTTTATTCCGAATTATTTGCCGTTTTTATGTTCTGTTCATAGAGCTTTTTCTTTCAGTGAGAGCAGTATAAATATTCGCCACTCGCGTGATGTTTTCGTATGCAACGATGGTGCTGGATTACGAGTAAATAATAAATCGAAAATAACTGTTTCGTTAAGGTTTACGAAATGGAATCAAATATACATAATTACTTGAGCAATCAGCACCTTTTACTCTCTCTTTGTGTTTATTACTATTGAATTATTCAGTTTAATTATGAAATATGCATTAATATTTTGGAGTGATTCCGTTGAAAGCAAACTAGTTTTTATACAATAGAACTTCGATTAGACGCCCTAATGAAAGGGAAGTGAAGAGCGGTTAATGGAAAAATACAGATATTCCTAAAATTGATTTTTCTGCCTAATTTTTATGTCCTTTAGAAGAAATTCGTCTCTTTTTTCTGAACTTTACTTTCAGCAATTCTTTTTCCTGATGCCTATTCCTATTCTTTAAAGAAAAACAACTTTCGAGAATTAAGTGTCATTTTCTTACTCTGAGGGTCTCTTCTGCTTTAATGTTGCCCCCTACTGTTGTGACACAGACATCAAATTCATTAGCTAAGTGAACCAACTATTTTAAAATTTTCGGATAATCTAATGCTCGGTTAATTGAAAGGCGGATAAGAGAGGCTGTACCGTGTTAGAAAACAGAGCAATTAGAATGATGTGTGATGCTAACAACAGAATGTCTTGTAAGTCTATTTCAAAAACCGAATTTTTTTACATTTTTTGTGAATATACTTTTATCGTGCGTTTTATGTTAAAATTCAAGAATTCTTATCGAAAAATATGCAAATACATGGTATCAATACTAAACAAAATACATAGCTTCATTGACCCATTGCTGGGGGCCAAGGAAGCCGATTATGAATACGTAAGGATATTTAATCCCATACGATTTCAAATCATCATTATTATCCGGTGATGAACAAAAAACACATATCTGCTCTTACAGAATTCCTATTTAACAAGACCCATTTCTCTGTAAATGAATAATGTTATTTTCTTTGATAACATTATTATTTTTGCAAAATACATTGCATATACTTTGAGGAGATATTACATGTAACAAATATTTAATGAATATAACTAGAATTTTTCTATTAATGTATATTTTATAATGCATTTCTCACATTAAAAACCTGACTAATACTCCATGTCCTACAATTAATTTAACTATGTAATGATATTATTTTAAAAAATTTACACTCATTATGAAATGCAAAACGCGACATGTTTTATGTTTAAAGAACTTCTTGGAATGCAATTAAATGTTATATTGTGTTCTTTGCTTCTTATTCCAAACACTTTGTGTTTCCCGAAATTCATTAACCAGATAATGGATAACCTTGTTAAACTTGTTAAACTTGTTGTATTATGTTCAAATTGTGTTCGAACTTCATGAGCAGACTTTCTCAGTAGGTATGAATTATAGAAAATACTCTTGCTATAATATGCGTACGTTTAGCCATAACTGCAGATCACTTCTGACCATCACATAATTTGCAATGAACTACTTCACAATAATCAATCTTCCAAATAATTTATAATTACCGTGAATTTCCTTACTGAACTTACAGTGACCGTTGTAATCGATTTCGCACGAATGGTCGATACTTGTATGGCTCTTCTAGTATATTTGATATATAATTTTATCCTGAATAAGCGTGTTTAATAATTCTTCTCTCCAATTTTCACTGTAAAGACTTCATATCGTTATATTGTAACCTTTAAGCTTGCACAGCGTATAGCTTAATATAAAATCAGCTTCATTCTCGTATGCTCCGAGATTACAGAGAATTTTAAGCTGACAGCAACAGTGCATACCATTCAGAAAATGATTCTATAATATCACCAACTCTTAGCATATCCGTTTTTAGCCTCCACTCCATTGGCTTTTTAGCAGGATAGCTTAGTATGGAATAAGACAGAAGAGGGTTTCGGCCAGATTGATGGTCCTTTTGTACCTGCGCCCTTAAAGTGCTGCGCCGCCAGGAGGAAGGAATAAGATGAGGGATACACCACGCGATGATAAACGGATAATAGACGGATCTCTAACATTTTTCATATCTTAGGCCCCAAGACGTCGACAGGCTTGTGAGAATTATAACGGTCTCTCCAACGGCTAGTCCCTATGAGATTCCGCCAGATAGAACGTGTGTCGTCACGACAAGAAATTTCTCCACAGTCACTGAAACCGAAATTATAAAAGGAAAATGATGTGAAATTTGAAAGGAAATATCCATCGCAAGTGATCAGAGGAAACCACGATAAATATCTACGGTCAGAATAGGCAGCTTCAAAAGATTTAAATCCAGAATCTTTAGAATGCGACTTCCAAGCGTTGCTGCTTAAGCCAGCATGCACGGTTATTATATTTTAACATTAGCCATTTGACTATACTATTGCTTTGTATAGAGATGGCTTCTTATTGCATTGATGCCCCACGGCAGAACGATGACATGCTCTTTCGTCAAGCTCTTCAGTACATTACACCATTCAGATTTGAAGACATGTTCGATCCATTCCATTTCAAGAACTCAAATAAAAAGAAACGTTCAGAGATCAGCCTAGAGTAACATTAATAAGATCATAATATTGCATGTGTATGAAAAGATACTCTTTTGTATCTTGTATCTTTGAGCTGAGGGTCGATATGATTTATTATCCTGAATATATTTAAGATCAAAACTGTGACGTGCTTGTATATATGCAATAATATATATATATATATATATATATATATATATATATATATATATATATATATATAGCCCAAGTGAATTGTTCAACCTTCATAAATTAAGAAATTTAATTCGTTTCTGGATTTAAAAATAAATGTGTTTACCACCTAATATTCCAAAATTCTGTCTTTATAAGTCTTGTATATTGCAATTTTAGCTCGCCGGCTATGCAGGCATAGCATAAATTACTTCAATTCCCAAAACAGCACCTTTTTAAGTTGCACATATGGTTTATTGTAGTCAACTAGCCACGGCACAATGGCTCGTACGTCGCTCACAAATGTGTGTGTATACATATCTTCAAAATTAGGAAACATTAATGCACTCTGAAAGCTACTAGAATACGTTCTGTTAATATTTTCAAAGCTACAACAATGGAACCATCGCCTCGATAGAGGAAACATTTAAATGTTATAGAATACTAAGTTGTTATAATTTAGTCATCGAAGATGTTTTAAATAATTTATTATGAATTTCAAAAGAAAAGCGTTAAGCTACAAAGCAAGTATACACTTCTGCTGATGGTATGGGAAGGGTGGCCAGTGTCCATTTAAGGATAGCTCCTAGAAGGAGTTGCAGTCCTCGCCTAGGCTTCTGCACAATCGCTTTGATATATGCAAATCCCTTACCCAGCTTCAAATCGCAAGAACGCATCATATTATACTCGTATTGCTAACCCCAATTATCACTCTCTTATTCACTCTTTAACAGGAGCTGACAGCTCCTAGTGACGTTACAGGAGGCATGGGGAGCAGCGTTTTTCCTTTCAATTAATGTATAACCATCAGACATTTCTTCAGTGAATCATACTACTGCTAGTATAAATGTTTATCAACATGTTAAGATAGCGCCGTCACTATAAATAAACGAACAAAGAAAGCAAATGAAAGTACATCCTATTTGTTAAACAAATGAATGCGGTAACACGCTAAATATATTTGACATGTGATATTATTTAACAGAATTTAAAAATATATGGACCAAAATGTATCGCGTCAAAATATATTTTCCGAAAAGTTTATGTGAAAATATTATGAATAATGATTATGTTTATAATAAATATTTTTCAAATTGTAAGAACTTATCTCAAAAAGCTGTAAATAGTGTAGGAACTCTGCAGTATCACTAAAAGATAAATTTCATAAACTTACTTTTAAATACTTAAGGCATAGATCTATTTTGAGGAAATGCCGAATTTAACTGAGTTTAGATTTTAATAGCAACAGAGTTAAGAGTCAAGTGTACTTAACTATTTGGCAAACATAAAAATAACTACCAAGTTATATAAATAGAGAAAACATTTGTTAGTTATTTATTTTACATCCATTTTGTGAGAAACTTAGTATTATTTCAGGTAGAAAATACAAATATAATTATATATACAACACAAACTTCTACCGAACGAGTCTTATCATCCTGCTAATTGGGAAGTTATACAATCCCGGCTGACTTTGCATAGCTTTATATTAATGTAAAATGACAAACATAGGGCATTGAATGATATTTTACACTTTGTATATATTCTTACACACAAGAAAGACAAAAATAAGTAGTTAGAACAATAGATAAAGGTAAGATCCCTTATAGGACGGCGGGTCACTTGAGAGCACCTGCATTTCCCATCGACTGTAAAGCTGTAAAATACAGGTTTGCTTAGTTACCAATTCGCATAATGAGAAGACTCACCCTATATGAGGTGTACTCACACATATATCATGTGAGTATATATAGCGAGGTTGGCAAAAATGTATTCACACTTTCATAGTAGATGTCTGTTTAATATATTTCAAAATTGGGCCTAAAAACAACAGTAATGTGTAGTACGATTTTCTGTAAACAGATGTGACATATATCTTACGATAGCGCTGATACGTGACAAGTAAATCAACAATGAACAAATGAAGCCAAGATTATCGTATGATGTTCTATAAATAGATGCGACTCACATTACGTTATGCTACCGTTGCTACAACAAAATGGAGCCAAGATTATCATTTGAACAGCGGAAAGCAATTTTGAAGTGGTAATGGAAAACCGAGAATGTTGTTGAAGTTCAAAGGCAATGGATACGTCTGTACAGAACAGAACCGCCAACGTGAGTAACAATTGCATGCATTCGAAACAAATTTGAGACTCGTGGTACAGTATGCGATGATCACAAGGGCAGATCTGGGAGACCTCGCACAGCAACAAGCCCCGCGTCCTCGGCTATGGTTTTGGAACGCTTTGAGCACTCACCGCAGAAACCTACAAAGCAATGGGCAACTGAGACTGAGATTAGCAGAACCAGCGTACGTCGTGTTATTAAAGCAGCAAAGTTGAAAGTTTCATCCCAAAACTTTTTCACGCATTAAAAGAAGATAACCCTGAAACGGCATGGGCTGCAATCGCTGAGGACACGTTCGCAAAAGTTGTTCAATCAGTAGTTCAACGTACTCATAAATGTATTGATGCCGATGATGGGCACTTTGAACAACTGTTGTTTCTGTAAAAGTCTAAGATTATTAGTGCTCATCATTTTCTGTTTGTGTGAATTCAGTTTTGTTATGTTAGCATAGTTTTTTCTTTGCTTGAAGTATGTATGCATATATATATGGGTGCCAAACCTTATATATATATATATATATATATAAGGTTAATATTACAATATTAATCTTTAATCCAAATACCGGGAAAGCATATAGTGGTCTTAATACTATAATGTCCATACAACAGTGAGAAATTTCAAGAAATCGTCTACAGAAAAGAAGACGTGAAAGAGTGAATATTTCGTCGAATTGATACTAATAATAATTGGTTTAATTTTTTATTATGTTTCTAATGTCCACAAGAAGACCTAAAAATTGAATTGTGAACCGCACTTCTTTTTCAAAGCTCAATGCTCAGACGACGGTGCATGAAAACAGTTTTTACTGTTGTATTCGTTGAAAAGATTTCCACTGTTACATAGAGGCAACTTTCAACTAAAATACGCATTGACAGAATTTGAAGTTTTTTGAAAAGGATTTTTGTAGTTTCTAGCTCTGGAACCTGCTATAATTCTTAAACAAAAACAATTAAATGGTAGAAAGGAAGTTGTAGGTATGCTTTAAAACATTTCAGCTTCGTGTTCTGTTTGTTCTGCTTTACCAGTTTATACAAATATTATTAAATAATCCATTCATTTTAATTCATAGCTAAATAAATTCTTTAGATAATATCAGTACATAAGATTGCTCTCGTGCAATTTATAAAATATCTTGAACTATTCGTTTTATACACAGAGAAACAGTACAGGTTCAAAAGCAAAGAAAATATGGAAGGGAAGAAAGTACACCTAGGTATATAAAGTCTTTCATAAGTATGTTCAAACTTAAAAAGTTCTATAAATATTATAATAATTTAAATAGGAAAAAATTAAAATGTGCTGTTTTGGACAAACTATGGGGTTTAATTTGTGCATAGCATTGACAATCTTGCGAGATAGCATTTTAGTTACTGAAGGCCCCCCGCCCCACAACTGGATTGTGAAGGTCATATTGTAGGATAGCTCCTAGTGATGATACAATCGCCAAAGATCCAAGTAATTAATTGTAGAGGTGTAGATACGAGCCGGTGCGCCATTAGCAAGCATGTTCTCCATGTCATGATTCCTTAGTCTAGCAATGATACATCTCTGTAACATATTGTAGTAATTCTCCAAACCGTGCCATTGCTCATCTAAAGATGCTGGACACCAAACTAATGCTACTAATTCCATAACAATTGCTTCCACTTATTTAATATCTTGCAAGAATTGCCTCTGCCACAGTGGAAGCATTGATTATCTTTGGACTTCCACACTTCTTCTTATTAGCAAAGGAACATTTCTTCAAACTTTCTGAGTAAATTCACATAATTAAGAATAGATAGAATAGAGGCCTTTTCTTAAAGAATTTTGTGTCCTAAATGTTCTCAGACCTTGAGAATGACTTCTATTACTTGCATAATAGCATTGGAGCAGCTGTATTCTTAAATTAACAGTAGAACCGTAAATTTTCACTTAAGGTTCCTGCAGCCTTCTCTTGGAGGTTTAATAATGAGAAACAAAGAATTTATGAACCCGCTCTTCCTTAAAAATGCTCCTTAAGAAGCAATATTATGACTAATCTTTTTCTTGGACAAGGATGAGTATTCCAGGGTTCTTTGTTACCTGAACTAATAAATATAAACTACCAGCAGAACGCAAACATGATATTGTATGCTGTTTATACAAAAATAATTTATATGGTGAATATAGCATTTAAATTGTTGATGCTAATAATTTGTTTATGGACAATTATTAAAATTGCACAATATGCTATTCTGTGCGTTCACGCATAACAACATTTTAGGTCGGATAAATAAAAAAATCAATTGCTATTACTTTCATTCCTGCGTTCGTATCTGGATACTCAGTTACATTAGTAGTTACTATAAATATGTTGTAAATTAGGTTTACATCTTGTTTAACATTCTTTAAAGGTTTTAAAAAAGCATGACATACAAAATATATTAAAAACGTAATAGTACTGGGCCCTGATCTACAAAAATATGGTCAAATGCATTACAATTGCATTAGTAGAAATCCTTGTAAAATATGATCTTGTTACTTTATGTTCCAGAAAGAAGTACAACCCTTGTGAAATATTAATAAAAAGTTACCAGTGAGAAGTAAAGTTATTTGTCACAAATCCCCATACCTGAAATTAGTTTATGTGCAATTCTTGGTAATAAATTCGTATTTTTAATGTATAGAGCTTATTATTGTCATTTCGGCTAAAGGGGTCTTGTATGTTTTCTCATAAAAAGTATAACTAACGCACTTTTTAATGCATTTATCAAAATTCAGACGTAATAATCCATTTTGAGAGGACGGTCACATGCGGCTACATTTAGGAGCATAAAATTCAGACATCAAAAGATGGCAGTATAATTAAGTTTGCGGGTTCGCTTGGTTGTTTGCTTTATTATTAGTCCATTTGATAATATGTATTTGTATATGTATATTTTTTACTTTTCTTGGAACTGATCAGAACAAACAGAACACTTGTTCTGATCAGTTAACTTTCCTTAATAATTTTCCCCTTAACACCATCCTGTGAAATGTTTTAGATGTTACACGTCTGTTTTCAAGTGCAAGTTCTAAAATTTGAAAACAGAGAGGAACAAAACTGCTTGGTTTAACATATATAAAATAATAACAACCCTAGAATACTCCTCTTACTCCAAGAAAAAGATTAGTCATAATATTGCTTCTTAAGGAGCATTTTTGAAGGAAGAGCGGGTTCATAAATTCTTTCTTCCATTATTAACCTCCAAGAGAAGGCTGCAGGACCCTTAAGTGAACAAATCCTTTCCCATATCATTTCATCTCATGTATCATCAGTGTCCATCGCCTGTCGTGCCTCGGGCGTTAAACACTGTTCATTCATTTAGCTATCAAAGATGTAGATGTACACAATCCCCAGCATCACCATTTTACTTATGCATACCAGAATGATGATTGAGATGTATTTAGCGTAACTGCATGACACATGTGCATCTGCAATTCTTATCGCATTATGCATTCGCATCCGAGTCACATAATCCTCTAATGTTACTCTAATTATCTACTTATGTCTTACATAGCAGGGGTTCAGTCTACAAATTCATCTGAAAGTAAAATATGAGAATATTTTCAAAACTTTTCTTAAAATAACATTTTATTCTACGTAATTACATTTGTCTCCAAATATTCTTTGTTTTGCCTACAATGGTCCAAGATATTTCTGTGAAGACACCTGTTTATTTGGGTAGCCTCATTTGTAGAGAACAAGATACACTATCCAACCAAACCGCCACGGGTGGCCGAGGTCGTTTAGGCGCGGACTCGTGAGTGGGAGGTCTGGGGTTCGTTTCTCGCTAGGACCATCCTTCCTGACTGAGGTTTTTTCCAGTCCTTATAAATGGCAAATTATCCAACCAATAATATACTTGTTTTCATATAGATGGCGTAAGCTCTATATTTCTCTCACATAACATTATTATAAAGAGTTTTCATCAGCAATAAATTCAAACTGTAAGCGCGTTTGTGAGCAACATAGTAAGATGAAAGACCTCATTGTTGCACTGAAGAAAAGTCTCGTAAAAGTTCATAATCGTCATCATTATGTTTTGGGCTCCATCTATCACAATTCCTCATTATAATCAGGTGGGTTACTTGGATAAAATGTGCTGTTCTCTTGAATGAAAACTTCGACAAAATCAAATGCTATATATGTGCCTCAGATTTAATAAAAGCAGCATGTATGTCGACTGGCCGATTGGCTCCGTGGTCTTGTGGTCTCCTTGCAAATTGGGAGATTTCGGGTTCGAATCCCAGTTACCTGGGTACGGTTTTTACCGGACTTTTTCCCTAGTCCTATAAAGGTTAATGCCAGATTTTACGCGTTGTGAAGCTCGGGATCATTTATGCAAATGATTTCATCATTCATTCATTCATTGTCTCTTTACACCTTCGTTGTCATGAAGGACGTTAAACTAAGGGGGAAAAAATATGCCAGGCAAGTGCTCAACGACAGAGGCCTAGAGTAGAAATTGTGAGCAGTGCATGTCTACAATACTTCATTGATGTGATTAGGAAAAGGTATAGAGAAGCAGGAACAGAAGAAGTTGACAAATGTGAGGGACAAACTTGAGAGGATACCAAATATAGGAACAATCCGCTTATAGAACACTGTGCAATTTCAATTAAACTCCGTTTCTGTGCATTTACAAGATATGCACCATTTTTGTTGATGTTGAACGGATTTCTCCAAACATAAGAATCTCCTGAGCTTAAAATATCAGAGATTTACATTAGAAAACTTAGAAATGTAATACACAATCCAGTGTAAGAAGTCGGTCAACAGTAAATATGAGTAATTATTATTAATTATTTGTTTAGTAATTTTAACAAGAATGAATAAAGAAAATGTTATATAACTGGTTTAGAACTAAATAAATGTATTTATTAATATCTTTTTAGAGCGTTTTTGATCATAGTTCTACATCTTAAAATCCGTTCTTTACTCAGTATAATTAAGAGTGACCGTTTCAAATCTGGTAATAAGCCATAGCTAGATTGGCTCATGGCGGAACTACAAAACACAAACTTCCTGTAAAGAATTACCATTGATGTGTATGTATTTACTGTCAACGTTTCTTCTAAGTATTTTCTTCTTCCATTTCAAAGTCCTGTTTTAGGGTAGGAATAACTTATCCCTTAATTTTATGTACAACATTCTAATGTGATCACAATTGATACGAAAACACGGTAACTGTATCGTCCTACTGGCCGCGCATGAGCATTGTCAGAACTTTTCAAATTGCCCTCGTAGACATACACATACATTCAAAAACTTTTAAAACAACAGAAAAAATGTTGAACACATTTTAATGTTGTTTTTAATCAATTAATGAAAGAGAATATTCTGAAAATTAAACACAAGAAAATTTAATCAGTTTTAGTAGAAGTGCTAAGTTATTATATGTCTTTGAATGTGGGAATGTATAGAAAAATTAAATGAAATGAACTCTCTTCCAGGCTGATTATTGAGATAAACATCAGCCCCTGATACGTTATCAAAAATATCTCAATATACTATTATCGTAAACATCATCGGTAATATAATCGTCGTATATTAGTAATATTGTATAAAATGAACATTCACTCCAAAGATTTATAGCGTGAATATTTAAACACAACATAGAGAGTTTCTTTATTTCATTAGCTTTGAGCTCATTTATAGTTTAATTGAATTTAACAAAGTAGACCAGTGACTTCTAAACTTTACTAGTGGAATACTATTAATAAAATTAGAGATACATATAATAAGTTATGAGAAAACGAAAGATTATGATGATACAAATTTATGATATATGCAAATTAGAATCAAACTAAAGGCGACTAATTTGGATGGAGTTTTCAACTTGGTAAACCAAAAACCTGGACCAGGCCTGACATTCATGTATCGTCATAGTTTTCCTGGCAGCAGCACGCATCCTCCGGCAGCGACTTGCGCAGGCTGCAGCTCACTTGTTCCATATTTTCCTGAGCTACCAAAGCAGGTAGTGAAAGTACTGATGCCTTTCGTAAAAATCATTCCCTACACTGTTTATCTAAACAAATATAGATACAATTATATTTTTAAGGTTTCACGGCCGGCGTTGTAAAATGGTCCTTGCGAACCATCCCCACGAAATATAATTATAATATGTATTTATACAAGCCCAATCATTAAAATTTGGCATTGTAATTAGTAATATAAATATTACATATGTTTGTTTCATAGGCTTTAACTTCGACAGAAGAATTGTACAAAGAGAAAGCCTTTGGCATTTTTCCGCTGCGGTGGCTTGGAAAGTCAACAGGGTAATAAAAGCCATACAGTGGAAGAGGGTTGCGTGTGTGAAGAATCTTTCTTCTTTTTAAAAAACCTACCTTTGCGCGGTTAATAACCTGAAGGACATTTAAATCGTTTAGGGCTTTGACCCCGACCGGCTGTGGTACTGGTAGCTCTTTAAACCAGTCAATTCTGACAAAATGTTTTAAAACTTTCAAAAATAGCAAATGGAACGCAAGGCAAATGAAATTAAACCAGCCAATGGAAATGTATGTTTGAACTTTTAAAGATAGGCGCGAAGATTGCGCGTGCCTTTGTGACTCCGTTGGTATCGTTAAGACCAACAATTTTTTATTTAAATTTAATTTATAAGGGAGAATTGCTTTGCTGAGCCAGCCAGTTTGCATTTGCTCATCGCTCAGAACTCAATTTTGGAAGTCCTACGCGCTGCCCGCGAGATGCACGCAGTCAGGCAGTTTAAGTTTTACACGCCGCGAGATATGCAGTTATAAGATTTTCAGTTCGACGTAAAAGCAGTTCTAAGTACTACATGCCGCTACTCTTTCATCAGTTGTAAGATTCTACACTCGGCAAATTACCGCAATTCTCAGTTTAGCAGTTTGCAGTACTCATCTGCAGGTTTCACACGCAGCAATCAAATTTATATTCAACGTAGCCCAAGCCTATCATATTGAAAAACATCAGAGGATGGGAAAGAATTTGGACATAATAAAATACCAATATATATATATATATATATATATATATATATATATATATATATATTATGTCGCATCGCTTATTTACTCTATAGAAACCATCCAGTGAGTACGAGTTAATAATATGGCCAAATTCACCCTGATAAATGTTGTCATTGAAGCGTGGGCAACAACACCCAAGCGACCAATAATCAATCTACGAAACTAATTCAAAACTGACATCACGACGTAAGGCCACTCTACGTGACAACAGATCGCTTCAAGATTGGAGCCCAACCTAGGGCACATAGACGGAGCCGACTAAGCAGCTTCAAAAATTTTGGCGTCCAATCTGGGGCTGTCACAACAACCATCTCAAAATTTAGCTCTCCAATGTGGGGCTAACAACAACTACGACCACACAACATCTCACTACCAAACCACTTAGTTGTTATTATTGAAATTGATCATTATTGAGCTATTTTACTGTGGTCGTTGGATTAAATTGGTATTAAAAAACAGCTTTCGCCAGAGCTACGATCGGCATCATTTGTGAACGAAAAGTGTCTTGAGAGGCAGAGGTACAGAACCGTTAGAAATGAGACGAGATAAAAGTATTGGGAGAGTTGTGGCGCAGACGTTGTTTGTTGACCAGTAATGGATTCCTAGTCTTGCTTAGTCTTTGAAAACCCTCGTCTTTGTTTATTATTATCTGGATATAGCTCTATTTCTAAGGCCTCTCTTCTAGATTATAAATTACAGAGTTGATTCATGCATTTTGCAAATTTATAAATTTAAACTTTGAGTTTAATCTTAGGGGTCAAAAAAAAACTTTAGATGGGATTCGCGGTCAAGGGAAATTTGAGAATCGCTTATGTAGGTCAGAGAAGAGTGAATATTATATTAAAAGCATGCCGTTATTCTGAAAATCAACATGTCTTATTATACAATCAATTAAAAAACTATCCTATAATTTACATTCATAATGAATGTTACCAGATTGTGCCCCAACATAGATTTAATGACATATTCACTAACTTATGATAAAAATAAAACTCTACTTCAGAAACCAGAGGTGGTTTCAGTGTACACGCCTGACACTTCCTAAATAAAATGTTACATTAATAATTATGTTTTACAAATGCGCTCTCCATTATTGCCAAAATTGACACTGGTAGGAGGAATGCATAAATTTACATGATTGTAGTGAATAAGAGACATTGTCGCAATATATACACTCAAATATATACAAATAAGCATTACCTTTTGCATCAGGCTAAGCTTGGTATACATTGCAGATATCTAAGATGAATTGTTTTGGAATGACGCGACGATACAAAGAGCAGGGGGATAGAGTTTATTTGAGTCAAATAAACTTACAGAACACAGTAGAGGGTAAGTAATGTACGAAATAAAATATGTGGACTTTTAAAATTAGCATAAACTGGCCTCTTTTATAATGCATGTTCGAAACGGTCAGTCAAAAATATCAATAAGAAAATTTATAAATATTATTTCTAGTAAATGTCACCAGCAGGTGGTTTTATTTTGCACGATTTGTCGATAAGACAAGGTAGAAAGATTCCAGCATTTATAGCTTTACCAAAGTCATAAGCACGTGGCATTCTGAAAGTAATACACTCGCAGCAGCAGCATGTTCTATCGAATTGCATTTTGTTTTATGTTTATTTTTTCCCTTACCACTCATGACACTATCCAGACATTCTTGTTTTACCACTACTTCAGAAACTAAGTTTAAGTGCGTGAGAGTGTACAAATAGCCGTAAGCACCAAATAGTGAAATAACAAGGTAAAACTAAATTTCAAAGAATTCTGATCCAACTATTCTATATATGTCTGTCGGTCTTCGTGGTAATCATACCTTGCCTCCTAAATCCAAATTTCCGGGTTCATTTCCGGCCAGGATCGATGGATTTTAGGACGTAAAAATCTTAAGTATATCTTCCTTCGGAAGGGAAGTAAAGTCGTGGGTCCCATATCGTAGATTTACGGCAAGAAAAGAATCTAAGCCTGAAAGAAGATACCTCTGAGCAAAATTTATCGGTCGTTTCACTCCCCGAATTGAATGGGATGCTGACACCCTTAGATATTAAAGAGCGTCCGTAAATAAAGCAAATCAACAAAACAAAACAAAAAAATAGATACCTCTAAATGGGTAGCTGTGTGAGAATTATATTTAGACGGATATGAAATATTCAAATAATATGGCAACTGGAATACATATATCACATAAAAGAAGGTTAACAATTAGTATAGATTAAAACAATACTTTCTGAAATACTTTTATGTTTTATCCATAAGCCTGAGGGAAAATCGGCTATAAACAAAATTTAAAAAACGTACGATATAAAGTTGAAACGTATCACTTTTAAGTAAAACGTTTAATTTAAACAAGATGAAATTATGAACAGTAAAATGGTCGGTGAAAGACACCAAAGATTGATTTTCAATTATTTTCTTCGCGAGTTAAAAACAACAGAATACATGCCATGTATCGATAGAGCACACAAGCACAGTGTTGCTATAGCAAGTACTTGTTTAGTAGCCCTCAGCCTAATTAGGGAGGTAGGTAATGATTATTTATGAATGTGAACTATTACAGTGCATCTGTTCGTTAGGATTACGATTCCGCTAGAATTGCATATAAACATTACGGTATTTGTGTTGCTATTTATTTAACAAATTGCCAGTACATTTATGTGGTGGACATGATTTAACGCACCAAACCTGCGTGCGTCTCGTTTGTAACAGTTTCCTGTTTAGCCGTACTGTTTTGTGAATTAAAGCGGCTTCCATGCGTATAACATTTACAGGAAGACCATTTAGCAGCCTCCTCGGTAATGAATTTAGTATGTCTATGTTATTATTCCATTATTAAAGATAGTGTTTCAGAATGCACTATAAGCATTTATACATTATTGGCACTGTCATATCAGATTCACGAATGAATCTTAGTAAAATCAAATAAAAAGTGGCCATGAATAAAGTGGATAAGGCAAAATTTTTTAAAAAAAAAAAACTTGTATAAAATTAACAAACATTAATATATCAAATTAAAAATAACTAGGAGAATTAATGTATAAAAAGCATAAAAAATTCTGAACTTTCCACGTCAGATGCTTTACTTTCCAAGAAAATTGTGTCATTGCATATTTGACAGATCGTATACCAAACAATCAAACATCAACTATATCAAGAATAGAGTATTATGTTTAAACAACATGCCAGACAATTCAGTTACATAATAACTTAGTAAATCATAAAATAGAGATATATCTTTCGATTATGACAATGGTAAACATGAAGCTGTAAGATTTCCATATACATAAAATTTTAACTAAATATTTGAAAACCCGTCTCACAGTTTGTGCGTTCCATGCCGGATTTAGAACTTTTCAAGAGTCAAATGAAAACCGTGTTTATGAAATTACTGTTAAATTGTGCAAACGTTATTATAATAATAACTTATCTTTCAAAAATTGTAAATTTGGAAATTCTATATAGGCTAAGTACCAAAATTATAATAAAAAGTATTTGTTATGAGTATCTAGGTGGTATTTTAGCTTAACCAAGAAACAAACGCTTGTTATTATTATTATTATTATTATTATTATTATTATTATTATTATTATTATTATTATTATTATTATTATTATTATTCAAAATATAAGCTATAATTTTCAATGATATTCATCCATCTCTCTCTGCCAGTAGTGGAATTTGTTGGCGATATCGAAATATACTAACTTGTGGATCTAAATATTTTTTGTACCTTATATATTATTTCATAAAATGATAGAGGGAAACGCTTTTCTTGACTTTCTTAAAATGGTTATTTTGGCACTTAGTCCATTTATAATTCCCAAACTATATTGAACATGTTAAACAAGTATACATTCATCACATTAAGAGTCCAATTTCGTCAGTGTTTCTTAGGATTTTGTCTTTGTGTGATGATTTGCTCCGAATTGCATAATCAAAGATATCGCAATTTCTGATTTAGATCATGTGATTGATTCTTTGTGTGTTACGATACAATGATCACCGCACTTTTCGTAGCAGGCTCAGATCTCTTCTGTTGATGTATGTCGGTTATACTCTTTGTAACCTATTTCCCATTTCTACTGATAACATTGTAAGCTCTCTCTTGAGGTTAAGTTTGAAAATACCTGTTTTAGGCGCCTTTCTTGTCTTTTTCCTATAGTAATACAACCTATTTTGCGAGAGGGATTCAATAAAGAGTGATCATAATTTTTACAGGTATAATTTTTCGCGCCAAAATTTAACTTTATAATGTCTTGTTAGCTTAATGCGTAATAGTTTCATTGTTGTCACTTCAGGTTCTCACCTGTAAAAGGTGTGCAACTTGAAACATGTTCAGTTCTGTCTACAGCAAAATGGCGGTGACACGCGATGAACAATATGCTGCTCTGAAATTCTGCTTTCGTTTCAACAAATCTTCAGCTGAGGCTTTAGGAGGCCTAAGGAGAGTTTGTTTTTCCCTACAACAAAGCTCGAAGATGCTTTAAATTTTTTAAACAGTGGAGGCAAGGAATTTCAGAGGAAGTTGGACTTGGTGTACCAATTTGTGCTCTAACGGAATAAAACATTAACACCACTGCTGTCATTGTGAGAAAGAACTGTTGAAAAACATTTAAAAAAAGTTTAAGAAATTTTAAAAGGTTTACTGGGTGCCACCCACATGTTGATAACTGAAAAGTGCACGTTGCACATGTTTGTGCACGGTGGGTTCCAAGACCGCTGATTCCAGAACTAAAGGACATTCTTCTGCGGGATTGAATGCAATGTAGATGCTGTTACAGAAGATGCGGACTTTTTTTATGAAACTGGGCTACACCATTTCGATCCTGAGAGCAAACACAAAGCTCTGTGGTGGAAATCTCCAATATCACCATTACCAAAAAATGTAGGCGTTTCTGTTGGGAAAGTTATGGTCATCTCATTTTTCGATATTCAAGGAATGATTTAACAGCATATCGCACCTAACATTACAACTGTAACTGGGCAATAAAACAGGAAAACTGCGTAAGCAAAAGGCAACACTTCCGTGCATCAAACTGGATGCTGCACCACGATAATGCACGGCCGCACTCGCATCTATTATTGCTAAATATCTCACAAAAGTGAAGTGTAAAGTGTGTATCTACCCTTTCTAGAGTTCAGATTCAGCCCCATAGGACTTTTCCTTTTACCCAAATTAAAGAAACACCTCCGTGGGAGGCATTGTCCATATGTAGTGGTAAAGACTGCGGAGGTGATCCTGAAGAACCTATCAAAAATGGTTTTTGAAGACCTGTAGAAACGCTGAAACAGATGCTTTGCGTCCAATGGGAACTACTTTTAGAAATATCTCAAAATTATAAGAATGAGTATAGATATGTTATTAAAAATATGATTTTTCTTTATTGAACAGCTATCCTGGTTAAAAAGATAAATCTCTATTATTAGAATAAGCTCCTATACGGCCGAAATGATATTTTACCATAAATTAGATAAATGTATTTATTAAAACAAAACCTTTAGATAAAGTAAATATTGTGTTTTATATTACACATAAAACTTTATTTGAATAAATTATAAATTAACTGTATCGTTTTTGAATAACAGCAAAAATACTTCTTTGGTCTATGGTACATTTGATGCGTCTTGCGATACTAAAGGTCATGCATTTTCAATTCCGTTATACAGCTTGTTTCAAACGTCTCTCCACGGATACCGTATATTAGAATTTTTTAAATAATTTTGCATTACAATCAATATTAGCTCAGATATTATTACACTGATAATATTGCAAAAATTTTATTGGATATCAAAGTAATGCTTAACAAAAATGTTTGTTAAGAAATAAATTAGATATAAAATTTGTGCTAGAAATTCTTGAAATAGACAGTTTAAGAATAATGTTTTTAATAGTCATAATTCCAGGATGTCTTGAAGAGCTACCCCTCCAGTGTTTCAAGTTTTTATTTATTTATTTCCTCCTAGAACATTGCCACTCATGGCTGTAGACTACGTCTGGAGTTTGAAACTAAAGAAACATTTGCTTCGCACTTCATTAAGCGGATTAAAATCACTGCTGCTCTTGTCTAGTTCTGAGATGTCATTATAGTATTTCTGACTGCTGTAAAGCAACAGGGATGTAAGTCTTGCAAATAAGCCATCGATAGTTTATGTTTTCAACTCAGAATGCTATATAAAACTATATTTTTCCCTCGTTCTTAAAACTTCTTCTATAGAGAGAAGTTAATTGTTGTGCATAAAATAGTAAAGGTTGTAAAACAGATTAATGCTGTTAAAAACTACTGGGTAGCGCTATAACTACATGGTGGCGCTGAAGGTCTACATATATATTAGGATATTCATGACGCTTATATGGGGTATTGTTTGTTTATAATAAAATTCCTCGTCTCTTTACCTATTTATTTTAAATGCAGGAAATGCCGAAGAGTCATACGTATATCTTTTGAAAGACGAAATTCAGAACATGTTTGTCTATTCCTTGTAATGTTTCAACTCCAGGTGAAGAAAAACTTAATTATGTTGAGTGGATGCTTATAATTTTAACAGAAACTGAAAGTTAGTTGGAAAGTGTCTAATTTGGTTGCTTACTCTTAATTATGAATAAAGAATTCTTAATTCTCTATAATACAGAAAATATGGCGCTAATTAGCTCAACCCTTCCTAAAAGCGCCAATATGCAAGTTTTTCCCATTTGAGTTGAAACTTATATGCAATATAAAATATCGTATATGTTAATTTTCTTTTGAAGAAGAAAAGATTAAAGTATTTTGTCATCTTTTTCTTGTTTGTATATACCTAATTTTCAGAACTATAGCAATTTAAATCTTAAATTGGCGTTATTTTGACAGTTTGATACAAAATATGCGATATTTCAAATTACTTATTTTTCTTAGGATACGAGCTAAATAAACAGTTAATCATATAGATGCTATATTAAAGTGTAAATGTAAATGTTGATACACATTTACACTTACACACTTTATATTATATATTGTCTAACTTTTAATTTACTGTTGTTTATATACAGTTTTCATTAGTTCATTATTTTGTCATATATCTTTTTCCCCCCATACTTATAGACTAGAATAGATACTATTGACAATTTATATAATATTAGTTGTGTTTCTAAGGCTGGTTTATAGTTTGTTATTTTCATTCTTCCACACATTTTATTAAACGTTAGACAATTTATATGGAATATTAATAATACTTTTATTGTCTGTTTTATGTTCATTCCTTGAAAAGATATTTAGTAATATTATGATTGAATTTATAAAATGTGCTGCAAAATTCATTAAGTTTGAAAAAAGGTACTGGAATTAATATTTGCTATCCGCGTATATCATGCACGGTCTTTCATTTCATATAATTCTCACGTAAATAATTGTAAAATAGCACCACGCCATTGGAAATTTTCATAACCTATTTTAGTTGTAAATCAGTACTGCACTTTTATATATACTTATTAGTTATTTGTCAAATTCTGGGTTGTTCCTAGCATTCACTCTATGTTTGACCTTCTGCTTTGCAAAATGTAGATAAACATCACCAGGAAATTACCTGAGCATTCAATTTCAGTTTCTAACATTTACGAAAGCTTTACGTTTTAGTTTCTGTACAGTACAAGCGCCGGTTTAGTTGTCGTCCTTTTAAAACTTCTATGTATCATCAACTGAAGTTTGTGGTGCAGGCAGTGTCAGGCTACGACAGGCAAAAATTATTGAGTGGTAGCAGAGCCACGGCTCCTTTACGATCGAGCTTCACAGCATTGCCGTCACATGTCACTGACACGAAGCATTCAAAAAGGAAGCGACTGTCAATTCCACGTTTATGCAATTTTTCCAATAAAGTTGCACAAATAACCTCTGCTGTTTGAGTCACAAGTTCAATCAAAAAGAGAAAAACGTTAATGGGCTTGTCCATTCAGGTAACAGGAGCTCCATGTACATATTACACCATCAAGCAATAAACGATGCAGTTTCACCAACAGTTTTGACCACGAGCCTCAAAAAGAACAGCAGGTGATATAAAACGCATTCTGTTATAAGAATAGAAAATTAATATAAATATATGACAAAGATCAGAAAATTTAAAGATTGTGTTTATATGATCCCTCAGTCATAGTTCAACTTATAAAATTAAAAATTGAACAGAAAGAAGTTTAAAATATTAGACTCGACAATAATAATAATACACAATTTCATTTCTGAACGGAAGAATAGATTACTCGATTTCTGTGAGAAAATTAGTCATTTTAGCTTACAAATTACGCTTTTTAGGACACAACTCAGTTAAATAGTTCTTGTTTTTATTTACTCCAAATCTTAAGATATCTGAAAAAGAACTTCAGAGATTCCAATAGGATGGACTGAAGTTTCGATACATTATCATGAAATAATGATTTGTCATAAATGAAATTCACATAGCTTGTACATTCATACTTTTTATCTTATTTCAACGTAATCCATTTCAAAGTACTGTGCCGTAAAGTCAGAACGTTCTGGAAACAAGGATGTCTTCATTATTACTTTTTATTTTAGACAATCACCACAGAACAAATGGCTATTGTCATGTTCGATTGGGCAGTTTGGCACATGCAGAGGTGCATCAGGAGTTTACCCAGTTTCGGAAGGTATTGTAGAAAATGTTTCCTTTTAACACACCCTAAGTTTGCGTTGAATGTTAGAAAATATCTCAACCGACAGTTTCCCAACAGAGGTTCACTTATGTGGATTTGATGCCTTTTGACTTTTTGTTTGAGTACCCAACGAGTGTACAAACCCACAGTAAGAGATATCCAGGATCCGGAGGATTGCATTCCAGTGTTAGACATAATGCTTTAATATTGATAACATACCACATAAAGTTGTTTTACGCAAACCCTTTTATCATTAAAATGTATCGAAACTTCAGTACATCCCATATATGAGACACAGACGAACAATAAAAGTACTAAGAAAAATAATTGAATAAATTAAAAAAGAGACCAATAGATTTCCATAAAACAATAATTAAGGAGATAATGGTATATGACAACACTTCAGAAAAAAAATAAGTGCTAAGAATTAAATACTAGAAGTTTATAAAAGATATATCAATTTAAAAATAAATAAATTCAGTAAACTCAACATGAATAGATGAACTCTGAGTAGAAAAAACGTTTAACTTTAGCCAAGAAATACACAATGAACAGGCAATTTAAATTTATAATAGTATTATATATATAATTAAGAGTGCTACTATGCTACTATAAAGATATTTGTTTTGTTTTAACATACTTAGATGCACCTTTGCAGTACACACGATAATACTTCAATTCTAATTAGTGATTTTTCTCTATTAAATTTACAGCTAATATTTAGATGAGTGTTAAAATTTTCAGTAAAGCAATTATAAAGAACGAATGCCCTTCTTTTTTTTCTACGAACTATGGGAACAGAAATGTCTAAAATAGCCCCAAAATCGTACATTGGGTTCAAGAAACATATGTATGTATGAATGGTGTTTAACGCCCGTTTTTGCTACAGAGGCACCACAGGCGATGGACACTGATGATACATGAGATGAAATGATATATTGGGAAAGGATGTATTTTTATGGAAGGAATCGTTCCAGGCCTAAGTTTAGGGCACCTCCCCGGCATTTGCCATTTATGAGGACTGAGGAAAACCTGGAAAAAACCTTAGTCAGGAAGGACGGTCCTGGCGGTATTCGAACCCAGACCTCCCGCTCACGAGTCCGAGACTTAACGACCTCGGCCACCCGTGGCGGTGTTCAAGAAACACGTGAATAAACAGCTGGTAGTTTAAACCCAGCAGAATTTGAGTCATTCAACTTTACACATACATAAAATGAATTAAGATATTTTGCCAATTCTGGGAAAACAAATGAGTAATTTCAATGTTTTTTCTGAAAAATGCTTGTAAATTTATCAATTAAATACGTTATGCAATCACCTCTTTATTACAGAATTCTCATCAATGGCAAATGCCGAGGAGGGTCTCTTAAAAGTGGAACGCTTCCTTCCCACAAAGCCTCTCCCAATTTATTATTTTATCTCTTTTTTTTTTTTTTCAGTAGTGTTTAACGCCCGTTTTTACTACTGAGGCACCACAGGCGGTGGACACTGATGATACATGAGATGAAATGATAAATTGGGAAAGGATTTTTTTTAAGGAAGAAAGCGTTCAGGCCTAAGTTTAGGTACCTCCTCGGCATTTGCCAGTTATGAAGACTGAGGAAAACCTGGAAAAAACCCCAGCCAGGGAGGACGATCCTGGCGGGATTCGAACCGCAGACCTCCCGCTCACGAGTCCGTGCTGACGACCTCGGCCAACCGTGGCGGTATTATTTTATCTCATGCATCATCTGTGACGCCATAGTAAAAACGCAAACATTAAATCATAATCGAAAGGTCTATCATTAGGACTAACGCTAGCGCGCTTCTTATGGGTAGCTGTAACACTCATTCATCCTATAGATTGACAAAGCTCAAGTACAGCTTTGCTCACAGCTGGGCCTTTGTGCCTACGCCCTCAATGGGGAAGAAAGACAACCTAAGGGCAACACTCTGCGGCCAGGATCTAAGGACAGAAACCTTTCCTCAGCACAAGAAACCATTACGCCGCGCCAGCTCATCTAGTCCTGTAACAGACCAACGGAATGAAATTATATGAAAAATTGAGGAACGGAAAACTCGGGAAATGTAAATATCCATCCAGCATTCACCAAAGCGACCAGGGGAAACCAAGAAAAAGACTAAAGGTCAGGACGATGGCCCTGGGACCTCCCAAATTCGATCCTTTGCATAGAAGTTCGCTTAACTTCATAGAATTCAGCTTCCAACGCCAGCAAACAAATGAACCTGGAATGTAACAAAACACAATCTATTGTTTTTGTTTACGAATTGCACTTCCAAATATTTCTCAATAACATCGCAGTCATTGAAAACCGAAATTAAGAACCTGTCATATCCTTTAAAACAATTCTTAACGAAAGGACACACTCCTGCAACATGTACAATCACGCTAAAACCTAATTATAAGAGATCGAAAGAAATCTTTGACGTAAAAAAATGGATAATGATGACATCACAACACCTGCTTGCAACATCAATATCATGAATGATGATTTGATTTGTTGGTTTGTTTTATTTCCGAACGCTCTTTAACATCTTAGGTCATCAGTGTCCCATTCAATTCAGAGCGTGAAACGGCCAACAAATTTTGCTTAGAGGCCTCTTCTTTCAGGCTTGAGGTTCTTTTTCGTGCCGTAAATCTACGACACGGTACCCTGGCTTTACTTCCCTTCCGAAGGAAGCCATACTTAAGATTTTTATTCCAAAAAAAAAAAAAACCATCGATCCTGGCCGGATTCGAACCAGCGATCTGGGGTTTAGAAGGCAAGTATGGTTACCACTACACCACCAGGACCGGCACATGGAGGATGGAAGATGTATGGAAGCAATGTATAAGAGATGGTGTTTACGTAATTCCCTGCGATTACTATTACACTTATTTGTAAACCCAAGACGTTCGTGATACTGAAATATGAACTAGGGGATATGCTTTTAAGCAGTTCTATGGAAAGAGCCGTGACGCAGAAAATGGTGTTAACTAATGACGTCACAACTGCAGCATCTTCCTTTCTCTAACCGGTGGATCATTTTTAATAACAGTAAATTAAGAGTTATTCACTCGCTTTACTGAGCATGACCGGCTTCTGTGCTTTAGCGTATTAAAAGTGATAAATATTTGTTTTTTTCTTTTTTATGTATACCAGTTGCCATACACGAACAAGAACCCGACCGGCGATTGTTAAACAAAAAGGGGTTAGTGTAAAAAAAACTGACATCCGCCGGCCAGATTACATGACTGTGATTTCTCCGGTAGTGCAGCACATGGGTACCCCATTGAGCAGCTTGGGGTATGAGGGGAGAGGAATACAAGAGGCAGGTGGATCCCCTAGTTATAATAAATACCCCATATGTCTCCCATCCTCCTGTCAACTCAAACCTCCCCAACCCTACTGTTTCTTTATTTCCGACATCGACAGATGATAAGCTGACATACGCGTATTTCCGCAGCAGCTCCGTGCCCCATCTGCATGCCGGAACTTCTCCCCATACCCGGCGGCTCACTCACACCATTTCCCGCTTCCCGTAGGTATGAACCACAGTAGCTGTTCCTCCTTTAAGCCCTGCATATTCTAGCTAACGCTGTGATACCTTTTCTTTCTTTCTTTCTTTCTTTCTTTCTTTCTTTCTTTTTTTTTTTTTTTTTTACTGTAATTTGGATGATATTGAGGTTCTAGTTTACAGATGCAGCAGTTGCTCTTGTTACTAAAATATACCACATTAAAGAACTATGTCTAATTGTATTCTACAAGTTAATAATTTGCAATTTTTACATTCAATGTAGATAAAATAAATTATTTAATGCATTCTCAGATCGTCTAATACTATTTTGCAGAACTATCATTTTAAAATTCGCCAATGCGAATAAATACATATTTAAATTTATTTAAACAAAAACAAGTCAATTTAAATAGAATTAAACATGAAACTAGGTGCAAGAAGAACCTTTCAGAGAAGGTGGCCTTTTGGGGGTAAAATACTTTTTTATATTCTCTGGTCTCTAATTCATATGATCAAGTTTTAGTTCAATATTTTGATAATAGATGTCAGGAAAAGTCGACATGCACAGTATACCATATATCGGTGTTCTTTCTCCTCTGTTGTGAAAGGAAATAGGTACTGATGTTTTCTACTGAAAAATTGTTGATTATAGTTTTGTGTTTTTCTCAGCCTATGACTATTTTTTCAGGGTTTTTGGAGAATGATACGTGATAGTACGGTACCTATAGCTTCTAAGGACAATGTAAACACTTTTTTCTGGCAAATTAGCAGTATAAATTTAATTTTATCGTATAGTATGAAGCTAAAATAAATTAATAAGTTGTTTACATTTTGGCTCATATGACGGTTATTTATTTTAAAGTATTCTCAGCTCTTACATGCTATTTTATTACACATTTATTTCAGTTTCACAACATTTTATAGGTAGCTACTGAGAGCTACCATATTCAGATAATATAAGTCACGTTATGAAGATGATTACATAACTTTGAAATTTCAACATCAATTTTCCCAAAAATTTGCATTTTGGAGGTGTTCTCCTTTGCACCCAATCTCTCAATTGTTATTACACCTTGTTTTCTGTCGTCTGGCAACCTAGATGGTAAATCAGCTGTACTATAAAAACCCAATTTATTTTGGGTATTATTACAAGTATTAATATTACAATAATACAGCCTATTCCGAAACACCAGACTAATCGGCTTAAAATCGATTCTTTCTTGCAGGATACGCACCATTTTGCAACAAAATTTATTACCAAACCACAAATATTATATTAAATATTCAATAGTTTTTGTAGCTTCATTCTGCAAACACCAATAAAAACTAAGGCTGCAAGGCAATGATATAAATCAAATATTTGATATCATTTGAATCCTTTTAAAAATTTAAGTATCATAAGCTTAAGAGTACCATTTGAAATTTCAAGTTGGCTGGAGATGAATGGTGAAGTCTAAAATATAATCAACAATGATGGTAAACGTTTCGCTCAATATCTAAATTTACCTATTTTTATTTTTTTATTTATTTAAACTAAATTGATTTTAAATTTATGATTATTCAGAATAATAAAGTAAATGAAAGCCCTGTGAGTATCTCAAACTAACAAATTTGTTTTAATTTTAATTGAAAGCTTTGTATAGATAACTTCCTGCAAATAAATGTAAACAAATCAATGCTTTAAATATTTTCAGCACCATATGTAATTCAGTGTTATTACAATTTTTCCTTCAGAGATTAACAGGACTGTCTCGTAGTATAGAGATAAGATTCGGTCTTTACTAGGCATACAATTTTTTTAACTTAACACATTTTCATTAAAATTAAGCATCAGGCTATATCCGAATAGAGCAAATAAAATACTCAGTATTTGCTTTAAGTATAGCTTATAATATGTCAAATCACTATAGATATAAATATATTTATGCTGTATGGTTTATATAGAGAGTTATTTTTAGACTGCATCCCCTTGTCGGTTCTGGTGGTGTAGTGGTAACCATACTTGCCTCCTAAACCCAAGATTGCGGATTCAATTCCGGCCAGGACCGAAGGATTTTTCTGGCGTAAAAGTCCCAAATAATGACTTCCTTCGGAAGGGAAGTAAAGTCGAGGTTCCCGTGCCGTACATTTACGGCACGTAAGGGAATCTCAAGCGTAATACAAGAGGCCTCCCTGCAAAATTTATCGATCGTTTCATGCCCTGGATTGAATGGTACGATGATGATTTGAGATGTTAAAAGAGCGTCCATAAATAAACCAAAAAAAAAAAAAAAATCCTGCATCCTCAGTTGAATGCAGGCGACGTGGTGTCAAGATCGCGCCAGTCACCGGTGGGTAGAGAAGTTCTAGTATTTTTTGTTGCACTACTTTGATCAATAATTGCATACACACTATATAATGTTTATTTTTTAAAAAAACCTATGTTGTAGGGAAGCTCTTCTAGTATTGAGTTATACTGACCACTCAACGCAAACTAAGCTATAACACAAAGATAGAAACCATGTTTGCTTTCGTAACAGCAAAGTGCGACTCACTGTTCACTTACAGTCATCAGTGCAGCAACTCATCACAGGTGAAGACCTTGGTTCAACGCGAACTGAGCCTGGTGAAAATAACGCGAACGCAGGTGAAAAATAACTCTCGGTACTAGCTTGGTTCTCAGAAAATATTTAAGCATTGTGGTGGAATAAAAATGGCAGTACTGAATAAGTAAAAAGTTGTGTGATTACTGATTAGTAAATGAACATGATGAATAAATCACTATAAGGTTTTCTGTATAAATTTTTGAAGCATCTTTTCATTTCTGCGCTGTTCATTTTTTATTTTATACGTATTATTTTTGTCATTTGTCTTTTAACGGTCTTGCTATATATGTATGCATATAAAGTGAATATAAAATGCATTTTATATTCATTTTCCTAGTTAAATATGTCTTAAATAACAATTAAGGTCTACGAATTTAAATTTATTTTAAATGTTATAATGTAAATCAGCAAATTTCAATCTTCTCTCGCCATTCTGAACGATTGTTTCATTGTGTGTTTTTAATTGGTGAGTGCATAACGGTTCCATATAAATATTTTTGTGGTAACTTCCAGAAAACATGATAACCGTTAATGCATATTTTACACAAAGGTTATCGGAAATGTGAATGTGCCAAAAACCTTTGTTCATCGAATGAAAATAGTCGAAACTGCAGCATTTAAGAAACGTACATCTGCACCTGACATCCCAGATCAATTTTGCTGACGTTGTGCTCATATTTGAACATGTAGCGGTGTACATGAGTGGAATCACAAAATGGAAAAGCCACCTCACCCTAAAAAAACGTTCTCGATACTGCTGCCTACCACAGGCCTCTTTCAAAGCTCTTGTCACAACTGCCAACTAGCGCTGTATGCGGTTGTTTATTTAGATTTCATTAGCCAGTAATATGTCTGGATTTCCCCTAATTCTTTAAAGTCACTTCCACTTTTGCTTTTAATAGATGAATCAAAATTAGGTTATGCACTAGTATCTTAGTTATTAATGTAGTTTCATATGTGGATGTAAACAAAGAAACATATTTTTAATACCAAATACATAGTTTTTTTTCTTTTCTTTTTTTTTTTTTTTTTTTGTAAAATATAATAATTGTGACCTGATATTCAGTTATTGAAGCATTGTTTTACAGCACGACGTGCTGTACAGAATGTGACCATTCTGCAAATTCTGGATCTTAATAATAAACTGGCGTTATAATAGTTTCGCGCAATCAGTTACTGCCGTATTCAAATAAGCACTATCAGAAATAAACAACTCACCTTTGACTGGACCTGATTAGAACTCATGCAGTTTCGTGCATCTACAGAAGAAAAAAAGACAGCAGCGATAAAGGATTACAAGTTATTAATGAAGAGGAGCTAGCTATTTACGAAATACTCTTCTGTAAAACTAACCAATGAATGAATGATGTTTAACGCCCGTTTTTGCTACAGAGGCACCATAGGCGATGGACACTGGTGATACATGAAATGAAATGATATATTGGGAAAGGATTTATTTTTAAGGAAGGAAACGTTCCAGGCCTAAGTTTACGGTACCTCCCCGGAATTTGCCATTTATGAGGACTGAGGAAAACCTGGATAAAACCCCAGTCAGGGAGAACGGTCCTGGCGGGATTCGAACCGCAGACCTCCCGCTCACGAGTCCGCGATTTAACGACCTCGGCCACCCGTGGCGGTCTAACCAATGAAGACTTTCTACAAACTTTGTTTCTATAAAAAATAAAAAACGCAAGAAATGAAAAATATAAGGTCGGTTGCATAGATTTTCGGTCTAGCTTACTTTTCCAGGGGAGAGAAAGAAAATCATGTCAATTTTAAACATAGTCTCTGATTATTTCAAGACACTTTTCATATCTTTGAATTTGAATTGCAATAGCCTTGAAAAAATAGTCCGAACTTTTACCAGCAAAATGTTCTACAAAGATTTCCTTCACTTCATTATAATCATTAGAAGTTCTTCTTTGTAGGTCTTTCTTCAAGTATGAAAGGAATGATTGCTGGGGGCTAGATCTGGGCTATGAAATGGTCCAATTTGTTAAATCCGCAGTTCTTCATAGCATGCTTTGCTATCTGGGCAAAATAATGGTTTAGTATACCGCATCTCTTTTCTTTCATTGCTGCTAGCAGTTCATGTTTGCGCTGTCACTGGCTTCTCTCTTGAAGTCAACTGGCAGAATCCTTTTCCTGGACTGCACAACTCTGGTGTTCCTTGGTGGTTCCTCTTCAAGTTTGCGCCATTTCATGAACTCAATTTTGAAAATGCATCATGATTGAGGACCATAGTTTCATCCCCTGTCATAACTGACTCCAGGACGTCATTCCTATTTGTTTGAAACAAGACAAAACATCATTAACAACACTTCATTCGACATTGCTTTTTAACAGTCAAGAAAGGTTGCTGCACCTATATTACACTGACCTTTTACGCATGGAATTTTTTCATGCAGAATCCTAAAGACCTCTGTTTTTGGAAGCCTCAAGCTCGCAACAAGTTCTTTCAGTTTTAGTCTCCTTTTACTCAACATCTTCTCTTCAACAAATGTGACGGACTCCTGTATCAGCACTTGTACTCTCAAGTGATTCATTGCAGTATTTTCTCGTACTAATCGAAACAAGTTAGCTCATTTTTTCACAAATGAGTGTGAAGGAAAAGATTCACAATACACTACATTTAAGCGATTTTTAATTTCTGTAGAAGTTCTTTCTTTGTAATTTTATTTTACTACCGAGGGTACTAGTTTTCAACCTTAGGAAAATTTGCTTAAATGACTCTGTCCAAGACACTGGCATGAGAGATTCGCGATTGTTGAATAACAAGAAGCAAAAATAAGACTAATACTAAATTCTGCAAATTCGTAAACCATATTATATATATTGCATTCGAATATGGGCTCTTAAAGTTTCAAGAAGTCAAGAAATTTGCACTGGCTCGTTCCACCGAGTTTCAAATATATTATTCCTGTCTTTTTCAACCTGTTCGAATCTCATTGCTAAATTGGGTCTGTTGTCATACCCAGGAAACCGCCACGGTCGTTAAGGTGCGGACTCGTGAGCGGGAGGTCTGGGGTTCGAATCCTGCCAGGACCGTCCTCCCTGACTGAGGTTTTTCCAAGGTCTTCCTCAGTCCTCATAAACGGCAAATGCCGGGGAGGTACCCTAAACTTAGGCCTGGAACGTTTCCTTCCTAAATCCTTTCCCAATTTATGATCAGTGCCCACCGCCTGTGGTGCCTTAGCAGTAAAAACGGGCATTGAACACAATTAAAAAAAAAAACAGAAACATTGCTTTCTTATGCATTACATGCCAAAGCAACAGTTTGCCTGTTTATCTAGATTCTATATTTCCAATCTTTGTTCTAAAACAGGCAACTATACTTGGCGCAAAAGTTAATGACATATGAAGAGTCGTTGCCAAACTACGATTAAGTGGGTGATTGTGGATGGGAAACCCTATATATCAAAGAAAGCCCTAATAACTAATTCTTATCGGTGTTTACTCTATACTCAAAAAAGTGTATTTTTAAAAAATGCGCCAATTATACATAATTTTCCTACTTTTACTATGCAACACTTCGCGTTTATGTATAGAGGAACCCCTTGTACTACATTCTTGTGATATTTTAAGCACAAATGAATATTAGCATACACTAACACACGCTTATCTAAGTATAGGATTGTTTTCTTTACATGTGCATTACATCACCCTCTTTGCTCAGCTTGTGTTTAGTTTATTGCTATTGACATACCGGAGACTTGTACAGACATGTTCAGAATTTTTAGCTCTTTCTGGTAATTTTCCCGCAAACGTATTTTAATATATTTTTAAGCGTAAAATAGAAATGCTGAATTATTACAGTTTAAAAGTATGTAGCGGAGGGCATATTCCATGATTAGATACAACTTGAAACAGGCTCCACCTTCATAAGTCATTAAGTTTTGCGTCTACTTTACCAATTTCTATTAAATCGCACTACGGAACACGTGTGTCTGATATTTCCAACCTGTTGAAAATTCCGAGAGTATGGAGCCTTGCATTGGACACAACTCTCCCATAACTTAATGCTTGCTCTTGCGACAATACCACAGCGGACCACGCCTTAACAAGGAAACTCTATGTTTAACATCGAGTTTCGCACATTTTAGTGCACTGTCAAAGCGAAACATAACAGGGCATTAGAACTTACTAGAAATATGCCTACTATGTAATGAATTTCCTCTGGAATTTATCAGCCTAGAGAAACAATGTAAATAGTTTATAGGTACAGCTAAACCTGCAGGGAATATGGCACGAGTATTATTTTGTCTTATGAGATCTTTCCAACTGGAAAAGGTAAAATCCTTAAATATACTCTTGCCTAATGTAAAAACCGCAGGAGTTTTGAACCCATAAAGTGTATGTAAATTTCTCATAAATAGTTTAAACAAATTGCATGTAAGTTGGTGATAATTTGAAAATGGATTTGACAATTGTTTTAGTGATTATACCTGGTATAAATTGAATTATGTGTGAGCATTCACTAAAAATATAGGTTGTAATAGATAAACAGAGCATTGAAAGATTACAAAGAAATTAAAAATGTTCATATTTGAGCTGCTGATATTTTTTTTTATTTCCTTTGTATTACGTGCCGAACGGAAGATACAGTAAATATGCAAAAGGTTGTTTTGTCATAGCATGAGTATGTTAGGTTCTTAAAAGCATGTATTGATTGTCAGAGAATGTAAAAATATACCGTAACACTTAAGCCACAAACGCCTTGTATGGATTCCTTTAATCGTAGCTTTATGGTTTCAGAAATAGATCTAGATCTGATCTAGATCTAGAGAGGTGGTGATAGCTTTATTTTTGTTTATACTCATTAACAATATTGCTTGTCATAGTTACTTCTGTGTGTGTATATGTATTCAGTTAGCATTTTTACACGACTGCACTAGCGTCTATCGGGGTAGAGGGTAAGGCGCTAATTGCAGTGAATGTAAACAGTTCGCAGCGCTCCGAAAAATAACGGGTAATAACTACGATGAGAGTGAATGTTGCATAAGACACACTCCCGCCCTCCACAGCGAATTCTCAAAACTAGGTCAATTGGTGGATTATTATACTGAAGCACGCTCCGCAATAGTGACGTCATTCATTTCAAATAATGCGCCGTAAAATCCGAATAACTTTGATAATTCATGCGAAAGTATTTGATAGTGTTTTGTTGGAGTTCTCACATTGTATTATTACTGGTTTTGCAAAGGTGAATGTTTAGATTAGTATTAGTTATAAGGAGAGCCCGAAAATTATGCAAAATAACTTTTCTATCTGGGTGGATATATTTAAAAGTAAAGTAGAAATACGTGTTTCGGATCGGTAGGGCCAGTTTTTATTTTGACTTTTTGGGCCTATTTTGGCTTCTTTTGCTTATTTTAAGGTTAAAAAAAATTTGGCCTGTTTTGGTTCGTTATGATTTTTTCTGCGATTATTTACACTTTTTAAAAAGCACAAAAATAATTTCAATATGTCAAAGTAAAAACAGTTATAAAAATAACGGCATGTTCATCTCACAAAAGTATCTATTCAGAATCTTGTTATGCATTTATTTCTTTTCAAGCAGTGAAACATTTCTCCTCAACCCCATTCACTTAAACTCTTTAAATAGCAGAACCTTCATTAGTGAAAGGAAAGCACGGTTGCCTTGGGCCTACAAATACCAAGAAATAGAAAGTATGAGGGAAGTACTGTCGTTTGAATAGTTCTGGCGAATGATCTTGTATCGATCTGCGTGAGACAAATCTAGGAAACTTGTGATGGAGATAACTTCTCAGCTGCATAGTTGTAACAAACAATTGCAAGCGAGGAAGATGAGAGCGGTACAGTTATGCAATAAACCGTCCTTACAATATGTTCAGTACGGAAGTAAGAGAGATAAGAACTGATTTCCCTATAAACATATAAACAGCAAATGAACTAGACCAGAAATCACTGCGCATCTTTTGCTCATTCGCCGGAAGTATTCAAAACTACTTTACTTTGTCTTGATCAACACTTCCATATTGTCCTGGAAGGTGAATGTTAGTTATAACTGGTATGGGTCATTCTGATATAACATGTTTTTAAATATGCTCCAATCACTTTAGTAGTGGTAGAACATTCCTTTTCCATGATGAAAATTGTTCCGACAAGCGGCTGACTATGACAGCTGATACCTTGAAAAAACATTTTGTTGTTGCTTATAACTAAGAAAATTAAGTTAAGTAATTTAATTATGCGATAAAGATATCTTAAATACCCATTTTCATTAATAATAAGTGATATTACTCTCTGTTTTTCACTTTTAATAACTGCCTGTTTTATAGTATTACTTCTATTTTCAGTATTTTAAGTGCCCTTTTTGCGTGCCTGTTTTAACCAAAATAAATGCCCGAACTTCCAGGCTCTGGTTATAATATTCCAATTATATTACGCTATGTATTACCCTTTTTATAAACGTGCCGTCCATTAGGTACTTAAAAGAAAAGTATCTTTATTTTTTATATCATTAATAGCACTTCTTTACAAAGCCACTTATATAATATATTATAATTTGAAACATAACATAATGTACCAGGGCGAGTCAAATGGAAACCTTAAAATTGTAATATACAATTTTCCAATTTCCTGGCCTGTGAGTTGCCAGTACTGTTAGAACAGGTTAACGATAGCCGCCCTACTTTAGACATGCAACAAAGAAGAACGGCATTCTCTTATTCGGTTTTTGAGAGGTGAAAGTATGAAAACTATCAAAATTCGTCGACGAATCACGGTTCGATATGCTGATGCATACCAAAATGCAAATAGTGTCACTTGCATGTACAGCTATGACATAGAGAATATTGCAGCAGTTGAAACCTGCGATGGAAAATCGCCGAGTAATGATGGATGAAATTGCAGAAATTTTGACATTAGTCACCGCTCAACACATCAAATCATCGGGACATGGATGCTCGGATGAAGAGTACCAGATGGTGCCCGATTGGCTGTGCAGACCACCAAAGAATATTTTCTAGAGGAACTTGGTAAGCGCTGAAAGACTGACATTGAACGTAACGGAGACTACATAAATGACATTGTTGTTCTACTTCTTCTTCTCCTCAACTTTGTTCATTTCATTAAGGTATTCATTTGATTCGATAAACCAACTAAGAAAAACCCAGCGAAAATATTACACCAGTGCAGTAAGGACCCGCCTGTGGTGCCTCAGTAGTAAAAAACGGGCATTACACAGCATTCAAAAATAAAAAAGCAGTATGAACCACACTGACAATGGCCATTTTTAGTAACAAGATTTTTGGCCAATTGATTATTTAATAAAGCTAGGGGAGCAATAAAAAGGAGAATTTTGGAAAAATAAGAGTTGCAATCATTCTTGGGAGTTGCAATCATTCAATAAAAGATATTAAAAGCAAATTGGCAGCGTAAATGGGACCAATATGAAGTGGAAAGAAGAACCTATAATGTCTTTAATAACATAAATAAGAGATTAAAATTAAAATGCATAAAACCTACTAAGAAAGTAATACATTATTTAACAGATCATGGACCATATAAAACCCATTGGAATAAAATTAATGAGTCATATAACGATATTTGTCACTACTGTGATAAGAAAGGGACCACGGAACGTGTCCTTTTTGAGTTTGTACATTATCTACATCTTATCAAGGGTGAAAGGGAAATTTTTATACAAGCATTTAGATAATCTGAATCAAAAAATTAGTAGAGTTGCTGGGGAAGAAAAGTTGGAACAGAAAGAGATACCAACAGCTATGGTACGGGCTAAAGATGAAATTTTCTAATTTCAGCCAGGCAACAAATACTAAATTCAGCAAATACAATTCCAAGGCATGAGGAAAGAAAGAATGAAAGGAATAGTGAAGATAACGAGGGTAGAAAGTAAGGCGGAGAAGAAAAGAAGAACAAATAGAAGATGAAGAAGAAGGAGGAAGAGGAACAGAGGAGGGAGGAGTAAAAGAGGAAGTTAGTGATAATTATATCAATGATTGCAAAACAATAATTCACAGCATAACAAT